>JBBGZY010000790.1:3595000-4195000 GCA_037952925.1 Lithobates clamitans
ATAAATAGTGTGGCTAGTGGCTTTTCTCAATATGTTGATTTCTTCCTACAGCCTCTAGCTCAGGACCTTGCTTCCTATGTACGAAATTTGATACATCTGATGGAACTCCTGGCACCCTATAGATGGCAAGATAGCTATTATTGGCTGTCGCTAGACGTTAATTCTCCATATACGACTATTCCCCATCACATAGGCCTAATGGCAGTTCAACATTTTTTGTCTCTGGATCCCTTCATTAATGCAAAACAAGCCGTATTTATCTCAGAAGCCACTTCTTTTTGTTTAAACCATAACTATTTTCATTTTGATGAGGAATTTTACCTACAGACCCATGTTACAGCTATGAGAACGAATTTTGCTCCCCCCCCTCCCCATTTTTTCTCATTCTTTTCCTTCTCTCCCACCCCCTCCCCTTTCTTCCCTCCCCCCTTCTTTCCCTCCCTCCCCCTTTTTATTTTATTTATTTATTTTTATATATATATATATTTTTTTATATTTTATTTGATTTATTCCCCCCCCTTGTCTTATTTTCCTTTTCCCCTTTCCCTAACCTTTCTTTTCTTTTTCCTTTATTCTACTCTAATACAAAGATAAATACTAATAAACTCCATAGAATTCTATACACAGACTCCTCATATGTCATATATGACAGATTTGTATTTTTTTGGCAATTGTATTTTTTGACAACTTTATATTGTATATCATTATATATTTTCTGTAATATGACATCTATTGTGTCATTGAGCCCATATATGTTAGCCGCTGACACATGGGATGTCTTCCTAAAAATACATCCTTATATTTATCCCAATATTAGCAGGATTCACTAACATTTTAATATAGAGCACACATCTATGCCCTTTTTTACTCTCTTCTTCTCCTTAATTTTTAAAAAAATTTCAAATTTTATTATCAAATATTCGATTTTTTTTACCTATTTATTGTTCATATATATATTATATCTCATATAGATAACCTTTTGTCTGATACATAACAACTTTGTCGATAATTTTTCTTTGATTTGTTCGATTTGCTTATTTGTTTTTTTTTTGCTAATCACATCCCTGCTCCGTTCTTATCCAGCTGGAGTCAGAGGCTGCTGCCGTGGTACAGGAGGTGGTCAGAGGCTGCTGCCGTGGTACAGGAGGTTGTCAGAGGATGCTGACGTGGTACAGGACAGAGGACCTCAACCCGATAGAACACCTTTTGGATGAATTAGAGCGGAGATTCCGAGCCAGGCCTTCTCATCCAACATCAGTGCCTGACCTCACAAATGCTCTTCTGGAAGAATGGTCAGACATTCCCATAGACACACTAATAAACCTTGTGGACAGCCTTCCCAGAAGAGTTGAAGCTGTTACAGCTGCAAAGGGTGGGCCAACTCAATATTGAACCCTACAGACTAAGACTGAGATGCCATTAAAGTTTTTTTTTAAAGCGGAGTTGCACCCAAAAGTGGAACTTCTGCTCATTTGTCTGCTCCCCTCCTCCGGTGCCACATTTGGCACCTTTCGAGGGGGGGTGGATATCTCTCTTTCACAGGTATCCTGATACCACTTCCGGGGGTCCGGGCCACGGCCTTTGACGTCATCGCTGGGGCTCCCTCCTTCTCCTCCTTCCCCTGCCGCTGAGCCAGTAAGAGAGAGTAGCAGAGCCTCACGCATGCGCAGTAGGGTTACCGGCGTGAAGCCATAAGGCTACATTGCCGAGCTCCCTTACCCGCAATGGCGGCGTGATGGAAACCTCAGCTGCGGTGCCGACACCGCTGGATTCCAGGACAGGTAAGTGTCCTATTAATAAAAGCCAGAAGCTGCAGTATGTGTAGCTGCTTTCTTTTAATATCTGCAGCGGAGGGCGGACCTCTACTTTAGGCTTAACCACTTGCTGACCGGGCCATAGCCGAAAGAAGGCTACAGCGCGGTTGGCTTATTCTGGGTGGGCGTCCGTGGGACGTCCTCCCAGAATGTTGCTCTGGCACGCTCCCGCAAACATCCGCGACCGCCAGGTCCCGAAGACCCGGCGCATCACGGATTGCGGTAAATAGCCGCTTGTAGCGGCCGTTTACCACGTGCTCTTGACGGAGCGATCACTTGTAAACAAACCGGCATCATGTCTTGACGCTGGTTCCTTCCTCCCCTCTCTGTTCCGATCTGTACAGTGCGAGGGGAGAGATCTTTTTAGCAGCGCTGTGGGCTGGATCTGTAGTGCCCACAGCGCTGATCTGTCCCCATATGCTGCAATAATGTGCAATACTCACCAATACTCGCTAATACTCCAATAAATTTTAACAGCAACAAAGATTTTTTTTTTTTTAACTGAATTTTCAGTCTTTTTTGATTTATAGCGCAAAAAATAAAAAACCCAGCGGTGATTTAATACCACTAAAAGAAAGCTCTATTTGTATTAAAAAAAAAAAAAAAAAAAAAAAGGACAAAAATTTCATATGGGTTCAGTGTTGAATGACTGAGTAATTGTCATTCAAAATGTAAGAGGACCAAAAGCTGAAAATTGGTCTGGTTAGGAAGGGGGACCCAGTTGTCAAGTGGTTAAAAAGTGTAAAGGCAGGTGTCCCAATACTTTTGGTAATATAGTGTTTTCCAGACTTTCCGGTCGTAAAAATATGGGCCGTTTCATTGAAATGGCCCATGCGCCGTTCTGAAGCCTGCCAGGCTTGGGAAAGCTTGTACACACTGCCATTTTCAGCCGGGTGGGTGCACGCGCAGTGAGTGACGGCACTCGTACTCAGTAGTACATCAGTGGGGCGGGCACGAGGCTGGACCCCGTCCTGCTGATCCATTGGCTGGAGTAGCCTCTGGGGACTCCCACCACCATGGCCCTGTACCCCTGCCTGCACCATTCATTCTTGGCTGCTGGACTCTAGAGACTCCCACCACCGGACCCCTGGCTTGGCTGGCTGCTATCTGTGTGATGTCCACCCTTGAGGACTGAGGAGGCACTGGCAGTAGTTACCAGACAAGAATGGGAGTGGTGAGATTGTACAGAATTCCCCCTACAGTGCAAGGGAGAATTCTGCAGACCCTGATGTAAGGAGGAACTCTAATGTATAGGGCAATGATGCAGACCCTGATGTAAATGGGATCACTGATGTAAAGGGGAATGTCTCTGGTCACCAGAGCCCCTTACAATAGAGTTCCTCCTTAGATCATGATCTGAAGGATTCCCCTTTATGATGAAAGAAAAAAAACAAAAACAAAAAACAAACAAGAACAAACTTTTTTTATAGTTTGTTATAAAATTTTGCAAACAGATCATTTTTCTCCTTCACTGACGTGCGCTGATGAGGCTGCAGTGATAGGTGGCACCGATTGGCAGCACTGGGCACTGTTGGGACTGCACTGATAATCAGTGCCCTGATCATCAGTGTAGCTGTCCCTTTAACCACTTAAACCCCAGACCATTTTGCTGGCTAAAGACCAGAGCACTTTTTGTGCGGTCGTGCAATGTGACTCCCAAACAAAATTGACGTCCTTTCTTTCCCACAAATAGAGCTTTCTTTTGGTGGTATTTGATCACCTCTGCGGTTTTTATTTTTTGCGCTAAAAACAAAACAAAAAAAAAAAGCATTATTTTTTACTTTTTGCTATAATAAATATCCCCAAAGAATATAAGAAAACATTTTTTTCCCTCAGTTTAGGCCGACACATATTCTTCTACATATGTTTGGTAAAAAAAAAAATAAATAAATAAAAAAATAAAAATCGCAATAAGCGTTTATTGATTGGTTTGCGCAAAAGTTATTTTTATCATGACTGCGACATTATGGCGGACACATCTGACAATTTTGACACATTTTTTGGACCACTGGCATTAATACAGCGATCAATGCTAAAAAATTGCATTGATTACTGTAAAAATGTCACCTCTAGGTGGCGCTGTAGGGGTTGTGTGTCCTAGGGAGTGATTTTAACTGTGGGGGGGAGGGGCTATGTGTGACACGACACTGATCACCGCTCCCGATTAAAGGAAGCAGAGATCAGTGACAGTGACATTAGGCAGAATGGGGAGATGCTGGTTTACATTAGCATCTCCCCGTTCTTCCTCACTGTGAGACGATCGCGATCACAGTCACGGAGCTCCCAGCGGGCGCACGCCCGCAAGCCGCCTCTTAAAGGGCAATGTACAGGTACGTTAATCTGCCTGTACGTGCCCTTCTGCCGCAGTATATCTGCGTGAGGCGGCCAGGAAGCGGTTAACACAATCCGGTTATTGGCTCTCCTCTCCTCACGCTGTCAGCATGAGGAAAGGAATCCCTATAACCGGCTTGTGTGTTTACACCGTGATCAGCTTTCATTGGACACAGCTAATCATGTGGTAAAGGGCCGCTGTGATTGGCTCTTTAACCTGATCTGTGATCAGCTGTGTCCTAAAGACGCAGCTTTTACAGAGTGCGCCTCCCCCTGCGGCGCACGATCCCGGGAAGACGTCCATGGACGCCCTCCTGGCAAAGTAAGTCTGTGCTATAGCGTGGGCGGGAACTGGTTAATGAAAGATTTAAGCACAACGCTGTCTTCCAGAGAGACTTGCTACAGGTGGCAGTCTCTCCCCTTTTAAGTCCCTGACCATGCTGATGTATTCATTGTCCTCCTTGCTCCCGCTGCTTGCAAACTGTCAGGATCTTCCCAAGCCAGCCCAAGGTAGAGGCCCACCCAACCCCCTCCCCCCGGCAGGGGTTCTCTTAAAGGGCCACCAACAGTCTACGATAAAATAGTATTGATTTTCCCATTTGACACTTTCCTGGATAAGGCTTTAGGAGTACTGGGTGCTGCTGCAACAACCAGTTGGAACTGGAAACATCACAAATCAAATGCACATATTTGCCAGCGCACCATGGATTGGTGACCGACGTGCTGACGTTTACGTAAGTTGGATCGGAGGCCATCAGAGTGAATCTGGTTGGTTTTATTTCATTCCAAATGGTATTTATTTGTATTGGCCAATTTAACCTACAATAAACTACTGCACTATATACTCCTTTTCTGGGCTCCATGGTGTGAGCTTTCTCACTTCGATAATCAATACTGTTGCCTGGGAAATGGAACGTGGAGGATTGCCTGGTGAGACAGGATTAGATACTATACATGCAATTGCATTTCAGCCATCTGGTGAGTGCATAAAGGAGGTGGAGGTTTTGCACACTGCTGGTGACAGAATGGAGTACCTTTGGTCTTCTTCATGTTCATACAAAAGTTCCCAAAGTTTGCACATGTTGATCTTGGGACTATTTATTTGCACTAATAGCACTGTATGAGACTGATTTTTATTTTGTTTATAATTTTTGGGGGAATCACCCAAGTAAATGAATTATTTTCTACTATAATGGTTGCATATATATTTTGGCACCATTGTTAACACTTTATTAGTCACTTACAGTATACAGTTAGGTCCATATATATTTGGACAAGGGCACAATTTTAGTTTTTTTTAGGCATTTACCAAAACATATTCAAGTTTTATAATGGATATGGGCTGAAAGTGCACACGCTCATGTTTCATGTGAGGGTATGAACATCTAAATCAGAGGAAGGGTTCAGGAATTACCGCTCTTAAGATTAGCCACCATCCCATTTTTTTTTCAAGGGCCCAAAAGTAATTTGACAATTGAATCAAAATCTGTTTCATGGCCAGCTGTGGGCTACTCCTTTGTTATTTCTTTATCAATTAAGCAGGTAATATGTCTGGAGTTGATTCTAATTGTGGTATTTGCATTTGGAACCTACTGGTGTGAACCTACATCATGCGTTCAAAGGAGCTATCCATGCACGTGAAACAGGCCAGGCTTCAAAAACAAAACAAATCCATCAGAGAGATAGCAGCAACATTAGGAGTGCAGAATATAAACAAAAAAAGTCAGTGCTACTACCCATACATCACATAGAAAGCAGAGATCACGGGTGCTTGATCCACAGTCGCTGGCTGAGTAGGGAAATGAGGAAAAGATGATCCGCACTCTGGTGATTGCTCTTAAAAAGTATATTTATTGACAAGCCACAGTGACCAAACGCAAATGAGAACAGTTGACGCATTTCAGCCTATAAGGCCTTAGTCATAACCACGAGCAATCACCGGAGTGCGGATCATCTTTTCCTCAACATTAGGAGTGGCCATATCAACAGCTTGGTACATTCTGAGGAAAAAAGAACGCACTGGCGAGTTCAGCAACATCAAAAGGCCTGGACGTCCACGAAAGACAGCAGTGGTGGATGATCACAGGATCCTCTCTATGGTAAAGAAAAACCCATTCACAACATCCAGATAAGTGAAGGACACTCTCCAGGAGGTGGGCGTCAACAATCAAGAGATAGCTTCACGAGAGCAAATACAGAGGGTTCACCACAAGGTGCAAAACATTCATAAGCCTGAAGAATAGAAAAGCCAGATTAGACTTTGCCAAAAAAACATCTAAAAAAGCCAGGCCAGTTCAGGAGAAACATTCTTTGGATAGATGAAACTAAGATTAATCTGTACCAGAATGACGGGAAGAAAAGAAAGTGTGGCGAAGGCTTGGATCGGCTCATGTCAATCACCTTATCACAACCCAATTGAGCATGCATTTTGCTTGCTGAAGGAAAAAAGGAAAGGCAGAAAGACCCACAAACAAAGAACAACTGAAGACAGAGCCTGGCAGAGCATCAGAAAGGAGGAAACCCAGTCTTTGGTAATGTCCATGGGTTCCAGGCAGTCATTGCCAGTAAAGGATTCTCAAAAAAACATTAAAAAAATTTACATTTTATTTATGATTATATTCATTTGTCAATTACATTTGAGCTCCTGAAAATGGAGGGGGGGGGGACTGTGTATAAAAATGGTTGCAGTTTCTAAAATTTGTACTTCATTTGAATTGTGTCATTTTATTCTGCTTACAGAGCCACAAGTATGAAAATTGTGCCTGTGTCCAAAATACAGTGCCTTGGAAAAGTATTCATATCCCTTGAAATTTTCCACATTTTCTCATGTTACAACCAAAAACGTAAATGCATTTTATTGAGATTTTACGTGATAGACCAACACAAAGTGGCACATAATTGTGAAGTGGAAGGAAAATGATAAAAGTTTTTCAATTTTTTTTTTACTAATAAATATGTGCAAAGTGTGACGCGCATGTGTATTCAGCCCCCCCCCCCCCCCCCCACCCCCCCCCCCGAGTCTGTACTTTGTAGAACCAGCTTTCGCTGCAAATCCAGCTGCCAGGCTTTTTGAGGAGGTCTCTACCAGCTTTGCACATCTAGAGAGTGAAATTTTTGCCCACTATTCTTTGCAAAATAGCTCAAGCTCTGTCAGATTGGATGGAGAGCGTCTGTGAACAGCAACTTTCAAGTCTTGCCACAGATTCTCAGTTGGATTTAAGCCTGGACTTTGACTGGGCCATTCTATTACATGAATATGCGTTGATCTAAACCATTCCATTGTAGCTTTGGCTGTATATTTAGGGTTATTGTTCTGTTGGAAGGTGCACCTCCGACCCACCTCAAATCTTTTGCAGATTTTAAAAGATTTTCATCTAAGATTGCTCTGTATTTGGCTCCATCCATCTTCCCATCAACTCTGACCAGCTTCCCTGTCCCTGCTGAAGAAAAGCATCCCCACAGCATGATGCCGCCACCACCATGTTTCACCGTGGGGATGGTGTGTTCAGGGTGATGTGCAGTGTTATGCCCCGTACACACGGTCGGACTTTGTTCGGACATTCCGACAACAAAATCCTAGGATTTTTTCCGACGGATGTTGGCTCAAACTTGTCTGGCATACACACGGTCACACAAAGTTGTCGTAAAATCCGATCGTTCTAAACGCGGTGACGTAAAACACGTACGTCGGGACTATAAACGGGGCAGTTGCCAATAGCTTTCATCTCTTTATTTATTCTGAGCATGCGTGGCACTTTGTCCGTCGGATTTGTGTACACACGATCGGAATTTCCGACAACGGATTTTGTTGTCGGAAAATTTTATATCCTGCTTTCAAACTTTGTGTGTCGGAAAATCCGATGGAAAATGTCCGATGGAGCCCACACACGTTTGGAATTTCCGACAACACGCTCCGATTGGACATTTTCGATCGGAAAATCCGACCGTGTGTACGGGGCATTAGTTTTCAACCACACATAGCCTTCTGCTTTTAGGCCAAAAAGTTTAATTTTGGTCTCATCTGACTAGAGCACATTCTTCCACATTTGCTGTTTCCCTCATATGGCTTTTCGCAAACAGGACTTCCTATGGCTTTCTTTCAACGATGGCTTTTTTTCTTGCCACTCTTCCATAAAGGCCACATTTGTGGAGTGCACGACAAATAGCTGTCCCGTGAACAGATTCTCCTCCTGAGCTGTGGATCTCTGCAGCTCTTCCAGAGTTATCATGGGCCACTTGGCTGCTTCTCTGACTAATGCTCTCCTTGCATTTATTTAACATTTATTTATTTATTTTTACACAGGTTAGTCAGCATAGGCGTTAGGAGCTACGATTGGACGCAGCGGGAGCCAAATCGGTGGGTCCGGCAGTTGCTTGTACGCCGATCATTTGGGAGACAGGCAGAACCGCCATTGTGGGGGAAGGGAAGGCTGTAATCCTGTGTTCCTACAAAGCAGGAACACTGATCTCTGCCTTGCCATAGTAAAAGCACCTCCCACACAGTTAGCAAGCACTCCCTAGGCACACATTTGTGATCACCCCTGATGTTAACCCCTTCCCTGCCAGTGTCATTAGTACAGTGACAGTGCCCATTTTTTAGCACTGATCACTGTGTCGGTGTCACTGGTCCCTAAAAAGTGTCACTTTGTCTTCCGCAGTCCCGCTAAAAAATTCCATACTTATATCCCCTAGTTTGCAGGCGCTATAACTTTTGCGCAAACCGATCAATATATGCTTATTGGAATTTTTCCCCCAAAAATATGCAGCAGAATACATACTGGCCTAAATTGACGAAATTAGATTTTTTACTTGATATGTTTTATAGCAGAAAGTAAAAATATTGTTTTTTTTTTCAAAATTGTCAGTCACTTTTTGTTTATAGCGCCAAAAATAAAAACCGCAGAGGTGATCAAATACCACCAAAAAACAGCTCTATTTGTGGGAGAAAAAAAAAAAAAAAGACATACAACAAAGTGAAGTAACACATGCAAGAGTTGACACAGCTGCACACCCCAAAATGTATTGCAAAATTAGTGGAAAAGTTTCCCCGGGGGGGGGGGCTTTAAAGCAGCAAAATATTTTTGAAACAATGTTTAGTAACCATGTTTGGTAAAAATATTGTTTAATTTGGACATAGAATGCATTACATAGATACAATCAATATCACATAAAATTCCAGTAGTCGACACAAGCAACAACAAAGGATCATCTCCCATGGCAATCATTTCATTAAAAAAGTTCTAATTGTACAGTTACATTGCAACAATACTATCCATGTGAATCCCCATGAATACCCCAATGCATTTCGACCCTTTTTCATTTTCTGGTCTTCTTCGGGGGGTTTTTTAATTCATTTGGGGATCAGGATCCCTGGATGGCTGCCAACACATGCAGGAAGGGTCAGAACCAACAAGTGCCTCGCCCTACACCTTCCCAACTGGGTCCAAATGCGTGGCTCCTTGCAAGCCCCGTGGACTATGGACGCGCCTAGAGGTGACAGAGGGAATGAGCAAACATTGTGGGACCACCTCACGCAACGGTTTTTATTAATTCAAACTATGCGACAAGCCCACTTTCCTATTCCCAAATGAATTTGAAAACCCCCCCGAAGAAGACCAGAAAAGGAAAAAGGGTCGAAATGCATTGGGGTATTCATGGGGATTCACATGGATAGTATTGTTACAATGTAACTGTACAATTAGAACTTTTTTAATGAATTGATTGCCATGGGAGATGGTCCTTTGTTGTTGCTTGTGTCGACTACTGGAATTTTATGTGATATTGATTGTATCTATGTAATGCATTCTATGTCCGAATTAAACAATATTTTTACCAAACATGGTTACTAAACATTGTTTCAAAAATATTTTGCTGCTTTAAAGCCCCCCGGGGAAACTTTTCCACTAATTTTGCAAAAAAAGACATACATTTTTATTTGGGTACAGCGTTGCACAACTGTACAATTGTCTGTTAAGTTAACGCAGTGCCATATCGCAAAAAATGGCCTGATCACGAAGGGGGATAAACATTCAGGAGGGCAAGTGGTTAAAGGTTTAGGGCATTCAATATTTTAGTTTAGCACCTTTATTAACCTATTATGCCTCGTACTCTGAGCTTTTAGCCCGTTTAAATCCTGCTGTTTTCGTACACTTTGATTTTTCGTTCCGGGGGAGGCCCCACAACGTCAAGGAGAACCTGCTTGGTGTTGAGCTGCCAAACCCAAGCCATTAGGCTCAAGTAACTCCTTTGTCTACAGTCTGAAAATCTGTCACTATCTATTCTTATTTTTTTTCTGTTGGGGTCTGAGTTACTATTATACCGCGTACACACAAGCTGACTTTACGGCAGACTTTGCCCGGCGGACTTTGACGGACTTTACGATGGACTTTCTGAATGAACGGACTTGCCTACACACAATCAACCAAAGTCCGTCGAATTCGTACGTGATGACGTACGACCGGACTAAAATAAGGAAGTTCATAGCCAGTAGCTGCCCTAGCGTGGCTTTTTGTCCGTCGAACTAGCATACAGACGAGCGGATTTTTCGACCGGACTCGAGTCCGTCGGATAGATTTGAAACATGTTTCAAATCTAAGTCCGTCCAACTTTTGAGAAAACAAAGTCTGCTGGAGCCCACACACGATCGAATTTTCCGACGAAATCCCGTCCGCCGGGCAAAGTCTGCCGTAAAGTCCACTCGTGTGTACGCGGCATTAGGGTCATTAACTTTTACTTTTTTGCAGGAATTTGATGTTGATGGTAATTTTATAATATATGCTGGACAATTCTAGGCATTGCATGAAATTCAGTTATGTATAAGCATTAATAAATGACTAGCTGAGTGTTTTTGGATGTTTTTTGAAAGAAAATACATTTCCAAATAGTTTCGACCTGTAACAGAAATAATGAATGTCTAGAAAAAAAAAAACTAAAAAAAAACCAAACAAACAGGGTGCTTCATTGTGCAAATTTATCTGAATTGGCATTGCCTCAACACTTTCTGCTCTTCAACCATACAATAAGGCACTGAAGCCTGGTGGGAGCAGGTCAAGCGCCAACTTCTTACCTGAATTTGGCATTTGCATCATAGTGTTCAAAGTTCAGGGTTGCGGGTGCCTGCTGTCCACACTCAAGGGTACATTATCGATCTGACTGGTTAAAGTGATTCTAAAGCCACAAGGTTTTTTTTACCTTAATGCATTCTAAGCATTAGGATAAAAACCTTCTGTGTCACAGACTCCCCCCCCCCTTATACTTACCTGAACCCCATCACGATCCAGCACTGTGCAGGAGAGCTGTGGCTCCCCTGGCTTTGTCCTTCCTCCCTGGGCAGATCGATAGCAGCGGGAGCCATTGGCTTCCACTTCTGTCAGTCAACTCCAGTGACGAGGGAGCAGGGCCGAGTCCAGCTGTCTGTGTCAATGGACGCAGCAGATGGGTACAGAGGTGAGCCTGCATGAGTGCCCCCATGGGAATTGGTTTCCTATTGGGGGCACCAGCGGGGGGGGGGGAAGAGCCAGGAGGGCCAGTGGGGGACCCGAGGAGGATCAGGCCACTCTGTGCAACTCTATTCTACAAAGCAGGTAAGTATTTAAAAAAAAAAAAAAAACAAACAAAAAAAAGCTCCCTTACAACCACTTTAATTTTAAAGAACAAATCCACCCAAAATGATTCATAAGATGTTCAAGAATCATTGATGGAACCCAGGGCAGCTAATATATGCCTATCTAGCCTTACATGATAACAAATACGACCTTGTGCATGACCACTGCTATATGCTGATTTGAATAGAGTTCTTTGAATTTGGATTAGAATGTATGTTCATGCGCTTTCTCTATAAACCTCGTGCTTCAGATTTGACAGGACTAAGATCAACTCTCCCAAAAAAGCAACAGCCATTGCCAGTATTTGGGTATCTTTTTATTATTCAACACAGGATTTTATCCTGCTTTATGCTCCCCTTTTGCACATTCTGTCTTTATAGAAGTGGGAAGTGAGAGAGTGCTATGAGTAAGCACCTGTAACCATGGTGTGAAACGAGTCAAAAATCTTTTTTATTCTTTGCTGTATGGACCGATACCAATAAATATATTTAGTTGGAGTGCGGTTGCCTAGGCTTTTTCTTTCCTTTGCATACAGAGCCGGCACCCACACCTGAGGGAGGAGATTTTCAGGCCCAGTCACCTGGAGTGGGTTTTCTTTTGTTGCCTTTATAGAGGACCCATATTATGCAAGCTTTGTCCAAAAGGTGGCAAGCAGAGGGCAAATGACTAGTCTGTTATATTGCTTTTGGTGCTGCTCAAAGTAGAGGTGAAAGCATATCCCAGAACATGGGGTGCAGGGTTATCCTGATACCAATCCAGAGGGCTAGTAAGTGCAAAGAGATAAAGATCATTGCTACTTCCGACCAGCCCGGATAAACAAAAAGGAGCAGCCTCAGCCTACATGTCTCCACCACACTCCCTGATCCAACACTATGACTAAGCCCCTCTGTGTGGTGTGAAGTGCATTAGGGTGTGTGGTGGAGACATGTAGGCTGCTCCTTATCATTTATTAACCTGGACTGGTTGGGAGTAGTAGCGATACTTTCTGCTTTACAGATGACTAGTCCCTTGCATTGCCTCTAAACTAATTGCAGATGATCTCTGCCCCATTACGGTTTTACCATGCCTTAATCCATGAAGTCTGTATGTGGAGGCTACCATCTTGGTAGAGGCAGGGTTTGGCTTCCTAACGACTTGTAATCTGGAGGAGAAAAAGTTGTAGGTGAAGTAGAGGGAAAATATTCACAGAATGAATGAAGCTGGAAGATCTTTGTACTTCAGCTACAACCTTTTCTCTAGCAAGCCCTTTGAAAAACAATGAGCAGCAATAGTGGCATCACCAAATCCCACTCCAAATCTCATTTAACTAGCATTGGTTTCTAGCACTACTACTAGCATTAGAAACTAGCAGAAGCACCTGTGCCATAGTTGATCTCATACAAATATACAGCTATTAGGATAGAGAACAGAGTACCTAGGTGCAGTTGTATTTTAAAAGGGATTTAAAGTGTTACTAAACCCAGGACCCTGATCCGATCTCCCACAGTACACAGAATATGGAAAGGCAATTTTAGTAAATATAAACTGTTTAATACCTTTTCTCATCAGCAGTATATAGCAGTCTTATGACTTCTATCTGTGTCTGGTTAGAGCTTGGAGAGGAGTTTTCATTCTGCTTTGACTGTCCTATGAGGCTGCATAACCCGACCCTCTGCCTGGACAGTGCTGATTAAACATGTGATCAGCACAGGGCCAAAGTCCCAATCTGAGGAATTCATGTTTTGACTCAATCGCTCTGGTGGCCCATGGGGCCAGTAACGTTTGCTCTACGCCTTTCCTCCTCTCCAGCTTCTGCTGTGGCTTTTGTGCAGGATCACGGCCATGGGGATTTTGGTAATCCCATCGGCTCCGGATGGGTCTCGTCAGTCTGGGAACACCGACCGGGTGCGCGTGGTCGCCGACGTTCCTTGGCGACTGCCTCTCAGGAAGGATCTATTGTCCCAAGGCCCATTCTTCCATCCTGCTTTAGAGTCGCTAGTTTTAACGGCCTGGCTGTGATGAGCCAGGTGCTGCAGTTCCGACACTGCTGATGGCTAGGGAGTCTACCTCCGGATGTGGAAAGTGCATATATCTTGGTGTGAGTCACCGGGCTTTCATCCTTTCTCGGTGGCTCCGATTTCGACCTCCCTTCACGGGGGGGTTGAGCAGGAATGGGCCTCGAGTACCATCAAAGGCCAGGTGTCAGCCTGGGTGGTCCTCTTCAGCGTCCCCTGGTCTCGCACCCGCTGGTGCGTACCTTTTATTCAAGGGGTTCGATGTCTGTTTCAGTTGCAGTCTCTTCTACTGCCGTGAGATCTGAACTTGGTGATTTTGGTTCTCCAGAAGCCTCTCTCTCAAAATATTCTGGAGATTCTACTGCTTACTCTGTCTTGGAAGGTGGCCTCTTGGTGGCTAACACCTCTGCTCGCAGGGTGTCGGAAATGGTGGCGTTATCTTGTCGTACACCTTACCCAGGTTTACACTAGGTTAAGGTGGTTCTTCGCCCTTTTCCATCTTTCCTTCCTCGCATTTCCTTTTGAATAAGGACATTGTGTTGCTTTCCTTGTGTCCCTGGTCAACACATCCTAAGGAATTTGCCTCATCTGCCCTGGATGTGGTTTGGGGGATTTGGATGTGTTTGGCAGCCACTGAGTCTTTTTGGAGGTCAGACTCACTGTGATCATGGACGGGCCAAGAAAGGGGCTGTCTGCTTCTTCTGCGACCATTTCTGGATGGATCAGACAGATGATGACTCTATTCTGTCTGGGATATGGTTTCTCCTTTCCCTGTTACAGCGCATTCTTCTCGGGCGCTTAGTGCTTCTTGGGCTTTCTGTCATCAGGCGTCCGTTGCGCAAGTTTGCAAGGCGGCCACTGGTCGTCTATGTACACTTTCACAACGTTCTACGAAGTGGATATGTTGGCATCTGCGGATGCCTCTTTTGACCGCAAGGTTTTGCAGGCTACTGTTTAGAGGGCCTATTCCCTCTTGAAGGGATATTGTTCAGGTTGGACTCCAGCTTGTTCGGTGTTGAGCTCCTGTTACCTGGTTGGCTCTTGTGTTAGCCTTGGGATCTTTCGTTGTCCCACCCCTCATGTTTGGCACTGCTTTGGGACGTCCCTATGGTTCTGAATAATGGAGCGCTGTGTCGGTCAATGACCGAAAGAGAAAATGGGATTTTTGACTTACCGTAAAATCCATTTCTCTGAGTTCATTGACAGACACAGCACCCACCCCTCTAATGAGTTTAAATACTTCGGACGCTGCTTGTTACTAAAAACTGAAGGCCTATAGCAGAGAGGGGGGTGTATACCGCCTAGGACTGCCCATAGGCGTAGCCTAGTCTATTTTTTTCTGTCTAGTGTCCTACTCTTGTAGGGGGCGGTATAACCCTATGGTTCTGAATAATGGAGCGCTGTGTCTGTCAACGAACTCAGAGAAATGGATTTTACAGTAAGTCAAAAATCCAATTTTTCAAGGATGAAGTACAGGAGGGGAAAAATTAGAACCAAAATATCTTGAGAATTTATTGAGAATTGCTACTCTATCCATCCAACCAAATATTGATGCGTTAGTTTATCAAAACAGTGTCAAATATTGCACTAGTTTTATGTTGCCCTCTTTTTCTTTATAATAGTAAAAAAAATTAAGCTTTATTACTCAGAGAGGTACATTATCTATATCAGTGATCATTAACTTGTGATCGGCCTGACTTTCTACTCACCAGCTATCCTTATTGTTAGTGTATTTTATGTGTGCCCCAAGACAATTACTCTTCTTCCAATGTGGCCCAGGAAGGTCAAAAGTTTGGACACCCCTGTTTTAGATGCTCTTCTAAAGACAGCAGTTCATAAAGTGGAAATAAACACTTCTATCTTTTTCAGCCAAGGAAGCTGCCATCTTGGCCTCTGTTTAATCCTTAACTGTAATGATGCTGCACATGTGATCAGTTATGAGACTAGCCATTGGATGGTTTGATATTTGACAGCACAACCAATGTGAATTACATTCCCGGTATTGGTGGGAATGCCAACTGTTCTTTGACACTGAGATGAGTTTACTTCCGCTTTAACTTTGAGCCGAGCTCTCTTTTGTAAGTTCTAAATCTGTGTCTGACTACATTGGTAAATCCTCCAGCAAACTAAAACAGGTGCAACTGAGAGAGAAAACCATTATGAGAACCTCATAGTGCCAGAACGTCAAAGTAAGACCTTCATAGAGCAGTGGAGCAATCAATGAGGACCTCAGTACCTTTTACTTTGGTTTCATCTGTGTAAACATTTCTTTAGCAATATGGTGAAATTAAAAGAATACAGTGGACTCATCATATTTACTACATTTTAAAGACAAAGAATGAATTGCATTGACATTTATCAGGTCAGGAAAATATAATCATCTGTTGTATATGTACTTCTGTATTGCCGTCTTTTGAACCAATGCTACTAAAGTTTGGGAATGGTTGAGTTGATTAACTGGCGTTTTTCCCCACTTTCACAAATAACTGTCTTATGAAACAGTAACCACAGGATGATCCACATTCAAAATTCAACAGGCTCACAAATAAACCCATACGTACACCCCAGGCATTTCAAAGTGTCACAGAACACAAATATTATTAACATAATTTTTTTTTATGTAGTAAAGTCCCAGATGTCAGCATCAGGATGAAGAAAACAGATCAGTTACTTGCACAGTTAACATAGTCTTTCAAGGTCTTAATTTCAACATATACATCATTAATAGTCCCACGTGTATAAAAGACAAGTGACCATAAAAGGAAAAAAAAAACAAAACACAAAAATAAAAAAAAAAAAGCATCAAATAAATAACTCAGCGGCTGAAATGTTAGGTCTGTTGACACAATCTGGACTGTTCTGATAAATTAGTAACACTACAACAAGAAAAAAAAATGAACAGAACAAAAGCATAACAAAAAGTGTGAAAGTCGGATACGAGAGCAGAAGAACAAAACAGGGTTTTAACACTTGTATGCATTCAAGGCAATTAATTTGTGTTTGAAGAGTTTGCAGTGTACAAAACCAAAAGTGTCCATTTTAAAGTCACCAAATTGAGTTTTTCAAACCATGTTTTTTTTTTGTACATCATGGTATATATGTGTGTGCATGAATGTATATACATATAGCTTTTCAAAGATCTATTGTGCGTTTTTTTTTTTATTTAGAGCAAGATAAAAGTAGAGAAAGAGTAATCACAAGAATGTGATTGAAGCTTGTGAACATTGGGGTGGTTTTAACTGATGCGCAGTCCTGCTTTACTGTTGCAGATCATTCCCCAAAAATAATACCTAGATAGCTTTAAGGACCCCTTGTTACACAGCAATCAGACTCCATGAAATGAAGCAGCAATTCTGTTATAGTTCCGTACTCCAAACGTCTTGGATTTACAAAACACTGTTTTTAATGTAGCCAATATGCCTGTTTATACTTGTTATTTTTTCAAAGATGTATGCTGGGCAGCTTTTGTGGTTCATAAGTGCTGATAGAAATCTATCTTTATCCCAATAATAAGGTTACAGAGTCTCTTATGGCGTAATAAGACAACAGACACAAAGCTGGGGAACCCACCATGAACTGAGATGCTGGGAATTACAAAGTGTTACCAGTCTGTTACAACCAATTTAACACTTTTTTTTCCTATCGCTGTACAAGTTTTCTTTAATTAAAATGACAATGGTTTTCACAACTGGATTCTATGCATTCATCGGAAAACAATTCTGTACTATGGATCAAGGACATTTCCACAACTGTATTTAAAGAATATTCACAACAGATAATGGATTTAGGGCACCTCTGTAATAAAAAATGTTTACTTAAATATCAGATCAAGTAGTTATAGATCATGGTTCTGTGTTTGCACGTGACAGCTCTTTACCTGGACACACATCACTGCTATTAAAAAGTGGTTTTAAACCTCATGGAATTTGAGCAAAGCACATATAGTAGATCGCCTGCCTTTTCACACACATGAACTTTAGGGGCATCCCAGTCTTAGTCCGTAGGGTTCAATATTGAGTTGGCCCTCCCTTTGCAGCTATAACAGCTTCTGGGAAGGCTGTCCACAAGTTTTAGGAGTGTGGGGTGGAGGAACTTGACGGGCCCACACAGAGTCCTGACCTCAACCCGATAGAACACCTTTGGGATGAATTAGAATGGAGACTGCGAGCCAGGCCTTCTCGTTCAACATCGGTGCCTGACCTCACAAATGCGATTCTGGAAGAATTGTCAAACATTCCCATAGACACATTCCTAAACCTTGTGGACAGCCTTCCCAGAAGAGTTGAAGCTGTTATAGCTGCAAAGGGTGGGCCAACTCAATATTGAACCCTACAGACTAAGACTGGGATGCCATTAAAGTTTATCAGCATGTAAAGGCAGGCGTCCCAATACTTTTATAAATATAGTGTATACCTGTAGTGTTTACTTATCTCTCTCCAAAGCTCTAAGTGCTATTTCTCGCTGGTGCAGCCACAAGATAAATTTGTGTCGAGAGGGAGGGGGAGGGAGAGTTCAGCAGACAACTTGTCTATTCAGAACATAGTTCTGCTGTGTGCGTGTCTTTCCTCCAATCGGCTCTCACACGCTGTAACTGCAGCCTCTCCGCCCCCTCCTCTGTGCTGCTGACAGATGAAGAAAGATTTTTAACAAGATCTGTCTATTTGAAGGGGTATAGGCAAGAGAAGACTGCAGATATGCGTGTAAAACTTTTGTAGGGAGATTTGTTTCATCTCTGTGTATCATCTGAGGCTGTTAACTTCACTGGGTATATGTGAGGGTTTACATCCACAAGAAATTCGAGCAGGGACTGGCCGAATTCAGATTTATATATGGGCAGGCTGGCTGGTTGTACACAAGTCAATCTATTGATTGACTTACAATCAGCCTGTTGGATTTTTCCCCAATGATCAGTGCTGCTGGCTAAAGCTGGCAGCACTGATCATTGTACTCTGACAGCAAGGAAGTCTCCCCACTGTCAGAATACAATAGCACAGCGGGAGTGATTCCCCAATCAACCTTGAATGTGTTGATGGGGGAAATCGAATAATTTTTTGTCGTTCAACCTGCTGGCTGAACGAAAAAAAAAAAAAGAATAATGTATGGCCAGCCTCAGTCCCCAGCTAAGAGACATAATCTGGGTTGTGCTGCTAAATATTTAAAAGCAGTGAAGAGTGCAATTGACAGGGTAAGACGTCACTGTGGGGTTGATTTACTAAACCTGGAGAGTGCAAAAACTGGTGCAGTTCTGCATAGAAACCAATCAGCTTCCATTTTTTTGTCAATGCTTAATTGAATAAGTTAGAAGCTGATGGGCTACCCACGCATAGCTGCACCAGATTTTGCACTCTCCTGTTATAGTATATCAACCCGTGTGCAAGGCTCGGTTCACATTAGTGCAGGCCGCACGGCCCACGTTTGGGGCCGTCCGTCTTTTTACATGCAATTTCCCTGCGGTTCCCGCACCTGCAATCGCACTGCGGGCAGAGATGAGTAGGGTGCCATTTAGAGATGCGTGCGGGCTAGTCTGAACCGAGCCTAAAACACAGGTCCAAGATTTATACAGGCTAGATGGTTCTTAAAAAAATAAAAGGCTGAAAACAAAACAAAAACAAAAAAATGGTAAAATTTAATTATCAATACCTTATTTCATGGCTTGGTTTGACAAAATACATTAGCCTTTTTTGTCTCACAAAATGTTTTTTTTTATTTTTTTATGTCCCTGATATTTTATCAAGGTGCAGCTGTCGGGCTGTCTTATAATCAGCTCAAACCCTGAAGTTAGTTCTCATTAACACATTCTAAAATCTATGCATTAAAGTTATGTGTGCAAAAGCTTAGTGGACTTTTGGCCTCATTTAATAAAGAATGCTAATTTAAGAGCCATAAGCCAAAGCAACCAGTCAGGAACCATGGTATGTTGATCTGTCTTCAGTAAAAAGAGTTGCGATTGGTTGCACTTGAGAATTAGCACTCATTTTGTTGAATAAGGTTATCTTAACAACACTGGCATAAACGTTGTAGGCAATACTATAGTTCACAGTGACATGACTACGTTTACCTGTTTTCTTTTAGAAGGGCACTGCTTTGGGGCTTGCACAGAATTATATTTTACTCCTCAGCAACTTCAGCACGAAATAAAAGATCTTAAAAGTATATTACACCAACATGGGCATTCAAACCCTAATATTACACAACAATTACCAAGTGTGTTCCCGCAAACCTTTGCTTTTTTTAATTTTATTTTGTGTATTTAGCTAATGTTTTGAAGCCTCTCCAAGATGACCCTGGTAGGGCCCTCCTACCACCCCTCTCTCCCAATGTTCAAAATTGGCTAAACACACAAATACAATGTGGAGAAGTATGGCAAGGGACTCAGTCTAAATCCACACCTTGCACTTCGACAAACAACCGCCCTGAAATAATCACCAGGTATTTATTCCAAATCTAGTTCAATTAAATCTTTACAGACTTTTTATCTCCGTATTTTTTTTTTTTTTTTTTTACGTAATATAGACACAAAAACTCGTGACGTCACATTATCCTCCATCCCTACCCCCCCCTATCCCCCCCCCTCCCTTCTCCTTCCTAGCCTATCTTGCTTCTCCTTTTACTTTATACTCCAACTTCCTATTTTCCTTTCTGTCTGTTCTTTCTGTTCTTGCTCTGTGCTTTACACAGGGACAGGTTTGATTTACTTTCAAATAAAATGAAGGGGGAGGAATACATGGTTCTCTATGCCAGACAGTGTATGTACAATACTACTTAATCATTTCTTGTTTATTGATGTTATATTCTTCATTGTACGGTTCATGTTGAACATATATCTGTACTGTACCAAATATCCATGGACCCTTCCCTTTGACTAAATAAATAAAAAATTTGTAAAATCTTTACAGACTTTTAAAAGGGGAACTATAATCCTTTTAAGGTTTAGACTTTCATGTTTAAAATAATTTAGATACCATCAATATCAACTGTTTTTAAAAGAAATATTTAATATGGGGTGTACCCATCACACAGAGCACAAGAGAAACCGTTTGCTTTTAGGCTTCTTTTCTCCGATTGAAACTTATTAAAAAGGTAGATTAACCTTCAGTAAGGCCGGGTTCACATAGGTGAGGCCACGGTACGTGTCTGGGGTCCGATGCGTTCCTGGTCACCGGTTCAGGTGCAAATCAGGTCAGAATATTTTCCTGACCTCGCACCTGAATGACCCACAGGACACTTTTTGAATGCAGACCGCGGCCGCCCCGGACATGTGTGAACCGGCTCCATTGAGAGCCGGTCACACTCGCCTGTCATGCTAATTGGATGCGGGGAAATAAACTACAAGTCTCACCTGCCTCCAGGGCAGACAGACTTGCAATTCTAAATGAATTACAAGTGTGCTGATCAGCGCCCTCGTAGTCCACTGACACTTCCTGCAGCTTAGCAATGCTCTGCCCGTACAGAGGTATGGACAGAAAGCTGTAGGAATGCTATTGCATGACTATTTTGTACTTTTTGTTTACTGCAATGTAGGTTTGTACATTTTGAAAACTACTAATAAAAGGAAATTACACAAAAAAAAATAAAGATCCACTTCTCCTGGGTGCAATGCTTTGCAGGCTCCAGTGTAAGAAAAAAATAAATGCACAATTTTTACCTGCAAAATCATATGCATTATTTATTTTTTTAACTATAAAAAGGTGAAGTTAGCTTTTATGCCCTCTAAACAGTAGTGGGAAGGGATGAGATACTGCTGTGATTCATTTTGTTCTGTGTGTGTAAAATTGTATATATATGCAATACTACTAGACGATCCTCTTATTTGTACACTAGTACAGGTCACACTCAACTGGAGTTGTTCTGTAATTCTGAAGACATTTTACCACTCATCCAGGTAGCTATCTCTGTTTTACTGTTGGACTTGGCTTCTTTCACATTGGCGGCAGTGCTTACCACCCCTTGAAAAGTGATCCATTGTGAATAGATTTTCAGAGGCATTGACAGGCGTTCAGGAGGTGAATCGTGCCACCCGCTGAATGTCTGCTTTATTTTTTTCAATCCTTAGAAGGAAAAAAAAAAAAATGCACCAAAACTGCAAGCTAAGTGTTTGGCTTATGGCTGTGGTGCGCTACCATTAAACTCATTTGGAAAATTTGATAGGAGGTGGGGCCTCGCAAACTCTGCAGCCCAAATTAAAAATGCTGTGGCCACGATGCAAAGCATCGCAGCCACAGCATGTGCACAGCCCTGTAATACTTTGGCTAAGCTGCCTGTTTTTGCTGCCCTCCCCAGCCACCAGTGTGAAAGAGCCCTAAGAAAGCCACTTGACCAGGCGGTGAAATATATCCAACATTAAAGAACAAGTCCAGTTAAATGTGATATTACTACAACAAGCCATAACCTAGGTAAATGAGAACCTTTTTAGACATGCATAAGATGGGATATACCATAGTGTAGATGGCACAAACAATGGGTAATCACTGAGTCTGAGTCAAATCAAATACAATTGGACCAGCAATTAGATCATGGAGATAAAAGCAGCACTTGGAAGGCAGTTCCTGGGAGATATAAAGGAATCTCTGGAATATTAAAAAAAAGTGCAGCATTTCACATCAACAAGTTTCTTTATACAAATGGCAACTCACATTAAGGAAATGTAAAAGCGATTGTCAGACTTGCACAAGCGAGGACTTACGGAGTCCTGAGTATCTGCTGCTCCACTCGGGTAAGGGACCGCCAAGGAGCGCTGCGTTTCTGGGAGCCAGGAGGCCTCCCAGAGCCGAGGAAAACTAGACACCGGCAGCCAGAAGTGACACCAGCGCCTGGGAAAGGACGGGGGGCATGGTCAACGTGTTTTGGAGCTGCCCAGCTCCTTTCTCAAAGCCTGATTGTCAATTACAAATAAAGGTTGGTGCCCAATCAGAGTGCATAGAAGCACAGAAGGGCCACCCCAACCCTTATGCGGGTCACTTTTCCATTTCCTTAATGTGAGTTGCCATTTGTCTAAATAAACTTTTTCTTAATGTGACATGCTGCACTTAGAGTGGCGCTCTTTGATTGTTTTGTAACATGGATATATGCAACCATTTGTCATGGGCATAGAATGGTGTCTATTTGAACATTCACACACTTTACTCTGCAGCTAACTCAATAGCCATATTTTTTGGCCATTGCCATTGCCACACAAAAATAATATGTATGTATATATATATATATATATATATATATATATATATATATATATATATATATATTTTGTATATATATATATTATATATATATTATATATATATACACACACACATACATACATACATACATACATACACACACACACATATTCATACCTTGTTGACTATCGTGAATTTGTAAAAATGGAGAACAGGTAACATTTTTGGAGAAGATGCTGCTTGACAGAAATGCCCCTTGTATTTCCACCAACATCTGGTGATATTAATGGTTACTGGAATTTATTTTACAGTCCTGAACATAAAAAATTAATGCTTGAATTGCAAGGGCACGCACATATATGCTATGGAGCATGAAAGGAAAGCACAACCAGATACCTCTGGTGTCTGCCTTCCTCAGGGGAAAAAAAACACTACATTCCCCACCAAACCCCGGGGCATTTGGCAGGAGGTGTCCATTGCCTCTGCTGAAGAATGCTGACCTGGCCAGATCAAGTGCCATCTCTGAGGCACCTTCTGAATAATTCTGATCCAGCAACGGGTATGACTGCTACGTGTTATATCGGAAATCTGTTCTGGAAATTGTACACACTGTTCGTTTTAAAATATTGAAAAAACAAATTAGTTATCAAAAGAATACTTTTTTTTGGTTAACATTTCTATTTTATCTACAAAAATCTTGGCTTGCTACTCTTCTACAAATTCCAAATACTTCGTCAAATATACAATATATTAAACGACGCAAACTTTCTCATTCTAATCTACTTTGTACACTACGCATTATACATTTGAATTGATACACACACACTTATATTAAAATATTGCATTGAAGAGTTTAAATATTTTATATATAAAATATACATATATACACACACATATACACAATGGGAGTGGCCAATATTCTACTGGAGTCCACAAAAACAGAACAGAAAGGATGCTGGACTCCCTAGCTCCCTACAGCTCTCAGGAACTCTGGAGATCTCTACACAGGTTCTTGGCTCCCGCCATGTGCAACAGCCATCAAAGGCAGTCCAATTCTCTTTAGATTGCAACTGGGAGTAGGGGTGTGCACCTGCCGTGCAGCATTAGACACCTCCTGTGGGGCAGAGGCAAAAACTGCATGCAGAGGTCAGCCTGTGGATGAATTCAACTCTCTACTGTCTACACATAACTGAAATATCAGCTTTGCATTGACTTGGCCTTTAAAAAGTAACCATCTAACAGCAAGGCACAGCTGCAAATTCTAGTTGGCAGTACTTACTGAAGTATTCCACCTAAAGGACACTTCAATAAATTAATGTATTTATTACACAAAAAAAGAAAAAAAAAAGAAGAAAAATGTCCAAAAATGTTATTTGGGATACAATCCGCATTATTTCAAGTCACAGCAACATAGGAATACATCCCTTGCAAACCACAATTAAGATATAGGAGTGAATCGATCTTTAGCATAAACCAGGTAACATAACACAGGAATAAGCAGTCTATTCTCACAATCTGATGAAGTTCAAAGATTTAATGAGATGAAATGCGAATATCTAGGGCCATGTCAGAGGGTTCTTTAACTGCTAAGAGATGAGGCTTCTGTATTAGTTGTGTTTTGTCATTTTTTTTATAAAGTATCTAAGCAATAGTGTTCAGAAAAACAAAACAAAAAAAACACAACAAAAAAAAAAACACAACAAAAAACCTTACCTCTAAAATTAGGACCATAGCCAAATTACACACTTTTCCAAGCTGTAGAGGAGTGTTTGAATACCGTTCATGGGTGAACATGAACTAGTTTTAGTTGATTAAAAATAGAAAAATACAAAAAAAGGGCAGACTCAATGGACTACTCAGTCTTTCTGCCGTCACTTTTCTATGTTTCTAAGATACCAACAGAGCGCATATTAAAATAAGGGAGCATTACAATGGGAACAAACGTTTCTTTTATGCAGTTGGGCTTTCAGTTTGGCACCCTGAAAGAACAAATACCAATTCTTTTTTTGGGGACTTCATTTGCCTAACAGAGCACAGGGTCAATCAATGAAATAAAATCAATATCAAATGGGCCCATTTCTGTACAGGTAGGAAATACCCTACAACAAAGCCATGAATGTGGTCAGTAGCTCTTTTACACAATTGCTGCTTTTGCACTTGAATAGTGGTTTGTTTTACCATCAGGAGAAAACTTAAGGTGCAGAACTCTTTAATTTTAACCCCAAAGTGCTAAAATGTCACCGTAGATCTCACCAATCACCTAAAAGGCCACTCTAAAGATGCCATGCCTATCCTATACAGAGTCGCCTTTTTCACTGATGTGCAACTGACACTTAAGTTTCTATGCAATGCCAACTCTTAAAAGATACGTTCACCTTTGGGAACATGTTCACTGTCCGATCCCCCCCTCCCCCCGGGAAAAGTTCCCAGTACTAGCTGTCACTTTTTGGAATCTGCACGCCCACACAGCTGCGTCATTCATTCACACAGCTATCTATGTGTGGAAATGAACTATGAACTACAAGCCCCGACATCCTGTCGGCTTGTAGTTCTCAATGAACTACCACGGCGCTGTGGAGCACTGTGGTAGTTCATCGATTCTTCCCGTCAGTGTATCTGGGTTTAGGGTATTTCTGAGTGACACTAATGCTGGCCATACACTATACGAAAAATAGTTTGAACTTGTTTTCCAATAACGAACACTTGGCCATAAGAACAAATGATTTTGATATCATGTAATGACTGAATTTTGATCGATAAATCGTTTAACGGACATAAACAAATCTGTTTTTTGTTCGTTTTTGTCACATATACCTAGTGTAAACTGTTTGGGCAAGAAAAACATTAACCTTTAAATTTATTGTTCATTCGGCAGAATTTTGCGACCGATTTACTATTTGTGCCCATTAACTGGATGAAAAACAAGCTAACGCCAAATGACAGATTTTCAAATGATTTTTCGGCTAGTGTATGGACAGCATAAGGCCGGCCCATACATAGGTCGAATTTCGTAAGAATTCGCACCATTAGTGGAGCGCAGCAACAGACGATTTTCGTGCGGTCATCGAATTTAAGCAATCGGCATGTTGGAAATTTTTAGAAAAAACAAACGATTTTCTAATCAATGATGGGAGAATCGTGTGAGAAATATAAAAATCGAAAAATAAATGTGCATGAGCACAAAAAAAGGAAATTCCCAAAAAGAAGATTTCCGGCCATGAAAATTATTTTCTGTAGCAACATGAGGTGAAACTGAAGGCTTGGTTGGTCGAATTTATAAATCAAAACAATAATGGTGACACCATCGGACCATATAATACACAAAGTTTCTAATTTTCTAAATAAATTTAGTTGGGAATTTGACCCATCTATGGCATGCATAATGCTGGCCATAGACAAATAGAGATTCAGCCGGTTTAGCAGGGTCTGGAAGAATTGTGATCCGTGTGTGACTGCTCCTGTTTGACAGAAGTCGATCGTTAGATAGATGTTCATCAGAAGTCGAACTGACAAACAAACAAGTGGTAAAACTTTTGTGGATCAGCAGTTGTAGCCGCTGATCGGTGTATTCTGACAGCAGAGAGTTTCAATATTAGAATACACTGACCTAGCAGAGGGCATTCCTCTAACCACCTTGGTTGGAGGGAGGGAGGGATGCATTCTTTTTTTTTCTGCTCAGCTCAAATGGCAGAAACAACATCTATGGCCAGCTTGGGCCTCAACTTCCACAGTTTTAGAAGTGTCTATTTTTGCATGTAAACATCTCCAATGATGCAGTGCTGTGCCCTGTAAGTTCAAAGACTTGGTATTTTGTAGTGACAGCAGCGATGGAACGCTGTAAAGGCGAGTATAACTAAATTAAGGGGGTCTTTAATTATTGCTGTGCTTTAAAGCGGAGTTCTGCCGTTTTTTTGTTTTTTTAAACTCAGCAGCTCCAAATACTGCAGCTGTTGACTTTTAAAATATGGACATATACCTGCCCAGGGCGCCCGCAATGTCCTCACCCGAACTGTCACTCAGCTCTTGGGTGGAGGCGCCGCCATCTTCGGTAAGGGAATCAGGAAGTGGAGACTTGCGTCTTCACAGCCTGGTTCCCTACTGTCGCGCCACACTATCCCACTGGTCCCTTCTGGGACCTGTGTGTCTCCCAGAAGACAGCGGGGGGCGGGGAGGGGCCAGACATGGCGTAGATCGCCGCGGAGCCTGCGGCGATCTATGCCCGGAAGTGGGAGCAAATACCTGGATTATACTGGTATCTGCTCCCCCCTGAAAGGGTGGCAAAGGTGACACCGGAGGGGGGGGGAGGAATCCGAAAAGCAGAAGTTCTATTTTTGGGTGAAACTCTGCTTTAAAATTAGTTTTCAGTACCTAAAACAGCAATTTTTTTCTCCATTAAACCATTCCATATCAACACTGTTTTTAAAGCGGTATTAAACCCAAAACCAAAAATGTATTGTATTGCAAGCTCATCAATCATTGGATGTAGTGGCTGCATCAGTTTTCTTTTCTTTGCCTTTTTCACCTGGTGATCTGGCCAGTAACACACCTCCTGTATTAGAGAGACAACTCTGGAGGAATGAACACAGGAGGTACAGCAGATGACAGCATTGTCAGTCTGGAAGGAGGGGAGTGGTTGTAAAGTCAGGTTTTTTGTTTTTTTTTAATCCTAATGCATTCTATGCATTAGGATAAAAAGCC
Organism: Lithobates clamitans; assembly: GCA_037952925.1. Lineage (NCBI taxonomy): Eukaryota > Metazoa > Chordata > Amphibia > Anura > Ranidae > Lithobates > Lithobates clamitans. The sequence goes on from JBBGZY010000790.1 coordinate 3,622,600, forward strand.
TTCTGTGTGCAGCAGCCCCCCGGAACACTTATCTGATGTTCCTCTCTGTTCAGCAATGTCCACGAATGTCTCAGCCATTCGAGATTCTCCTTCCTGATTGGCTGAGACCCAGCAGCGGTGCCATTGGCTCCCGCTGCTGTCAATCAACGTTAGCTAGCCAATTAGGGGAGAGAAGGGACGGGGCTCCCTTTCTGAATGGACATGCAGAGCTGTGACTCTGCTCGGGTGCCCCATACCAAGCTGCTTGCTGTGGGGGCACTCAACAGGAGGGAGCGGCCAGGAGCAGCGAAAAGGCACCCGAGAAAAGGAGGATCTGGGCTGCTCTGTACAAAACCACTACACAGAGCAGCCAAGTATAACATGTTTGTTATACTTATAGGAAAAAAAACAAGTCTTTACAATCGCGTTAAATATATTAGCAGATTTAGAAACACCAACAAATTGAAGCCAAACTCCAGCTCACACGTTAGAATTAGTTACGGCAAACTGTTTTTTTTCCTCATTTGGGATAAAAGATCTACATGAATAAAAGCTGATCATTTTAAATCACCCCTACCAGCGTTAGATGGTTTGTCTCATCCATGTAGACTAATACATTTTGCTGGAGAGCTTGAACTTGTGAAAAACAAAAAAGACGTACTGGCCGGATCACCGGATAAAAATAGAAGAAAGACGAAAAAGGAAACAAATGCAGCCATTGCATCTAATAATTGGTAAGCTGCAATAAAATAAAATGTTTGCTTTTGATTTAATACTGCTTTAGGTCTGGTTCACATCTATGTGTTTTTTGTTGCTTTTTTTTTTCTTTTGCAGAGACGCACTACAGTTCATTTAACATGGTTTCATATGGGATGCGTTCACATCTATGCTTTTTTCAGCCTTTGCGTTTTTGGAAAGGGTTAGGGACTTTTTTTTTAAACGCCAAACCTTTTTTGGTGCAATAGACTTCAATGGAAAAGTTGCAGAAAAGCATGTAGTGCATTTTTGCTGCAATATGTGTTTTTTTATCTGCCCAGCAAATTGGCCAAAAAAAAAAAACCACCATAAAAAAAGCAAAAAACGCAAATCACTGCAAAATCCCATGTGCAGAAACAATCAAAAGCATAGGTGTGAACCAAGCCTTAAAAAGGAACTGCAGTCTGCTCAGATAATTTGTAATGAAAACATCTTTGCCGTTCTGAAGCTTTGCATATTATTTTATATATACTGTGATTCTGTACTTGTCCTATATGCTGCAGAAATCTCCCTCCACTAAGTCTGGCTGCATCCATTTTAATTGTGGGCAGCTGAAGCGGCTGCCTGTTCACTTCCTGGATTTACACAGACACACACCTCCAGCTCTGCAGCTCTCATTGTCCCTCTTATGACTCAACCCCCCCCCTTCCAAACTCTCACGAGAGAGAGAGCTGTGCATGATGTAATAAGCCTAGGCCAGTGATGGCGAAACCTTGGTAGCCCATATGTTTTGGAACTACATTTCCCATGATGCTTAACTACACTGCTGAGTGCATGAGCATTATGGTAAATGTACCGTATATACTCGAGTATAAGTCATTCCAAGTATAAGTCGAGGCCCCTAATTTACCACAAAAAAAGGGAAAAACTTAGTGGCCCGAGTATAAGACGAGGGTGAGAAATGCACAGCTACTGTAAGTGGAAAAGGGGGTCAACAATGCCCATTTGCAGCCTCACTGTGCCCATTTGTAGCCATAGGTCCCTCGAACTTCAAACTCGGTAGTTAAGGGTTCCTAGATGCCCCCTAGCTGCAGCCAAAATTTGGGGTCTCTGAACCCAAAGGGTCCGAAATGACATTGCTGCAGATGGACACAATTGACCGACTTTGGGGCCCTGTATCTCAGGGCCACTTAGTGCTAGCAACCCCAAATTTGGTATGCAAACCCAATGGAACTAGCACCATAAAATATCCAAAGCTGGGATTCCTAGCACCAAGTGGCCCAGAGATACCGGGCCCCAAATTCGGTTCAGAAAATGTCAAACACTTCTGCAGCAGAGAATGACATTTTCCGAACTGATTTTGGGGCCCTGTATCTTGGGACCACTTGATGCTAGGAACCCCTAGCTTTGGATATGTTGTGGGTTTGCACACCAATTTTGGGGTTCCTAGCACCAAGTGGCCCTGAGATATGGGGCCCCAAAGTCGGTTCGGAAAATGAAATTTTTTGCTGCAGAAAAGTGCTTGACTCGAGTATAAGTCGAGGGGGGCACTTTCAGCACAAAAAAATGTGCTGAAAAACTCGACTTATACTCGAGTATATACAGTAGTTACAAAACATATGGTGTGCCAAGGTTCGCCATCACTGGCCTAGGCTAATGACCAGACAAGAAACAGAAAGTGGGCTGTATAAGGCAGAAGTGGCAGAAAAAAAATGGTTTTACTATGCCAAGTTAAAACAAGGGCAGAGGATTTAATAGATGAAAAGTTGTAAAAATGACTGAAGGTCCGCTTTAAATAGTAAGGTCCATACAGCAGCTGGAGATTTATTTTGACCAATCCAGTGCAAGATTCACACCCACGATAATGTGTGCACGTGAAAACCCTAGGAGACAAGTGCAGAGAAAACCCAACAGCAACTATGTGCAAAAAGAAAGGATAAAAACATCTCCAAACAGAAAGTTTACAAAGCAGCCTGCACAAAAGAGAGATAAAGACACAAAACAGCAAAAGTTACACATCAACTGCAACAGCTTAAAAAAATAGAAGACAGCACTTCTGCCGCTCTGTCATTAAACTACTAGAGGACAAAATCATTCTATATACTTTTTTTTTCTCTTTAGAAAAAATGAATATATGCTTTTTTCAGTCATTATTTAATATATATTTATATATTTGCATCTATGCTACCAGACTAGTAACCATAATAAAATAGGGGATACTTCTAAAAAAACAAAACAAAAAAAAAAAAACACACCACTTGATTCTGCAGTGATTTAGCTTCAGAACAAGGAGGTGGCACAACAAACAGGTTCAAAACCAGCGTAGAAAATTAAACTGGAACTAAACACATCCACCGATTCACATTTGAAGGTGTGCCTCTTTTTAAGGCTCGGTTCACATATATGCGAATCGGATGCATTTTTTAATCTGCATCTGATTTGCATAACATTCAAATCAGGTCGGCTTTCAACGGAGCAGGTTCACACACATCTGGGGCGGCCTTGGTCCGTTTCTGAAAAGGGTTCTGTACGATTTTGGGTCCGGTTTAGGTGCAAATTCAAGTAAAAATTTGTACCTGAACTGGTGAACAAAACCGCACCGGACTCCGGACTGCAAACCGCAGCCGGACATTTGTGATCCTAGCCTTATATATTTCACAGTTGCCAGTGTGCTTATGTCAGCTCTCAGCAGAACTTACAAGTCCTCAAAGCTGGTCACATGTGCAGCACCATGTCAACTGAAGTTCTAAAAAGCCAAGATGACGTCTTCAGATGTAAAAGGTGGAAGGATTTAGTTCCGCTTTAAGCCCAATCATTTTGTCGTCTAGATTAGCCACTTCCAAAGTTTTCTTTGGGCTCATGGTTGCCCTTAACTGCTCATGGTGACTCAGAAAAAGTATGCATATAAAGAAGTCGGCCTTTTCCTCCAACTTTCAAAATCCACATATTTATTCTGTGTCATCGACTCAAAGTATTGGAACGAGGAGACGCAATAACAGCCAGGCAACTAGTATTTTCAAAAAGGTGATGTAACCAGAGCTCCTGTATTTCTCTCATAACAGGTCTCCTTTAAGTGCTTCTGGGTCACAGCATGTGAAAGCACCCATCTAGAGAAATCTGAGCAGATCTCATGCATAGACATGTCCGAAGGAGGAGCAGTTCTTGCTGTTCACAATAATTCATCACTTCACTTTCCCACAATGCACCACAAAGTTTAAAACATTGGGAGCGGTTTTACATGCAAAAGGATTTGTATTTCTGTCCGTTAAAATTTGCGATTTTAAAAAAATGTTGGCCAGACAGCATAGACAGGTTGGCAACCTGACTTTTGTCTACTGCGGTTAATACATTTGGTTATTTCTCTGCCCCCAACCTGCGAGTGGGCAGTGAAGCCGCAGTAGTGGTTTACCCTGTGCTCTTTCCTCCTGCCAGCATGTTCCTCGTCAGCCCAAACCAATATGGCTCCTAGTGCTGCCACTCCCTCTCCCAGTCTGAGTGCTGCTATGCAGCGGATTACAGCAGGCCCATACCATTCAGGTACATTGGTTGCATTTAAAACAAGATTTGATTATTTTATTAAACACATAACTGTGTTAATTGAGTGTTTTCCTTAATATTTGCTTGGGCTAGAGCTTCAACAGACTGACCACTTTGTCAAGTCTACATATACAGTGCCTTGAAAAAGTATTCATGCCCCTTGAAATTTTCAATATTTTGTCATGTTACAACCAAAAATGTAAATGTGTTTATTGGGATTTTATGTGATAGACCAATACAAAGTGTAATTGTGAAGTGGAAGGAAAATGATAAATGGTTTTCAACATTTTATGCAAATAAATATCTGAAAAGTGTGGCGCGCATTTGTATTCACCTCCCCTGAGTCAATACCTTGTAGAATCACCTTTCGCAGCAATTACAGCTGCAAGTCTTTTTGGGGATGTCTCTACCAGCTTTGCACATCTAGAGAGGACATTTTTGCCCATTCTTCTTTGCAAAATAGCTCAAGCTCTGTCAGATTGGATGGAGAGCGTCTGTAAACAGCAATTTTCAAGTCTTGCCATTGATTCTCAATTGGATTTAGGTCTGGACTTTGACGGGGCCATTCTAACACATGAATATGCTTTGATCTAAACCATTACATTGTAGCTCTGGCTGTATGTTTAGGGTCGTTGTCCTGCTGGAAGGTGAACATCCGCCCCAGTCTCAAGTCCTTTGCAGACTATAACAGGTTTTCTTCTAAGATTGCTCTGTATTTGGCTCCATCGATCTTCCCATCAACTCTGACCAGTCTCCCTGTCCTTGCTGAAGTAAAGCATCCCCACAACATGATGTTGCCACCACCATGTTTCACGGTGGGGATGGTGTGTTCAGGGTGATCTGTAATGTTATTTTTCCACCACACATAGCATTTTGCTTTTAGGCCAAGAAGTTAAATTTTGGACTTATCGGACCAGAGCACCTTCTATTATTTTCCTTCCACTTCACAATTATGTGCCACTTTGTGTTGGTCGATCACTAAAAATCCCAATAAAATATATTTACGTTTTTGGTTGTAACATGACAAAATGTGGAAAATTTAAAGGGATATGAATACTTTTTCAAGGCACTGTATATGAATGATTCACAGCAACATATCCCCATAAATCACTTCCCATGGTCAACAGAAACTGCGGGTAACAGGTTTCCTTCATTCGTTTTTGCAAAGGCTGGTTGAATGAACCATTATTTTTTTTTTCTAGTTTCTAAGCCCCACTGTTGCTCATATGCTGTGTTGCATTCCCCATCAACATATACAAGATGTTTGAGTACAGGCTCCAAGCCCAAGCAGGCGGGGGGTTATGAGCCTGAGAGGCCACTTCTTTGCTATATTTGTCCTTGCTTCTGCCTTATCACACTTAAAGGATACGTTCACTAAAATAGAAATAAATGCACATTTTTTTGCAGGTAAAAAAACATGCATTTGTTTTGTTTTTTTTGGAGCCTGTAAAACATTGCACTAACGATCAGCAGATCATTGGCATCATGCAAGTCATCTGCAGAGCTCTCAGTGTATCTGTGTGCCCATACATCCCGTAGAGGCAAGCAGACACACTCACAGGAAGAATCAAGTTCATCCACAAAGGATGTCAGGACCTGAAGTTCATTCATACACAGACCTCTGTGTATGAATGATGCAGCCTAGTGGGCAGAGCCCTGCATGGTTTAAAAATAAATAAATAAAAAAGACAGCTAGTATGGGGAACTTGTCCCTGTACTGCTGTCACAGGGAGTGGGCAGCGGCTGCAGCATTGAGAACATGTTACATATGTTTCACCCTAAAAACGGGTGGAACATGCAACATGTTCCCAAAGGTGAACTTCTCCGCACTGCTAGACAGTGGATTTGTATCTTGAGTCTATAGTGTCCCCACTATACCAGGTCATCCCATATATCCTGCAGGAATTTAGCTCCACCAGAATAGCTGGCATCTGGAGCAAGCATACTGGGTCCAGAAGCACTAAAGACAGAAGACCCCTTTGTCAAATGCAAAATTTACAATCCCGTCACTGAATAACTCAGCAAGCAACAAAAGGGTTACAAGAGCGAGCCCTGACCAACTCCTGTCCCAATGGGGAGTTTTTTTTTGTTGTTAAAATAAAGCAGCAGCCTTTCTTAAATCTTGCACAAATGTGGCCATCCTACAACAAAAATCATGTATGCTACTCTACAGTGTCTTTCTACCTTTAAAATGTATATATAAATCTATACATAATAATTGAGCAAAAAGGCTTTAAAAAAGCTTTAAAAAAAATAAAATAAGGTGACATTTCAAATCAAGTGCTCCTTTCCTTAAATTTAAGGAGAACAGGTAATTGGGTGGGAGGGTAAATAGGACAGGTAAAAAGTGCCTCATGTGTGTAAGGGTGCTTAATATTAAGGCTTTTTTAAATTGCTCTGACATGAATCAGAAAAGGTTAACACTACAGATATTGCTGAGCTAAAATCTCCGTTCTACCCAATTATTTGTTGTAATTAATTTCTATTAAAATAGCAAAATCACTGTTGTGATTGGGGTTTCTGTTCAATGCATGCTAAAGATGTTTTATGTAGGCTGTTGGTGTTCACCATATGAACAATGCTTAAGCCGGCCATAGACTATTCAAATCTCGGCCGGTTCAGCAGAAACCAGCCGAGATTTGAACTGTGTGTGGGCAGGCTGAATGTACCAAGTTGATCGATCGGTCAACTTGGGTACAACCAGCCTGCCTGATTTTACTTGCAACTATCTCTAGCGGCTGCTATAGCCACTAGCAATAATCACTGTCTTCTGCTGTGATCATGCTTTGTGCGGCCAAAGGAGTGTAAAAAAGCTGCTCTTGAAGCCAAGACAGTCTTATGCCAATCTCTTTCCCTTGCTGCTCTGCCCTGCCGTGCTAGACATTAGCCCTACCAGCAATGTTCTAATTCACTCTTTTACAGCAAATGCTTAAGAGAAAAGTTTTTTAAAGGAACCCTTTTTTAACGGGAGTGTAGATGCTTATGTTAATGCAAATAAAAATTGGAACCCGATGTTCATGCTCAGTTTTGCAGAGTATGTCATTTGCTGGAGGTTTGGGTTTAACCAGAGCAGAACCAAAAATGTCTTGGGATCCTTGCTTAAACAGGCTGCCCTCCACCGGAGAACAAAAATTCGCCTTAGGGCTTGTGTACACGAGTTTGTTAGCTTTTTCATCCCATACAAGTCACTGGGAATGCAAAAGCAGCTTGAAGCAGCTTAGGAGGTGATTAACTGCAAGTCAGCAAAAAGGTTAAAAGAAAACCTTATAAAGGAGGTTCAGAGGGATCTCAAACTGATCCCAAATACAAGCTGAATGCACCTCAAAGTATGCTGCACTTGCCTGTCTACACAAGCTCTAAAGCAGCTTACAGACTGGAAATTATCTTTGCCCAGTTGGCAAATTTTTTCATGAACCAGACAGCAATCTCACGTTTATGGCAGCAGCAGACAGCCCAAATAACCATTCTTTGGGGGAGAATTGTGGCGCATTTAAAAACCAAGCACATCTGAAATTATAGTTGTCCGGGTAAGCCAGCACTGGGAGACACCCCCAACCTCCACAACTCCATTCATACGATCAACACTTGGGCAAACTACGAGTGTGTGTTCATATGACAGAAAGCCAACGATCATTTCTCTATGCAGATAGTCTCCAGCTGCCCTCTATAGCAAACATCTGCACCATTGTGCCTAAATGTTACAGCATGGCCAACCCACAGCAGTCCATGCTATTCTTTCACAGTGAACGGGGTGCCTACAAACCTTGGAAATTAAATGTGGTTAACGTGTACATGGAAATCAAAGAAATGTAAATTGCCTCTAAGCTACTATATTATTTTTTTTGGCTGAAATGTCCTTAACCCAGTTGAGGGTATTGCTTCCCTTCTTAAGCTGAAGGAACAACACTACTGATCCCTCCAACAACAAAAAGGGATAAACCTTTCTTTTTTTTTTGCTTAACTTTTTGTAACTTATGTCAGGAGATGATGACTCTGAAAAGGTGTCGACCACAGAACCCACTTCAACAGTTTAGTAAATATAATGCATTTCTCCTTTCTTTTTTAAGCTGATTGTAGACAGCACCAATCCTATTGCTTTAGCAAAACGCCTGTCTTTGGATGAAGGGCTTGCTGCTTTAAGGCATTGTGCTACACTGTGCCTTGAAACCAAGAGTCTGGTGTGGAAAAGATTCAAATTAATAAAAAAACAAACCAAAACAAAAAAGTGGAATGAGGGGAAAAGAAAACATCAAAAAAGTATTCAGCTTTCCCACGACACCCGCGTGCTGTGGTTTTGTCTACCTCAAATTAGAGAGCTGTTACAGGCATACCAGGGGAGAAAAAAATGTGGAGCAGTTTAGGTAGAGTTGACTGATGGACACGCCAGAAAGCTAGAAATAGTCATGAGAGAATGAACTCACAAGTCACAATTTTCTGGGGAGAGGGGAGATTTGAGAGGACCAAATTTCTAAATGGTATTGTCCGGAGTCTCTCTTAAACCAGAATCGTCCTCTTCTCTCTCAGATGCTGGGGTCTCGCTTATATCTACAAAGTTCTGACCACTGGGAGAGGGCTGCTCCTGGTCTGTGGCTTCAGTTAAGGACACCGACTCAGGTTCAGAAGTCGGGGGGTCACCCTTAACCTTCTTCTTCCTCCTCCGTTGTGGGTCGTGGACTCCTGCCTCTGATGTGCGGTTAGACTGAACCCCTGGTATTGCCATGCCGATGCCCGGCGACAGAAACATGGAAGGGTAAAGCAGACTTGGGGACATGCCAGGGATAAGGAATGGGTTAAAAGCTACAGGGCTACTGGTAGTCACTGTGGGTTCTGTCTGCTCTTGAAAAGCAGCACCTGCTGTTTTCTCCACAGGCGTGGCATCGTTTGGATTCTCCTGGGATGTGTCCTTGTCCTCGGCAGGATTCTCTGTCGAGGTGACGCCACCTTTTATTGTGCTTCCTAAAGACGTTGGCACAGAAGAAGAGATGGGAGAGTTGATAATTCCGCCAACGCCAAACATCTGAGGCATGGCAGTCATACCTGGGAGCATCATGGGCAACATGCTCAACGTGTTCTTTACATCCTCATTGGCAGACACAGCTGTGAATCCTGTAGGAAAGCCTAAGAGTCCTGTTAAAGGAATACCCTGCATATTCCTCATGTTCTGCAAACCCACTATATCCATTCCAGCTATTAGGCCGTTCATGAAAAGAGGATTCAAGCCTGATGAAGAAGAATCGGTTCCAGGGGGTTTTATTAGATCTGTTCGAGGCCTCCTTCCTCTTCTCCTGGGGCCAGGGTCATGAAGTAGGGGTTCAGACAAGACTCTACCAAACTTTGCTTCTGGGAGAAATCCCTGAATTCAGAAACAGGATGGAAAGAAAAAAAAAACGTATTTTATTAGAATAAAAAAAAAAAAATTTGATTAATGCACAGTAAATAAATAATCTCAAATATTAAAGCCTAGCCATTTTTTTTATCCCTGTTTATGAGGTTTCCTTTCACTGACAACGACTAGCCCCCCCCCCCCCCAATCCTCCCTGCATTTCTCATATGACTGTCACAGGGATAAACATTCTAGGAAAACTAAGAAAACAAATTTAATTTTAGCTAGAGTTAGGCTTGAGAAAGGAACTGCAAGGTTTCCAGCGTGTAGGATTCCTTGGCCCCCACCGCGAACAGTGGTTCCTCCCACCGACTTCTGTCATTACTGTGTCCCCCTAGCAATGTAGTGGTTGACAGGAGGAACCACTGAGTGCAGCTGGGGACCAGACATTCCATTCAATATTCTTGGAAGTGTCTATTTCTTAAGAGACTTCAGCAGAGAATTCTTTTTACTACTGCAACAGCCATCAGCACAAGTCAGTGGAGTTTGACCACTTTTAGCAGTTCAGTACCTGTTTTTACTACTGGCTAGAGCTGACCTTTATGCACAGTTGACCTCCAATGAAAAATTGCTAGTTGCCTGCTTGGACTGGCTGGTAATACTTTTACTTCAGGTCAGTAAATGTGAAGCCAAAAGGTTAGCATTACAACCAGGCAACTGACATTTGGGACTAAGCAGCTATCATTTGTACAAAGTTCACAAATGGCAGCCTAACTACTTTTTGTTATGACAGGTTTGCTTTAAAAATAAAAAATGTAGTGCATATTCATATAAATATATTCAATAGAAACCCTACCTGTCGTCCTGCATCTTTATTTACAGCTGAGGTCCTCTCTTCACCAGCTAGCATGCTGAAATCCAGTTTCACCGGTTCCTTGTACCGCTGACGCCTTGGCTTAGGTTTGTCTGATAAACTCTGAAAAATGTTGCAGAAAATGAATTGGCATAAGTGAAAGGGTTAAGGTCTTTCTGCTTATTGGGGAGAGTGTCCAACTATTTAAATAAAGGGATGGGTGGAAAACCTTTACGATAGTCAAAGCGGCATGTCCCCCATATGAAAACGCTTAAGTAAGAATATCCCTCCAATCTCCATCACAGAAATGGAGAAGGGGATCAATAATATGCCTTATAAAAACAAACATGAATTAATGATAATGTAAAACTACAATTTTATTAGTACAATTAAAAATGTAAGAACATTAAAAACATTTTAGATCTTTCTTGATGTTTTTTATGTCTCCATACAGTAGCATAGTACATCTATATAGGAAAAACTTGGTGGAGCAACGCGTTTTTCACATAAGATTGCTTCATCAGGATCCACTTGCCATTATGTCAGAAAGATATGATGTACAGTACAATATCTAGGAGAAAATTATTTTTATATAACAGACGACAGATTCATCACATACCGTATATACTCGAGTATAAGTCGTTCCGAGTATAAGTCGAGGCCCTAATTTACCACAAAAAAAATGGGAAAAACGTATTGACCCGAGTATAAGACTAGGGTGAGAAATGCACAGCTACTGTAAGTGGAAAAGAGGGTCAACAATGCCCATTTGCAGCATCACTGTGCCCATTTGCATGCCTCACTGTGCCAATTTGCAGCCATAGGTCCCCTGAACTTCAAACTCGGTAGTTAAGGGTTCCTAGATGCCCCCTAGCTGCAGCCAAAATGTGGGGTCTCTGAACCCAAAGGGTCCCGAAATGACATCGCTGCAGATAGACACAGTTGACCGAAATTGGGGCCCCGTATCTCGGGGCCACTTAGTGCTAAGAATCCCAAATTTGGTGTGCAAACCCAGTGGAACTAGCACCATAACATTTCCAAAGCTGGGGTTTCTAGCACCAAGTGGCCACCAGATACAGGGCCCCAAAAATCAGTTCAGAAAATGTCAAGCACTTTTCTGCAGCAGAGAATGACATTTTCTAAACCAGTTTTGGGGCCCCATATTTCAGGGCCACTTAGTGCTAGGAACCCAAGCTTTGGATATGTTATGGTACCAGTTCCACTGGGTTTGCACACCAAATTTGGGGTTCCTAGCACCAAGTGGCCATGAGATATGGGGCCCCAAAGTCGGTTCAGAAAATGTCAAGCACTTTTCTGCAGCAGAGAATGACATTTTCCGAACCGATTTTGGGGCCCCGTATCTCGGGGCCACTTAGCGCTAGGAACTTCATCTTTGGATATGTTGTGGTACTAGGTCCACTGGGTTTGCATACCAAATTTGGGGTTTCTAGCACCAAGTGGCCCTGAGATACGGGGCCCCAAAGTCGGTTCGGAAAATGAAATTTTTTGCTGCAGAAAAGTGCTTGACTCGAGTATAAGTCGAGGGGGGCACTTTCAGCACAAAAAAATGTGCTGAAAAATTCGACTTATACTCGAGTATATACGGTATATTTATATACCCAAAAACATTTACATATATCAAAATAAATAACTCTAAAATGTAATATATCACAGAAGGGACTGTATGCAGAGGAGTGGGAACCCCCCCCCCAAAAAAAATCAAGTTAGACTTACCGGTAACTTGTTTTCCAGGAGTCTTTCAGGACAGCACCTTGAGAGCGTGGCTCCACCCACTTGACAGGAAACACACCTCCACCAAACTTTAAAAGGAGGCTCCTTCCCACTTATCATCAGTAGTAGTAGAGAACCTCCGGCCCAAGCTGGAACACATAATCAGAATATGGTTAGTCACAGCATAGTAATTTAATACAATAAGGGCGGGTTGCTGCTGTCCTGAAAGACTCCTGGAAAACAAGTTACCGGTAAGTCTAACTTGATTTTTCCCTTAACGTCTTTCAGGACAGCACCTTGAGAGGATAACAGAGACTTACCCACTTAGGGAGGGACCACAGCCTGCAAGACCTTTCTGCCAAAAGCCTGTTCACTGGCTGACAGAAGATCCAGCCTGTAATGACGGACAAACGTAAGGTAACTTGACCACGTAGCCGCCCTACAAATCTGATCTGGGGTGGCACCAGCCATTTCTGCCCATGTAGTGGCCTGAGCCCTGGTAGAATGTGCTTTAATTCCCAGCGGGGGAGAGAGCCCCGACTGAGAGTAGGCTGCTAGAATAGCTGATTTAAGCCATCTAGCTATAGACCCCTTAGAAGCTTGTTGGCCCTTCTTTTTTCCCGAAAAAAGTATAAATAGAGAATCCGAGGATCTAAAGTTACTTGTTACCTCCAGATACTGTAATAAGGTCCTTCTTACATCCAAATTGTGGAATTTGCCTTCTTTTTCCCCCGAAGGGTTAGAGCAAAAGGTTGGCAGGATGATCTCCTGCGACCTATTGTGTGCTGACGCTACCTTTGGCAAAAAACCCGGATCGGTTTTAAGTACAATCCTATCTGTGTAGATAGTTAAAAAGGGTCTCTTAACAGATAGGGCGTGCAGCTCACCAATTCTCCTTGCTGGCGTTATTGCAACTAAGAACAAGGTCTTAAGAGTAAGATTCCTTAGAGAGATTCCTTGTAGTGGTTCAAAAGGTTCCTTTGTAAGGGCTTGCAGGACCACTGATAGATCCCAATTGGGAAAGTGCTTAGCCGGAGCTGGTCTAGATCTGGTAAGTGCCTTGAAAAATCTTATAACCAAGGGCTCAGAAGAGATTGGTCTTTCTAGAAATACTCCCAAAGCAGCTACTTGAACTTTAAGGGTGCTGACTGACAATCCCTTGTCTGCCCCCTCTTGAAGAAATTCCAAAATTGACACTAAATTTTTTACTTCTCTCTTAGTCAAATGACAAAAAGAGTTGAAGACCTTCCAATATTTAGCATAGATTTTTCTGGTCACTATCTTCCTACTGGAAAGTAAGGTAGTTACCAAGGGTTGTGACAGACCTTTGTTTCTTAACAACTGCTCCTCAGAAACCAGGCCGTGAGGCTTAGACTGGCCACTCCCGGATGCTGTATTGGACCCTGTAGGAGCAGGTCCTGCCGGAGAGGCAGCCGCCAAAATGGTTTGACTGCCATCTGTAGAATGGTGGAAAACCATGCCCTCTTTGGCCAAAATGGAGTAATTAGGATTACTGCCACCTTCTCCCTCTGTATCTTCCTTAACACCAACGGGATAAGTTGGAAAGGAGGAAATGCATAACCCAGATGGAAGATCCAGGGCTGGATTAACGCATCTGTCCCCTGGGCCTTGTCGTTTCTGTGAATCGAGAAAAACACTGGGAGTTGTGTATTTTCCTGTGACGCAAATAGGTCTATTTGCGGTTGACCCCAGGCCCTGGTAATCATTGCAAAGATTTCCGGATTCAGGCTCCATTCTGACTCCTGAATCCGCCTTCTGCTTAGATAATCTGCCACTACATTTAAGGTGCCTTTGAGGTGGACTGCTGATAAGGACCGAACATGCTTTTCTGCCCAAACCAGGATCTTTGAAGCTAGCAACTGAAGTGTTTTGCTTCTTGTACCTCCCTGTTTGTTTAGGTAGGCTATGGTAGTGGCGTTGTCTAAGAGGACCCGGACATGGGAACCTTGAAGGATAGGAGAGAAGGCATTTAAAGCTAAGGCGACTGCCTTTAGTTCCCTCCAATTTGAGGACCTCTTTGCCTCTGTCCGAGACCACATTCCTTGCGCGAAGTCTTGGTCTAAGTGAGCTCCCCAACCCCATACACTGGCATCTGTCGTTACCACTTTTTCTATTGGAAATGACCAGAGCAGGCCTTCTGACAGATTCTCCTGTCTTCTCCACCACCAAAGTGATCTCTTGACTTTGGTGGGTATCTTTACTTTTGCTTCCAGAGATTCTGACCTGTGATTCCATATTCTCAGGAGAAAGCTCTGGAGAGGCCTGAAATGTAACCTTGCCCATTGAATGGCTGGTATGGTTGCGGTTAGGGTTCCTAGGGATGACATCACTTGTCGGACTGATAATTGCTGGCTTGCCTGCAAGGACGCTACCACCTTCTGGACTTTCCCCTTCTTCTCTTCTGGGAGAAAAATCTTCTGTTCCCTTGAACAGATCTGATACCCCAGGAATAGTATTTTCTGGGCTGGAACGAAATTTGACTTCTGCATATTTATGATCCAACCCAGGGTTTCTAGATGACCTCGGGTCTTTCCGAGGTTGTCTAGCAGTCTTTCCCTGGAGGGGGCAAAAAGGAGTAGGTCGTCCAAGTACGGAATTACCGCAATCCCCTGCATGCGAAGAGGTGCAAGCGCTTCTGCCATTATTTTTGTGAATATTCGTGGGGCAGAAGACAGGCCAAAGGGGAGGGCCCTGAATTGCAAGTGCAGAACCTCTTTTCCCAAATTTATCGCCAATCTTAGGAATCTTTGGGACTGCGGGGCTATAGGGATATGCAGATAGGCATCTCGAAGGTCTATTGATGCCATAAAGCATTCCCTCGTCAATAGATTCTTGACCGTGAAGATGGAGTCCATACGAAACCTTTTGTATTGGACTGATCTGTTCAGCGGTTTCAGGTTTAGGATTAACCGAAAATCTCCGGATGGTTTCTTTATCAGGAATATACGGGAATAAAATCCCTGATAAAGCTCCCCCTGTGGGACGTAAGTCATAACCCCCTGATCTATCAGATCCTTTAATAGGCTCTTCATTGCCAGGGATTTTGTTACATCTCTTGGAAGATTTGTCACCAAGTACCTTTCTAGGGGGAGATCTGAAAATTCTATATTGTAACCCTGGGCTAGCATATTCAGAATGTACTGGTTTTCTGTTATGCTTGCCCAATAGGGGAGAAAGTCTTGTAGTCTTCCCCCTACCTGTAACCGACTGTCATTGCGTCTTGCTGGCTGACGCAGGAGGATGGAAAAGGACATTTCCTCTGCCCTTACCCCTCTGCCCTGACCAGCTTTTCTTTTTCTCTTGAGACTTGTTCTGTTCCTGAGCCCTTTGAGGACGAAAAAACCGTTTGACTGGTTGTTTCTTCTTCTTGACAGGAAAAGATTTCTTTTTATCTGCAGTCCTGTCCAGAACTGAATCCAAATCAGGGCCGAACAGTAAGTCTCCCAGAAAAGGGACCCCGCATAATTTGTTTTTAGATGCTGTGTCCCCTTGCCAAGTCTTTAGCCATAAAGCCCGTCTAACCGAATTAGCAAGGGCTGCCGCCTTAGCTGTCATCCTGATAGACTCTGCTGAGGCATCAGAGACATAGGCTACGGCTGCTGAGAGGGTAGAAAAGGAGTCAAGGATTTCTTGCTTAGGGGAATCTGCTATTATATGAGCTTTAAGCTGATTTACCCAATACTCCAAGTTCCTGGAGATGCAAGTAGTTGCCATTGCTGGCTTAAGGTTGCCCATAATGGATTGCCAAGTCCGCTTGAGCTGTTGATCCATTTTTTTATCCATGGGGTCTTTTAAGATCCCCATGTCCTCAAATGCTAGATCAGTAGATCTTGACACCTGAGAAAAGGCTGCATCAAGTTTTGGAACCTTATTCCAAAGAGCTGCTGGGTCTTCATCAAAAGGGAACCTTCTCTTATGAGCCCTAGAGAAAAATGGTTTCCTATCAGGGTCAGCCCATTCTTTTCTGATTTTTTCAGAAATCACTGCATGGACTGGAAAGGTACGGGACTTAGACTCACTAAGCCCTGCATACATCTTGTCATGTAAAGACATCTCCTTATGCTCTTCCTCAAGGCCTAGAGTAGCATAAATAGCCTTTAAAAGGCCATCCACCTGATCCAAAGACAATTTATACTTGGAAGACATATTTTCCAGCTCATCACTATCCTCATTCGATTCATTAGAATGGGATGGGGAAAGCCCTTCCCGGTTCAGAGGACCCATTTCCGCCTCTACTGCCGGGACTAACAGTGAGCCTTGAGAGGACTGTGAGGTAGTGGGCTGACTTGCAGATGGATAGGTGAGTGAGGATCTGAAGGATTGAATGGTAGCCTCCAATTCCTTTTTGGCAGATGCGATTAGATCACTGCATGCGGAAGTGGTTTCTTCCCTCACCAAGGAGTCAATACATGCTTGACATAAAGCCTTTTTCCAGCCTTCATTTAACTTAATTTTGCATGAAGGACATTTCTTTCTAATCCCAGGGTCAGAGCTCTTGGCCTGCCATAAGGGAAGAAAGAGAGAGAAAAAAGACAAACCATCTTTTAGAGTCAGCCTGATTACTCAAGGTTGCTCACCACAGGTGCACAGTGAGAAAAGCTATCAGACTCATGTGCCCTGACAGGCCCCTCCGCCACCAGGGGGAAAAAATACCCTCAAACTTCACTAACATTTAGAGAGAAGAGGGCTAGAGAGAGACCCCACAGTAAAGCTGAGCAGAAACTACAGTCTGCTCCTTACCTGGGCCTTGCTGGTGCCTGTGCCTGTTCCACTCGCTGCGGTTCCTGAATCCATGCTGAGGCAGCAGCGTGATGCTTGTGGCGAAAACGCCGGTTCCGGACTCCAATAGCACCTGTGCGCCGGACCGGAACCGGCAATAAATAGGCACCAGACCTATTCCTCCCTCCTCCCCCTGCGCTTCCGGCGGAAGTGACGCCTGGCGCCTGCTCCATGGATGCCGCCCCACTTCCGGATACCTCACATCCGGCGGATGCAGTCCTCTGACTGCCCTTCCCAAGATGGCGGCGGCGTCAGGGAAAAAACATGTGCAGGCAAGAAAAAAACAAACAGAAGTGCCTGACATGCCTGACGCCCCTGCCTGGGAGCAGCAATACCCGGAGCAGTCCTGGCTCTCCCCGAGCACTGACGAGGGAGAAGGAGCCCATCCACCCGGCACCCGTAAGCCTGTGGAAAATGGGAGGAATCGGCTCTCCTGAGGTAGGTAAAAATAGTGGAGTAGGGAGCCTGTTCTCTCAGGACAGAACCTTGAGAGCTCCAAACCCCCACATGTGTTCCCGCCGGAGGAAACACATAAACTGATGATAAGTGGGAAGGAGCCTCCTTTTAAAGTTTGGTGGAGGTGTGTTTCCTGTCAAGTGGGTGGAGCCACGCTCTCAAGGTGCTGTCCTGAAAGACGTTAAGGGAAAACTAAATTAAACTGCCCTATATAGTTTATTTTTTTTCCCCCATTCCTTTCCATACAGTCCCTTCTGTGATATTACATTTTTAGAGTTACTAATTTTTGATACGTGTAAATGTTTTTGGGTATATAGAAATATACCCAAGATATGACATACGATGGATCTGTCTGTTGTATAAAAAAAATCTTTTCTTCTAGATACTGTACAGTGGCGACGGAAAGTATTCAGACCCCCTTAAAATTTTCACTCTTTGTTATATTGCAGCCATTTGCTAAAATCATTCAAGTTAATTTTTTTCCTCATTAATGTACACACAGCACACCATATTGACAGAAAAACACAGAATTGTTGACATTTTTGCAGATTTATTAAAAAAGAAAAACTGAAATGTTAAAATGGTCCTAAGTATTCAGACCCTTTGCTGTGACACTCATATATTTAACTCAGGTGCTGTCCATTTCTTCTGATCATCCTTGAGATGGTTCTACACCTTCATTTGAGTCCAGCTGTGTTTGATTATACTGATTGTACTTGGACTTAATTAGGAAAGCCACACACCTGTCTATATAAGACCTTACAGCTCACAGTTCATGTCAGAGCAAATGAGAATCATGAGGTCAAAGGAACTGCCTGAAGAGCTCAGAGACAGAATTGCGGCAAGGCACAGATCTGGCCAAGGTTACAAAAAAATTTCTGCTGCACTTAAGGTTCCTAAGAACACAGTGGCCTCCATAATCCTTAAATGGAAGTCGTTTGGGACGACCAGAACCCTTCCTAGAGCTGCCCATCCGGCCAAACTGAGCTATCAGGGGAGAAGAGCCCTGGTGAGAGAGGTAAAGAAGAACCCAAATATCACTGTGGCTGAGCTCCAGAGATGCAGTCGGGAGATGGAAGAAAGTTGTAGAAAGTCAACCATCACTGCAGCCCTCCACCAGTCAGGGCTTTATGGCAGAGTGGCCCGAAGGAAGCCTCTCCTCAGTGCAAGACACATGAAAGCCCGCATGGAGTTTGCTAAAAAACACCTTAAGGACTCCAAGATGGTGAGAAATAAGATTCTTGACCATGATAGAACTTTTTGGCCTTAATTCTAAGCGGTATGTGTGGAGAAAACCAGGCACTGCTCATCAGCTGTCCAATACAGTCCCAACAGTGAAGCATGGTGGTGGCAGCATCATACTGTGGGTGTGTTTTTCAGCTGCACGGACAGGACGACTGGTTGCAATCGAGGGAAAGATGAATGTGGCATAGTACAGGGATATCCTGGACGAAAACCTTCCCCAGAGTGCTCAGGACCTCAGATTGGGCCAAAGGTTTACCTTCCAACATGACAATGACCCTAAGCACACAGCTAAAATAACAAAGGAGTGGCTTCACAACAACTCCGTGACTGTTCTTGAATGGCCAAGCCAGAGCCCTGACTTAAACCCAATTGAGCATCTCTGGAGAGACTTAAAAATGGCTGTCCACCAACGTTTACCATCCAACCTGACAGAACTGGAAAGGATCTGGAAGGAGGAATGGCAGAGGATCCCCAAATCCAGGTGTGAAAAACTTGTTGCATCTTTCCCAAAAAGACTCATGGCTGTATTAGATCAAAAGGGTGCTTCTACTAAATACTGAGCAAAGGGTCTGAATACTTAGGACCATGTGATATTTCAGTTTTTCTTTTTTTAATAAATCTGCAAAAATGTAAACAATTCTGTGTTTTTCTGTCAATATGGGGTGCTGTGTGTACATTAATGAGGGAAAAAATGAACTTAAATGATTTTAGCAAATGGCTGCAATATAACAAAGAGTGAAAAATTTAAAAAAGGGTCTGAATACTTTCCGTCCCAACTGTACATCATATCTGACATTATGGCAAGTGGAGATCCTGAAGAAGAATTCTTTTTTTTTTTTTTTATAATTGACAATTCTTATTTTGTCAAGTTTTAGATTTCTCCAATATAAAAAATATTAAATAACACTGGTAATCATGCAAGATTCCAATAGCAATCCGACAGAGTGCGCACATTAATTCACTGAAGTACCAAATGAAGCTTACACATCTGCAGCCAAGTTCAGCTACCATATATTGCATATACTACAGGAGGATCAAGCAAACTAGTTGTGTAAAAACATTGTGGTAGGCACCTGGAGGGGCATTTCCAGAAACTTCTAACCCAAATAGGTAAAGCAGATGCCTACTCGTTTCATATGGAAGAAATAAAAAAAAAAAAAAATATCGGTGAGAGAGAAGAAAGAGGAAACAAAAGAAAAAGATAGAGAGGGTGGAAAGGCAGAGCTTGTTACTCATGGGCTTAGAGAGTCAAAATCCCAAACGGGAAAGGGTCTTTAGAGCCTCATGGAGGGTCTTCTCGGTGACCATCTACTTCATCAGCCAGGCTTGCTGTTAGGGATTCCATGATCTCCACATCTTTGATCCTAGCATAGAGCTCAGTCGGCATCAGCAGTTTTAGTCTCTTCCATTGGAGAGCTATCAAACATCTGGCCGCTGTTAATATATGACTGGCCAGTTTCTTAGCCAAGCCAGGAAGCTTGGGGGGGAGGGGGTAGTCCCAAAAGATAAATGACTGCAAAGATTGGCATTGCCAATAGATATAGATAGATCTGAGGCCAATGAATATATGGAGTGTAGGCGCGTAGGGGTCATGTACCAAAAAAATAGCACTTTGTAGGTATTCACCAAGTAACACCTAGGTAACACCAAGTTCTCCCGTATAGATGCTACTGTATGAAAACATAAAACATTCGGAAAGATATGAAATGTTTTGAATGTTCTTACACTTTTAACTGTACTAATACATTTTATTTTTACATTATCATTAATTCAGGTTTGTTTTTGTAAGGCATTTTATTGACCCCCCCTACTCCACGTCTGCAGAGATTGGAGGTTTATTCTTACTTTAAGTGGCTGTCCAGCTATTTACAGTCCTCAGCTCATTAATTACCACAAAAAAGCTGTGGGCTCTGGCAAGTCCAAACTCTTGCTTGGAAACAGTTGTTCTGAGATTTTTGTGTCCTGTGATGTACGATTAAAAAAATGTTTTGGTTACATATACGCTCCGTTCATATGAAATCCCATTTTTATATTTTGCTCCACCCCTCCCTGTTTTCAAAATCCTTTGGCATGCTCTTTTACTTGCAACCTCATGTCACCATTTACAAACCATTAGTCACTGGTAATGCATGCTGGGAAGCACCGTAAGGCCTCTATCACAAAGTTTTTACCACCCTCTGAGAAGCGCTCAATGGTGGACTCGCTTTTTAGAGGGTGGCAGAGCAGGGGGTAATTTTGCCACCATTGACTTCAATGGACAAATTTGACGGGGAGTGCTGCCAAACTCAACATGCTGAGTTAAATTTGCCATGGCATGTGTAAAATCCCATTAATTTATTTGCCATGTCTGCTTGTATGTGGACAATCAGAAGGGGTGTAAATGTGAATTAACCGCCTGTTTTCACCAATCCCGGCCTTCAGTGTGAAAGGGGCCCTTAAAGTTCTACTCAAACTTCAGATGATTCAAGAAGCAATACAACGGAAAGCATGCACTTACACCTCCATAGGTTGGTATGTCTATTGTGCAGTCTGACTGCTGGCGCAGCCATTCCAGGAGGCTCTTGTTGGGCATCACTTTCTCAGAGTGCATTTTAGAAGCTGTAGTAACAGACTGTATGGGAGATGGGCCTTCTGTGTGCGTAGAGCTGAGCTGGCTGGAATCTTCCCTCATCCCCTGTGGGGTAGCAAACCAGGTTTAAGAAGAACAGAAACATTAGAATTGATACAGCATATAGAACACTCTGCTATTTTTTACATTTAAAGGCTTTCATTAGCCCTGTTGCTGAAAAAAAAAGCTTGTATAACCCCCTTCACTGCTGGACAAATGTTTGTTTTTAACACATGCTAAAAAGTGTGAATTTTTGGCTTGAAAATGTACTTACAACCCCCATAACAGCATGTTTGTACTCACCATAAAAACTTTTCTTGGAGTTGCGCAGAAGTCCTAAACCTTCAGGTTATACTGTCACCTGCAGGAGGGTTGCACACTGGCATACAAACTGTAGGTCCACCTAGAGATAACCTCACTTGCTGCCAGCATGCCTCAGTTTTGTAAAAAATAAGCAGTGAGAGCATGATCATAAACACAGAGGTGGGGACCTGTGTCTCTTAATAGATTCCAAGAAAAGGGGATACTACAAAAATACTATATTCTTTCTTGTTTATTGGGGAATATAGGAGTCTTTTGAATTAGGGATGTCCAAAAGCAAGCCTACTGAGGGGCAGGGGGAAACAGCAAACAATCACTAACATTCCCAACATAAACAGAAAACCTGATGTCCTCCTGGAGCTGAAAAAGCTACCTGAAGGACCTTGCGGATAGAGCTGGCATTCGATAATGCAGAAATGTCAAGAATCCAGATGGAGCTTCGAGAATATGTGACCTGAAAGCAGGTGGCAGCCGTACAAATCTGGAAACCTGATTGCCTTATGCCGAAAAGCCCAAGAGGCACTCACAAATCTAGAAGTGGGGAGGAGGTCCTTTTGAAGTCATTCCGGAATGGCAAAAAAAGAAATCAGTCTTCCTGAAAGAAGCCCTGTCAGAGGTAAACCAGCATAGCCTGAACCATATCCAAACAATGGAGAAGAATTTCCTTTTAATGAACCACAGCCCGGCAAAAGGTACAGAAGAAAAATGTCCTGGTTAAGGTGAAAGGCTGAGGACTACCTTGGGTAAGAAGGAAGCCCCAGACCTCAGCACTACCTTGTCCCTATGCAATGCCAAAAAAGGTTCTGCAAGATAAGGCTGCCAGTTCAGAAACTCACCTTGCAGAGGTGATAGATACAGGATCTCACAAAAGTGAGTACACCCCTCACATTTTTGTAAATATTTTATTATCTCTTTTCATGTGACAACACTGAAGAAATTACACTTTGCTACAATGTAAAGTAGTGAGTGTACAGCTTGTATAACAGTGTATATTTGCTGTCCCCTCAAAATAACTCAACACACAGCCATTAATGTCTAAATCGCTGGCAACAAAAGTGAGTACACCCCTAAGTAAAAATGTCCAAATTGGGCCCAAAGTGTCAAAATTTTGTGTGGCCACCATTATTTTCCAGCACTGCCTTAACCCTCTTGGGCATTGAGTTCACCAGAGCTTCACAGGTTGCCACTGGAGTCCTCTCCCACTCCTCCATGACGACATCACAGAGCTGGTGGATGTTAGCGACCTTGCGCTCCTCCACCTTCCATTTGAGGATGCCCCGCAGTTGCTCATTAGGATTTAGGTATGGAGATATGCTTGGCCAGTCCATCACCATTACTCTCAGCTTCTTTAGCAAGACAGTGGTCATCTTGGAGGTGTGTTTGGGGTCGCTATCATGTTGGAATACTGCCCTGCGGCCCAGTCTCCGAAAGGAGGGAATCATGCTTGGCTTCAGTATGTCACAGTACATGTTGGCATTCATGGTTCCCCCAATGAACTGTAGCTCCCCAGTGCTGGCAGCACTCATGCAGCCCCAGACCATGACACTCCTATCACCATGCTTGACTGTAGGGAAGACACACTTGTCTTTGTACTCTTCACCTGGTTGCCGCCACACATGCTTGACACCATCTGAACCAAAAGAAGTTTATCTTGGTCTCATTAGACCACAGGATATGGTTCCAGTAATCCATGTCCTTAGTCTGCTTGTCTTCAGCAAACTGTTTGCAGGCTTTCTTGTGCATCATCTTTAGAAGAGACTTCCTTCTAGGATGACAGCCATGCAGACCAATTTGATGCAGCATGCGGCGTATGGTCTGAGCACTGACAGGCTGACCCCCCAACCCCTTCAACCTCTGCAGCAATCCTGGTAGCACTCATACGTTTATTTTCCAAAGACAACCTCTGTATATAACGCTGAGCACGTGCACTCAACTTCTCTGGTCGACCATGGCGAGGCCTGTTCTGAGTGGAACCTGTCCTGTTAAACTGGTGTATGGTCTTGGCCACAGTGCTGCAGCTCAGTTTCAGGGTCTTGGCAATCTTCTTATAGCCTAGGCCATCTTTATGTAAAGCAACAATTATTTTTTTCAGATCCTCAGAAATTTATTTGCCATGAGGTGCCATGTTGAACTTCCAGTGACCAGTATGAGAGAGTGAGAGCAATAACAGCAAATTTAACACACCTGCTCCCCATTCACACCTGAGACTTTGTAACACTAACGAGTCACATGACACCGGAGAGGGAAAATGGCTAATTGGGCCCAATTTGGACATTTTCACTTAGCGGTGTACTCACTTTTGTTGCCAGCGGTTTAGACATAAATGGCTGTGTGTTGAGTTAGTGGGGAGTTGAGGGGAAAGCAAATTTACACTGTTATACAAGCTGTACACTCACTACTTTACATTGTAGCAGTGTCATTTCTTCAGTGCTGTCACATCAAAAGATATAATAACATATTTACAAAAATGTGAGGGGGTGTACTCACATTTGTGAGATACTGTACAAGGAACACAGCCCTGTAGGCAAGAATATAGAAAGGAATGTCTCTAACGGGTTCAAGCAGCAGCTCCTGAAGCAAAGAGAGAAACAGGTTGAGATCCCACAAGAGAGCCACAGGGGAACAGACAGGAGGAGCTACATGGGAGACTCACTACAAAGGTCTTAATTATAGGGGGAGAAGCCAATGGTCTTCAAAACATAATGGAAAAATGCAGACATTTGCTGTTTGATGGTACTGAGAGCCAAATGTTGATGGTGGACGACCCTCCAATAGGTTGGTCCAATGCGGCCCAGGACTTCTCCACAGCCCAACAGACTAGTGTCTGTCATGAAAATCTTCCAAAAGACTGGAAGAAAGCACTTTGCAAACTCCAGAGCTGGATTGCAGAGCCATCAAGCCAGGGACATCCTCACCCTTGGTAAAAATGGAATCGGCCTGTCCAAAGACAGGACTGATTTGTCCACAAAACTCCAAGCAATGAGTCAGTAACAGCAATGATTTCTGAAGGTTCAGGGTCCACCCAAGCCTCTGGAACATCTAGACAGGTAGAGATACATTGTCCAACAGGGCCCATCACTGACTGTTCTCTCAGCAGAAGGTCATCTAAGTATCAAAGGGATCTTGATATCCATTACAATAGGGTTATACTGCTACCTTCAGGAGTCAAGTCATGAGGCTTCAGTAATAGGTGTTACCACCTTGAAATGCATAGCCACATGCCTGGCATCTGACATCATCCTGCAATATTTCCACACTGTCCAACTGGTTCTGGTGTTTTAGGTTTATAAGCTGCAGGCAGCTTCCCTCTACACCTCCCTGGATTGCTGCAGTTCAGCCTGGGTCCCTGAGATGACCTCTCTTGGGTTTACAGATATGCCTGCTTTCATCTTATTAAATGTGAGTGCATTTCTTACAGTTTTTTTATGACACCAACTTGCTACACTTACTAGAATCCTCTAGGCATCCATTTTAATAATTTAGCATTGACTGTAAATGATGGCCCTAGAATTATTCCTCTTTGGCTTGTGCTTCAATACCAATGATGTGTTGTGGTGAGGTCCAATTTTTTGTATATGCACACGCATCCTGGGTGTACATGAGAGAGGTCCTTTAAAATTGTTACAATGATTGCATACATAAAGGGAGGGAAAAAAACAAAACAGATAAAACATAATTTAAATAAAACTGATCCAACACCATTAAAATTTCAATTGAACTATTACATCCTTTAGACCGCTATGATGGTCAATGAACAGATGTCCAGTATTCTTAAGGATTCACACCCAAAGTTTCTCAAAGTCTGGGAACCCTGGATAAGCTACTGCTTCCCATCCTTACCTCCGACCAGTTATGGTCGTTTATAGGTGTTGTCTGTGCCGGTCCCGAGTCTGCGATACCTTTTGCTCCTCTCTTGTTTTCCTCTCTCTTCCTTTCTTACTCTTTGTTCTTTAACCAGATGAGACTAGTCATTGGGGATTGTTACCACTTAAGGACAGCTTGGCAAAAATGGCAATGTTTGCTCTGACTTTCCTACTGGCCTTCTTTGGGTTTGGCTAGTCCCTTGCTGATTTAACCACTTCCTTCCCCGTCCATAGTCAAATGACATCCGCAGGAGGGATCTCCCATCCTGGGCGGGCATCATATGATGTCCTCGGCTTCCTGGCCGTCTAGGGGCCGTGATGTACGCTGGGCACCCGCGATTGCCGGTAAGAGAGCAGGGACATGGATCTGTGTGTGTAAACACACATATCCACCTCCAGTCAGTACAGAGGAACACCGATCAGTCTCCTCCCCTTGTGAGTCCCCTCCCCCTACAGTTAGAATCACTCCCTAGGTAACAGTTAACCCCTTGATCGCCCCCTAGTGTTAATCCCTTCCCTGCCAGTGACATTTATACAGTAATCAGTGCATTTTTTATAGCACTGATCACTGTATAAATGTGAATGGTCCCAAAATAGTGTCAAAAGTGTCCGATATGTCCACCGCAATGTCACAATAAAAATCGCAGATCGCTGCTATTACAAGTAAAAAAAAAACAACTATTTTGTAGGCGCTATAACTTTTGCGCAAACCAATCAATGTACACTATAGCGATTTTTTTACCAAAAATATGTAGAAGAATACATATCGACCTAAACAGAGGAAAAAATTATGGATATTTATTATAAAAAATATTGTGTTTTCAAACTTGTCGCTCTTCTTTTGTTTATAGCGCAAAAAATAAAAACCGCAGAGATGATCAAATATCACCAAAAGAAAGCTCTATTTGTGGGGGAAAAATATTATAAAAATGTAATTTGGGTACAGTGCTGCATGACCGCACAATTGTCAAAGTGCGACAGCGCTGAAAACTGAAAATTGGCCTTGGCAGGAAGGGGGTGAAAATGCCCAGTATTGAAGTGGTTAATATTATACACTGCCCATTTGTACTTGTTCTTCAATGTGACTGTTTAGCTCTGCCCCTGTGTGGGCAAATTGTGAGCTTGCCATGTTTATTCTGAAAATTCAATAAATATATTGAAACAGAAATATTACATCCTTTTAAAGATAATTATTCATTCAATGTAGACCTGCATCCTTGTAAAAAGAATCTGTCCCAGTTTTTACCACAGATCTTTTATACTCTAAATTGACAATCAAAGGCAAACTATTCTCAGCCTGCTGGATGTGTTAATGCTGACTTGTCGTCTTACCACAATTCCTGCGTGCATTCCCCTGTCCTTTAGGAACACAAGGTCCATCCCTTCAACATTTTTTCTTCTTCCTCGTCTCCTCCGGAGTGCTGATTCCTCTCTGCGCAGGCTTCCATTTACAATCTGCCCCGTCACAGGGTGGATGAGACCAGCCTGCAGGATTCCTGACAAGTCCATTCCTAGGGAGCTCTGCAGACCGCCTATTCCTGCCACCTTGGGCGTACTGCTGTTGATGGAGTAGGCTGAGCTGCTGGCTGTAGCTTGTTCTCTGCAAAGCTCCATGGCAGTCTCTCTCCAGCCATTAATAGCTGCTGAGCTCCTCCCATGCAGTGGAGCGAGATGCTGGGAAACCCGGGGCTTAATGTCTGACCGCTCACCGTCAAACTCAAACGGTTTTCGAGGCTTACGTTCATCGTTGCAAAATGCTGGCGCAGTTATCGCATCCTGCAAAAGTAAAAAATTAAGGTAAAGGATACTTTAATAAGACCTGCTCAACACTCCTGTGCTGCTGTGATTCCAGCACTCACAAGTATACACTTGACATCTATTATTCCCATGTGGTCTGCTTGCAGTCTGGGTTACTTAAATTATAACTTAAAGGCAAAACTTTTTTTGTTAGTTTTGGAGAGTGGAGATGGATTAGAACACCTGTCATTTTTTATTGCTCTCTGTGCCCCATTAGGGAGATTCCCTCCCCTTTCTATTTGTCCTGTTTACCATGATCATTAAGGCCGGGTTCACACCTTCACATTCGCATAGCAGGACAATGCGACTGGCTCCCAATGGAGGCGGTTCACATATCTCCGTTGCGGCTGCGGAGGGCACTGCACAGAAATGCTGTGCGTTTTTGGCTCCGTTTCAGGGCCGAATTCAGGCATAGATTCGGCCCTGAAATGGGGAACAGGGACGCACAGTGCTCCTGTGTGATGCGCAGCCGGCCTGAACGTACAAGAAAATCCCAAATTATGAAAAAGTAGTAAAACACTAGTTATGGTGACCTGGGGGTTCCCAAGAAATTCCATTTGTTTCCTCTCACTTCCTCTTTTGGCTATGGGCCAGGAAGCGAAGGTAAATCTCCCCAATGGGACAAAGATGGCAAAAAATAAACCTTACAGGTCTTATAACCCTCCCTTACTCTATCCAATATTAATAAAAAAGTTTTGCCTATAGTTCTACTTGAAAGCGGAACTTCACCTAAAATTGGAAGTTCTGCTTATCCCCCCACTCCTTCCTTATTGTAAACACTTTTTTTTTTACAACTGTATTTAAAAGGAGGTTGGTTGTCACTGGGACAAGAAGACACAAACAGTAATAATTATCTGACAGAGGTACTTAACCCTTCCGCTTTTTACTGGGAAAAAAAGGCATTTTGTTGCAGTCTGTCCCCACCGTTGAGACTTTCCATCCATTCATATACCAAAAAAGGAAGTGATGGAAAACCTAGTCAATGGTAACATAGATCGTATATAAAATTCTGATAGTATTTCTACCCATATCCCCAACTCTATCTAAAATAAAAACACATTTTGACTGGAGCTGACTTTAACGTATTGTAAAAATGTTAGTTTGCTGCTAAATATTATATACTGTAATGATCCAGATAATTGTCTCCAAGCACTAGGGCAAGCTTTTCATAGGAGCAGAATCTATAAAAACAGGCAAGAAGGAGAAGAAAAAGCACCTCTAAATGCAGACAGTAATGCTACTTTATTGGCAAAAAAAAAAAAAAGGGAGCAACACACAGTAGGATTCAAAAGGGCTCATCGTGTGTGAAGAAAACTGGGATGTCAGCCCTGGATGTTTATCCTGAGGACCACCAGGGTCCACTGCCACATTGGGAAGACCGTGTGGAAGTCATCCACGAAGAAGACAAGATGGCGCTGGAGTGCGATGTGGTCCTCAGCGTGTACGTGATGATGTCACCGGGAGGGATCATGGCCAGTCCTGGGCAAAGGCACTCTTTCAGCAGGCTGGTATGAAATGCATTTCCTTCCCTCTGGTAACGTCATCACGTACACGCTGAGGACCACATCGCACTCCAGTGCCATCTTGGCTTCTTCGTGGATGACTTCGACACAGTCTTCCTAATGTGGCAGTGGACCCTGGTGGTCCTCAGGATAAACATCCAGCACTGACATCTTCTCACAATAAGCCTCTTTGAATCCTACTCTATGTGAGTTGCCCCTTGTCTTTTATCTGACAATAAAGTAGCATTACTGTCTGCACTTAGAGGTGCTTTTTCTTCTCCTCCAGATATAAATAGCACCCACAGAGCAGCAAACCATCCAAACTGCCACAACCAGATTTCATCAACTGCATAACACTTCAAACTGCATCTAGCTATTAAATGCCACCCCTATTAGTTGTGTTTAGTCTTTTTACAGTAAACTTGCCTTGTGTCCATGTGAGCTGGGGGATCCATTGCTGTAACTTTGTGCTTCTGAAGTGCTATAGCTGCTCCTTATTGGTGGATTGCTGTGTAACACTGACGGTACCATGCACTGTGCTTCAAACTGCTGGCTCGAGGATGGCCACTTCCCCTTCAGGACCGAATGGCAAATGTTGTCTATTCGGTTAATAATCACTCGATCCTACAAAGCGAGAGCGCATGGCAAATAATGAAGTTATTTTATATTGAGTTTTAAAGCAAGTTGGATGACTTGTAAAAACATATACTATAAAATTACTGTAAAATACTAACACCGAACAAAAACATAACATTTTGCATTTAAAATGACCAAATTCAAATAGTTTATAATTTAGTAACCACTTGGGACTTCTACTTTTAAAACTCAAATAAATAATAAACTCAAATGTCAGCAATGATACAAAAGGATAATGTCTCATAAGTAATATCACTATAATATGAATTTGCTGAAGGATAAACAGAGAAAACTAAAGTAAACTTTGGCTTAACACCTTTGGCCACTCGGAGAAGGAATATAGTGTTTTTTCCTGTAGAAGCTGAGCAATGGTAGGTGCTCGGCCATCATGGAAGTCCTGTGTCACTTCCCTCGCAGTGGATATCGAGCAGCTTTTTACCTCTTCCTCAGGATATTTATCAAGAAGGTCTACAAAAGACAGGATAGAAAAATTTTAAATAGAAAATTTAAGAGATGAGGGAGTGAGGAGAAACAGGGATGTAACATTATTCCATAACCCCAAGTAGTTGAACATCCTAACTTGACATATAAATTTGAAAAAGCACCATAAACAATCCCTATTTTGTTTTGGTTCGTTTTCACCATTTTTCATGCTTTGCTGCATCTTGGCTCTGCCAATTTCCTGCAGCCTGCTTCAGCCACTTCCCGTTTAAATAAACTTGCACTAAATACGGCTGCCCTCTATGCCTAATGCACATGATGAGAAAATCGGATGAAAAATACCTCTTTCAGAGCGATCGTCCGATAATCTTCCGATAATGACAGTTCATGCTAAATTATCTGAAGGGACAACCATTGGTAATTTTTTTTGTAGGATAACAGAACAAACAATTTTAGTTCAATCAGTACAGTATTCGTCCGTAAACAAAAAATCGAGTGACCAAGACCACCCATGCTCAGAAACAAAAGGATATATTATAATACAACATCAAGGAAAGTTGCATTCTGCCTTACGAGAATTTTTGTAACCCTAGTAACCTATTCATTTTCATAATGAGACTAGCATGCATAAAAAAAAACAAACAAAAAAAACAAAAAAAAACAAAAAAGATCATTCGTCTGATATTCTCATCATGTGTACTAGGCACTACTCTGGACCAGTTTCCTTACAGTGATCACAGTGACCATGCCTACACAATGTGTGCTTTTAAAGCCACTTCAGACACCCTAGAGAATAAAATGAAGGTCGTTGCAATACTTTATTGTCACACCATATTTGCGCAGCGGTCTTACAAGCGCAATTTTTTTTGAAAAAATACACTTTTTTGGACTTAATATAAGTCAAAAAAGGCAAAAAATGATAGAAAAAAAAAAAAAAGACAATAATAAAGTTAGCTCAATTTTTTTTATCTTGTGAAAGATAATGTTACGCCAAGTAAATTAATACCCAACATGTCACGCTTCAAAATTGCGTCCGCTCTTGGAATGGCGACAAACTTTTAACCTTAAAAATCTCCATAGGTGACATTTAAAAATTTCTACAGGTTACATGTTTAGAGTTACAGAGGAGGTTTAGGGCTAGAATTATTGTTTTTGTTCTAACAATCGCAGCCATACCTCACATGTGTGGTTTGAACACAGTTTTCAAATGCGGGCCCAAATTACGTATGTGTTCGCTTCTGCGCATGGGCTCGGCGGGACGGGGCACTTTAAATGTGTTTTTTTTTTTCTTATTTATTTTACGTTTTGTGTGTCACTTTTATTCCTATTACAAGGAATGTAAACATCCCTTGTAATAGAAAAAAATCATGACAGGATCTCTCAAATGTGAGATCTTGGGTCAAAAAGACCTCAGATCTCACATTTACACTAAAATGCAATAAAAAAAAATTTTTTTTTTTTTTTTGAAAAAAATAAAAGAAAAAGACATTTTCCCTTTAAGACCATTGGGCTGAAGTGTCATTTGACATTGCTTCCGTTATTTAATGTTATGGAGCCGAGCGATCGTCTTCGCCACTAATGATGGCTCTGGTAAGCGGCAGAGATGATTGGAATGCGGAATGAGGGGGGCCCCCTCTCCCATCCCCGATCAAAGTAATCTCGTGGCGAATACGCCGTGGAGACCTCTTTTACCTGAAAGCCAGCCATACGCTGTTGTTAAAAATACCTGAGTTATGGCAGCTATCTGCTGCCATAACAACGGTATTTAGTGTCAAAGTACCGATGTATATTGATGGCGATTTGCGCTAAGTGGTTAAAAAGGACCTTGATGACAGGATCACCAACAATTTATGAAAGCTAAAGCTAAAGTTAAAACTTATAGCTCTAATTATGGGGTTTTAGAATATCAAGTTTCAGCTCAGTATTCACGTTCCATTTTTTAACACGAGTTAAATGTCACAAAATATAGGAAAAAAAAAATTTTTTTTGCAATGATAAAATGCCTTTATGCCTTTTGAGCTAAAAAACCATAGCGCGAGCATGGAAATCGCCTGTTATTGATGCCACATCGGTGAAACATAAAATATCCTGGATTATGATTAATGAAAAATTGAGTGTGTGGAGCCCCTGGATGGATTGCACATCTCCAAGCTCCCTAGACAATGGGCCACCTTGCGAGGAGAGGCCCAGGCTAAGGGGACCTACTCTATTCTGATCTACTTTTATCTTTCCCTCTTTTCTCTTTTTTTCATTGCTCGCTTCTTTGTTTTTGGTTCGGTTATACAACATCAATAAAAATTTTGGTAGGATGCTGAGGGGGAAGGTACAGCTTCCCCAATTGTACTATATTCTCAAGATCGGGACCCCTGGGTTGAGGTATCAGGACCCATTTTAGATGTGAATGTTATATTTCACTATGTTCTGGGAATATGCATGACCAACAACTTGCTGTAATGTCACATGATAATTCTTATTTGTTGAAATTTTTGGGCGCCTAGTGGTTCATACCTACAGGCTCTTTTAGCCTTAGGAAAATGGCCATGCTAACAAGTAGACCTGGAATGCTAGGCCTGAAACGTTTTGTAGCAGTTCTTCTGTACAGACGGTCAGAGCCTGTGATCACTTTGGTTAATGCATCCTCGTTTTGACAATTACTTGATAATGTTCAACTATAAGTTTTTTGTATTTTGCTTAAACTTGTAATAAAAATTATTGAAAAGAAAATTATGCCTTTTGTTATTTTTATGTAGTCGGTTATACTATATATGCTCACTGCACCAGTAAAGTCCCGAATTAAAAAAACGTACAGTGCTGTGAAAAGGTATTATGCCCCATTCCTGATTGTTTGTTTTTGCATATTTGTCACAAATGAGTCAGATCAAACAAATTTTAGTATTACATAAAGATAACCCGAGTCAATAGAAAATGCAGTTGATGGTTTAATTCATTAGGCCTAGCTCTGAGAAAGGGGGTGCGCCCCCGAAACGCGTTAGCTGTACCCCGTGTTCTGTGCAAGTCCATGCACGGTTTATGGCCTTTTGTCAGTTGCATTTTGGGAGTACCCACTTTTATACAAAAAAATAGGATTTTTTAAAACAGCTTACCTGTAAAATCCTTTTCTTTCGAAGGACATCACGGGACACAGAGCCACAGTAATTACTGATGGGTTATATAGGTATCACTGGTGATTGGACACTGGCACACCCTATCAGGAAGTTCAACCCCCTATATAATCCCTCCCCCTTGCAGGGATACCTCAGTTTTGTAGCCAAGCAATATAGTGTATTAGAAGAGGGGCGGGACCTCTGTGTCCCGTGATGTCCTTCGAAAGAAAAGGATTTTACAGGTAAGCTGTTTTAAAAAATCCTATTTTCTTTCTCGAACATCACGGGACACAGAGCCACAGTAATTACTGATGGGATGTCCCAGAGCAATGCTACCTGAGGGGGGGGAACCACGACCAAGTAGGGTGCAATCAGACCTGAGGACCCTGTACCGCTGCCTGCAGCACACTATGCCCAAAGGCGATATCCTCATGCCTTCTCACATCCACCTGATAGAATCTGGTGAATGTATGAACTGAAGACCAGGTTGCGGCCTTGCAGATTTGAGCCATAGAGGCCTGGTGATGCACTGCCCAAGAAGCACCAATAGCCCTTGTGGAATGTGCCCTGATCTGAAACGGAGGAATCTTCTGTTTCAAACTGTAAGCTTGAATGATCAACTATCGAATCCATTTAGAAATGGTATCTTTTGACGCTGCCTGTCCTCTATTGGGACCCTCTGGCAGCACAAACAAAACATCCGTCTTGTGGATCTGAGCAGTTGCCCCTAGATAGGCCTTAACTGCTCTTACTACATCCAACGAATGTAGAGATCTCTCTTCCGGGGAACAGGGATCTGGAAAAAAGGAAGGTAGAACAATGTCTTGGTTTAAATGAAAATCAGAAACCACCTTCGGTAAAAAACTAGGATGAGGGCGTAGTACCACTCTATCCTTGTGTATAATCAAATAAGGCTCCTTACAGGAAAGAGCTGCTAATTCTGATACTCTTCTAGCAGAAGAGATGGCCACCAGAAAAATTAATTTCCTTGTCAACAAGACCAAAGGAATCTGACTTATTGGTTCAAAAGACCGTTTCTGTAACACAGCCAGGACCAAATTCAAGTCCCAGGGGTTTAGGGGCGCTTTAACCGGAGGATTAAGACGCATCACCCCCTGCATAAAGTTTCGGACCAAAGAATGCGAAGCAAGTGGCCGCTGAAATAATACTGATAAAGCAGAGACCTGGCCCTTGATGGTACTCAAGGCCAGCTTCATCTCTAATCCCATCTGTAGAAAATCAAGGATTCTACCTATGACATATTTCCTGGGATGCCAACCTCTGGATTCACACCAGGTTATATAAGCCTTCCAGACTCTATGATAAATCATCCTGCAAGCTGACTTCCTTGCATTAATCAAGGTAGATATGACAGGACCTGAGAGCCCACGACTCTTCAGAACGTGGGTCTCAATAGCCAAACCGTCAAATTTAGCGTTTGTAAGGCAGGATGGAACACTGGACCTTGAGATAACAGGTCTGGGCGTTCCGGTAGTGTCTACGGGGAACCTACCGTCATCCTTACTATTTCTGCAAACCAAGTCCTTCTGGGCCAAGCGGGGGCAACCAGAAGTACCGACTTCCTTTCCTGCCTGATCCTGCGAAGGAGCCGTGGTAGTAGCAGAATAGGCGGGAATGCGTAAATCAGTGAGAACCGATGCCACGGAATCACCAACGCATCCGTCCCGCATGCAAGAGGATCTTTTGTCCTTGCCACAAATCTGTCTATCTTTTTGTTGAATCGGGATGCAAAGAGATCTACATCTGGAACCCCCCATCTTTGGCATATGGCCCAAAAGACGTCGGGATGCAGAGACCATTCCCCTGGAAGTAACTGCTGGCGGCTTAGATAGTCCGCCTGCCAATTCTCTATTCCCGGGATGAAAACTGCCGATATGCATGGCACATGCATCTCTGCCCAGACTAAGATCTGGTTCACCTCTTTTTGAGCAGCTCGGCTCCGGGTGCCTCCCTGATGATTGACATAAGCCACTGCTGTGGCATTGTCGGACTGGATCCTGACCGGACAACCCTGTAGCCTGATAGTCCAGGCCTTTAGAGCTAGATGTATCGCCCGGATCTCCAGAATGTTGATGGGTAAGGTCCTCTCTGTCTTGGACCATACCCCTTGGACCGCAGCCTGTTCCAGAACTGCTCCCCAACCTGACAGACTGGCATCTGTTGTTACCACCGTCCAGGTAACCGGTAGAAAGGATTTCCCCTTCCACAGGTTTTCGGGTATGAGCCACCAATTGAGGCTCTGACGCACCGCATGCGACAGGTGCATCGGAAAGTCTAATGCCTGAACCTTCTTGTTCCAGGTCGACAGAATACTGTGTTGCAGCATTCTTGAGTGAAACTGAGCATAGGGAACTGCTTCGAATGAAGACACCATCTTCCCTAGTAGCCTCATACAAAGGCGGACTGAGGGACCCTTCTTGGTCCTTACTGTCAGAATCAGCTCTCTCAAAGCAGTGATCTTTGCCTGGGGTAGAAATATTTTCTCCTGGCTTGTATCTATAATCAGACCTAAATACTCCAGTCTTCTTACTGGTTTTAGGAAAGACTTTTCTAAGTTGAGGTTCCAACCCAGGTGTTCTAGATACCTGACCGTGGTCCTCAAGTTTCCATTCAAAGAGGCTACCGACCGGTCTATCAAGAGCAGGTCGTCTAGGTATGCTATGACAGCTATACCCTGAGTCCTTAATCTGGCCAGAGGAGGAGCCAAGATCTTTGTGAACACTCGAGGTGCAGTGGCTATCCCGAAAGGCAGAGCCACAAACTGGAAATGGCGCCCTCCTACCTCGAAGCGCAGAAACTTCTGATGAGCAGGAAAAATGGGCACATGCAGATATGCATCTCTGATGTCTATTGATGCCAGAAATTCTCCTCCCTGCAGGGTGGGAACTACTGTTCGAATTGATTCCATGCGGAAGGATTGAATCCTTAGGAATCGGTTCAGATCCCTTAAGTCCAAAATGGGCCTGACATCCCCATTTGGCTTTTGGACCGTAAAAAGGTTGGAATAGAAGCCCAATCCCTGGTCCTTTGCGGGAACTATCATAATGACCTCCTGCGACAAAAGTCGATCTAACGCTAGAAGGAGCGAATGCTTCTTCCCTGGGTCTCTGGGAACATTTGATCTGAGGAACCGAGGAGAAGGGAATTCCTGAAACTCCAGCTTGTACCCTAAGGTTACCGTGGAGATTACCCATCTGTCCTGGAAGTCCTCGTGCCAGAGCTCTGAGAACTGTCGCAGTCTTCCCCCCACTCGAGTGAGCGGGGGCGCCCCCTCATGCAGAGGTCTTAGTGTTTTGCCTAGTAGGCTTCTTTCCCCAGGACTTCTTTTGTCCCTGGGGTTGACTCTTGTCTCTGGACCCCGATGGAGGCGGCCGT
This sequence comes from Lithobates clamitans, assembly GCA_037952925.1. Classification (NCBI taxonomy): domain Eukaryota; kingdom Metazoa; phylum Chordata; class Amphibia; order Anura; family Ranidae; genus Lithobates; species Lithobates clamitans. The sequence goes on from JBBGZY010000790.1 coordinate 3,658,888, forward strand.
CGAGACTGCCTGGAGGCTGAAGCCCCCGGCGCTGGGGAAAGAGTCCGTTTGAAAGAGGGACGCTTACTCTTCTTGACAGGTAAGAGAGTGCTTTTCCCACAAGAGATTCTCTTGATATAGTTCTCCAAACAACCTTGCACCACGAAATGGAAACCCAGCCAGTAGCTTCTTACATGGTGCTTCGGCTGACCAATTTTTCAACCATAGGATTCTACGTATATGCACCAACCCCAGTGAAAGACGGGAGGTTTGCACGATAGAATCTCTAATGGCGTCAACCACAAAGCATAAGGCCGCTGGAAGGTTAGCAAACCCCTGGGGCTGCTGTTCAGGTAATACTTTGATGACCTGCTTAACATGGTCTCTTAAGTATTGACAGACTCCAATCGCTGCTACTGCAGGTTGGGCCACTGATCCTGCTAAGGAGAAAACATCCTTCAATAGGGATTCCATCCTTTTATCTACAGGATCCCTGAGCATCTGAGCATTGTCTACAGGACAAGTCAGGCTATTATTTACGGAGGAAATGGCGGCATCAATAGCTGGTATTCCCCACATTTTAATAAACTTTTCTTCCATCGGATAAAGTGTTGAAAACTTTCTCGGCGGAAAAAAACGTTTGTCTGGGTGATCCCACTCAGAATAAATGAGCTTTTCAAGTACAGTATGAACAGGAAAAGCATGTGCTGCTTGGAAAGGTTTCAGTGACCCCAAAGCAGAAGAGGATTCTTTAGCAGTGTCAGGTATGGGCAACTTAAATGTGGAGCGCACCAATCCAGTGAGGTTCTGCACTAAGACTTTCTCCTCTTGGGAAGTCGCAGAGGGTCCCTCTCCACCTGATTCCCCTGAAGAGGAATCATCCGTCCCATCCCGATCCTATGAAAGGGATTCATCTCCATTATCCCAGAGCTCCTCTGTCTGAGGGTCTTGGGGAACAGAGGAAAGCCTAGTGCGTTTTCTTCCACTGAGTGAAGACGTAATCACGGCCATTAATCTTTCCTCTAGACCATTAATGGTTGAGGAAAAAACCTCTTGTGTAATATATACAGGGGCTGAAGTGCCAGAGGTAGGTGTAGCCCCTGACCCCGATGGCTCTCCCCGGCTAGCCGTCCCTGGCCCATCTTTAGGGGGGGAGGATGCTGCCGACAGGGGGCCCTCAGAACCTGAACGAGATCCCCTAGTGTCTCTGGTTCCTGGGGTGCTTGAACCTCTTCTACCCATAGTGCAAAGCAACAAGGTGTGAGGTATACAAATGAACACTGCCCGCTGAGCGATGTAGTCTGGTTAAAAGCCTTGCTACCCAATGCTCAGTCTGGTGTTACTTCAGTAAATGCTGCCTAGGAGAATGCCTGTGTCCCACCTTACATGCGACCGTCAGCTCTGTGTCTCTCAGAAGGCTGAGTGCACCTGTACAGAGTGCCTTTAATAGCCTGCAGCTGGCCTGAGTGGGAGTCTAAGCACCTGTGCTGACTTCCTGCCCCCTCCTCTACCGCCCCCCCCTCCTCGAGTTTTGAAAAAAACGAGCGCTTCCCGCACTGCCGACTCTCCTGTCATGCTTCTGGAGAAAGGCTGGGGATGGGGGGGGGGGGGGGGAGGAGGGAGGCTGGTAACAAGATCTGCCTGAACGGCTATCTTCAGAGATGGTGGCCATTAGGCCGCAGAGCCCGGGTGGTATAACCACTTTCTAGACCCCTGTGGCCCCTCTCTAGCCTGGGGGGGAACATTCAAACATGAGAAATCCCCCCTTCCACCTTACCTGTTTGCAGCCTGCTTGAGACGCTGGGACATAATCAGCGATTACAACACCTGAGACAGACAGTCAGCATGTGCAGGTTTGTGCTCTTGGCAGCCCCCGGTGGTCACAATAGGAATAGCATGCATTTACCTTAAAGGAGAAAAGCCACTAGAACTCAAAAATTCTGTGGAATCTCCTCTTACCTTATCCAGCCGCAGGGTGCTGTTTACACAGACCCAATCTTCACCTCTCATGGTGGGCTCCGTTTGAAAAAACCGTCAGAGACTGGGGCCCCCTACGAATAGGGGGATCCAACAGTTCTGGGACCGTAAAGCACCTTGCCAGAAATGAGGAAGTTTAAAGCCATTTTCTGATCTGCGGGGTCCAGCTCTCTAAAAAGAGAAGCATTACGGGTAAAACCTCGTTTCTTCGGACACGAGGCCCGGGTACCATTCAATTCGGCCATGAAAAGACACTTTGAATGGATCCGGTTCGCCTGGCTTGCCCCAGTATAGGATCTTAGGATATTCCCTTTGGAGCTCAGCACAGGACATCTTTACACGTCCATCACCTAAGACACTGGCGTAAAAACTGAGGTATCCCTGCAAGGTGGAGGGATTATATAGGGGGTTGAACTTCCTGATAGGGTGTGCCAGTGTCCAATCACCAGTGATACCTATATAACCCATCAGTAATTACTGTGGCTCTGTTTCCCATGATGTTCGAGAAAGAAGCTCTTATTATCTCTGGTAATGCACTAGGTGTGCGCGCCTTCCATTTCTGTTTTTCTTGAAGGGAAAAAAAACTTCAAACCTGCCTGGGTCTATGTGAAACGGTAATTACCCCCTAAACCTAAAAAATGGTTTTGCCACCCCTGGCAGCAACAACTGCAATCAAGCGTCTGCAATAACTGGCAATGAGTCTTTCACATCACTTGTGAAGGAAATTTTGGCCAACTCTCCTTTTGCAGAATTGTTCTAATTCAGCCACATTGAAGTGTTTTCCAGCATGAACGGCCTGTTTAAGGTCATGCCACAGCATCTTAATCAGATTTAAGTCTGGACTTTAACTAGGCCACTCCAACAAAATGTATTTTTTGTTTTTGTTTTTTGGGCCATTCAGAGGTGGATTTGCTGTTGTGTTTTGGATCATTGTCCTGCTGCATAACCCAAGTGCGCTTGAGTTTAAGGTCACAAACTGATGACTGGACATCGTCTTTCAGGATTTTCTGGCAGAGCGCAGAATTCATGGTTCCATCAATTATGGCAAGTCATCCAGGTTCTGAAGCTGCGAAGTAGCCCCAAACCATCACACTACCACCACCATGTTTAACTGTTGGTGTGATGTTCTTTTTATGAAATGCGGTGTTAGTTTTACACCAGATGTAATGAGATGCACACCTTCAAAAGTTCAACTTTTGTCTCATCAGTCCACATAATATTTGCCCAAAAAGTCTTGGAGATAATCAAGATGTTTTTTGGCAAATGTGAGACGAGCCTTTGTGGTCATTTGGTCAACATTTGCTTTCGCCTTAGAACTCTCCCACGGATGCCATTTTTGCCCAGTCTCTTATTGTTGACTCATGAACACTGACCTTAACTGAGGGAAGTGAGGCCTGCAGTTCTTCCGATGTTTTTCTGGGTTTTATGACCTCCTGGATGAGTCATTGTCATGCTCTTGGAGTAATTTTGGTGGGCCAGCCACTCCTGGGAAGGTTCACCACTTTTCCAAGGGTTCTCCATTTGTGAATAATGGCTCTCATCATGGTTCGCAGGATCCACAAAGCCCTAGAATCGGCTTTGTAACCCTTTCCAGACTGATACATGTCAATTGCTTTGTTTCTCATCTGTTCTTGAACTTCTTTAGCTCGCAGCATGATGTCTTGCTTTTTGGAGATCCTTTAGTGTGCTTTACTTTGTCAGACAGATTCTATTTAAGCGATTTCTTCATTTAGCAGCTCTGGCAGTAATCAGGCCTGGGTATGGCAAGTGAAATTTAACTCCAAAAAATGTTGTTAATCACAGTTCATTCATGATTTAGCAAGGGGAGCAATTCATTTTTCACATAGGCAGGTTTGGACTGAATTTTGGATTTACTCGGGTCATCTTTGTATAATATTAAAATTCGTTTGATAATCTGAATAATTTAAAATACTTTTTCACAGCACTGTATATGTTTTAAGAATTTAATTTACATAACATTTTAATACCCCAGTCTAATAGCCCATTACAATAGTTGTGCCAGGCAAAAGCTTTCTTAATATTGATCTATTGGAAATTTTCTGAAATACTGGCAGAACAGCAGTGGGAGGACTGGCAGCACGAGGTTTAGAGCCCATTTATAATGAAACCTCACTCGGTCTCTAATTTTTGCCCACTGTTATTCTTTAACTCCATAATTGTGCGACTTAGAAGGTACAAGATTTCATTACATATTTGGAGCAGCCTGGTGGTACAGTGTTTGGCAATGTTGCCTTGCAAGACGGAGGTTCAAGATTCAACTCTTATGCGTTAACATATTTCCTATGTCCGCCCAGGGCAAGGCAACAGGTTTGCTTTAAACCAGTAATTAAAGCTCCAGCTTGTCTAAATGACGAACGCTGATCTTACTAAAAAAAAAAGAACTGCAAGGATACCAGTTATTAAAAAACCTGTCCTTTCATATCACAGTAAAGTAGCAATGAGATTGTTGGGGTAGGGTGCTCTACTTTCTCAGCTGATATATTCCTGTTAGACCTATAGCCATCTACGACCAACCTTAGGGACAATAAATTACATTTTATCAGGAGATTGCTGGTGAGATGGGTCAGTAGTATACAACATTTCCCAACCTTTTTACAGTTGCAGCACTCTTTGAAAAAGTTTGAAAAATTCCAAGACATTCTGGTCTAAAATGTAAAAATGTTAATTATTCTCATCCCAAAGTCCTTGCATATCATCAGAGTCCCCTGATTTCAAAGACCCCAATCACAGGGCCCCTTCTTCACATCATAGCCCTACCTCTTGGCTCCAGAGCGGAAAGTGGAGTTGGTCTGGAGGAGGTGGACATCCATCCTCTCCTGAATTCTAAGGATGGCCCTGCATACTGTCTTGCATTGGATTAGCATCACGCGCTGCCACTTTTGGGGTGCGCTGGCCGCTAACACCTTAGCAAAGAATGATGCTGTGCGTCCTGCTCTAGAGCATCATTTGTGGTTATGGTACTACTGGCCCCACCTGCACCATAGCTACTCATGAAGTTGATCTAGGGTAAGCTAGGGCTGATGCTTGTGGCACCCTAAAGGAACCCAAATGACTACCCATTTGAGAAACACTGTTATATAAACCAAAAAGAAATGTGTAACCACACGGACAAGACACAGAGCTAGTTTTTCTTACTTTGTGTAGACTCTCACATGGTAAGAAAAACAAGCCAAGAGTATAGTAATTAAAGTAGACCAAGCATCAAATACCATCAGCTGCTTTTCTCCCCAGAAGGATGGAGACCCCTTTGCCCAGGCTCATTCGGGATCAGCATCTACTTCCTTTAATTAGATACAGATTCAAAAATGACACAATCATCTAAATCCGGATACTTGTGCAGCTCTTGGCTGTGTCCATGGTGTCTGACGAAGGACCTCTCCTTCCTGTCCCATGGTGTTCCCTCTTGGACAGTTGTCATTGGAACCAATTTCCCCATTGGAAGATTTTCCATGACAGCTGTAATATTTTGGATTTTCCATCACTTATTAACCAATGAAAATGGCCACCGGTCCAAACAGAGGGTGAATCTTCCCCAGCAGGGATACAGACAGCAGCACAAACCTGACAGGTTCCCACACTATCCAAAGCAAAAAAATATGTTTTGATGTTAGATACAACTTCAACTCAACCTTTAGCCTATTCTCAGCAGAATGGATTCTAACCTGCAGGTTCTGCCTTCCACATCCAAGCTCTGCCATAATTCTTGGCGTCTTCTGGTGCGTACACACAAAAGAGAAGAAAAAAAAAATTCCCAGGGTCAAAGCGCATTGCAGAGCAAGTGCACAATGTAAATTCATGCACATGCTACAAACCGCTTCCTCAAGATGAGTTTCCATGCCATTCAACTGTACGATCATAATGATGTAAATAAAACAGGCAATGATGGGACACAAGAGGTACATTTACTGTACATAGTCTTTTTAATACAGGTCACTAATGTGTTGATGGCAGAAATGTTATAAAAGAGGTGTGCCAAAGCAAATATGTGCTATGCCCACGCACGGGAAGGAAGACAGGTTCACTTTAACTTAATGCCACGTTTACAGCCTCCTCCTGAATGAACACATTGAGCAATCGGTACTGATCGCTCCCGTGTTCATTCATCACAAAAAATGTAATAAACAAAAATAAAAAAAAACACTAAAAACAAAACATATTAGGGCCTTGTTCAAATGAGGAATATTAGACTATACGCCCGTGCAAGGTCATGTTTACCCACACGGGGATGCACAGGTGTTCAGTGTATCCACATGCAGACAGTCCCATTAATGTCAACTGGGACACAGCTGCTGTTCCCAATTTGACATGCTTGTGTGTATGTCCCTGAACTCACACTGTCTGCTTTCAGGGCCATGCACCCACACGTGCACTGATGTCAGATTGGGGGCGATGTCTGTGACCCTGCAGCTGCTGCATCAATATTGACCTGAGTGGGACTGCCTGCACAGGGATGCATGGAACACCTGTGCATCCGTGTGCAGGTAAACATGGCCCTCACACTGGCATACACTTTAGTACACCCCGTGTGAACAAGGCCTTAGTAGGAATTTAGCAGTCATTTGTTTTACGTTTTGTGTGCCAATATTGATTTTATTGTTAGTGAAAATTGTAATTTGATAATCATTTTCACAACCTTTTTGGGGTTAAAAAATCAGTAGCCCATTTTATTCTGCAGGTCACGAGCTTTTAGAAAATGTATAATTTTTTTTGTTTGTTGTTTTTTTAACCACTTCAGCACCGGAAGATTTGGCTGCTCAATGACCAGGCCATTTTTTGCGATACGGCACTGCGTCGCTTTAACTGACAATCGATGTCCTTTTTTAATCGCTTTGCACAAAAGTTATAGCGTCTACAAATAGGGGGCAGATTTATGGCATTTTTTTTTATTATTTTTTTTTTTTTAGTAGTAGTAATGGCGGCAATCTGTGATATTGCGGCGGACAAATTGGACACTTTTGGCACATTTTTGGGACCATTGACAATTATACAGCGATCAGTGCTATAAAAATGTCACTGGCAGGGAAGGGGTTAACACTAGGGGGCGATTGAGGGGTTAACTGTATTCCCTAGGTGTGTTCTAACTGTAGGGGGGTTGGGACTGTCTAGGAAGAGAGAGAGAGATCGGTGTTCATACTTAGTATGAACACACGCTCCGTCTCTACTCCCCTGAAAGAACCGGAATTTGTGTGTTTACACACACACAGATCCCGGCTCTCACTCGGTCACGGGTGCCCGGTGGTCATCGCGCCCGGCGGGGGCTTGCATCGGCTGCAGGCACGCCCCTAGTGGCCAAAAGGCGAAGCGACGTAAGGTAACGTTGTTTCGCCCAGCTGTGCCATTCTGCCACAGTAAAACTGTTGTGGCTGATCAGCAAGTAGTTAAAAACCTAAAAGCTGTAAGTGAAAAATGATAGCCTTCAGATTTTCAGAGTAAGTCGATATATAATTTTGCATACCTTCGATTTTCACCAATTTGCAAAATAAATACAAATACTTGTTATTTATTAACTTAATACAGTTTTAGCTTTTATATTTAATCAGAATTTACCAGCAATTTTGTACATTTATTTTTTATATGTATTTTGTAAATCGTGCGGTTTTGTGTCCACTAATTATCAAGGGGCCTAGTGGTCATTAGGCACCTTCTTTTTTATACTATTGGTCCATTGCTTTCAGAAAATGTATGGTATGGGGGTTAATAAACTCTAAAAGCTGTAAGTGGAAAAAAAAAAAAAAAAAAAGCAATAGAAAAATTGCAAAAATGATCAGACTACCAGAGTTTAAAAATGTAGCGCAGAGCTTGGCAGCGAAAGTGTTAAAGTATGATATGAGCAAGTATTTGGAATTTTGCAAAGTAGAGCAGGGAATGCCCAGAGAAGGATCTGACACATCTGGCCAGAGTATAACCAGAAATTACAAATCAGATGATCCTATTTACTGTATCTGAAAGAGGAACTGTCTGTGCAACTCAAGGCACCCATTGGATTTTGAATTATTATTTGTGCCCAACTAAATTTTCAGTAATATTTCTTCCGCATTTGTACAATATTTAAAACATTTCCTTTACTCAATTAAATTTTTATTTTTATGGCATGGGACCAAACATATTTCAAAAATATTTAACTGAACACCAGACAAACCGCTAAATAGACAGATGAAGTAGGTAGCTATTTTACCTGCCAAGGGATTTGTATAACTGTCCAGAGATAGACACAGCTCTGCCACACTGCATATCCTTGCTGTGCAGGGCAAAAAAGATCATTTAATGACTTATTATAAGCTTTAGAGCTGTACGAATCTGTGCCCCATTTCTGCCTTGAGTGCCACACTATGTTCATATTTTTTAATACTACAGAGCAGTCATGACTAAGCCCAAAACATAAAACACATAACACTTACACAAAAATACAAATGTGTTATGTGATTAAAGAATGTTGCCATTCATAACACACAATATTGTAAAAGAAGTTAAGCCTTTGCTGATTACTTACCTTTACAAGTGCATTCATCCTCCACATTCTCCTTCTTAACTTCACAGTCTTCCATTTTTAATTTTCCATCAGAAGTAGATGGGGATCCCTCAGCCAGTTTTTCATCTGAGACTTTAGCTCTCAACTCCTCGGTGCTTTGCTTTAGGAGGCCAGAAAGCATTTGACCAGTTTTGTGTCCCAACTCCAAGGAGTCTTTGCCATCCAAGGGATGAACAACACAATCATGGTCTAGCTCCAAGACCTCACTATGAACACTCAAGTCCTTTACTTTGTGCTCTTCAGAAGTTTCTTCCAAAGGAAGATCCTTCATGTCATCTAGTTCCTTCTGCCATTTTACAATGGGGTCATCTTTAATTTCTTGCAGCTCGGCTCCCCATTCCTCTTTTTCTTCGACTGGAAGATGACTGCAGTTTGGACTGTCTGGACTATCTCTCAATATGCTACAATCTTTGTCCTCATTGAGACTGGGGCTCAGAGTTGAATGTGCAAATGTTTTGTCCAGAAACTCCAGATCCAGGCCTAGGGACTGCTCAGCAGTTTGGCCGAGATCACTACAAAAATGATTATCATTTAAAATCTTTGTGCCCCTCTGCCCAATGCTTTGCTGTTCATCCTCCTCTACCGACAAGCTGATATGGTTTTCGCTGCTGTTAAATGGTTTGCCCAGGCTGCTCTCTTGGACTTCCAAAGGATCCTCCTGTTCACTGGTTCCCAAGAAACAGTCTCTAGAAACAGGCTCCTCACTTTGTGATAGGTTGTCCACCTTGGTCTTATTAAGAGAGTAGTCATTTGGCTCAGACTTTTCCTCTAAGCCTAGAAAACTTTCCTGAGCAAGGGAGCTCTGTTCACTAGTGCTGGCTTGAAGAAGAGAGCTGTTGCAAGATTTCTTGTCATACATCATGCAGATGAGCGCATCAGGTAAAGAGCACTCATCGTGATTGTTGGTCATCATCTCGCCAACTCGGGAGGAGAAATTGCCACCATTTTTAGGACTGCAGTCAGGCCTTGCGATGGGCTCTTCCACAGCTTCAATTTTAATCTCATTTTCAGTCTCCACCTTTGTAGAATCAAATGTCCTCTCCAAGTGGCAAGTAGCAGGTTCATACATCTTGGAACCCATCTGGTAATGGCAACACATATTTTCGCTGCTGCTTCTCTTATGCTGAGAGTAATTCCTATAGGCATCCAAAAAAGACAGCTGAGTATCATTCATGATGTAGTAATCTGTACGGCTTAGCCCATGCTTGGCCGTGCCTATTAGAAGGTCTCTATCATGTTTACCACATTCCCACCACACAGGAAGGTAAAGGCTAGGCCTACATAGTTTAAGCCGTTCATTAAGCTGTGGGTGCCTCAGAACCTGTTCTCGAACTTTGCGAAGCAGTTCTATTCGATACAAAGTTCTTGCTGCACGTTCTTCCGTTATTGGGTCTAAGTAAATGGAGGGATCAGCAGAGCCTGCAGAAATGAATGCACAGCAGGTGTCATTATTTATTAATATTTACTTTGCACTTTGAAGAAAGCACGCTGAAAATCACAACATAATTTTTGAAGACCAAGTACACATCACACAATCCAAAGTTTTTTTTTGGGTCTCACATAATTTAATAATAAGTTACATGTTAATTACCCTTACTCATTATGCTTCATATTGGCCAGAGCTGAATTACACCAAAAGTAATATTGACCAATTTCTCTTACCATCATCTTTTCTGAGGGGGAGTCGGCATACATTTCGGCACATGGCCACAAAGCTGTGGAAGTATTTTTCTAAGCTCTCATCTGTCTTTTTATCAAGACGGGACAGTGCACGGAACTGTGTCCAATCAAAATACTTTTTATCTGCATCATAGATGACTCCAAAAGAGGACACTGTTCGATAGAAGTCAGCCTGTTCCCTTCTGGTCCACCTGGGAAATTAAACAGACGTGTAACCTTTAATCTAGGAAAGGCACCTTGACATTATACAGGATACAGGATATTTAATACCAATCGACTTTCAAGAGCATTTTCCAAAATGTGGTATATGCCAAATCCTAACATCTATACCATAAACTGAAGCCAAGAGAGGAAAATGCAATTGCTTCTTGGAAAAAATTAGGGCTTCCTCTTTAAAGCTTAGAACGTGCCACTACAATGAAAAGAGCATATGTTAGTGACAAGGACTCAGCACTAAAGGAAACATAGCATTGTCCACTATTTTCAGTAATGGTTGGAACTTTAAATAAAGGTGTCAATGTGTAAAAAGCGTCAATTAGATGATGGCTTCTTGGAGGGCAGACAGGCATTGAAAAAAAATGTGGGGGTTCAGTCTCAGATTATAAAGAGGAGATACTTACATTAATGTGATACCCTCACAAGGATCAGCTGAAGGACTTCAATACAAGAAGTTAGTGCATGTAGCATTAGGAAGGAATACCTTGTAATGGCAAAGGTCATGGAAAGACATGACCACACAAAGATGAGAAAACAGCAGAGAATTGCTTCATTTAATTTATAACCCTTTTTTTTTTTTACAGAATATACTAATCAAGATAAATCCTACATAAATAAATATGTAATCTAGAAAAGTTTTGTATAGCTCTGTATTTCAAGTTGCCACAGCCAAAATAACTAGATACCCTTATTTATATAACAAGTAACATTAAAATATATATCTAGTTATGCATCTAATCAAAATTATTTATTTTAAGTTTATTCTATCCAAAAGTGTTTTTAAAGAGGGAGTCCACCTAAAAAAAAATATTAAAAGCCAGCAGCTACAAATACTGCAGCTGCTGTCTTTTAATAAATAAATAAATGGACACTTACTTGTACTGGAGTCCAGCGATGTCTGCAGCCGAAGCCGATCAGTCGCTCGGCTCTCGGCTGCCGCCATTCCCTGTGAGGGAATCAGAAAGTGAAGCATTGCGGCTTCACTTCCCGGTTCCCTACTGCGCATGTGCGAGTCGCGCTGCGCGTCCTAAGTGGTCCCCCCTTTTTCCTGGGACCTGTGTGTTTCCCAGGAGACAGCGGGGGGGGGGGCCGTGACCCCCGCGGGAGTCTATTCCAGGAAGTGGGTGCAAATACCTGTAGTAGACAGGTATCTGCACCCCCCTCCCCCCTGAAAGGTGCCAATTGTGGCACCGGAGGGGGGGAGGAATCAGATGAGCAGAAGTTCCACTTTTGGGTGGTAATTCACTTTAAAGTTTTTCGTAGATGCTGGATAGTTACCACCTGACTTTCTTATAGTCTTGGGAAGGAACACCCAAAACTCCCAGGTGGACAGACCAAAAATTACAGCAGGGGGATCTCACAGTTGGAGCAATCATGACCGAACATGTAAGAAGCTTAAATCAGCCCAGGAGGCTTCACCTTTCACCGAGGCTTGGATTCACATATATGCAAACTGAATGCGCTTTAAACCACATCCAATTCGCATGACATGTGACCGGCTCTCAATGGAGCTGGTCCACACATGTCCGGGGCAGCCACGGTGCGGATTCAATAAGGGTCCTCTGCGTTTTTCGGTCCAGTTCAGGTGCAAATTCATGCAAAAATTTGCCCCTGAACCGATGAACAGAAACGCACCAGGATCCCTGACTGCAAACCGCAGCCACACATGTGAACCCAGCCTGAAAGTTCATGTTTGGGTGGACTCTTCCTTTAGCATTCAAAACGTATGTATCCTTTCTGTCCAAATGTTTTTTTCTTCAGAAGGGCAATAAAAAAAGCTATATGCAAAAATAAAAATATGCCCTCTCTGCAGCATTCAGATCTAACCTGGTGTTTTCCAACCTTTTTTAAGTCAAGGCACCCCACTCTAAAATGTAGAAAAAGTAAACTTAGAGCTTTACACATACAGCAGTCTCTACACATGTAGGATACCCAACATAAGAGGGGATTTTTACAAAGTAAAATATTTTTGCACACGGGTACTGACTAGTATTGCAGCATTTCTTTTCTCTCAATTTCGCTACTTCATTCTGCTAAATGTGACCTCAGTGCTGTCAGAGAGGGGCAAACAGGGACATCTTCAGAGGTGCCCTATGTCCTCCTTAACCTTAGATGACATTGGTTGTTAGGAAGCCAGCGGTCCACATGATGCCCAAGGTTGTATTGCTGCACAATAAAAACCAGTGGCTTTGTGTAAGAAAAAAAGGCAGGGCTGATCCACCAACTGGCTTGTTGACAATTTTTTGGCATTTTGCCATGGCACCCCCGAAAAACACAAAAGGCACCCTGGTTTAAAAGGGCTGACCTAACTAATGGCGTGATGAACAACTTTTAGGAGTCATGGATGAGCATGAACATTGCAGGTCGAAAGCTGCCAAGAACATTGGATCCATATTTATGCAAATAAATGTGCTGTATACCATTTTAGTTTTGCATTACATTTTTTTGCTCTTAAAGTGATAGTAAAGCTGCTTTGTTATTTTTGTCTACAGGTAAACCTATAATAAGGCTTAGTTGTAGGCAAAATAAATATCTCCTAAACATGCACCGTTTAGGAGAAATTCACCCTGCATGCAGCCAGTGACACCAAGGGACTTGCCGGAACTTCAGAGCTTTGTGCCGGAATCAAGGGCTCCTGTACACACATGTGCGGGAGTGACTTCATCGCGACTCTGGTCAATGACACAGCAGGAGCGTGTGAACCCAGAAAAAAGACTGGGGGAAGATGTCAGCCCTCTCAGCGGTGACAGCGCACTGCGGGACAGTTTCGTTCTAAGTTAAGTATTCCATCAAGTGATATATGATGTATACTAGCACATTATGGAATTGCCTTACAGGTGTTTTTTTTGGCTTTTAAAACACCAGCAGTGGTTTACAACCTCTTTAGGATTTATCAGTGCTCAAATGAAGGAAAACTTGTTGCCCATCAGGCTTTACCTTTCATTTTACAATCTACTTTTATTCTACAGTACACAGTAGAAAACGACAGCTTCAATATGCGCTAGTCTCTGACAAGTAGAAGAAAACAAACCCATACCTTTTCTGCATTTCTTTCATGATAGGGTCCATCTCTACCCTCCTGACCATCTCATCTTGCAGCCAATAGTTGTGGTTGGTGGGAGCCAAAATCTCTGGCCGAGATAACTCCTTGCGGTTGCAGCGCTGGTATACAGTTATTAGTCTTCGCAGTCTTGCAGTCAAGGCTGAGGCAACGGGCCACAAGAGTTTGTCTGATTCAGGGCTATCCTGGGCTTCAGACATCATAGGAAACACGAGCAAAAGGAGCATGGCAACAAAAAAAAAAAGCAAGAAACAAATTATATGCATCATGTGATAGAACTATTGACCACTCAGCTAGCCAAAAACAATGGCAATAACAGATGTGGTCACTGCTCATATTCTCACCTGTACTGCTCTCCTCGTCCACCTGCTCCTCGGTGTTCTCCTTGACTTTTGTGTTTTCCTGCAAAATGTACATAACAGTTAAAATATAACAATCCATGACTGAAAAATGTACTCCATCAAGAAATAAGCTACTGTCTGTTTGGAGTGAACATAAAGCTATGTTAACAGTCTTGCTGGGGATGGATAAATAAAGACTATCAGGACAGTCTAGTCTTCCTGGAAAAAGTTCTGCTCATCTGGTCACAGGATTTCTACTAGAGCTGCACAATTTATCATTAAAAAATCGCGATCTCGATTCACCCCCTCTGACATTTCTCCTGCAAAGTTTGAGGATTCTTTCATATAAACAAGTGGGGAGTGTGCTCACTCAGCTGTCAAAGGCATTCTGCCAAGTCTTTAACTTGATACATTTTAACTAAGCTTCCTTCTTAGATCAAAGGGAGAAAACTTCTGTGTAAATAAATAATCAGGGCGGTCTGCCAAGTTTTCAACAAAGTGTAAATGCAGGAAGTTTAACCACTTAAAGTCTAAATCTTTTTCTGACACTTCTTTCTTAAAGTTAAAAAGAATATTTTTTGCTAGAAAATTACTTGGAACCCCCAAACATTATATTATATACATTTTAGGAGAGACCCTAGGGAATAAAATGGCAATTGCTGCAATATTTTATGTCACACTCTATTTGCCCAGCGGTCTTTCAAATGCAATTTTTTGGGGAAAAAATACACTTCAATGAATAAAAAAAAAAACGAAACAGTAAAAGTTAGACAATTTTTTTTTTTTAAATGTGAAAGATGATGTTACGCCGAGAGAATCGTGACCTATCTTCTAAGCAAAAAAATTGTGATTCTCATTTTAGCCGGAATCGTGCAGCTCGAATTTCTACTGAGGGGTCATTTGAGAGTTCAGATTGATTTTTCAACCCTTCTAGGAGAAATTGTGTGACCAATGGGCCTAGCAGCCTTTAAAACATGTGAGGAACACTGGGGGAAGCCTTAAGCCGTAGATCATCCTGAAGAGTTGGAAACATTGACTAGAACTTTTTTTTTTTATCAATTTCATTAAGATTGTTAATGTTTGATCCATCATAAAAGGGAATTCTGGGCAAAGGCAAAACTACATACACACATCCACTCTCATCCCCTAAGAAATTTATTAAAACAATATACCAAGACTGGTTCAGACCTGTCTTTGCTCTGAAAACAGCCTTAAAGCGGGGGTCCACCTATCTATCGTTTTTTTTTTTTTTTGAGTTCATTCACAAACTTTTCTTCTCAGCATTATATACTGACATATTGTGTGTAATATGTCCGCCTGTGTCAGATTTCGTCGGAAAGAATAACTTATATTATTCACTGCAGGCGGTTTCCATCTTCATTGTGGGCATTTGAAGCCCACAAGCATTTATTTCCTGGATGTGGTGAATGCTGTGCTCCCAGCATTCACCGCTCATTCCCGCACATGCTCAGTGGCATCCTGGGAAGCCTGAGACTAGCTCCCAGGAGTCTGGGAGAGGCTAGAAACACGCCTTCTCCCACGGGAGGAGAACCAGGAAGTGCAAAGAAGAATAGAAAAATAAAAGGTAATTACGGCGATTTAAATTTTTTTAAACGGCATGTCAGCATCTAGGCAAGGAAGAGAATACATACAGGTATTGTTCAAAATTTGGGTGGAACCCCGCTTTAAAGTGTAAGTCCACCTTTACAGAACTGGACGCTCTTCCCCATCCCCCCTGGTCCCACTGACCTTGAGTGCCGCAGTCTTCCGCTGTGATACATCGTATAGCCGATTTACCGGTATATGAATTCCCCGCGACTTAATTTCCTAAACGTACCTCGTAAAAGCCACTCCCCACAACGAGGCAGAATGTGACAAGAACATTCTCCCTGCGCTGTTTGCATATTGTCAGATACTGCCTCTGACATGGTGCGCATGCGCTGTGTTGACATCACGCCACCTGATCAACATATCAGCTGGAGTGATGTTTGGTACTGCGCATGCGCAGACCCATCGGAGGCATTCTTTCAGCGGGGGTCAGTATTCGACAGATCACCGGCAGATATTTATGCAGGGCAGTGGAGACCATTGTTCTCTTCGAGGGATCATGGAGTCTGCGAACATTCCACGTGATAACAGGGACAGTAGTCATGGTGCTGAAAAAAATGCATGGAATCCAGCATGGCAGGCAAGCACAGTAATTGCTGCAGTCATGCTGAGAAGAAGCTTTTTGTAATCCAAAAAGGTATTCGATCCACTGTTTAAGTTGTTGTGGTATAATTTTGTCAGGGGTTTCCCTGAAAGAGATATTCATGATGCACAATGCTCTGGAATGGTGGCACAAATTAATTTGAATCAGGAGGCGCAACAGCGCGCTTAGAAGAGTACTTGGGGCAGCGAGGAAAGATCCAGAGTAGAACTCGTGAAAGGGTAGACACCAGCTTCCTCTGCTCTGCCTCCCTGCCAAAGGCACATACATAACAGTAACCAGTTGAATAACCAGAAAAACATTTGTGGAGGACAACTGGTTTCCCCCACCGCCAAAACCTCGGTGTGCTGTGATAGCAGTGGTACATATAGATGATTGAACTAAAGTTCTGCGGAATGGACAGATTCTTTATGCTTTTAGTAAAATAAATGGACGTTCCCGAATATAATCCTAAACAGGGATCTTAAGTAGATGTATTGAACCCAACGCGATTCACCAGAGTGATATCATACGGTGAGGGTGCCTCAATCATCTCCCTCTGAAGGTGGGCGGTGGGGACGAAGGGCATGTTTCATGAAGATCCAGCCAGGCAGAGGCCTCTGCTGCATTTTCAAAGAAGTGTGTCTGTCCTCCAGCCGAGATGCGGAGCTTCGCAGGGTACAGTATGGGGTAACACACGCCAATTGTGGATCCCTCTATAGAGGCTTCCCGGCAGTCCTCCTGTGACACTGCAGGTTGAAGCTCCCACCCGCTCTAGCATTCTGCAAGGGCTCCAACATTTTTCACACAAGTTTTTAGTGTTGTTTTATACCTATATACTGAATAAATTCCTAAGCTGTTTAAAGGATTGGCTTGGAGCTTTTCTCTCCTCCTTTTGCTTTCCTTTTGTTTACAGCATGGGGTAGGAGACCTGCAGTTTCTGTAGACGTTGTTTGACTGCTGTGAATTTAGCTCTGCTTTTCTGGATTACTGCAGAGAAGTCAGGGTAAAATGATACCCGCTCTCCATTAAATTGAATATTCTGGCGTTCCCTGGCAAGAAGCAGGATGACTTCCTTGTCTCTAAAGTTCAGTAGGCAGGCCAGCATAGTTGATTGCAAAGGCCGAAGGGGGACCCCATGAGCCCTCTCCGCTGTATACAAGGGGAGAATGCCTCCTTACTAAAAATATGCTGCAGCCATCTCTCCACAAAATCAGTGGGATCTCTACCCTCCACCTTCTTGGGAAGGCCCACAATGCGGACGTTATTCCGCTGCAGGTGGTTCTCAATATCTTCTGCCCTTAAATCCATTGTCTTGGCCCAGCCTAGCAGTGATGTGGGACTCTCACAAAAGGGGGGACAGTTGGTCTTCATTGTCGCTGATATTGCCTTCTGCTGCTGCTGTTCTCTCCCTGACTCTCTGCAAGTCCTGTCTGACCAGGGTGACTGCCTCCTTCAGCGAGAGTGGTTTGCTCACTCTCCTCTTCCCCATCTTCAGTGTCTTCTGACTGCATGTCCTCCTGCACTGTAATAGCTCAGCTCAGCCCCCTCCAGCTTCGCTCCTGGTGACCCAGGGTGACATCCCAGTCAGTTCTCTACTGTTTTCTCAGCTGAATTTTGGTGTCTTTTGCGCAAATGAGCGCATATCACGCTGCTGCTGCTGTTTAGGGGAGGACTTAGGGGGTTCAAGTTGTTTACTCATGGTGGCTCGCTTGTCAGTTCCTTTAAGATTCCTCTGTGGGAGGCCTGCTGCAGTGCCATTTTGGATCCTGGGCATCGTGGGATCTTCTTTGTTCTTCCTGCGCTGCATCATGTCTGGACAAAGGAGTGACAGCACCGCTGCCTGCAGAAGGTATTAGTGCGTGTGTGGGTCACCAGGTGCTGAGTCTAGGAGACCGGGAATAGGATCAATGGGCGGGTAATAGTGGGAGCTCCGTGAGATTTATCCTCTCACATGCCGCTCTTGGCCATGCATTTCGATCAGCAGAACTAACACTAGCTGGTTATGTATCCCACCATCTTAAGAAAACTTTAGAGAATGTTGTGCACGAAAACCCAGGGAGGTCAGCAGCTGCAGAAATACTGAAACCATCCCGACTGGCATTAATAATCATGGTTAAAAATCACATCCTTTCCCATTATGGTGTGTGATGTGACATGATTTGAAGTTCCATATCTGTTTCTGCATTATTTACGCAATGTGCGGCTAGTGTATGCTTGGCTGATTAGATGATTGAATACACAGGTATACAAGTGTTCCTAATATGTGTATGTATGTATGTATGTATATATATGCACACACACATTGAAAAGTGTTCTCAAAGATAGGGTCTTTGTATTTAGCCCTTTACGCATGTTTGAAAAAATTATTGAGCTTCAGATTTTAATCCCAACCTAGGGCATAGTTTGTGGCATTTGACATTGTTTAGGTTTACAGCTTGTATTAGGGGACATGAGCCTAAACACTTGAGGCATCCTTCTCACCTCCTGCTGTACTTCCTGTTTGTCCTCATTGTTATCTTCTTTCTCTGTGCCAGATCTGTACAAAAAAAACAAAATTGCACGATTTGACTATATGGATGCATCAATTTACTTTTATATATGCAAAGATGCAGCATTTACAAGTCATAAACACACATCTACTAATCAATTTGTTCTGACCCAAACTTGTCACATGTACATACTTGGTCACCTACCTTTCTACCAGGTCATGATTGACATCGTGAACTCCATCAGCAGACAAGGAGCTCTCATCCGGCTTTCCCACCTTCTCCAGGAAGCAGAGGGATGGATCTGCTCTCATGGCGCAATAACGCTCATATCCTATAGAGGACAATCATTTTATTATTAATAATATTATACAGGATTTATATAGCGCCAACAGTTTGCGCAGCTCTTTACAACATGAGGGCAAACATTACACTTATAATATAAATCAATACAGGAGGGATCAGAGGGCCTTGCTCGTTAGAGCTTACAATCTAGAAGGGAGGGTCAAGTGGAAACAAAAAGGTAATAACTGTGGGGGGTGAGCTGATGGAGAAAATGAAAAAATAGTTGTTAGGTGTGAGTAGGGTAGGCTTCTTAGAAGAGAAGGGTTTTCAGGGATCGTCTAAAAGTTAATAGAGTAGGAGATAAGCAGACAGATTGGGGTAAGGCATTCCATAGGATTGGAGAGGCTTTGGAAAAGTCCTGGAGGCGAGCATGGGAGGAGGTGACGAGGAAGCTAGAGAGCAAAAGGTCTTGAGAGGAACGAAGAGAAGTAGTATGTTGGTATTTAGAGACTAGGCTATTGATGTAGCTGGGCGCTAAACTATGGATGGCTTTGTAAGTATTTGTTAGTATTTTAAATTTAATTCGTTGGGTGAGCAGAAGCCAGTGGAGGGATTGACAGAGAGGGGTAGCAGAGATAGAGCGATTGGTAAGGTGGATGAGTCTGGCAGCAGCATTCATGAAGGACTGAAGAGGTGATAGACTATGTAGAGGTAAGCCAATGAGAAGGGAGTTGCAGTAGTCGAGGCGAGAGATGACCAGCGAGTGAATTAAGAACTTTGTTGCATCATTTATTAGAAAGGGGCTATTTTGGAGATGTTGCGGAGGTTGAAGCGGCAAGATTTGGACAGTGATTGGACTTGGTGCTTAAAGGAGAGTTCAGAGTCCAGGACTACACCTAGAACCTTGGCATGTGGGGATGGGCTTATAGTTGTGCCATCTATTTTGACAGAGAGATCAGGGAAAGGGGGAAGAGGCATATGGGGGAGGAAAAATTATAAGTTGGGTTTTGGATAGATTGAGTTTGAGGAAGTGGTGTGACATCAAGACTGATATATCTGATAGTAAATTAGTGATACGTGAGGAGACGGAGTGAGCTGAGGGGTAGAGAAATAGATTTGGGTGTCGTCAGTGTATTGTGGTATTGGAAGCCATGGGAGGCTATCAGCTGACTCAGGGAGGAGGTGTAGATTGAAAATAGGAGAGGTCCAAGAACAGAACCTCGGGGGACCCTGACAGGGAAAGGAAGAGGAGAGGAGGAAGTAGAGTTGTAAAAAACGCTAAAGGTGCAGTTGGATAAGTAGGAAGAGAACCAGCAAAGAGTACAGTCACAGAGACCAAAGGTGTGGAGTTTTTTGAGTAGGGGGGTGGTCAACCATATCAAAGGCGGCATAGAGGTCCAGGAGTAGGAGTACAGAATAGTGTCGATTGGTTTTGGCTGTTTGTAGATTGTTTGTTTTAGGAGAGCAATTTCTGTGGAGTGTTGAGGACGAAATCCAGACTGAAGGGGGTCAAGAAGGCTATTATCAGCGAGGTGGATGCTCAGTCGGTTGTAGACCAGACGTTCAAGGAGTTTAAATAAGAAGGGGAGCAAGGAGATGGGTGCATAGGTTGTTAAGATTGGATGGGTCCAGTGAGGGCTTTTTAAGTATGGGTTTGACAAGTGCATGTTTTAGAGAGTTGGGGAAGATGCCAGAAGAGAAGGAGAGATTGAAGATGTGGGTTATAGAGTGTAGCATAGAGCCATAGGGTGAACGTAAGGTGAACATTTGCGAGAGAACAGGATCCAGAGGGCAGGTGGTAAGTTGGACGTTGGCAAGTAGCTTAGCAACCTCGTCTATAGTGGTGGGGTTGAAAGAGGGAAGTAAGGATTGTACCTGTGGGCATGAAGTGTAAAGCATGGAGGGTATCTGAACAGTAGAGATCTCCTCGCAAGTTTTAATATCAAATCCAAAAAAACACATTTTTTGTGTATTTTTTCACAAATCATTAAAAGTATTTTAAATTACCATTGATATAACTGTCTGATATTAGATCTCTTCATAATCCTCTGAAAAATCAAACTAATGCCCTGTACACACAGTCGGATTTTCCAATGGAAAAAGTGCGATCGGATTGTGTTGTCGGAAATTCCGATCATGTGTGGGCTCCATCGGACTTTTTCCGTCGGAATTTCCGACACACAAAGTTTGAGAGCAGGCTATAAAATTTTCCGACAACAGAATCCGATCGGTTAAATTCCGATCGTGTGTACACAAATCCGACGCACAAAGTGCCACGCATGCTCAGAATAAATTAGGAGACGAAAGCTATTGGCTACTGCCCCATTTATAGTCCCGACGTACGTGTTTTACGTCACCGCGTTCAGAACAATCGCATGTTCCGACAACTTTGTGCGACCGTGTATGCGCAAGACAAGTTTGAGCCAGCATCAGTCGGAAAAAATCCATGGATTTTGTTGTCAGAATGTCCGATCATGTGTACAGGGCATTAGAGTAAGCTATTATGAAGTGACAAATTATCTGGCTCTATTATAACATGTTTCACACTCTGGGAAGCCCTGCAAGGTGAAATGTTCAGGTAGCTCACAAGAACAGAGCACATGGAAGACACTAGTGTTGTGTTGATGTGGTGGGGTAATGTGGTGGGGTAATGTTCTTTAACACTCCAAGGAGCAGGCAGGTGAAAATGGAGCTTGCAGCAGTAGCTGTAAACTGTGGCCTAGCGTGTGAATCAAAAGACAGACTGAACAGAATTGCAAATCTCTTAGCAGTTTACCTATATAGTCACTTATATTTAATCAACTGTGCATTTTAGCCGGATGCCAAAACTTCCACTCTTAAAGTGGTTGCAGAAGGTTTTTTATCTTAATGCATTCTGTGCATCAAGATAAAAAGCCTTCTGTGTGCAGCAGCCCCATTAATACTTACCTGAGGTCCATCTAGATCCAGCAATGTTGCACGGGAGACTCGGCTGTCCGGGCCTCCCCTCCTCATTGGCTGAGACAGCAGCATGGTGCCATTGGAAAACCAATAAGGAAAGAAAGGGGGCAGGCCCGGGCCAAGGCTCCATGTCTGAATGGACAAAGGGAGCTGTAACTCGGCTCGGGTTTCCCCATAGCAAGCTGCTTGCTGTGGGGGCACTCAACAGGAGGAAGAGGGCAGGCGCACCGAAGAGGGACCTAAGAAGAGGAGGATCTGAGCTGCTCTGTGCAAAACCATCTGTCCCTCGGTGCCTCTGCATTGAGAACCGAGCGGTCGAACACTGCCAACACCATGGCTCGGTTTTCAGAGCTCCCCGAACAGAGAGCTGCAGACTAAGTCACAGCTCTCTGCTCTGCCCCCTCCTCGCTCACTGGAGCGCTGGGCTGTGGAGGGGGGCGGCCGGCTCAGAGCGGCTTGCTGAGAGGCTGAGCTGGGTGTCAGTCCAGGCACCTGACGGATCCAGACTTTGTCGTGATGACGTGGTGCCTTAACTGACATCTGGAACGTCAGCAGAGAGCAGACTTCAGCTCGCTCTCTGCCGAAAACGGATCACAGGAGTGCAAAACGGACTGCACTCCTGTGCCTCTCAGGAGAGGTACAGCCAAACGAGCTAGGGCTATACTTCTCCTTTAAGGATAAGTTCATCTTCAACATCAATAACTGTTATACAACAAAGCATCTCAGTTAACAAGCAGTATACAATATGCAGTTCTTAATGTATGTCCTCAGTGGTATTTTTCAGATACATCGGCGATGTCTACAATACAACTCGTGTACAAGCAGGGCTAGTCCAAGAGTAAGGAATCAATATGGGACATACATACCATGCTTAAAAACACCCAGCAGTAGTGATTTGTCAGCTTCAGCATCCCACCAGTCCACAGGTATTTCTACGTAGTCTATATCAGGTAACATTACATCAAGGTCCCTGCAATAAAAAGCAGCTAAATATAAATATTTCCCATTATCACCACAAGAAACAAAATGATTAGACATGAGACTCTGCTGGGATTTATTATATCCATCAATAATTGCCCTCATTCCGACCATTGCATTTCGAATACAAGCACGCTCATTTCACAAAATAAAGGGCACCCTGCGCCAAGATTGGGGATGAAATTACTTCATCCATGTGCCAAAAACGAGGAAAGTAGGGCAGGCCATACACGGTGCAAACCCATGGTTGCAGGAAAGAAATCTGCACGATTCTCCCATCAACACAGACTGTGCTTACAGGGGAATCCCTTCTGCCGAGTCATTGTCTACTCCCAGCAAGGGGAGCAGGGTGGGCAGGGAAAGCCGTCCTTGCTGGGAGAAGACAGTGATGATCGCTAATCTTAAGAGAATCCGGCAGGCTGGTTGACCAAAATTGATCGATCAACTTGGTACACTCAGCCTGCCCATTAACAGTTCAAATCTCAGCCGGTTCCTGTTTAACCGTCCGAGATTTGAACCATGTATGGCTGGCCTAAAGCTCTTCGCGCCAATCCCAACCAATTTTGCCTTATCACAGTATGTTGTGCACAATGTTTATTTAATTAACCAGTAAATCAGCAAAAATGTATGCAGTAGATTTAATTATTATACCACTGGGTTATGCTCTGACTCCAAATGATTGGACACTGGCAAAAAGTTTGACCCTGCATAACCCATTCACTGCATTGCCTCAGTTTTGTCAGCAGGCAATATGGGAGTGCAACAAGAAGGGAGGAACCGGTGTCCTATGATGTACTACACAAAAGGGATTTTGAAAGCAAATATCAACTCCACAAAAAGTGGAGTTTAATTAACCTTACATCACATGACAAAAGTGAGTTAAATTCTCAAACCATTGGGATGTCCAACAGCAAAAAAAAAAAAAAAAAAAGGCTAACAGGCCCACCAAAACAACCTCTTACTAAGAGAAAACAAGAAGCAAACAGAGAAGGCCCTATAGGACTGAGGCCGGTGTCTTGTCAAATACAGTCCCCTATCATATAGTGTCCTCCCTGTACTGCGCAGGCGCAGTACGGAGGACAAACGAGACGCCGAAAGTCTCCGAAGTTTAACAGCTGATCATTAGCTGTACACGGCGCCTGCGCTTTTATTCTCACCCTATGTCCAGGATCATTCCCTACTATCCAAGTGGACATAGAGTGAGAATATATAGTTGCCGAGCGCAGCGAGGCCGTGCCCGAAGCGTGGCGAGCGAAGCGAGCCCGTGAGGGGCCTTCTTACACTGCCATCGCTAAGAAGTGCAGAAGCGCCGTGTACAGCTGATGGTCAGCTGATCAACTTCGGACATTTTCGGCATCTCCTTCTGCTCCGTACTGCGCAAGCGCTGCGCCTGCGCAGTACGGAGCGGACACTATCCGATAGGAGGACACTATATGGCAGAACACCGGCATCCGTTGAGGCCTGAACAAATACTCAATAAAATTTACAAACGTGTGTGTGCGAAAAAGGTGGCAGCTATAAAGACTTGGGAAGCTAAGGCCTAATGCTAAAAAGCCAACAATGCACCAACACTTTTGATGAAGCCTCCACAGGCAAGAGAGGGGGGACCTTTCCCTCCAGGTCATGTGCCTGAATAATGACCTGCCTAATTCTCCTGGCAATTGTGGATTGAAAGGCAGCCTGTCCATTATGGGACCCCCTCAGGTAACACAAACAGAGCATCAGATTGTAAAATCGAGGCTGTGGCCATGAGACAGACTTGCACAGCCCTCACTAAATTCAGGAGAGTGGTCAGTAATCACTTTAGGATGCTTGGGAGCTGGTCACTTTAAATGATGGCAGGTGTGTACTGACTCCTATGTAACATGAGTTTGAATGTGATGGCCTAATTCTGAACACAGCTACATTCCCAGTTATAAGAGGGTGTGCACACTTATGTTTGTTTTTCAATTGAGTTCTACAGTTTATAGGTCACATTAAAAAGGTGGAAAAAGTTCTGAAATGATTATTCTTGGTCTAATTTTTTTTACATCACAGAAATCTGACATTTTAACAGGGTTGTGTAGACTTTTTATATCCACTGTATGTAAGAGGAGCATTTTCATCCTAGGACAGGTTTACCGAACACCCACTCTTCTAAATAGCATAGGGGGATAAGAGGGGGAAGTCTGTAGTCCTTAAAGATAGCTGGGAACAATGTAACCGAATAGGTGTGGAGCACAAGTTATATGCTTACGCGGTTTCTGGAAGGATCAACAGTTATGTAATAGTAACATCAATATTCGAATACTGTTAACTTGAGGCTGTGAGACTGCCTTACCTTGCATTTACACCTTCCAGAGCTTTGGTAGCTGCGTCCCCAAGCACTTCTGCCTTCAGGTAGTACAGCATTCGTACCCGAAGAAGGACCCTGGTTTAAAGTACAGTGATAATTTAACTGTGACAATTATCTTTTGCTGGACAAGAATTTATATACAACGTCAAGCATTACTTTATAGCGGAAGACATCTTAAAATATAAAATTCAACATTTCAACAAATAAAATATATTCATCCGTATGCAATTGTCTGCTATATCTGTTCAGGTCTACTCACTTGTTACAGTGTTGTTTGAGGTGCTTCTTGTAGCTCTCGTCATGCAGGACAATCTCGGGGTTACAGCTTGCCAGCCAATCAGCATTCTTGATCTCTGGCAATAACATCTGATTCTTCATTTTCTTCCCTTTCCTTCCACGTGGGACAGGGGCTGACAAACCTTCAAATAGCCAACATTATTCATCAAACAGAGCTAGGAGCGCTAGGCTTACTTCAGTATCCTGCTAAAACTGCATTTCAAGGTCTACCTGATCACCCAGGGCCGAGTCTGTTCTTCTGCCATCATGACTGTGCCAGGCTACATTTGTCATGCCACTTTTGTCACTTGACCACTCTGGTACCTAGTAAGTAAATGGGTAGTAGGGGAACTAATGTCAAGCACTAGCAATCTGACTGCTAAGTGAAAAGGTGGCTGTTAAAGTGACATTGGACGCAACTTTTTTTTTCTATATTGGATGCTCGGAATATGACTTCCATATTATTTTATGCTCTCCCTCACCGCTGGTGCCAATTTTCATTGTAAGGGTTCCTAAGCTTTCAGAGTCCTATGAAGCCCTGCCGGAGCCACCCTTACATGCATGTCGATAGACTTACGTCATGATGCTGCCAGTGCCAACAGGTACAGACAGTCCAAGAACAATATACACAAATCTGGCTGTGAATTCACTGGGTTTGGGGGAGTTTGTGGAAACAGGGAGGAGAAGAGTGATGTAAAGACTAAGCATGTAACAGCACTAAAAGGTAACTGGTTCTGCACATTTATTGAAATAAAATTTTAAACGTGTTGTACTGAATGTGTAGGAATACAAGTATTTGTGCGCACTTCCACAGCCCAAGCACATGGGGCATGGTGAAAGGGCTTAGAGAGTGATATCTGGCTGCATTGTGGTTTATCAACAAAACGACATCACCCGCAATGCCCACACTGGTTAGTGTTAGGTCTATTGGGTAGGAATGGGTTTAGTTAGAATTGTGTACCTACGAGCTTGCTAGCTTTAAAAGAACAGCTCCCTCTGACTTCACTACGTCAAGCTGCAGTTCAGAGAACACAGCCAGCACAAAGGGTGACAAATACTGCACTTCAGTGACCAAGCTTCTATGGTAATACCGGACTACAGGAAGAGAGGAATCTAAATGTATGTCTATCATATAAATGGGCCGTTAATTTCCCTACACACATTCTGCGGTTAAGCTCTGGGGCCCACTGTCTCTGATAGAACAGAGGTAGTTCTCCCGTGTCTGGGTATCAGGGTTCTGGCAGCAGACCGAAAAATAAACTGAGGATCACCTTGTATACCGCATGCCTTGATCCTGGTAGGATTGAGAGAAGAGATATTTCTGGGGTCATCTGCAAAGTCACTCCTGGGTAAACTTTATATTTAAAAGGTTTGCAACAAATAGCAGTAGGTTACCAGCATGATCCCCTGCCTCTGTAGGCCAAAAACCTTAAAACCTATGAAAATCGTGGTTAAAGTCCTTGACAATCATGCCACATTCACAGATCCCTCTCAAGATAAATAGTGGAAGCACTACTGAAGTTCACATTGTCATAAGGTGTATGCAATGCCAATTTTAGCATTGTCAGTGGAGAACCTCTTGAAAGCATAAAATCAAATCTTATGCCAATTTGCCTATATTCTCTGGGAGGAATGCACAGGAATGCACACAGTTGCAGGCTAAGTAAAAGATCAACGTACCCGAGTGGTTCTGCAGAGCCTGGTTGCTTCCACCATCTTTTATGGGAGTGATAAGGTCCCAAATGAAGCTTTTGATCTTGTCATCTCCTTTGTAATGTTTCACGCAATAAACCAGCAAAGCCCTGCAGATCATCTCCATGTCTTTCTCATTTAAGTGCCATTTGAAGCGTCCCAGAGTCAGGATGTCCTTCCAGCGTCCCCAGCTGCAGAAATAGAATCATTGTCATAGGAGGGAACCCCATTATGCAAAGCAAACGAACAAATTAACCTTCTGTGCATCCAAAGCATATATTAAACAATAAGTAAACAAGTGCAATCAGAGAGGGCTGCCGCCTTGTTAGTATATGGCTTATTGTAGAGGGTCTTTACAAGTCCAAATCATCATCACCAATGCTATTCAGTACCAGTAAGACTTTAAAATATGTCAACAGCTTTGATTTTACTTTACACAGATAGTTAACCTATTAATGCCGGAAGCTCCTGGCCCTTTAAGAGGTTTCTGATGCTGGGAGGTGGGGCAGGGTTTCTGCCGTGATTGGCTGTCACAGTGGTCACATGATCGGGAGCTTTCCGTAAGCCACCTGAAACTGGGACGGCATCATGCTCTTGGCACAGCTTTGTTTACATTCCGGTACGCATATGTGTACGCTCAGCGTTAAGACCCACCCGGTGAGAGGTCGCATATATGCATACTGCTAGCGTTAAGGGGTTAACAGAACAGCTGAAGAATATTATAAGGATTTTATCAGATTTATTTATATAAAAACCAGAAAACTACAAATACACAAAGCTAGCTACAGCTAGTGAGTTTTTGCTGTTTTTATGCAATCAAAACATTGAATTTAGAGCCAGATACTGACGATGTTACTCACATGACATTTGGCAAATCAAATCTATCCCTCCACTTTGATATCAAGTTAAAAAAAAAGCAGAGAATCCGGTTTAATTTTTTTAATTAGGTCAATGCCCTCATCATTTAGTTCCCATACTCCCAAGGAGTATGGATACCCCCAGTTAAGAATCCCTGCCCTAGTCAAAACAACTGCCAAACCAAAAGGTTAAGCATTTCATTCTTGATAAAGAAGACCACTTACCCAAATATGAGCAGGTTCTTTTCCACCCTGAAGCATTCTGCCCGTAGATAACGGCGTGTTTTCTCGTTCAGTCGCCGTGACCTTGTTGGTCGCTCCTCTGTGTCACTTTCAAGCTCTGAGAATTCCATCAGCTCGTCGTCCTCAAAGGAGTTGTAATGTTTGGTTTGCTTCCTCACACGAGGGCGGTCAATGACTAAACTATCCTAAATGAGCAAAGTGAAGGGGTGAGTTATATTTGATAAGGGGTAAAATGCTGGTATGCTTTTTAAGAAAAAAATCTGCTTACCTTTTCATTCTTGGCATCTGTGTCCAGCTCAGCAATCTTGGCCCATTTCTGCCAGAAGTTAGGGTCATCCAGAGAGATGTCTGTTCTGTTACCAGATGACACAAAACTGGCCTGTGGAAGGAGATTTTCAGTTTAGAGGTCTGTACTTTTATCTTTGGGATCTAACAGTATGTGCAGATGCCCACCACCATACAACTGCCTTCCTGTGGCTTTGGTTGCAAGATGAATAAAATAGTAATTTATATTAAAAGGAGAAGTTCACTTTTACAAAAAAAAAAAAAAAATTCAAAAAATTATAAATGCACATTTTTTGAAGGTAAATAAATATACATTTAATATTTTTTTTTTGGTAGGGACCTGTAATGCCACTGTCCTGCAGACTGTGTAGCTGTCTGCCCGTACCTCCAATACAGGCAGGCAGTTACACTCTGACAGGAAGCTCAGAGAACTACCTAACATGTTTAACATCGCTCTGATAGTTCATTGAGAAGTACAAGCTGACAACCGCAAAGGCTGTCAAGATTTGTAGTTTTCCCATTCACAGAACACTGTGAAAGGATGATGCAGCTGGGCGAGCGGAGCCGGTGCATTTGTAACATCTTACACCTTGAATATGGTAACACGTTACAAAGGTAAATTTATCCTTTAAATTGTTTACAACACTGGCAAAAAAAAAAAAAAAAAAAGGAACTACCAACCACGTAGCAGATTATGTATTCAATTGATATACTGTAGAAATAAGAATGGCTCAACATAAACTGAGCCCTAATATGATTGTTAGGAACGGGGTGTTCCTCAAGTTGTAGCCAAAGACATTGCTCAAATTTTGGGAATACTCAATTTTTTATCTATAGCCAACATTTTATTCTAGTGTTTGATAGAGCAAGGAGTCAAACTGTCAGGTTTTTACTGCAGTTGGTGTACCTGCTGTGTAGATTCACCCTCTTTGTCCAGGTGATCATTATCACAGGGAAAGAAAGCCTTGGAATAACAATTTCACAGCTGCCATAAGAATAGGGGGTGAAGTGAAATCATTCAATGGGGACCATTGTTCCACTGAATTATTTCACTGTTTGGATTTCCTCCCCTGACATGCATGGGAATGTGATCAGCTTCATTTAAAATATCCTTTAATATCCATCAGTATTTTAAAATTCTTGTTTCTCTGTATAGCCATAAGGGCCCTTTCACACTGATCAGTTTTTGATGCGCTTTTGTTTAGCATAAGGGCCCCGATGCGCTTTTGATGCATTCCCATTGACTTAAAATGGAATGTGCTTTTGAAAAACTAAAGATGCAGCACACATGACTTCTCAAAGCGTAGAGCACCTGCAGAGTAAAGAACTTTTTAGGGTTTAAAGGGATATATTTTTTGTGCATTTCTGTTGCACTTTTTAAACACCAAAAGCACATCAAAACCTGATCAGTGTGAAAGTGCCCTTACTGTTTTTGTACAGGGAAGCAGCTGGGTTTGCCCACTATGGAGAATCTGCTTCGTAATAATGCACAACTTACTATCTTGTTCTGATGGAAACACAAAAACGGTTCCTGGCTTATATTGTTTACTTTGCCATCCATGTTATATTATGTGTAACTCGTGCCTGAGATCTGTAGTACCTGTTATTGGCAAGTGTGAACTCTCTGCGATTGTATGATCTAATGTTATTTCAATAAAGACTTGTTCCGATTTAAAAAATAAATAAATAAATGCACAGCTTATGAATCTTACTGTTGCCATCTAACAATGGAGGTTCTCGTCCACTCAAGAAAAAAAGTTAGTAAGAACACTTAAATGACTGTATTTAATGACACCACCCAACACTTTTCAACTAGATACTATAATAGAACTATAATTGAAATAAAATGTCCCAGCACAACCAAGCTTTTTTGCAACCAGTTTTATTGAATTGTACAAAATGTGGATACGAGTATCATAAAAGCTTCAACGTTCATAAATCCTTTTCTGCTGACTTCATCATATCCTCAAGCAGGAATCCCCCTGCCTAGGGATAACCAGCCCAGTTAAGCCCTAGTTTTTTTTTTAAGCAAGCAATGATGAACAGGCAAGAGGGGAAGAGATCTCCATGTCATTTGATGTCCTCCATGAAAAATTCTAGTTTCTAAAATCATAGTTAATAAAATCGTGCAGGACACAGAGGACTTGACATACATGACTACTTGATTTATCCCAAAGCACTGAATATGAGAGGTGGATAAAACAGCAGCAAGGCAAAACATGTCTATAATTCACAGGGGGGAAGGGGGGGGACTCCACTACAAAATCACCTGCAAGACCTTCCGCCCAAAACTGGCGTCAGCATTGGACTGAACTGCATCTGGCAGAATTTCGTAAAACATGTGAAGAGAAAACCAGGGTGCAGCCTTACAAATCTGAACAGAAGAAGCTTAATTCTGAATAGCCCAGGAATAAGGATGAGCTCCGGCGTGTTCGCATGCTGCACCCGCCCTCAGCACCTGCTGAGCCCGCCAGGAAGTCAGCACGGCGCATTGCTAATCACAAGCAGTGAGACATTTCCCAATTTGCGGCTGCAGAGATCGGGAAATGTCTCACTGTCTGTGATTAGCGCTGCGCCGTGCTGACTTCCTGGCGGGCTTGGCACGTGCAGCATGCGAACATGCCGGAGCTCATCCTTAGTCAGGAAGCACTGACACTCCTGGTGGAATGGACCTTTGAAGGGCACATTCTCCAGGATTCAGCTGCTGAAGGCTGAGAAAGCCAGTCTGCCAATTTTCCATGCCAGGAATGTGCATAGCGAAGAGGGCCAGAAGTTAATGCCCAAGACAAGTTCAGGTCCGCTTCCTCCTGAGCAGCGCAGATTTATGTCCCTCCTTGGTGGTTGATGTACAAGCAGTGGCAGTGACCCACTGCACCCTGATGGGGAGATAAGACAGACCAATATAAGAGAGCCAGCTGAATTGCCCAAAGTTCTAGGATGCTGTTCGTCAACTTTCGCTCCTCTGACAACCATTCTCTTAACCAATAGGTTCTCCAGAACACCTGCCTCAGCCCAATAGGCTGGCATCAGTGATCAAGATCTTCAAATTCATCAGAAGGAAGGATTTCCTGGTATCCAGCATCCACATGGTTATGCATTCCACAGCCAATCTGTTCTGGGGAGTCAGATGCATTGGTAGAGAAAGAGTACTAATGTTTGTCCGAGACTGACAGGGATCTGCTACCATTTCCTCTAGTACCATCATGCATGGTCAAGGTACTTTGCAACAACCTTAGGGGCTCCTGGGATTGTGGAGACTGGCATTTCTCTTGTGGGAGTAGTACTTTCACCTGTGCCATGTTGAGAACTAATGCTAAGTAACTTAGATGTTGTGTTGAAACCAAGGTGTACTTCTGAAGGTTAGACACCCAGCCAAATTTCTCCAGGACTTGTAAAGTCTGCTGGGCATTTGAAGTCAGTTTCTGAACAAGCTGCTTGTGAGAAGCAAGTTACCAGGTACCAGCCACCCAGCTGAAAGAAGTGTTGGCCTATGCCAAAACACCTATGTGGCAAGTCACCCCCAGGAGACAAGTGTCTGAATACTTGGTGTGCCTGGCATTAAATTAGTGACAACTACAGCTGTGCAGGACTGAAGGTAGAATGGTGCTGAATCAGCATTAATCCCAGTGTGATGCAACCAGTGCAGGACCAGGAGCTCAAAATGCAAGTGTACTGCACCTGGAAACTGGCAAACAAATTGTGCACATGCATGTGCAGGGGAGTGCCACACCATCCCTTTGGGGGGGGGGGGGGGGGGGGGACTACTGCATGCTTCACTATTACATCAGAGGCAGTCACCAGTCCATAGCTACAGAGCCAGCAGGCCCAACCTTTGCCCATAACAGCAGGTGCTCCTTGCAGGTTCATCAGGTACTTGACTGCCCTCCAGGGGGAACACTGCCTTGGACCTATATAGCACCCTGCCGGCAAGGTCACCAGATATACTGCACCCTGGAGACTGTGGCTCGCAGGATTTAATGCCGACTTGAAGTCCTCATCCCCATAAGGTGTGTTTGAAACAGACCAAGTAATCAGGACTAAGCCCTGACAAGGAAAATCTTCACAGAGATATCGGTAGGCACATCCCTCACCTAAGGACACTAGTTAAGTCCGATTATGAAAAATTATAAATGAATGTTTATCTTGCTCCTGCATTACCTTGGCAAATGTTGAGCCTTTCCCTTCAGACTGGATAGTGATGGTTTGTGTTCTACGCTGCAGAATCTGATCAATGTCTTCTTCACAGAACTTGGAACCTTCATCCTCTTCATCCATCAGAGCACCATATGCTCCCTTCCGGAGAAGATCCTCAACCTCAATTTTGGACAACGGTTGCACCTAGAGAGGAGTAAAGTAACACATTTGGGAGACCTGCAAAACCTTAGAATTGTAATACACAAATTAAAGAGGATTTCAGCTTAAACAATGTTTTTGAAAACTACAAAAAGAAAAAAAAACATATCTGAACTCATATGTTAAGAAGATTAGGGTATAAGAAGGAAGACATAACATGAATCATGGAACCATTTGTTATCTTTAGTTTGGAAAACTGTCCACTCGGCCAAAGAGGCCTGCCACTGTACAGCAGTGACGTAAGGACTGGCAGATTAAACTACTTAGTGCAGGGAGCGAACAGCACACTTAAATGCCAGTGTCTGGAGATTCAACTGCAACGATCTGTAGCACAGGCCATAGGAGAGGTAAATATTCTTTGAAAGGAACAATTTATTTTAGTAATCGAATAATGCATGATACTTACCCCATTAGTGTTTCCTTTTCTGTTGATGTCCTGTAGAACTGCCTTGTCCAATCCTAGTTTTAAGCTTGCCTTGTCAAACATCTCCCGCTCGTAAGAGTTCCTTGTTATCAGACGGTACACTTTCACTGCCTTGCTCTGACCAATACGATGACAGCGTGCTTGGGCCTGGAAACATCAAACACAAGGCAAAATATTCAAAACAACAGAATTTAAAAACAAACAATTTAGGATTCAAATTCTTGTCTCCAAAGAGTCAGAAAGCAGGGCATTACAAACACTGAAATATTTTAGGACCAGCAACTACAGGAGGTTTTCAACCAAAGAAAAAAAAAATTACAACCTCAGAGCCATGAATATGAAATACAAAAGACAAAACAAAAAACGTTTGCTCCCATCTCTAACAGGAAACAACCCTTCCCGATTTCCACAGGCAACTGGATACTCCCTGGATCAACAATGCACGATGGCATTTCTCACAGATGTTGGCAGCAGTTACAATGTGTGCATTGTTATTTTATTTTTATGTTCAGCTGGCAAACAATGAAAAAAAAAAACAAAAAAAAAACAAACTAACAAAAACAAAACTACCACTTACAGGTTCCTCCATCCAATGAAAATTTTCCAACGGGCCCCTTTGGCAGAAGTCGATTAAACAGCTAACTTCTGTTTAATGGGGGAGCCCACATACTGATCGAAATTTAGTTGATCCCCGCTGGACCGATCAGTATATAGGCAGCTTTAGAAACACATCCAGTTCCCTTCACACCCCTACCTTCTTTATGGTCTCACTTCAAAGAGCAAATAGGTTCAGTTCAGCAAATCTTTCTTTTTAAGAGGTCTATGTTTCTATGCCCTTATAAATTTTGTTGCCCTTTGCTGAATTCTTTCTAGTTCTGCAACATCCGAAAATTAAAAAAAAAAAAAAAAAAAAAAAAAAAGCGTTTTTCTGTTCTAAGATTTTGTAAATAAATAACAGTTCTTCATACATTTAGGCCAAAACGTATATGGCTACATTTCTTTGGTGAAAATAATGCAAATCAGTGTAAATTATTTAGTCTGTAGGAAAGTTGTAAAAGTTCACAAACTATAGTATATACTGTATCTGAAAATCAATCCTGTACTGTATGTACATATGTATCTCATATCTCGAGGCCCGAAAATGCCAAGACAGTAAAAATATCCCCCCAATGACCAATTTTTGTAAAGTAAGACAGTCCAAGGTATTTTGTAAGAGGCATGGCGAGTTTGAGGTTGTAATTTTTTTCACAATTTTTTGAAAAATTAAGAAAATTTAACCACTTCAGCTCCGGAAGGATTTGCCCCCTTCTTGACCAGGCCATTTTTTGCGATACAGCACTGTGTCGCTTTAACTGACAATTTGCGTGGTCATGCGACATTGTAACCAAAATAAAATTGATGTTTTTTTTCCCCCACAAATAGAGCTTTCTTTTGGTGGCATATGATCACCTCTGCGATTTTTATTTTTTGCGCTATAAACAAAAGAAGAGCGACAATTTTGCAAAAAACACAATATTTTGAAGTTTTTGCTATAATAAGAACAAAAAAACAAAAACAAAAAACAAATTTTTTCCTCAGTTTAAGCCAATATGTATTCTTCTACATATTTTTGGTAAGAAGAAAAAAAAAAAAAAAATCGCAATAAGCGTATATTGATTGGTTTGCGCAAAAGTTCTAGCGTCTACAAAATAGGAGATAGATGTAATTTTTATTATTATTATTTTTTTTACTAGTAATGGCGGTGATCTGCAATTTTTATCAGGACTGCGACATTGTGGAGGACAGATTGGACACTTTTGACACTATTTTGGGACCACTGACATTTATACAGCGATCAGAGCTAAAAATAGCCATTGATTACTGTATAAATGACACTGGCAGGGAAGGGGTTAACACTAGGGGGCGATCAAGGGGTTAACTGTGTTCTCTGGGTGTGTTCTAACTGTAGGGGGATGGGACTGATTAGGGGAGGAGAGAGATCGGTGTTCATACTTAGTATGAACACACAATCTCTCTCCTCTCCCCTGAGAGAACCGGGATTTGTGTGTTTACACACACAGATCCCAGTTCTCGCTCTGTCACAAGCGATTGCGGGTGCCCGGCAGGCATTGCGTCTGGACATGCGCACCGGCTCTGGGGACACACAGCGGCGCACACGCCTGCTGCGTCCTCCAAAAGGAGCGACGTACAGCTACGGGCGATTTGCCCAGCCGAGCCAACCTGTCGCAGTATAACTGCGAAAGCTGGTCGGCTAGTGGTTAAAAAAGGAATTTGCCACCTTTTAGTTATTTTTTATGACACGGTCAACCAGTACAGCGTCATCAGATGACTGGTGTGGTAGTGATCTAGGACAGTTTTTTTACATTTTTTTTTTGCATGCTGTGACCAGAGCAACACTATACTACTCTGGAGAGGTGATCAGGATTTATTTTCTGTACACTACGATTATTTATAAGTTATTACTGTTATAAACAACCATTTTTACTGAATGAAATCGATTCATTGTTTACTATTGTGATTAGCTGCGATTGGCCACAGCTAATCACATGGTACATATGGGCTGCGATTGGCCACAGCTAATCACATGGTACATATGGGCTGCGATTGGCCACAGCTAATCACATGGTACATATGGGCTGTGATTGGCCCTGTCTGTACCCATGTGATCACTGTGACCAATCACAGAGATCAACACAATAGTACACAATGAATGACATGAATGGAAGCTATCCATTGTGTACAATTGCTGTGTGATCTGCTGTGAATAATCACAGCAATCACATGGTACCGGCAGTGGCCCGATACACTGATCTGTTATCTGCTGTGTCTGCTGGACACAGCAGGTGACAGGTAACTCCGCAGAGTTACCTGTAGGACGCACGCGTGGTGCGCTCTGGGCAGGACATCATATAATGTCCACCCAGCCGTCATTGTACTATAGGCCGGTTGGGAACTCATTAAATCCAATCCAGTTATGTGATCCTGCAGCTCCAGCTCCTGTGTCAGCGAGTGGCTGCTGCAGGGGAGAGGAGGGAGAGCTGACAATGCCTGGGCCATAGGAGCCTACGCGTGATGTCACGGCTCCAGGAATTCACAGTCGTCGTTCAGCGCTCCTTTACACAGGGGAGCTGTAGCTCCAGGATCATATGATCAGACTAAAAAAAAAAAAAGTACACAGATCCTTTTTACTCAGAATATGCAGGGTAAGGAGCAGGAGGGGGAGAGGATGTTTTTAAGAATAGTTAGTATTAGGCTTTTCTTCCACTTTAATATTCAAATTAGCCAAGACCTAATTCAGATACGAACAAATTTGTTGTCTGTCACCTAGATCTGAGCAAATTATGGCATGCTGAAATGTGGACATACTACATACCAGGCATGTCCAAAGTCCAGCCCGCATTCCGGTTTCAAACGGCCAACCTGGTAATCTTTTGTGGCCCCCCAACGAATTCCCGAGCGCCAGGGGCCACAAAAGATATATATACTGGCTGCCTTGGAGGGGACAGGGAGGGGGCAGGACGAGTACCGTACACACAGGAGAATTTCCTGTTTACACGGTAGCCTCTGTAATAGGAAGTCCCATCTCCTGCTCTGCCATGGGAAGACTGTTCTGTCCATCATAGGAGGCAGGACTTTATATTAAAGAGGCTGCCGAGAAAACAGATTCTCCTGTATGCAATCTGTTGGTGCTCGTCCCATCTCCTCCCTGTCCCCTCCGAGGCTGCATTCATGGCAATGCGGGGTGCTGCATTCATGGCAATGCGGGGTGCTGCATTCATGGCAATGCGGGGTGCTGCATTCATGGCAATGGTGGGGCTATGGCGGGGCTGCATTCATGGCAATGGTGGGGCTATGGCGGGGCTGCATTCATGGCAATGGCAGGGCTGCATTCATGGCAATGGCGGGGCTGCATTCATGGCAATGGTGGGGCTTTGGCGAGGCTGCATTCATGGCAATGGTGGGGCTTTGGCGAGGCTGCATTCATGGCAATGGTGGGGCTTTGGCGGTGCTGCATTCATGGCAATGCGGGTGCTGCATTCATGGCAATGCGGGTGCTGCATTCATGGCAATGGTGGGGCTGCATTCATGGCAATGGTGGGGCTATGGCGAGGCTGCATTCATGGCAATGGTGGGGCTATGGCGAGGCTGCATTCATGGCAATGCGGGTGCTGCATTCATGGCAATGCGGGTGCTGCATTCATGGCAATGCGGGTGCTGCATTCATGGCAACGCGGGTGCTGCATTCATGGCAACGCGGGTGCTGCATGCATGGCAACGCGGGTGCTGCATTCGTGGAAATGATGGGGCTATGGCGAGGCTGCATTCATGGCAATGGTGGGGCTATGGCGAGGCTGCATTCATGGCAAAGGTGGGGCTATGGCGAGGCTGCATTCATGGCAATGGTGGGGCTATGGGGGTGCTGCATTCATGGCAATGGTGGGGCTATGGGGGTGCTGCATTCATGGCAATGGTGGGGCTATGGGGGTGCTGCATTCATGGCAATGGTGGGGCTATGGGGGTGCTGCATTCATGGCAATGGTGGGGCTATGGGGGTGCTGCATTCATGGCAATGGTGGGGCTATGGGGGTGCTGCATTCATGGCAATGGTGGGGCTATGGGGGTGCTGCATTCATGGCAATGGTGGGGCTATGGGGGTGCTGCATTCATGGCAATGGTGGGGCTATGGGGGTGCTGCATTCATGGCAATGGTGGGGCTATGGGGGTGCTGCATTCATGGCAATGGTGGGGCTATGGGGGTGCTGCATTCATGGCAATGGTGGGGCTATGGGGGTGCTGCATTCATGGCAATGGTGGGGCTGCATTCATGGCAATGGTGGGGCTGCATTCATGGCAATGGTGGGGCTGCATTCATGGCAATGGTGGGGCTGCATTCATGGCAATGGTGGGGCTATGGCGAGGCTGCATTCGTGGCAATGCGGGTGCTGCATTCGTGGCAATGCGGGTGCTGCATTCATGGCAATGCGGGTGCTGCATTCGTGGCAATGCGGGTGCTGCATTCGTGGCAATGCGGGTGCTGCATTCGTGGCAATGCGGGTGCTGCATTCGTGGCAATGCGGGTGCTGCATTCGTGGCAATGCGGGTGCTGCATTCGTGGCAATGCGGGTGCTGCATTCGTGGCAATGCGGGTCCTGCATTCGTGGCAATGCGGGTCCTGCATTCGTGGCAATGCGGGTCCTGCATTCGTGGCAATGCGGGTCCTGCATTCGTGGCAATGCGGGTCCTGCATTCGTGGCAATGGGGTCCTGCATTCGTGGCAATGGGGGTCCTGCATTCGTGGCAATGGGGGTCCTGCATTCGTGGCAATGGGGGTCCTGCATTCGTGGCAATGGGGGTCATGCATTCGTGGCAATGGTGGGGCTATGGCGGGGCTGCATTCATGGCAATGGTGGGGCTATGGCGAGGCTGCATTCATGGCAATGGTGGGGCTGCATTCATGGTAATGGTGGGGCTATGGCGAGGCTGCATTCATGGCAATGGTGGGGCTATGGCGAGGCTGCATTCATGGCAATGGTGGGACTATGGCGAGGCTGCATTCATGGCAAAGGTGGGGCTATGGCGAAGCTGCATTCGTGGCAATGGCGGGGTTGCCTTCGTGGCAATGGCGGGGCTATGGCGAGGCTGCATTCGTGGCAATGGTGGGGCTATGGCGAGGCTGCATTCGTGGCAATGGTGGGGCTATGGCGAGGCTGCATTCGTGGCAATGGTGGGGCTATGGCGAGGCTGCATTCGTGGCAATGGTGGGGCTTCAAATCATGGCAATGGTGGGGCTTCAAATCATGGCAATGGCGGGGCTGCAAATCATGGCAATGGCGGGGCTGCAAATCATGGCAATGGCGGGGCTGCAAATCATGGCAATGGCGGGGCTGCAAATCATGGCAATGGCGGGGCTACATTGATGGGCACCGACCCTTATTTTGCTTCACAGTTCTTTATTTAAAATGTAAGTTTTTTTTTTTCCTGAAACTTCCTTCTTAAAGTGAAGGTACGTGTTATACGCCGATAAATATGGTATATCCAAATAACACGCCCAAACTCATCTCTTCACCACACAGCCACAAAGGCAAGATCATTCTTATTGGCAGTGTATTAGTGCTCGGACAAACACACTTTTAGACCGAATTTTAATGGTTCAAAGAATGTCAGGCAAAATGGTCCTCACGCATGTTCACTGCATTAAATCTGGCCTTCTTTGAAAAAAGTTTGGACACCCCTTCTCTACACGTTAATTTTTTTTTCTGATACATATCTAACAGTTGGGGGACATAGGAACCCCATGAACAATAAATGGTACTTTCACAAAAAGCGTTGGTCAACAGAAAAAAATAAATAAAAAGGAAATCTGGAAATGCAATGCGACATATAATTGGGAAGAGGGAAGTGTGCTGGCCATAGCAGTCTAATTCCAGCTGTCATTCACACTGCAGGCCAGAAAGCTGGCACTGAAAGCAAACACTTGACTGATTACTGTGGGAAATTATTTCCACTATATATAGGATTCACAAATTACCTGCAGATCATTCTGAGGGTTCCAATCAGAATCAAAGATAATACAAGTGTCGGCAGCTGTCAAGTTGATTCCCAATCCTCCAGCCCGAGTGCAGAGCAGGAATACAAAACGATCAGAGTCTGGTTTACAGAATCGGTCAATGGCTGCCTGCCGGAGGTTACCTCGTACCCTTCCATCTATTCGCTCATAAGTATATCTGTAACAAACAAGAAGCTGTAATGTCAGCTATGAATGCAGGCAATAGCACATCTAAAGAATAATTAGACTCTACAATATGGACCTATCTTCACATGGAGAAAGGAAACTAACTCTTAATCCAGCGTTTCCAATTTCAAATAATTCCGAAACGCCACAAAAAAATTCTACTTCAAAGCAGAAGCAGACATCTATAACCCATTTCATATTAATGCTTATCCCTTTATTATATACAGATCACTAGATGTGACCCACCTTCTCTGGATGAGGTAGTCCTCCAGAATGTCCAAGCAGCGAACCATTTGGGAAAAGATGAGAACTTTGTGCCCTCCAGCAATGAGTTTCGGCAATAGCTTATCAATCAGCACAAGTTTTCCTGCTGCCTGTATCATTGCTTGGAGCTGGAAATCTGAGGCATCGGGATTGTGCGTCTTGCGGAAGTCCTCTAAAATCTTTTCCTCAGCACCTAAGAAAATGTTAACATTTTTAAAACAAATTTTCAACATATTTAATAGAGGCATGAAAAGTGACAGTGTCTGCATATCGCTCACTCTCCTCCCCTCCCCCAGAAATATATAATTATGCAGTCACACTCCCTTCCACCTGTCTGCTGCAGTATACCTGTCAGTCTAATGCCAGCCATACATAGATCGGAATTAGTCTGATCCCTGCTGAACCGGACGAATTTCGATCCATGTATGGGCAGGCTGATTGTACCAAAGTTGATTCAGCAATCGACTTGGGTACAACCAGCCTGTCCAATTTTTCTGGATGCGATTACTGCTGGTGGCTACAGCCGGTAGCAATAGTCATTGCATTCTGCCGGCCGGGAAGGCTCCCCATGCCCCAGCCCTCCACCCCGGCAGAATAAAATAGTGCTGCGTGAGGCGCTCTCCCATCAACACTGTGCTGATGGGGGAATCAAGCGATTTTCTTTCCTTTCACCCGAGGTGAAAGGAAAGAAAATCGATTAATCTATGGCTTGCCTAAGCTCCACTGTTGGAGTTGGGGCATATTGCCATGGCACCCCTCAGCGTGGCATTGTTTGGGCCTGAGTGTGGCTGGATAGGAATGAATGCCTGGGAGGTGGGCTATGTGCAGACATCACCAACATCGATAGGATCTCTTTAGATACATACTGAAACTCTATTACAACTATTGACAAAAAATGATGATACACATTTTTTGAAGTGTTAATAGTTTATTTTATCAATTAACACAATGAGTAAAAAAAGTAAATGAACAGAAGAGAAATCCAAATCAAATCAATATTTGGTGTAATCACCCTTTGCCTTTAAAACAGGATCAATTCTTCTAGGTACGCTTACACACAGTTTTTGAAGCAACCTGACAGGCAGGTTGTCCCACACATCCCGGAGAACCAACAACAGATCCCCTGCAGATTCAGGCTGCTCCAAACCCCTCCCCCCCTCCACGCAACCCTATACAGATTTAACAATGCCAAAACCAGGGCTCTGCGGGTGGCCAAACCACCACTCCCAGGACTACCCCGGCCCCCATACCTTTTGGGGTCAACGTCCCGCCGCAGAAA
Organism: Lithobates clamitans; assembly: GCA_037952925.1. Taxonomy (NCBI): domain Eukaryota; kingdom Metazoa; phylum Chordata; class Amphibia; order Anura; family Ranidae; genus Lithobates; species Lithobates clamitans. The sequence continues at coordinate 3,700,313 of JBBGZY010000790.1, forward strand.
AAATCTGGGGCCAACCACACACATCCCTGACGAAACGGCACAATGGACATGCACCCGCCCGCACTGAGGACACCACCGATCCTGACCAAATGTCCATCGCCATTTGCAGAAATGCAGCACCAAACTTGCAAGGAACCTCCACCAACCTTTACGGTTGTCTGCAGACACTCATTATTGATGATACACATTTCAACCATACAGATCTAGCGGTAATTTCACTAGTGAAGTCAGAAGACACTTCGCTGATTACCATCACATTCACGTTAAAAAGACGATTAGATGTCTCAGTTAGAAATGATGGCAGTGAGACTGCTGCTCATTCTCAAACTTGCTTGTGATGTGATCAGCATAATTAAAAGGATTACACAAGGGGCGTGACCAGATGTGATTGAAGCAAGACGTGTCTTCCCGGAGCTCCGACTTTCCTCATGAAAATCATCCATTTTCAGTGCTAATCTAACCGAATCCTGTCTCCACATAACCTGCAGAGAAGTCCGTGACCCATTTAATGCAGTCATCAGCGTCTAAAAAGCACAAGGGGTCAGCTCTGTTGGAACAGCGGCAGCTCTGCTCTCAACGAGGCAAGGACACAGGATCCGTCTCCGCCATCTGGTTCCTGTGTCGTCTTCACAGAGTACCAAGCGGCAGGGCACGGGGATGGCGCACGCCGCAGACATTGCGCTCCTGAAACCAGGGATGTCCCTGCCGCAATACCGAGCTGGACGTGGATACGGCAGCCATCACCAAACCGATTCTGGAAGCCATTGCTGCATCGAAGGCAGAGCGAATGAGCCGCATCGACTACCTGGCATTTGAATGCAATCTCTTCAGACATGATCTAGATAAGGTCCAGGGCAGACTTACCACTGCTGAAGACCTCATTTCTGACATGGAGGAAGCCTCACACTCTCAGGTCTCCCTGTTGTCTGAGCTCAGAGACATGGTAAGATCACACTGCAACATAGAGCTGATGACGCAAAGGATAGACAGAGGAGGAATAATGTATGGGTGGTGGGGTTGCCAGAGGGTGCTGAAGGGGCCAAACCGGTCTTCTTTGCAGAACAATTCTTCAAAACCCTGCTCTCCCTGGGGGACCCCCTCCCACATATGTTGTTGAAAGAGCCCATGTCCCCACGGGTGCAAAACCCCCAGGCTCCCCACCGCGGCCTTTCCTGGTTTCTGTATTATAGAGACCGTGACATGCTCCTGGCTGAAGCAAGAAAGCATCAGGCTTTAAAGTCTGAAAATGCTCGTATCATGCCATTTCCCAATTTTTCTGCTCATCACAGAGAAAATGTAGTTCCTTTACAGATATCAGGAGGAGATTCAGAGAAAAGGAAATACAATACAGTATGCTGTATCCTAGCCGACTTCGGGTTCAATACAAAGGCGCAGTCAAGTTCTTTCATACCCCGCAAGATGCCTGTGATTGGTTGGATGCCAACCCATAGAGCCCATTGGTGCTCGGATCTTGTTTAAGGATGTTTGGTTGTTCTGCAGGGTTTTGGATCATCTATTGCTGATGGAGCTGTCCAGTTGCTCTTTATTTTTACGGTCTCCCTGCAGGCTACCAGTTGAGGTGCCCTGGGGATCTAATTAGTTTTTTTCTGCAACCTTTTATCTGTGCTGAGGTTACAGATTTCTGTTATATGGCTTGGAGTCTCAAGTTGGAGAAGCAGGATTACCAACTAGAACTTCGAACTTTTGACACCCGCGGTTGGACCTTTTCCGTTTTTTGGGTTTTCGGGCTCAAGCTGCATACCGGACAGTTTTTTGTTTTTTAAGTTCTACAGTTCTACAATTCAGCTCACTCATGTTTATGTGCTGCACCAAGTATTGCTCTAATGACAATGTCATATTTCAGATTCTTGTCTATCTTTATGATACCAGAATGCATTTATGTTTATTTATTTTTCTTTAAGGTATATTAATGGATAGCAAACTTAACGTGGTGTCTTGGAATGTGAGGGGGATGAATAACAAGTTTACGAGGGCAGTGGTGTTTCAGTATCTCAAACAACTTTAGCCACATGTCGTCGTCCTGCAAAAGACTCACCTAGATGCAGGGAAGATTCTGTCCCTGCGCAAACCTTCGATACAGAGGGCATTTCATTCTACCTACTCCACCTATGCAAGAGGATTTTCTATCCTAATCGGTAAGGCTGTCCCCTGTACTGTACCAGGTGTTCTCTGATCCGGGGGGTCGATATGTGGCAGTGTTACTGGACATCTAGGATCATAAAATGGTGCTTGTGAACATTTACTTACCTCCTCCCTTTCATATGCAATTGCTGTATGATCTCCTGGTTAAATTGGCACCGTATGCAAATCTTCCTTCGACGTTAATGGGGGATTTTAATGCTATTTTAGACCCCGCCTTGGTTCTTCTAACCCTAATATGCCAGCCTCCGTGGAACTGCACTCCTAGGCCTCTATATCTGGTCTTTCTGAATTATGGAGGTGGAAACACCCAGATCTTAAATCATATTCTCATTTATCTGCCACATATAGGTCCTCAGACAGAATTGATTTGGCATTTGGTAATGCTCCTCTGTTAAAGTACATTCAGGAGTCAGATTATTTAGCTCGGGGGCACAACTGATCACAATCCATTATATGTTACCCTGACTCTCCCCTGGCTGGGTACAGAAGGATCAGGTTGCTGAATCCCCAACGGATGCTACTTACACATCTCTGTTGGAGGAGCGGCGTCATCTATCCCTACATTTCACTGAACTGGCTCATACTGAAGCTGAGAGGCAGCCAGTCGGTTTTCTCTCAAGGAGACAAAAATGGCAAGCTTTTAGCCATCCTGGTGGCAGATCAAAAAAATACCAGTTAACATTCCAGTTATCAGAGGTGCAGGGGGAGACTTGGTTACTGACCCGACCAGTATTCTGGTGGAATTTGTGAGTTATTATTCTTCTCTCTATGCCCCTCCCCCTCCATATGACTCTACAGGCTTAGATAGGGAGGAATAGGCCTCCCAGTAACCTAGGTTGTCAGACTCTGACGTGGATCTTCTTGATGCAAAAATTACAGCATTGGAGATAGAGGCGGCCATACTAGCTTTTCCACCTCAGAAGGCTCCGGGGTCTGATGGCTTCCCGGTGGACTTCTACAAAGTTTATATGACACAATTAGGCCCTAGACTTAGTGTGCTTTTGACTCATTGTTTAGATCAAGGGGCCCTCCCGACTTCGATGTTAAGGAGGGAATCCACCCAAACCGCAAAAAAAAAAAAAAAAAAAAATATTAAAAGCCAGCAGCTACAAATGCTGCAGCTGACTTTTAATAAATGGCCACTTACCTGTCCCAGGGTCCAGCGAGTCGCGCTGCACATCGTAAGTGGTCCCCGCTATCTCCTGGGAGCTGTGCGTTTCCCAGGAGACAGCGCGGTGGGGACAGGAAGAGGCATAGACTCCCATGGGAGTCTATGCCGGAAGTGGGTGCAAATACCTGTCTTAGACAGGTATCTGCACCCCCCTCCCCCCTGAAAGGTGCCAAATGTGACACCGGAGGGGGGGGGGGGTCCGAAAAGCGGAAGTTCCATTTTTGTGTGGAACTCCGCTTTAAATGCCTACATGCGCTTATTGAAACTGGGTAAGGATCCACAGAAGTGTTCATCCCATCATTCTATCGCATTGTTGAATATGGATCTGAAGATCCTTACTAAAGTGCTGGTGACACGCCTAGCCAAGGTCATACCTTCCTTGTTGGACATTGATCAGACAGGATTTATGCCCGGGAAGTCGACTGACACCAATCTAAGAAGATTGTTTACGCATTTACAATTAGATACTTCTGAGTAGGGATGAGCTTTGAGTTCGAGTCGAACTCATGTTCGACTCGAACATTGGCTGTTCGCAAGTTCGCCGAACAGCGGCGGTGTTCGCGGCAACATTTGGGGTGTTCGCGTCAATCTCGAATGATGCGGAACACCCTTTAAAAGTCTATGGGAGAAATCAAAAGTGCTAATTTTAAAGGCTAATATGCAAGTTATTGTCATAAAAAGTGTTTGGGGACCCAGGTCCTGCCCCAGGGGACATGGCTCAATGCAAAAAAAAGTTTTAAAAACGGCCGTTTTTTCAGGAGCAGTGATTTTAATAATGCTTAAAGTCAAACAATAAAAGTGTAATATCCCTTTAAATTTCGTACCTGGGGGGTGTCTATAGTATGCCTGTAAAGGGGCGCATGTTTCCTGTGTTTAGAACAGTCTGACAGCAAAATGACATTTTGAAGGAAAAAACTCATTTAAAACTACCCGCGGCTATTGCATTGCCGACAATACACATAGAAGTTCATTGATAAAAACGGCATGGAAATTCCCCAAAGGGGAACCCCGAACCAAAATTAAAAAAAAAAAAAAAAGACGTGGGAGTCCCCATAAATTCCATACCAGGCCCTTCAGCTCTGGTATGGATTTTAAGGTGAACCCCGCGCCAAAAAAAAAAAAAAAAAAACGGCGTGGGGTCCCCCCAAAAATCCATACCAGACCCTTATCCGAGCACGCAACCTGGCAGGACGCAGGAAAAGAGGGGGGGACGAGAGTGCGGCCCCCCCCCTCCTGAACCGTACCAGGCCACATGCCCTCAACATTGGGAGGGTGCTTTGGGGTAGCGTCCCAAAACAACTTGTCCCCATGTTGATGAGGACAAGGGCCTCATCCCCACAACCCTGGCCGGTGGTTGTGGGGGTCTGCGGGCAGGGGGCTTATCGGAATCTGAAAGCCCCCTTTAACAAGGGGACCCCCAGATCCCGGCCCCCCCCCTGTGTGAAATGGTAAGGGGGTACTTACCCCTACCATTTCACTAAAAAACTGTCAAAAATGTTAAAAATGACGAGACAGTTTTTGACAATTCCTTTATTTAAATACTTCTTCTTTCTTCTATCTTCCTTCATCTTCTGGTTCTTCTGGCTCTTCCTCCGGCGTTCTCGTCCAGCATCTCCACCGCGGCGTCTTCTATCTTCTTCTCCTCGGGCCGCTCCGCACCCATGGCATGGGGGGAGGCTCCCGCTCTTCTCTTCTTCATCTTCTTCTTTTCTTCTCTTCTTCATTTTCTTCTCCGGGCCGCTCCGCACCCATGCTGGCATGAAGGGAGGCTCCCGCTGTGTGACGGCGCTCCTCGTCTGACAGTTCTTAAATAACGGGGGGCGGGGCCACCCGGTGACCCCGCCCACCTCTGACGCACGGTGACTTGTCGGGACTTCCCTGTGACGTCACGGGGAATGCCACAGGGAAGTCCCGTCATGTCTCGTGCGTCAGAGGGGGGCGGGGTCACCGGGTGGCCCCACCCCCGTTATTTGAGAACTGTCAGACAAGGAGCGCCGTCACACAGCGGGAGCCTCCCTCCATGCCAGCATGGGTGCGGAGCGGCCCGGAGAAGAAAATGAAGAAGAGAAGAAGAGAAGAAAAGAAGAAGAGAAGATGAAGAGAAGAGCAGGAGCCTCCCTCCATGCCATGGGTGCGGAGCGGCCCGAGGAGAAGAAGATAGAAGACGCCACGGAGGAGATGCTGGACGAGAACACCGGGAGGAAGAACCAGAAGAGCCAGAAGAACCAGAAGATGAAGGAAGATAGAAGAAAGAAGAAGTATTTAAATAAAGGAATTGTCAAAAACTGTCTCTTGTCATTTTTAACAGTTTTTTACTGAAATGGTAGGGGTACTTTCGTACCCCCTTACCATTTCACACAGGGGGGGGGCGGGATCTGGGGGTCCCCTTGTTAAAGGGGGCTTCCAGATTCCGATAAGCCCCCCGCCCGCAGACCCCCACAACCACCGGCCAGGGTTGTGGCCCTTGTCCTCATCAACATGGGGACAAGGTGTTTTGGGGGGCTACCCCAAAGCACCCTGCCAATGTTGAGGGCATGTGGCCTGGTACGGTTCAGGAGGGGGGGGGGCGCACTCTCGTCCCCCCCTCTTTTCCTGCGGCCTGCCAGGTTGCATGCTCGGATAAGGGTCTGGTATGGATTTTTGGGGGGACCCCACGCCGTTTTTTTTTTGTTTTTTTTGGCGCGGGGTTCCCCTTAAAATCCATACCAGACCTGAAGGGCCTGGTATGGAATTTAGGGGGATTCCCACGTCATTTTTTTTTTTAATTTTGGTTCGGGGTTCCCCTTTGGGGAATTCCCATGCCGTTTTTATCAATGAACTTCTATGTGTATTGTCGGCAATGCAATAGCCACGGGTAGTTTTAAATGAGTTTTTTCCTTCAAAATGTCATTTTGCTGTCAGACTGTTCTAAACACAGGAAACATGCGCCCCTTTACAGGCATACTATAGACACCCCCCAGGTACGAAATTTAAAGGGATATTACACTTTTATTGTTTGACTTTAAGCATTATTAAAATCACTGCTCCTGAAAAAACGGCTGTTTTTAAAACTTTTTTTTGCATTGATCCATGTCCCCTGGGGCAGGACCCAGGTCCCCAAACACTTTTTATGACAATAACTTGCATATTAGCCTTTAAAATTAGCACTTTTGATTATTCATGTTCGTGTCCCATAGACTTTAACGGCGTTCGCGTGTTTGAACGAACTTTTTTCCTGTTCGCATGTTCTGGTGCGAACCGAACAGGGGGGTGTTCGGCTCATCCCTACTCCTGAGTCCCCTGCAAAAGTCATAGTGTCTATGATATCAAAAAGGCTTTTGATTCTGTCGACTGGCGATACATGCATAGAGTGTTGGAGGGTATGGGATTTGGTCCCAATTTCCGAAGATGGATTACTATGCTGTACAGTAACCCAACGGACGGCGATTAGGCTTGAGCTCTCAATTTCAAGTTTCTTCAGTATTGGTAGGGGCACTAGGCAGGGATGCCCGCTCTCCCCTTTCCCTTAATGATTGCACCTATAGCGAGGGCGCTTCGCTAGTCTAGGGAGATGGGAGCAGTTCAGATGGGATCAATCCAGGAATGCCTTGCATTATACACTGATGACTTGCTTCTTTTCCTCAGAGACGGCTTTAACAATACTCAACTATTTTGCCTCCTTTTCGGGTCTTAGGGTGAACTGGGGCAAGTCATCGATATTACCACTAAGTGCAGAAGCCAGGGGGTGGCAGATATGAATCTTCCATTGCAATGGGTTGCCTCTATTACTTACCTGGGTGTTAAAATTACAGCCAATATCCAGGACTATATGTCTCTAAACCTACTCCCGTTAGTGTCCCAGCTTACCCAAAAAACACAAATATGGAAGCAGCTACCCGTGTCCTTGATTGGATGTATTAACCTCATCAAAATGAAGATTTTGCCAGTAATAATATACTTCCTGCGGCATTCTGTATTGTGGATCCCAAAATGCAGACAAGCAAAGAAAGTGTTTCCACCGCTCAGGCTGACACTGACCCAGGTGTAAGTGGAAGTTTCAGAGCAGAAGAGCTCCAGGTGCTGGCTGAATGCTAAGCAAAGCAGGCTTGAATGGAGGAGAAGGTTTGGATGCCGCACACCGGATGTAGTCAATAAACTTCACTTTATTGAAAAAATGGGATCATCAAAATAACAAGACTGTCATGCAGAAAGTACAGATAAGCTGATGCGTTTCGCACTCATAGCTCTAGCTATGAGTAAGCACTCAGTCCTGAGTGCGAAACGCGTCAGCTTATATGTACTTTCTGCATGACAGTCTTGTTATTTTGATGATCCCATTTTTTCAATAAAGTGAAGTTTTTTGACTACATCCGGTGTGCGGCATCCAAACCTTCTCCTCCATTCAAGCCTGCTTTGTGGATCCCAAAAGCATATTTCCAAAAACTGGACAGCATCATTGGGTCGTTTCTGTGGTCTCCTCAATCACCCCGCATAGGGATTAAGGTGCTTCAAGAACCTTGGGGAAAGTGGGGGCTGGCACTGCCAGATTGGCAGAAACACTACTTGGCTGGTCAGATGGTTTTTGCTAGACGGTGGCTGCTGGCAGATGATGGGAACTCTGCCACAGTCCTGGAGGCAGCACAATTGGGGTCGAAAGTCTGCGGTTAGCATTGTATAGGGGCTCAAAATTCAATTTACCATTAACTAGGTCAATGAAAGCAACTACTAAAGCCTGGGAGGTGACTACTAGCATGGCATCTCCTTATATCGGAGTTCTGCCTTCTGCCCTCCTATGGATGAATACCAATCTCTCTAATTTTTTTTCCCTGCCGGATCCCATGATTTGGGCCAGTAAGAGCCTAAAGGTTTTGGGAGACATTACCAGGGAGTGAGAACTCATAACATTTGATCAACTGAAGGCAAGGCATGACTTACCCAACTCATATTTCTTTCGCCATCTTCAAATGCGCCATGTGTTTCAGGCGCAATTCTGTTAGTAAGGGTGGGGGGGGTGTCGAGGTTCTCCCCTAGGCCCTGGAAGACCTTTTATCGGATGAAGATCTGGCTAAGGCTTTATCTGTCACATACAAAGCATTGTTCAAAGAAACTCTGCCAGCAGTGGCTAGATGTCAGGAACGGTGGGTGGCTGAAATCCCAGATGTTCAGGGTGAGGACTGGAATGACATATGGGACCACTGTTTCAAACATTTAGTATCCGCTAGGGACAGACTGATACAGTTTAAGTTCTTGCATAGGATTTACTATACGCCTGCTAGACTAGCACGGATTTATCCTTCCTCTACAGACGGGTGTTGGAGATGTTCCTTCTCCCTGGAAAATGCTGATCATATTTTTTGGAAGTGTCCACAGATACAGATTTTCTGGCCTGAGATCACTTCCTGTATCTGAGGTTCTGTGTGTTCCAATCCCCGTGTCGCCAAGGGTTTGCCCTCCTTGGGTTGGTGGAGGAGGTTGTTCCATCTCTAGCTCACCGCACTTTACTCAACATAAGGTTGATCTATGGCAGGAAAGCTATCCTACTGCATTGGAAAAAAACAACTACACCCTCTGGCATTTTGGAAAGAGCTGGTTAACTCTGTGATTCATCTTTACAGAGCAACCTATATATCCAGGGGATGCATAATTTTTTTTTTTTTATAAAGTGTGGCAGGCCTGTGTGGATTCCTCCTCTATAATGGGATGAACTACTTATTTACTCATGGTAAGGCGTGCCCACTTGCTTTTAGTTAACTGAGTGGGTAATCACTGGATGTTCGTTTCGATTTTCTGAGATTTATATATACCTAATTGTTTTCTCACGATAAATTTTATGTTCTAACTGAAGCATGACATTGTGGCGTTTTGTTGCTTTTTCCTCGGTGCAATTTTTTCTTAACTCAAGGTCTCCTGCTAGATGTACAATGGACTCCAGCTGATGGTTGGAGTTAGAAGGGTGGGGGGAGGGAGTTGGGGAAATGTTTTAGTAGTTGAACTATGTTAGTTCTGAATTATTGTCGGCCCTGCGTGGCCAACAAGGTGGGAGTAAGTATGTTGCCTACACCATCCTATTTTTGTTCAACGATTTCCATAAACCTTGAATAAAAAAAAGAAAAAAATATACATACATACACACAAAATAAAAATAGGCAAGAATCGCAGATCGCAATATTGCAGAGATGCCAAGCGGTATCTCACCGGATCATTACACTGGGCCACTGAATCAGGCTGTCCGTTCTCATCATAAGTGAATCATTAAAGGATTACTGTGCTTATAAACAAAGCAAATCTCATCTTGGCAATTCACGTGAAGCTGCCCATGAAGGTTTACTGTGATCCTAGCCAAGGGTTATCTAGTAGTAGTAAATCAAATGCAATTGTTCTTGACAAAGATTTTCAAAGACATATCATTGAAACATATCACCACCAAAAACAGTTGGTCTTGCAATTATTCTTGAAAACACGTCAGCACTCCATCTTTGCAGTGCTGCACAGTGGTTGAGTTTTACTGATCTGTCTCCCAATAAAAGTATTTGTCAGCAGACTCCAGGCATTTTCCGGGTGGCTAATTTCCTATCAGTTTACAGTTATTAGACAGGAAGGTAGGTAAAGTGAGGTTTGTGGCTAATCTACCCTGCCTCTAGTGGATAATTTACAAATGCCTACAGTCAATTCATAAAAAATATGGAAGAGTAAAATGTAAAACTACCAACATCACAAAAATACAAAAAAGGGGTTAACATTCCCTCCTATCCAAAAACCCAGTAACCATTTAGATGCATGCTGAAACTTTTTAAAGAATAATCAAAGTCCAGGGGTTTTCGATTTATTGTTAGAGAATATCATTGCCTAATCCAGAGCCAAAAGCAAGCTGCTTGAAAAATCCCGTAATTTTTTATTTATTTTACAACAACTGGCGAGCCGCAGCTTCTATCACCTAACATTTCCAACAGAACTATACATGAGAGACTAAGCAGAAGGTGCCGAGCTAGCAGTTTTTAGTAGTCAAGAAATATTTTTGTGCAACCTGAGACATTGCTTGAAAGAGGGTTTCCATAATCAAGAATAGGGTTGTCGTCAGTCTAATGCTGCAAGAACACTAACCAATAACATTAAAACCATAGGATGGATCATGGTCTGAGTTAGCCACCTAAAAAAGTGACATGAGAACCCAACACACTCTTAAGGGATCCATTTGTAATAAAAGAAGAAAAAAAATCTGTCTACGTAAAGAAGCAGTGGATGAGAGCAAGGTTCTAATCTAGATCCAGCTGCAGGGAGAAGAGGGTTCATCATTCAGAGAAACAGGTATAAGACTCCAGGCAGAAAAAATTGAAACAAGTATGCTTTTCACATCTGATGCCAGACGTTGCGAGAGTAAGTTTCCTAGCTTTTAGCATCATAGGAATCATTCCCGCCTCTAAGAATCTGGAAGGAGGGCAGGGAGCAAAACTCGTTTGTAGCCCTGGGTTGCCCTCTCCTCCATCCTAGCATTTAAAATGCACATTGCGCCCCCCCCTCCCCTCTCTCTGAAAAACATATGTGCACCTTCACACAGAAAACAACTTTTCTGAGGTTTTGGCAGGCTTAAGACTCCTTTCACACTGGGGCACTTTTCAGGCTTTTAGCGCACCTGTAAAGCGCCTCTCAAGCCACCCCAGTGTGAAAGCCAAGTACCTTCTCACTGGGGCGGTGCACTTGCGGGATGGGAAAGAAAAAGTCCTGCAAGCAGCATCTTTGGGGCGGTGGGGGAGCAGTGTATACACTGCTCCTCCACCGCCCCTGCCCATTAAAAATGAATGGGCGGCGCTTTCAAAGCGCCGAAAAAACGTTTTAAAAGCAGCGCTAAGTGGGCACTTTTAACCCCTTGTGCGGGGGTTAAAAGCGCCGCAATAACAGCAGTAAAGCGTCGCTAAAACTAACGACGCTTTACTACTAATGCCCGTACCGCCCCAGTGTGAAAGGGGTGTAAGAGTGCCATGTTTTGCCTATTATTATACAGAATTTATATAGCGCTAACAGGTTACGCAGCGCTTTACAATATAAATAGGGAGACAGTAGAGGTACAAAGCAATAAAAATACAAGGGGGTTAGGAGGGCCCTGTTATAAAAGATTAGTTGGAGGCATGATAGGCTTCCCTGAAGAGATGAGTTTTCAGGGATCCCCTGAAGGCAGCCAGGCTAGGAGATAGCTGGACAGATTGGGGCAGAGTTCCAGAGGATGGGAGAGGCTATGGAGAAGTCCTGGAGATGAGCATGGGAGGAGGAGACAAGGGAGTTCAAGAGCAGGAGGTCTTGAGAGGAGCAGAGAGGACGGGTTGGGTGATATTTGGAAACAAGATTGATATTGTAGCTCGGGGCAGAGTTGTGAATGGCTTTGTATGTTGGCAGAAAGGGGTGACAGACATTGAGTGGTTGGTAAGATAAATAAGTCTGGCAGCAACATTCATTATATTTCTCTGACAAACATTTGCCCTTAGTAACCTAGTCATTCTTTTTTTTCTGGAAGAAGTTAACACTACCAAACTATTAGGTGGCCACGATGGCTGAATAAAAAAAAAAAAAAAAAAAAAAAGTGACACGTGGTCTGTAGGCTACACTCACCGTTGATGAGGTATGGATGATTGCAACACTTTCGGAGCTCCATCATGGTGTTAATTAGATTGGGCATGTTATGCTGGTTGGCCCCTTTGGCCAGGAATGTGAAGTTCTTCTCCAGAATTGCTCGGTAATATTTCTTCTGAATATTGGTCAGTTCCACCTCAATGATGGTTTCTTGCTTAGGTGCCAGGTTCTTTTCCACGTCATCCTTTAACCTTCTCAACATCATCGGCTTCAGAATCGACTGCAGCTTCTTTACCTGCGGAGATCGCGTACAATTAACCCCTATAATAGTACAAAACCTTCCTAATAAAAGGTGTCTTTAAGCAGACCTGCAGTCTAATGATAGCATGCTCAAAAGTTCAAAGCATAACCTAAATTGCTAGGTCCGAGCACTTCAAAGTGTAAGCTCACCTTACAGAAAATCTGAAAGGTGAACTTACACTGGACCCCCATTCCCAACCCCTCCCCGGGTCTCGTTGTACCTGAGGCCGGCGATCACCCTCTAGAAGACATCGGGTCGCTGCTTTACCGGTACGGGGATTTGAAATTCTCTCTTCTTCTCCCCCTGCTGACAGGATGGGCTAGGTGGTGTTGTGATTGGTTGGCGCCGTCCACTTGAAGATGCCAACCAATTAGAATGCCTCCTATACATACCTTTACGAGGTACGTTTAGGAGATTAAGCCGCAGGGATTTCAAATCCTCAGACCGGTGAAGCATTGACTCGATGTCTCCTAGCCAGTGATCGCCGACCTCAGGTGCAGTGGGAACAGGGGGATGGGGAGGGGGTCCAGTGTAAGTTCACCTTACAGATTTTCTGTAAAGGTGAACTTACACTTTGAGTGACATCACTGCTCCTACTAAGCGCCAACAACCAACATCGAGTATCTTGGTGCTGGGTCCAACAGGAGGAATGAGATACACAGGAATCATTGAAAAGATGAGAATTAGTAAGTTAAGGGGAAAGAAGAGGGGGCTGGGGAATGATGTGTTTTGCAAAGACATGGTCCTATCTTCCTTAATGGGAAAAATGACAGTGTCTCCAGGGTACTTCCAGAACTAGTCTTGTCACCAAATGCCAAGGCATCATGTGGCAGTATACGCTGAAGTGGACATGGGAACCGATATACAGGCATAGCCAGCCAATCACCATCTATTCCTAAACACCGATTCTTCTATTCAGCAGAGATCACATAACCAATATCTCAAGATTTGGTAGTGTAACCAGCACCAGAGGGACCAAAGAGGCAATTTGTTCAGAAGGGTTAAAGACTATATTACCAGTAAGGAGTAAGCTGGGATAGGGAGTTTAGGTTGAGGGATGTTATCAGACTACAGGTCCCCTTAAAAAAAAAAAAAAAAAAAAAAAAGGAATATAGAGCATCTAGCACCCAAGATAATTCTAGCCTTTGATAATCAACATGGAGGATACAAAAGAAAAAAGTGTACCGAGAAGCAATACAGAGTTCTAATATGAAGTAGCAATACATATTAAAATTCCATTGCTGGTATTACAACAGTAAAAGCTGGCTGAGGTTACATATTGGTTAGGTTTATAAAACAGAGTGTTGTTAAATAAACCTAACCAATATGTAATGTTAGCCCTATAGTTTTAACTTTTACTGTTGTAATACCAGCAATGGAATTTTAACATTTATTAATATATGATTCTATACAACCTTATTGGATATAGTAGTTGCCCTTAAAATCCCATTCACCGTGGGGGTATTGTATTGTTTCATAATATGAAGTGGCAGAACACACAACCCATTCTGTACACTTATTATCTTCAGTTAAAATATAATAGCTGCTATTACCCAATTAGAACCTCAGTTACACTAAAAATCCCAGTAACAAAGATCTTTGTTTTATTTATAATTAAAGAAAAACTATCCCGTAAGCTTAAGCGCGCTGAGAATTGTTCTTGGTCCTAATCAATGATTAATCTAGAGCAATGAGCAATTTTCACTATTAAAGTTTGAGAAAATGATGACTACAAAATATATTCATCCATTTTCTGGACCCCCAACTGTTTTAATTAACTTGTAAAATGTTCTGCTTAGTGTTAAAAGACTTCTCAGCTTTGCAATAGAAAGATTTTACTGTAATTGTAGAAATGGGAGGCACAAGGGTACAATAAAACAAACAGCACATGACAACTTAAGCCTTCTCAAATTAAACCAGAATGCCAATAAAGGGACTTGCAGCAAAATGCCCTTACACAGGCTGATCACCTGTAAGAGATGTCCCAGTACTGCCCAAACATCCATCACGCTGTCAGCAACCCACATGCTTCTGAAGATTTCCCACTTAAAGTGTATGTAAATTGTAACAATAAACCTGTCCCATCGGCTCCCCTTTGGTTTGTTGAAAATATAATTAAAAGTGTGTCGGTATATTAACCATTTGATTTACCCCCTTCATGACCAGGCCATTTTTTGCTATATGGCACTTTCACTTCAACTGACAATGCGCGGTTATACGAAGATGGACATTAATTAAATGTATGTCCCTTTTTCCCTACAAATAGAGCTTTCTTTTGGTGGTATTTGATCACCACTGCGTTTTTTTATTTTTTTGCGCTATAAAACAAAAAAATGCCAATTAAAAAAAAAAAAAAAAAAAAAAAACATTTTAGACTTTCAGCTATAAAACATATCCAATAAAAAAATGTAATAAAAAATAAAAAAGGTCTTCATAAATTTAGGTCAATATGTATTCTGCTACATATTCTTGGTAAAATCCCAATACGCGTATACTGATTGGTTTGCTCAAAAGTTGTAACGTCTACAAACTATGGGATAAATATTGGAATATTTATTTTTTTATACTAATAATGGCAGTGATCAGCGACTTACAGTGGGACTGAGATATTGCGGTGGTGAATCGGACGCTGACACTTTGTGGGAACCAGTGACACTAATACAGTGATCAGTGCTAAAAATATGCAGTCACTGTACTAATTAATGACACTGGCTGGGAAGGGGTTAAATATCTAGGGTGATCAAAGGGTTGTGTGCCTAACCAGTGTTTAGATGTAAGGTGTTTGTTGCTTTCACTAAGGGAGGTGATGGATTTTATTCACTGCTTTGCAAGCAAAGAAAACCCATCACATCACTGCTGACAGGACGGAGCTCTGCATTGTTTTCATAGGCAGAGCTCTGTCCAGTCTCTTACCTCGACGATTGGCGGGTGCTGGCAAATGGATGTCCTGCTGAGACTAAGCACAGCAGAAGCGACGCGCCCCCTAAGCGAGAGTGCAGAATCACACACACTACATATATATATCTATATCTACACACACATACATATGCATACATATATATACGCGATTAAACTTTTGGGAAAAAAAACCCTGCAAGACAAAGGCATAATGAGCTACTGTGCACAGGGCTGTGAAGAAATGGCACGTGTGGCCGTTCCATCAGAGCACATGTGCCAGTAATTTAACTGGCTGAATGTAAAGTTAATATCTCCTAAATGGTGCATGGTTAGGAGATATTTAAACTATCTATAGGTAAGCCTCATTATAGGCTTGCCTATAGGTAAAATTCAGTAGTAGAGTTTACTTCCTCTTTAAGCTATTTTTGCCTTCTATTGATAGGGCTAGCAAGCAGTATTAGCATTCACAAATTACCCTCTCCACAAACCATGCACAGTTTGATGAGAGCAGCTCTATATATGCCCAGTGTTGGGTTAATATGTACATTACGTTGATGGATTGCTGCTAAACTGATTCTTGGTGAATGTAGAAGGATATTTCTTTGCAGCTTATCAGTGGAGATTTATATTCATGATATTTAATATGTCATTATTGACAGTCTAAACATTGAGATTTACAGTGGCTGAATGAGGTCCCAATATTATAGGGAGTGCAGTTTGGCAACATTGTCCATTTTTTATGTGGGTGAAGGTCTTATTCATTGTAGCTTGAATTTATATATTTAATTTGGATTTATTTTTTGATACATTTAGAAATAAAATTATTTGCTGTATTTACAGTTGAGGTTAAAGTGGTTGTAAACCCACGAAAAAAACAAAACAAAAAAAACCCTGCAAGAAAAAGGCATAATGAGTTAGTATGCATAGCATACTAGCTCATTATGAAATACTCACCTTAGATCGAAGCCCCCACAGCGGTCCCGGCACACTGCTCTGCCCAGTGACATGTCCCCCGGAGTTATTACTGGGTATCGCGGGCTCCGGCGCTGTGATTTGCCAGAGCCGCGATGACGTCACTCCCACGCATGCGCCAATGACGTTGGCACATGCTGATACAGGGGATATCTCCTAAACCATGCAGGTTTAGGCGATATCCACGGTAGCTACAGGTAAGCCTTATTATAGGCTTACCTGTAGTGAAGTGGTCTGTAAGGGTTTACAACCACTTTAAGCGCAGTTGTTTGTATCCTTGTTTGTAATTATCTTTTTTATTCATAGTAATTTCCATGGTGAACATTTTTATGTAGGCTCTAAGGGAGGGTCTGGCATCACTGGGGGGGGGGGGTTGGGAAGCCGTGATGTCATCCTGCATTACATACACGATATTGTACATTGCACACTCCTGCACTATATTGTACATCACATACTCCTACACTATAAAGTACATTACACACATTGCTTTATAGACACTTGAAGTCTCACCATAGTGCTCGTTTTCTCAACATTTGCTGGTTGCTAAGCAGTCCCTGATCATTTTAATTAAGTTCTTCTTTAGGTAGGCTCAGACAAAGTGTTTATTTTCTGTTTATGTTCAGTATACACAAAATCATATGTACAGTACAGGAAGAGTTCCATTTTTTTAAACGATTGTGCTGAGGTTTATACATGTCTGTGAGACTCTTGTAGCAGTCCAAGCATTTTTTATATGTATAAAATAGATTTCGTTTTAATGTGCCCGTTTAAGCCCCTCCCACAGTTAATATTATTATACTGGATTTTACCACATTTGTGGTTTTTCAAAGGACATGGGACTCAAAAACCGCACCAAAAACGCATCACGTTTTTCAGGTGCTTTTTTCAACGCAAAAGCGCTTGAAATACACCTTAGTGTGAAAGGGTCCTTAGTGAACCTGCCCTTAGAGTTTTATTCATTATGTGAAGTGAAATAGTACTTTGGTGAGGGTGTCCCCTGTGGCAGACATATCACGTTGGCGATTCTCTCCTGTGGCAGAATCACCAACGTGACCACAACCAATATCCAACCAGTTTAGAAAAATTGACCCTGAAAATGGTGTACAAAGTCAGGATGATACAATCAATACAGAACAAACTCCCTTTTCTGATTGTTACACTACAGTCTTACAGAGAGAACTTCTTACTTGTTCTTCTGTTTTAAGGTCTCCAAACTCCTCCAGAAAAGTGCTTTCAGAAGGAAACTGATTTGGTTCTAAGAAGTTGAGCAGGCTGTACAACTCCTCCACTGAGTTCTGTAGAGGTGTTCCAGTAAGTAGTACCTTGTGTTCCTAAATTCAGGCAAAGGAAGAAAACATATGCACTTACCGCAACAATACAATTTTAGAAAGAAATTCAAATCAACACACCACCAATCAAAACCATAAATGACCAAAGTGACAGTTGTCCCTTTAAACATTGCTTTCCAACAGAAAATGCTAGAATTGTGTTCGCCATGACCTTTCTTACAAAATGCTGAAAAGACTGACAGAGCCTGTGATTGGTCTGTGACCAGAAATCAAATTGCTGGTGAAATTACAGTGTGAGCAACTGTACTGCGCCTGCCAGCACAGGTCTAAACCACAGCTCAGATTCAGTGAATGTGAGCAGAGAACTGGCAACTGAATGAATCTTTTCAAGAGGTTTGTCCTGCACACTTACCAACGCCACAGCGCCCGCAGGATTTAAGTTATTTTAAAGCCACTTTAAAATGTAAATCAGTGTTCTGCTAAGAACTACTTGTTCATGCTTTTAACTTGGAATAAACTAGCCAAAGATTTTCTACACTAGTGGAGTCTCCTTTTTTTCTCTTTTGGCACTCATGGCTCACCATTGCTGGATACGTGGATGCAATCATTAACTGCTCTTTGTGAAGCGATCCTGGGATTACACCTTGTGAAGTGTTTCACGTTGCTGCTAACCAGTTGTCCATGAAGGAGGTTGGTGTTTATCTCAGCAGTGTCTCCCGCAGCGCACCCTCTGTGATCTACATCTTTCTACTAAGCCTGAATAAGGGCGGTCGCAGGCTTTCCGGCAAGCCTCCATTACCTCTTCACCAGGTGGCGGGCAGCACTAGCGGTGGAAAATTGACCCTGGGTCTTGCATCGTATACCAAATATACCAAAAATATTTTTGGACTTTATCTCACTTTCACTTTGATCAAATAATTAATATTTATTTTTCTTGTAAATATTTTGAGCACTTAATTGATATACATTTGTTGATCTGTTATTCATGATTGGAAGCTATTCACTGTTTGCCATTTGATTTATTAATTTATCATCATTCACATAAATTTATGTCATATGTCCAGCGCTGCACTTTCCATTTTACAACTATTCTTTGTGCCCTCATATCGGGGTTATAGTGTTCAGCAGCAGGACCCCTCTCACGTTTTATATATAGCTCACGCACCTAGCGCAATCCTTTTTTCCTTTATTCTGGCCTATGGTGTAACCCCCACCCATGCTGCCTTTACTCACCAGTGCCATAAGTTTCAGACCTTCAAGGAGCTTGCAGTTCCTGTTCTTCAGCCGATGGGCCTCGTCAATGATAACACAACTCCACCTGATTTTTTTCAGCTCTGGACAGTCAGTCAGAATCATTTCAAAAGTTGTGATGACCACATGAAACTTAAAGATTCCTGGAACTGGCACTCCCTATAATAGAGAAAAACTGTACAGTTAGGTAAAATAAAATAAAAATTGATAGGCGCAACTACAAATCAAAAATATGCTTGAACTGTATCTAAGCGTTATTACGTGCTCGCTTGTTTGTTCCCTCCCCCCCTCCGCTGCCACATTTGACACCTTTCGGGGGGGGGGAAGGGGTTGGGGTTGGCAGGGAGCGAATACCTGTCAAAACCACTCCCACTTCCAGGTAAGATCGTTGCAATTGTTGGCGGCGATCTAGGCAATCACCCCCCCCCCCCCCGCCTTCTGGGAGACACACGGGACTTAGAAGACAGTGGTACCATTCAGAAAGTGCAGTGCAAACTCACACTTGCGCAGTAGGAAACAGGCTGTGAAGTCGAAAAGCTTCACTCCCCATTTCCCTTAGTGACGATGCCGGCACCTGCACCCGGAGCTGATGGACGAATCGGCTTCTGGCGCCAACATTGCGGGTTCCCTGGACAGGCAAGTGTCCTTATAAAAGTCAGCAACTACAGTATTTGTAGCTGCAGACTTTTAAGCAGGCTGCAACTCTGCTTTAAGTACTGTATATACAAATTCAGTTACTGACTGACATGCTGCAACTTCTAGTTCTAAGGCTGGCCATAGGTGACTCAATGATAGTTCAACCAGTAGTTTAAACAAAAAAAAAAACACAAAAAATATGACTTGATTCCCCCACCCACACATACTAGGTTGATGGGGAAATCCTCCCGCTGAGCTATTGTATTCCGACAGCGGGGAGACTTCCTCAGAACACATTGATCTGTGCTGCTGGCTATAGCTGGTAACGCTGATCGAACATCATAAGTCCAACAGGGTGGTTGTACAAAAATGGATTGGTAGTTCCTGCTGAACCATCTGAATTTCGATCCATGTATGGCCAGCTTTAGCCACAAAACAGATACGATAATGAACTAAAAGCCTCTCAGACTCCAGCTGATCACATTCCAGGACAGAGGTACATTTTTGGAGTGCTGTATTGCACTTTATGGAATGATAGCAGCATAGGAAGACCCAAAGTTTATCATGACCTTAGATCCACAATTTCTTTGGGACTCTGGCAGGGATGACCCTCTCAAAATCTTAGCCATGACAAACCAACAGGAAAAGTTGATGCTCAGTAAAAAGCCCAGCGTGGTAACTTATCAGGAAAGCTCCCTGAAAGGGTCCATTAGTAAGAGAACAGGTGAATAAGCCAGAATCCAGAATGTTTATTGATAAAATCTCTGGAAGAGGCTAATAAGACAGAAGTCTGCTGTGTCCTACAATGAGAAAGAAGAAAAAAAATATTTAACCAGATCCTGAACGCCCAACGCATATATACTGCGGGCAAGACAGCTGCTCTGCGCCGGATCACATACTACACTTCTGGGTCTGGGGCTCGCATGTGTGCCACTGGCGACCCTCTCCCGCTGTGATTAGACACTGCAAGAGCCGATTTGTGGGTACCGCGGACTCGATGTCTGTCGGCATCCGACGATCATTAAGCAGAGCCAGAACAGCAGTCTGCCTGTGTAAACAAGGCAGACCGCTGTTCTGCTAGTAAGAAAAGCATTCATCCTGTATTCCTGCAAAGCAGAAACATGGATCAATGCCCTCTCCTAGTAAAAGCACCTCCCACTCAGTGAGAAAAAATGTTAGGCATACAGTTAACCCTTTGATCACCCCTGATGTTTAACCCCTTCCCAGCCAGTGTCATTAGTACAGTGACAGTGAATATTTTTAGCAGTGATCACTGTATTAGTGTCAATGGTCCCCCAAAAAAATTAGTGTCCCAACTGTCCGCTGCAATATCGCAGTCCCACCATCAGTCGCTGGTCCCTGCCATTACTAGTAAAAAAAACAAAAAAACACATGTATCCCATAGTTTGTAGACGCTATAACTATTGCACAAACCAATGAATATACACTTATTTGGATTTTTTTTTTACCAAAAATGTGTAGCAGAATACATATTGGCCTAAATTGATGAAGAAATTTTATTTTAATTTTTTTTATTTGATTTTTTTTTTTTTTACTTTTTGCTATAAAACCAATGTAGTTTTTTCCTTCTAAATGGTAGGTCTTTTTTGTTTATAGCGCAAAAAAATAAAAAACCTGCAGTGGTGACCAAATACCACCAAAAGAAAGTTCTATTTGTGGGGGGGAGGGAAAGGACATCAATTTTGATTGGGTACAGAGTCGCACCACCGCGCAATTGTCAGTTAAATTAACACAGTGCTGTATCGTAAAAAATGGCCTGGTCATGGGGGGTGGGGGTGTAAATCTTTCGGAGCTGAATTAAATATCCCCTGTGCCTTATTTATTATAAGCAGCTGAATAGAACATGATCTGAATGAGCTGCATACAGAAAAAAAAAAAAAAAAAAAAAAAAAAACACTAAATATGGTCCGCTAGAGGATGTTAAAATAACTGGTGCAAATTAAAGCTATAACAAATTTTTATTCGTTATAGCTTTAATTTAATAGGAAAAAGATCATTTAATTAATATAGGAGATGGTAAAGGTTAGCCAGTAAGGATCAGAGGGTGGAGGGGGAAGCAAAAAGCCAAAATAAATGAATAAATAATAATAAAAAAAATATTGAAAGTTGCGGATCAAAAAATCAAAGACATGGAGGCCAGTATACTCCATAATTATGATGAAGAGGGTTGAAAAAACGTGCTAGACATAACTATAGGTTCCTTTACTGTACATCTTTGACTTCATCAAAACAGTCCTACAGCAGGAAATAAAACTCCATTACATGACCGCAGGATCAGTAAATCAAATTAGAAATTAGACTCACTTGAGCATCCCTGTAGCACATCTCATACTGATGAATCATCTGCCGACTGATCTGGCTTCCATGGTAAACAACAGTATTCATCTCTGTCCATGTTCGAAACTCCCGCTCCCAGTTGGTGATCGTGGACAGTGGAGCAATGATCAGAAAAGGCCCCCGGATTCCCATGAAGAAAATCTCAGAAAGAAAAGTGATCGACTGGATGGTTTTACCAAGGCCCATCTCATCTGCCAGGATACAGTTTTTTCTACAAGGTGAAAAAGCAGTCATTACTATTCACACTTTAAAATTTCAAAATACTAAAGCAAACGTAACCTAACATCAAAAATTACATCTCTTCTTTTACAGGTTGCTTGTTTTTTTTCCAGCAGCCCGAGAGTGATCTTCACATTTTTGAATAGCTATGGCTGATGCTGGTTTCCAACACTTGAAGGTGCACTGGATACCTGGTCCTTCACTGGATGTGGTGGTTCCTCCTGATGGCTGTTATGTCTCTACTGTGTCCTGAAATTATGTAGCGGCTGCTGGGGAACCACTATGCCCATCTGGGACAAGGTATTGGACATGCCGGGAAGTGTTAGATACTAGCAGTGTCCGTAGTTCAAGAGAGCAAAGCTTTCAACTTCTGCTGGAAAGGTAAGCATTAAATATCTTCTCTTAGGAGGTGCTTTAAGAGTGTGACCCTTTTTTTTTTTTTAAACTTTCATTTCATTTAAGGGTTTCTGGTCTGCTTCATAATACATGTGTGAACTCGACTAAATGTCTTTGTAAGAAAAATCAACAAAATATTTAATGAGCCACCTAAGCGCCTATTGGATTTATAGAAACTTGAGATAGACAGGTTCAGCTCAAAGCAAAGCCATGGTGGGGAGATAGCTTTCCCTCAGTATCAAGGACGGGGTAAAAGATCAATCCACTTTACCAAAAACGTATTAAAAAAAAAACAAAAAAAAAAACCTAAGAATTGTAGGCCACGCCCCATAGCTATACAAGTAATGGCACACGCCGGAGCGAACACATCAGCGGGAGCTAGCGTCGGGAGAAGAAGACAGCGGAGAGAGAAGAACCGGAGGAAGAAGACATCAACGGAGAGAGAAGAACCGGAGGGAGAAGACACGTTGGAGCTACTTTAATAAAAGGACTTTGTCAAAAACCTTTGTCAAAAACCTGTGTACTGGTTTTATTTATTTTTGACACTTTTTTGGGTGAATGAGTAGGGGTACCCCTACTCAATGAGTAGGGGTACCCCTACTCATTCACATAGGGTGGGGGGCTGGGATCTGGGGAGCCCCCAGATTCCGATAACCTCCCCGCCCACAGACCCCCACAACCACCGCTCAGGGTGGTTTTGAAGAGGCAAAGCCCCCCTGCCCCAAAAGACCCCCCCCCCCCCATGTTAAGGGCATGTAGCCTGGTATGGTCCAGGAGTAAGTGGGGAGCCTCGCTCGCACCCCCCCTCCTGGCCTGCGTGCTCGGATTAGGGTCTGGTATGGATTTTAGGGTGGACTCCATGTTGGTTTTTTTGGCGTGGGGTCACCTGCTCAATATCCAAAGGGTCTGGTATGGTCTTGGGGGGGGGGCACGCCGTTTTTTTTCTTTTTATTTGGCATGGGGTTCCCCACTCAAGATTTATACCAGACTCAAAGGGCCTGGTGTTGTTGGATCAAAGTCGGATACCGCTCATGGAAGTCGCATGGCAGTCAGACATGAAGTCTTAGGGCAAAGTCGGATCGGAAGTCTTCTGACTTCTATGTCGGAGCAGTGTGAGCAAGACCTTACTGTACAAAAGAATAACAGATTACTTCAAAGAGTAGAATTTAAAACAAAGTTCAGCAATTGTTCGGTATGCTTAGTGTATACTCAAGCAAATACATTCAGCTTGAGAGGAGCTGCATGCTCCATTAACAGTTTATATTCAAGCATAATATTTACACCATTCTAAAAAAAATTCTTATTTCACCTGTTGTACCAATTGAAGAGCAGCCAGTTCATGCCCTCTAACTGGTATTCCCTTAGCTGGTTGTTATTTTTATACGTGCGAGAACACTCCAGCTTCTGCCACAAATCAGAAGGTGGCCGCTCCTGGAGAAACACAATAGGTGATTGAAAATTACAAAAAAAATCTCTAAGTTATTTTAATAATTTAAAATA
Source organism: Lithobates clamitans (assembly GCA_037952925.1). NCBI lineage: Eukaryota > Metazoa > Chordata > Amphibia > Anura > Ranidae > Lithobates > Lithobates clamitans. The sequence goes on from JBBGZY010000790.1 coordinate 3,724,008, forward strand.
AATTAACAAAGAACAATAGTCGAGACTATCACATCTACCTATATTGTCAAAACTATCTCCAAATTATTGAGTTCTAGTATTTCTATAGAACAACACTGTTAATGGTACAGTATGCAAAGACATTTTAGCCAATAGTGGGCTTCCAACCTTGTGACAAGAGATAGGGAAGGACCCGTTTTTCTTTCAGCATTAGTGTCCCTGTACACAAAGCCAGCTCCATTAAGGCATGGTTTGACAAGTTTGTTGTGGAGAACTCATGTTGCCTGCACAGAGATCTGACCTCAACTCTTCACCTCTACTGAACATTTTTGGGATGAACTGAAATGGTGACTGTGAGCCAGGATTTCTCATCCAGCACCAGTAACCAGACCTCAAATTCTCTTTTGCCTGAAAGGACACACATTCTCAACAGACACACTCCAAGATCTTGTGGACAGCATTTGAAGGAAAATGGATGCTGCTTTAACCCCAAAGGTTGGGCCAACTTTAAATGAATGCCCATAGTTTTGGAATGGGATGTGCACGAACCCTTATGCTGCGTACACACGATTGGAATTTCTGTCAGAAAAAACTTGGATGGTTTTTCCAACGGAATTCCACTCAAGCTTGCCTTGCATACACACGGTCACACAAAAGTTCTCTGAACTTTCGACCGCCAAGAACGCAGTGACATACAACACTACGACGAGCCGAGAAAATGAAGTTCAGTGCTTCCGAGCATGTGTCGAATTGTTTCCGAGCATGCGTGATTTTTTGCGCGTCCGAATTGCACACAAAACGAATGCATTTTCGGATAGGAACTTTTCCCGACCGAAAAATAGAGAACATGCTCTCAATCTTTTGCTGGCTGGAATTCCGCCAGCAAAAGACCGATGGAGCATACATGCGGTCGCATTTTACGACAAAAAGCTCTCATCTGAGTTTTGCTGGCAGCATTTCCGATCGTGTGTACGCGGCATTAGTTGTATTTGTTATGTGTCCACAACATTTTGGCTGTATAATGTAAACAGAACCAGTTGCGATCGTCACGTATTGCCCAGCAACTATGTAGTACGCTTGGAGCTTGAAAAGCGGCAAAGACATCAATCCTTCTTTTAGTAGTATTGTCAGACGGAGCAGCCCACAAAACCCAATGGTGTCAAGGGAGCAACAAATCTAAGTCTGCTGCCTATCATCTCAGCAAGCACATGAAATTAGAGGGCACAAGTCAATGGTGAACCAGTATCTCATCCAGAGTAGATGACAGCCCAAGGTAGAGATAACCAACATCATGGCAGGTCCAAAAATATGCAATATGCTTATATCATATTAGGATCTAGGTCTTTGAAAACTGTAATCATTTTTGGCACATTTCATTAGCATGGTTTTGATCTGTTCTAACTAGGTAGCTGCAATCCACCTCTTTCAAGTGATGCAAGTTACCCTAAAAGGTATGCCCAAAAGCTATGAAAGGGACAACTTTGAAACACATTATTTGGTGTCTTTTTATATAGTGAAGATAAAAGGATTTTTGTACTCCCCATAAATCCCTTTCAGGAAGTCTATTTAGTTACATAGGATTTCACATACATACAGATTATACTGCCACTCACATGAGAATTGTACACAGTCAAACAAAATCTAAAAAGTTAGAGATAAACCCTCCACTTCCCATCATGCCTCAGTTTGTAGCAAGTACAAAGACCATGAACACAGAGAGGAGATACTCCCTCAATTGACTCCAAAACAATGATTTTAAGGTGAGCACACTAATCCTATTTTCTCCTACCTTTGAGGGACAGAGGAATTGGCACATCGAAAACCACTTTAACTTAGCGATTGTTCTCTTACCCACCCCTAACAGGGTACAGAGTACCTGCAGCAGAAGAGCTGCCTAAAGAACCAATGCCCAAATCTGCAACCAGAGGAGCCTGACCCCCCTACTAGTTAGGGGAACATGTCAAAACGACCAGAGGGAGGACACAGAGAATCAACCTGATGCTAAAGACCTAGATGGAAAAATCACCAACAGATGTAAAAAAAAAAAAAAAAAAAAAAAAAGACTCCACAGCAGTGAAAATATTATTTTGAGGGATTTAACACATTTTGTTATGACTTGAAATATTACTGTCACAAAAAAATACAGGGGTGGAGGGAGGAACCTAAATGAGCAAACTGGGATTTAAAGAGGCATTCTAACTCCCTGACAGTAAAATCCTTCAAAGTAAGCAGGCCTATATGTCTAGTAGTCTTCCTGTAAATGTGAGTCACTAGCAACTCTATAAATGGGTATACATCACCGTTTAACAAATTACCTCTCAGAAGGGAACAGTTCCTTCAGGGTGCTTCCAGTCTGCATAGAAGAATACCTTAAATAGCTGGTTTAACTGAAAGGTCTTTGCACCTGTAGAAGCTCTAAAAGACCACAGGCTAGTGACAGCAGGCTGATCCTCCAAATTCAGGGTAGTGCATACTGCACAAACAAGGACTGAAACGACCCCTAATTCTGAGGTTACAGCTGGAAACTGCAGTGCCTCTATTCAGAGATCAAATGTTGGGAACTTGAATCAGTCATAGATGGTTACAGTGACCAGTGGCCCGGCCTGCTCTAAAGCTGGGTATACATTAGTAAAATATTGTTCAACATTTTTGGTTGTAAGGACATTGTGTTAGTTCATTTTCTACTCATTAGTGGGGTCACATTGATGGTCATTTTTGATTGCAGTGACAAGAAAATTCGAAGGAGCAGGATAGAAAACTTTTCTCCAAATGTACAAATTTTAAAAGCAAAAAGATAATTTGAAGTACTTCCAAGCGACATTTGAAGGTTTCGAAAAATGTAATTAAAATTTTGATTGACATTCCACTAGTGTACACCCAGTTTAAGGACTTGAGAAAGTCAGTGATAGACTTTGCAGGGGATGGGGCTGGAGTGCATCTATAGCCTCGGAGCTTAGTATGGAAAAGGAATTGGGTAAATTTTGCCACAATGTCTTGAGTAACTGCAATAGAGGCCCCTGATGAAAGGGTAGATGACTTGGCCTCACTCAACAGAGCCGAGAGAGACTCAAATTATGTAGACCCTATAACTAGAGCGTTACTATTTTCCGGATTGCAGGTGTCGTGCCCTCAGAGGATACCAAGTGGATGTTCCTGGAACGGTTAGCAGTGCAAGCTGTGACCGTGTGGCAGTGATGCAAAGATGCCCAAAAGTGGGAGGCAAAGGCCTCAGGTACGTACAAAACCAGGCAGCTAATGGCTGTTGAGGATCAGATGGCCAAAAATGACCAGGTTACTGTTGGTGGTCAGTAAGAACAGAACAAGGATCAGAGTTTTATGTGGAGCTTTGCAAAGCAAAAGCAGCATAATATTCAACCAGCAGAATATATCAGCAACCATACCCTCAGCATTACCTTTTCTGTGTTAAAACTCACAGCAGCTGGAAATTTGAAAGGCACCCAGAAGTGCAAATGGCAAGGTAGCTCCAGCTGCTCAGCCTGAGTGGCATACTCAACAGAATGAGTCTTTGGGGCAAGCATAGAGGCAATGGCTCTGGACTTGGAAAGAACTCTGCAGTTCACTTTTACCAGCACATGAAGTCTGAAAAGCACCATATTCGGACCCAGTGCCCAAAAGTTACATTCCAGGCTAACCTTGCAACACTCACCAGAAGGGTCAAGGACTACAAAGTCAAGCTTATGAATGAATTTCAGATAGCATAGCTCAAGCAGTGAAGAAAAAAGGCTAAAAAACAAGACTTTTCTCAGGAGAGCTGAAGAAAAATTGTGCATTTCCCTAGGAAACTAGCAAAAAAAAAAAAAGAGGTATGCTCAGTAAAGGGGGGTGGGGGGGGGGGTGGTGTTTATCCTGGGCTGACCTGTGCTTTTTTCTTTGCCAGTGTCCACTCTCCTCCTGTATGCAACAGTATAACGTGACTGTATAACCTGTGCCCCTCAAAGGACAAGAAAAAAAAAAAAAAAAACTTCATTTGGGATGGACTAACACATTAATATCTTACTGTGAAGAGAACTAATTTTATTTGGCCTTCTGAAACAATGGAACTCTAAATCTGCATAGCCTGCCTCTGCAGTCAGTAAGGACAGTTCAAGTAAATAAGACAGGGAGACCTTATACCAAGGCATAGCTGATCAACACAGAAATCACAAGAACTGCACATTACATAGATTAAAGATAGAGAGAACTGTAGGCACTACTTATGTCAGTCTGAAAGGACAAAACTATGAGGCACAATAGACAACTCCAACAACCTGTACAATCAAAATCAATAGTAAACATTCATAACTTACTGCTTTGATTTTAATATCCTATTAGAAGGTACATATATGAATTCTACTATTAAAAGGATTATCTATCAAAAAGGTGAGGAACCCTTTAAAAATTTCGAGCTCCATAAATCAAAGTCTTTTTTGTTTAGACCGTACACTTACTGTAACAATGTGCTCAGGCAGAACTTGAAGTACTTCAAATTCCTTGACTTTGCCAGGATCAACATCTTCCTCCAGCTCCCAAGTGCTTTCTTCATAGGACAGCGAGCACCACTTCACCAGGTAATGTGTTACCTCCTGCGAGAAAACACATCAAAATATGCAAATGCATTCTTGCTCTACCAACGAATCTGTAGCAAGTTGTTAGATTTTCTGGCAAACAGTACATTAAATAATAAACACATACACAGGCTTGCAGATGTCCTTATGGCTTATTTATATTCAACTATTGTGGCTTTGCTTGTAGTTTACCAATGAAAAGTGTGCGAAGAGAGAAAAAAAAAAAAAGCAAGCAACAAATCTCTCCAATACATGCACATTTGCCTAGGTTTTCTCTTTAAAAATGCTTGATAAACCTGGATGATTCTTCCAGAAATCTAGCAAGTACCTATATTCCCCCTGTGGGCTGACATTGCTTCACTGAAATCTCAAGCAATGTGGTCAGCACTGTCTGAATTCATACCTGCTTGGACTCTAACTCCACCGGTCTTCCACGGCTCTTCAGACTATTCCATAAGGATTCAAAAACAGTGCTGTTGCCTGGACTCCAACGAACTTGCCCACTTTTTTTTTTAGGCACATATATCACAGGAACAGTGCCCACCCAGCACACTGTCACTGTGCAGGGAGCAAAACAGCAATCTAGAGCAGCTTTCTGTGTTGCTTCTTCATCATCAAAGTGCCTGCTCCCTCTGGTGAGTGCCTCCCCCCTCTGGTGAGTGCCTGCCTTCTCCCCTCTGCTCAGCTAGGCAGTGCAAGGGAGGAGGTATCTTCTCCCAGTTCAGTGACCCTCTGGTAAGCACCTGTACAGATGTTTTTCAGAGGGAGTCAGTTTGATCTGCACACCTGAGCCTGGTCAGATCAGGTGGAGATCCGGGGCTAATATATGCTCCACATTGTCCACTGTCCCTGCAATAAATTATACAAACCTGGTGTGACATCAGCGGGTGTAAAATAAATAATTCCATGCAGTAAGAAAAAATGCGGTGACATGATGTAGAAGGAGAAAGGGAGGTTTGGGCCTAAATTTGGGTTATGCCTATAATTTTCCAATTAAAGAAGAACTCTCATGAGCATTAAAAAAATAAAAATAAAGATAGGTCCATATGTTAATGTATAAATACCTTGCTTTTCACCTGTCTTAGGAGTTTTTTGTGGTAGTCTAGCTCACACACACCCTCCCTTTGCATGTTCAATGATTGCACTGGTCTAGGGCAAGCAGCTAGTGCCAGAACAAGCCCTGTCAAATTCCTAATTAAATAGACATATCTCATACCACCTAGAAAAATAGGACGAAGTGTACTTTGTTCCCTAGGGGACAGGAGGAACTAAATACGGTACATTTGACAAGACTTCTTTAAAACTCAACTTAAGTCTTTCCACTTCTTTTTTTTTTTAAATGTATGTTCAACTTAACGTGAAGTGATTGTAAAGTCTCAAATTTTTTCTTTAATAACAAACATGTTATACTAATCTGCTCTGTGCAGTGGTTTTGCACAGAGCAGCCCAGATCCTCTGCTTCTCGGGTCCCTCGCTGGTGCTTCTGGCCTCTCCCCTCTGCCAAGCGCTCCCACAGCAAGCAGCTTGCTATGGGGGCACCCGAGCTGATCCGCTGCTCTGTGTGTCCACTCAGACATGGAGCAGCGTTTGGGCTCCGCCCCCTCTCTCACCCCTCATTGGCTCACCAACTTTAATGGCGCTGCGGTCTCAGTCAATGGGGAGGGAGAGTCTTGGGCAGTCGAGACACCCCTGCAACATTGCTGGATCGAGATGGGCTCAGGTAAGTGTTAGGGGGGGCTGAGGGGGGTTGCTGCACACAGGTTTTTTGTTTTAATGCATAGAATGCATTAAGATAAAAAAAAACCTTCTACCTATACAACCACTTTAATCCTATCAACCCTATCAGACATGTTTATGTTTTAAAGTAATTTTTTTCTGAATATAGTTTGTAAGCAAGGTAAATAGCATTTTCAGAATAAAAGGTCAGCGATGGCAGGCTCTATTTTTCTCTTGTGACAGGTTTTCCTTGAGCAGTGGGCAATAGTGATAGCAGAGATATACAGGATTTTCTCTAGTAACGAATTAAAAATCCCAATATTGAATTCAATAGCATCCCAATGTAAAAGTAATCTAGAAAAAAATAAATTATACATATTATACATTAACTAATCACTTGCTTAAAATATTCTATACTTTCACTTTATCATTGTTTTCTGCACCATTAAAAACAAGTCAGCAGTCAGCTTCCATATTTTCATTCTCATAAAATTTTAACATGTGCCTTGCCCATTGCTCACCTTTATTTTTCACCCATGCCACTCTGTTCGGCCGCCGGGAGCGGAGAGATTTAGCCCTGTGCATGTGGTGCTGGTGGGACCACTATTAAAGTGGTTGTAAACCCTTACAATCCACTTTTTTACTACAGGTAAGCCTATAATAAGGCTTACCTGTAGCTACCTTGGATACCTCCTAAACCTGCACGGCACGTTTCATTATTTTCATCATGTTCTGTTCAAGATCTAGCGTACCACTTACCTCTCCTGTGTCAGAGTCCTTTGTATGAGCCACCTCTAGTACTCTGTCCACCTCTACATAGTCTGGATTAAACATATCTTCATCTGGCTAAGGGAGAAAAATTAACATATCAGCCATCACTGAATTCCAAAAAAGGTTAGGCGGAGGGGAAAAGCATGTTAAAAGCAAATCCAGCTGTTTTTATATTTTCTTTCTCTGTTCATTATGTTTAAGACTAAAACATTTATCTTTGCTAGCAAATTATGAAACAGCAGCATTTGAATGCTTCGTATTTTCCAGCTAACATGTGAAGCTCTAGTTTAATGCCTGTATATTAGATTATTAAAAAGGGATAGGCTGTCTACAGAAGTCACTAGTGCAAACTGAAAATGTACACAAATAGACTGAGCCAGAGCAATGGCTCCTCCCTCCCAACCCCCCCTTGTGTTTAACCACTTAAGGGCCGAGCCTCTTTCTGAGATTTGGTGTTCACAAGTTAAAAACAGTTCTTTTTTTCTGTTATAAAATTAGTTAGAACCCCCAAACATTATATTTTCTAACACCCTAGAGAATAAAATGGCGGTCGTTGCAATACTTTGTCACACCTTATTTGCCCAGCGGTCTTGCAAGTGCACTTTTTTGGGAAAAAAATACACTTTTTTGAATTAAAAAAATAAGACAACAGTAAAGTTAGCCCATTTTTTTTTTTTATGTTGTAAAGGATAATGTTACGCCAAGTAAATTGATATCAAACATGTCACGCTGTAAAATTGCACCCGCAAGTTGAATGGCGACAAACTTTTACCCTTATAAATCTCCAAAAGGTGAAGTTCAAAAAATTCTATAGGTTGCATGTTTTGAGTTACAGAGGAGGTCTAGGGCTAGAATTATTGCTTTCGCTCCAACGATCGCGGCAATACTTCACGTGTGGTGTGAACACGGTTTTCATATGCTGGCTGTACTCACGTATGTGTTCGCTTCTGCACGCGAGCTCGGCAGGAAGGGATGAGTTTAAAAAAAATATTTTTTTTTCTTATTTATTTTACCTTTTATTTTTACACTGTTCTTTTAAAAAAAAAACAAAAAACGTGTCACTTTTATTCCTATTACAAGGAATGTAAACATCCCATGTAATAGAAAACAAAAGCATGACAAGACCTCTTAAATATGAGATCTGGGGTCAAAAAAACCTCAGGATTTCATATTTACACTAAAATGCAATTAAAAAAAAAAAAAGTTGTTATTTGGAAAAAAAAACCCCATAAAATAAAATTTTAAAAAAAGGCCCTTTAAGAGCTATGGGTGGAAGTGATGTTTTGACGTTGCTTCCGCCCTGCAATGATATGGAGACGGGTGGGGGCCATCTTCCCCTCACTCGTCTCCATGCCTAACAGGAGAAAGGACCCGATCGCCTCCGCCGCTGCCGACAGCTCCGGTAAGCGGCGGAGGGCACCGGAGCGCGACAGTAGGGGGCCCCCTTCTCCCGCCGCCGATAAAAGTGATCTTGAGGCGGATCCGCCAAGATGTCACTTTTATCAAAAAGCAGACAGCCCGCTGAAGAAGAGGATACTGGGGTTATGGCAGCCAGCTGCTGCCATAACAATGATATTCCTCTTCAAAGTAGCGATTTAAAACTAATGGCGGGTGGTCCGTAAGTGGTTAATCATGTTCATATAAAAATCCAAAAAGAGAGTCTGAAGACAAACAGCTCATGATGTGCTCTATCTTTATCATAATATCGTGTCATGGGTGTACTCTCTGTATAAAAAGTTTAAATAAAACCATTTAAAAGAGTAGTTTAAAATGTACAAAAAAATAGAATATAACTGATAAACCATTATAGTGTCTATGATCTAGGGAAAAACACAAAATAAAGTGAAAAAAAAAAACAAAACACATTAAGCAGACCTCAGTGAATATGTGTTTCATCTGAGCTTGTTTGGTACGAAACCGCTTGATTTTCTGCTGGATCCTCGGATCTTTCTCCAGATCTTCAAGAGTTGCCCACTTACAGTGAAGATATGAGCTATGAGAAACAAAAATCTGTTAGAAAACTACACAACAGTAAGAAAATTGTTTCCATGCTTTTCCCTGCTTGGGTCACCCCCAGATTTTCTTTTGCAGCTATAAAACATTTTTTTTTAAATGACAAACATGTTATAGTTACCTGCTGTATGCAATGATTCTGCAGAGAAGCCCTGATCCTCCTCGTCTAGAGTCCCCACCAGCACTCCTGGCTTCATCTCTTCCACTTCCTATGAGGACACTTGTGCGGGCTCAATTACAAGCCGCGGCCCAGTCTCTTGGAAGTATGGCCCCCTCCTTCCTCCGCCGCCGGACCACTTAGAAGGAGCAGCACGCTTTGCGCATGCGCTGTAGGGAACCCGTTGTGAAGCCGAAAGGCTTAACTGCCGGGTTCCCTTGCCAGGAATGGCGGCTGGACCCGACAGCCGATCCGAAGATGGCTGGGATACCGACATCGTGGGCTCCCTGGACAGGTAAGTGTCCATATATTAAAAGTCAGCAGCTGCAATATTTGTAGCTGCTGACTTTTAATTTTATGTTTTTAGAACCACTTTAAAGGCCAGAATTACACTTGTCTGTTTTTCACTAGAAGTGCTTTCCACTACAATCAATAGAAAACCATGAAAATGCGTATGGACACAGGCAAGTTTACTCAACTTCATTAGCAACGCCTGTTTTGTTAACAGACAAAATGTAAATGCAGCCTAATGCCGTGTACACACAAGCGGAATGTTCGACAGAAAAAGTCAGACGGGAGCTTTTCAACAGATATTCCGATCATGTGTATGCCCCATCAGACTTTTTACGTTGAAAATTCTGACGGAGCTATAAGGAGAACATGTTAGCATGTTCTAAATTTTTCCTACGGAACCAATTCCTATCGGGAAAACCGCTCGTCTGTATGCTGTTCCGACGTACCAAAAACGATGCATGCTCTGAAGCAAGTATGAGACGGAAGCTATTGGCTACTGGCTTTTGAACTTCCATTTTCTAGCCCCGTCGTACGTGTTGTACGTCACCGCGTTCTGGAATTTGGTGTGACCCTGTGTATGCAAGACAGCTTGAGCGGAATTCCGTCGGCAAAACCTTCAGAGTTTATTCCGACGGGAAAACCGGTCGTGTGTACAGGGCATAAGGCTCTATGCATATTTTTTAGTTCGGACGACAGTCTGCCCAGTAATTAATAACTGTATACATTCAAAATTCCACAAGTCAACTGAAGTGAGCGCGAGTATGCATTTAATTTCCGACTTACAAATTTCTATACTTGACATAAAATTCCTCCACTTCCATTGGCAATCCTGCAGAAGAGATCTGGAAGACAAAGAAAAGAGTGCAAGTTTAGTAATGAGGGCAGCTTTGCTGTTCCTGTAAAGCTATAAATTGGATTTTTATCTTGATGGCGTCCATGCATCAAGATTAATCTTAATATTGCCAGGTCCAGGACCCAACCCAGTCTATGACTGGACAATGAAAGGAAATTAACACCATGATGTAGTTAAATAAAGTATTCTCTCTGCTCTCCTCTCCTGTAAACATGCTCCTTGTGTTAGATTAACAACACTTTTTATTTGTCCTTTTGTATTTGTTATTTGTATTTTAACTCCTCTATGAATGGGTTATACCCAATTCAATGGCCTTGTGTGTCCACCAACAAACAACCATGGAAGCCCCATAGTAACTTTATGCGTGACATCAATTCCCAGCCGTTGTGGGCTTTCTCCTGCACACAGAAGGCAACGCTGGAAACCGGACTGAAGTGGCTGCAGAACAGGTGAGCATAGCCACATTCTAAGCCTATCAAATAAAACCAAGGAATTTTCAAGCTTAATTTACCAACCAGCCTGCGACCAACCAAATTGACCTAACAGTATGCATTAAAAACAGGGGTTTAGTTTGCACATATTTGCAAATGCATGTGTAAGCTGCAGGCCCCGGCAAGGCACCCTGTATCCTGCAGACCCTACCTCTAACTTTTAAGAGTCTCCACAGTGGGAGCACATGTATTATGATGGATACCTGAAGGGCAGGTGACTGGAGGGAGCCCACCCCTCCTTAAAAGTCAATATGTCAACAATACAAAAATTTGAAAAGCATTTGCCTTCTAATGCTCCTTGCTGTGAAGAGCAGTTATAGGTGGGGGCAGTGACTTCTTTTATATTGTTGACATATTGGTCAGGCAATGCACACCTTTGCTGCCATAGTGCAATATGCTGGGTGTTCAGTGTGTTCCTGTGCCTTTAAGGAGGGGTGGGCTCCCTCCAGTCACCTGCCCTTCATCTATTCACCAGAATACATGTGCTCCCACTGTGGAGACTCCTAAAAGTTAGAGGTAGGGTCTGCAGGATACTGGGTGCCTTGCTGGGGCCTGCAGCTTGCGCATGCATTTGCAAATGTGTGCAACTAAACCCCTGTTTTTAAAACGCATATTGTTAGACAGGTTAATTCGGTTGGTCGCCGGCTGGTTGGCAAGTTGAGCTTGGAAATTCCTTGGTTTTATTTGACATGCATTTGCCCTTCCAGTGCTCCTTGCTGTGAAGACCAGTTATAGGTGAGGTTAGTGACCTTTTTGGTATTCTAAGCCTAATCTATCTAGCCCTGCAACGAAAACAAAAAAAATCGCTATGCTCACCTGTTCTGCAGCCACTTCAGTCCGGTCTCCAGCGGTTCCTCCTGTGTGCCACAACAGCTGGGAAATGACGTCACACAAAGTTACTATGAGGCTTCCATTGTTGGCTGCCTCTCCTACATACTGAAGACGCCAATTACAGCCTAGCCTGGGACCAGACCAGAGCAGCTGCAGAATAGGCAAGTATACCGATTTTTTTTCTTTATAGGGCTTAGAATTTGGCTGAGAGTAGGTTTATAGTTAGGTTTTGCCTTTTCTTTCACTTTGTGTTGTTAAACTGTACAGCTAGGCAAAAGTAAAAAATAAATAAAAACCACAAAAAACAAAACATAAAAACCCCAAAATTAAAAAAAAATTAAAAAAAACACTGTTCCTCGTGTTTTTTCCTTTTAGAAATAATACAAATACAGAAAATTGTACATTCTGCTGAGCTTCTAACTCTTTGTTAACCACTTAAGCACCAGCCTCGTTTTGAGATTTTGGTGTTTACATGTTTAAAACGTTTTTTGTTTTTTTTGCTAGAAAATTACTTAGAACCCCAAATATTATATATATTTTTTTTTCTAACACCCTAGAGAATAAAATGGCGGTCATTGCAATACTTTTTATCACACCATATTTGCGCAGCGGTCTTACACGTGCACTTTTTTGGGAAAAAATTCACTTTTTTGAATTAAAAAAATAAGACAACAGTAAAGTTAGCCCAATTTTTTTTTTATATTGTGAAAGATAATGTTACGCCAAGTAAATGGATACCCAACATGTCACGCTTCAAAATTGTGCCTGCTCATGGAATGGCGTCAAACTTTTACCCTCAAAAATCTCCAAAGGCAACGTTTAAAAAAATTCTACAGGTTGCACGTTTTGCGTTTCAGAGGAGGTCTAGGGCCAGAATTATTGCTCTCGCTCTAACGATTGCGCCGATACCTCACATGCGTGGTTTGATCACCATTTTTATATGCGGGCGCTACTCACGTATGCGCGCGAGCTCGTCGGGACAGGGCGTTTTAAAAATTGTTTTTTTTTTCTTATTTATTTTACTTGAATTTATTTATTTTTACATTTAAAAAAAAAAAAAAATGGGTCACTTTTTTCCTATTACAAGGATAAAACATCCCTTGCAATAGATAAAAGCATAACAGGTCCTCTTAAATATGAGATTTGGGGTCAAAAAGTCCTCAGATCTCATATTTGGACTTAAATGCAATAAAAAAAATTTTTTAAAAATTGTCATTTGAAAAAATGACATTGGAAAAATGTGCCTTTAAGACGTATGGGCGGAAGTGACGTTTTGACTTAGCTTCTGCTATGGTATGGAGACGGGTGGGGGCCATCTTCCCCTCACTCATCTCCATACCCAGCAAGGGGACAGATGCGATCGCCTCCGCCGCTGCCGACGGCTCCGGTAAGCGGCGGAGGGTCCTGGAAAGGGGGGGGGCCTCTCCCGCCACCGATAAGTGATCTCGCGGGCAAATCCGCCGCAGAGACCACTTTTATGTTGTAGCCGACCGCCGGCCAAAAACGGGGATACCGGGGTTATGGCAGCTAGCTGGCTAGCTAGCAAGTGGTTAATGCATTGGCTTCAGCTTTGTCCGAGTTTTCCCCTGCTGGACTACAGAGCTCCTATCCTTGCCCTTCTCTATGTACATGCATAGATTTTTTTTTTTCCCAAAAGGGGAGTCTGCCTTGACTTCCAAAAGCCTGCCCACACAGTGTGTGTAGGGAAAGGGTTCTTGAAAGATTTAGTCCCCTGCAATAATTTTACAAGCCTTCTGATGAGGTCCCAGGGAGTGTTTCTTACGACAGAAAAAAAAGTTAAAGAAAAAAATAAATGCTGGGGAATTGGAGGTTTGGGGTAAATTTGATTCATGCAAATACAAAATTCTTTAGGCCTGGAGTTAAACTGTATCTATAGACAAAGCCTTAGTATGTACTAAAAGCTAGCTTCAAACCAATTTTTTTTAAGGGTTTACACAAATTGGGGAAGAGTTAACGTTATTGTCAGGTCCTTATTAACCACTTCAGCTCCGGAAAGGTTTTACCCCCTTCCTGACCAGGTCATTTTTTGCGATTCGGCACTGCGTTCCTTTAACTGCCAATTGCACAGCCGTGTGACGCTGTACCCAAATAAAATTGATGTCCTTTTTTTGCCCACAAATAGAGCTTTCTTTTGGTGGTATTTGATCACCTCTGCTGTTTTTATGTTTTGCGCTGTAAACAAAAAATCTAATGTCGTCATAAATTTGAAACAGACAATTAAAAAAAAAAAATCTTTACTTTCTGCTGCTATGAAACATATCCAAAAACAAAATGTAAAAAAAATATAATTTCTTCTTCAATTTATGCCAATATGCATTCTGCTGCTTTGGTAGGAAAAAAAAAAAAATCCCAATAAGTGTATATTGATTGGTTTACGCAAAAGTTTTATATAGTGTCTACAAACTATGGGATATTTTAATGGCATTTTTATTTATTTACCGTATATACTCGAGTATAAGTCGAGTTTTTCAGCACATTTTTTGTGCTGAAAGTGCCCCCCTCGACTTATACTCGAGTCAAGCACTTTTCTGCAGCAAAAAATGTCATTTTCCGAACCGAAATTTGGGGCCCCGTATCTCAGGGCCACTTTGCTAGGAACCCCAAATTTGGTGTGCAAACCCAGTGGAACTGGTACCACAACATATCCAAAGCTGGGGTTCCTAGCACTACGTGGCCCTGAGATACGGGGCCCCAAAATTGGTTCGGAAAATGTCATTCTCTGCTGCAGAAAAGTGCTTGACATTTTCTGAACCGATTTTGGGGCCAGGTATCTCAGGGCCACTAGGTGCTAGGAACCCCAAATTTTGTGTGAAAACCCAGTGGAACCGGTACCATAACCTATCCAAAGCTGGGGTTCCTAGGACCAAGTGGCCCCGAGATACGGGCCTCAAACCCGGTTCGGAAAATGTCATTCTCTGCTGCAGAAAAGTGCTTGACATTTTCTGAACCGATTTTTGGGGCCCTGTATCTCGGGGACACTTGGTGCTAGAAATACCAGCTTTGGATATTTTATGGTGGTAGTTCCACTGAGTTTCCACACCAAATTTGGGGTTCCTAGTACTAAGTGGCCCTGAGATACGGGGCCCCAAATTCGGTCAACTGTGTCAATCTGCAGCAATGTAATTTCGGGACCATTTGGGTTCAGAGACCCCAAATTTCAGCTACAGCTAGGGGGCATCTAGGAACCCTTAACTACCGAGTTTGAAGTTCGGGGGACCTATGGCTGCAAATGGGCACAGTGAGGCATGCAAATGGGCATTGTTGACCCTCTTCTCCACTTACAGTAGCTGTGCATTTTTCACCCTCGTCTTATACTCGGGTCACTAAGTTTTTCCCATTTTTTTGTGGTAAATTAGGGCCTCGACTTATACTCGGAATGACTTATACTCGAGTATATATGGTATTTACTTTTTTAAATGGCGGCGATCGGCGATTTTTAGCAGGACTGTGACATTGCAGCGGACAAATTAGACACCTGACCCTTTGGGGACCAGTGACATTATTACAGTGATCAGTGCTAAAAAAAATGCACTGTCACTGTACTAATGACACTGGCAGGGAAGGGGATAACATCAGGGGCAATCAAAGGGTTAAGTGTGTCCCTAGGGGGTGCCTTCTAACTGGGGGGGGCAGGGGGGTATGCTTTGGCTGGGGGAAAAACAGAGATCCCCGTTTCTGTTAGCAGAAACACAAGATCTCCATTCTCCCCTCTGGCAGAACGGCGATCTGTCTCTCCTCAGAATGATCGGCGGTTCTGGCGGATAGAACGCCTGCTGCTCCCACTGTGTCCAATCATAGTGGGAGTGTGGCTCCAGTGGGGCGCGTGCATGCCCCAGAGCCAAAGAACTAAATCACGCACAGGTACATCAATCAAGTATATGTACGTGGGGCGGTCCTTAAGCGGTTAATTGTCTGATCCCAATGGAAAGATCTGTCCTCATTTCCTATGCCCACAATACCTATATAAAAAAAATGGAGGGTACAGTCGACACATGGACAGGAAGACAAGAGCATGAAAAACCCTTTCAAGTAGTTCTAGCCTCTCTTCATTATACTGTTTTTCTATGTGCAATGAACACCTGACAAATCCTGTAACCCTCACCACTCTATACAAAACTAAAAAAGTTGTGGCTGCTGTACTCATTCCCAGGTCAGCAGCTGTAAAAACTGTAAAAACACTTCCTTCATTTTCATTTCTCTGTAGTTCATTCTTCTACTGGCTGACCTCAGCCAATAGCAATAACGTTATGGGCAGTAAGGAAAGGAAAGATTATGTCATTGTATCTAGAATGACTGAGATTATCAATTTTACATTCAAAAGTCTAAATTTTTACCTGAATTTCACAAAGTTATCTAGGGATTGCAAGAAAGCGGGAGCACATAAAAAGCTTGCAATAGCCTCTATGCACATGTACTGTGGGTAGCACGAGGAATGGAACTGGCCACTTTAAACGCCTAAATTTAGAGCCTACTTATCACTTCATATGGCCGTTTGGTATATCAACACCTCTTTGAAGCAGAAAAGACAAGACTACACAAGAACAAAAAAACAAGCGAGCAACTGAACACCGATGGAACTCACCTCTTTTTGAACAATCCTTGAAGATAAGATCTTTTCTATTATATTGGCATCGTCTTCAGGAGGCTCCTACAATAATGCAAAATGCCAGAGAAAAAAAAAAAAAAGAAGAATTCTTAAAATTGATCTAAAAAGGCAAGAAATACTCATCTATGCTCCAACAGTCAGACGCCTGCGAAGGTTCCTTGCAGGAATCTTCTTAGAGGGTTTTTTCCAGGTGCTGGTTTTGGCCATCTTGATTAGTCACTGGGGGATGATATCACTCCTGTACTTGCATGGGAATCATTCATCCCAGCAGACTGGCACTGTGCCGGAATTGTAAATGGAGCGCAGCTCTGTGTACATTGTGCAGAGAGAGGATTGCGGACAGACAGGTAGATTTATTTTAATGCAGAAGAGACCTAGTATTTCTCTTCTGCAATAAAAAGCCTGCCTGTTCTCAAATTCTTTGTTTGCCTGCATTCCTGCTTTGACATAACACCTCTGCTATTTTCTTTAATGGAAATTATTATGCAATTCCAGTACACTTTCATTTTGATATAATACGGCAGAGTTTACCAAAAATAGTTCCGATTCCATTCTCCCAATTTTTATTTGAATACTCTACTTTTGCTAAAAAAAAACCTAATATAACAATTTCTACACAAACCACTGAAAAACAGTCTTTGCATTTCTATCTGCAGATGGTGTAATTTTCTCAATCGGTTATTAGATTCAGATGCTTTTTCCTTTTATTACAGTATCCTGAAGCAATTCTTTTCATTGTGTATAGAACTCCAGTAGAATATTGAACTAGAGCATCAAACATGCGGAGAACTAACCATCACCGCCTAGACGAGCTTGTTGGACATTACGTTCCAAAACCCTGTAAGGCTTATTGTACACGGGACGTTTTTACAACCTCTCCTGAACGATTTAACTTGACAGACTTTAAAACGTCCGTTTTGCTGTGTTTACATGCCGCGTTTAGCCGCGTTTGCGTTTAGAAGCATTTGAAAAAAAAAAATAAAAAATTTTTCCAAAATAGCCAAAATTTAAAAACGTCTGTAAACAAAAAGCGGCTAAACGCGAGTTACCGCGTTTAGCGCTTGAAATGCCTCTAAAAACTCAGTGCCTGAACTCATTTTTTTGCTTTCCAATAAAAGGCCCCTAAAAACAACATTAAACGAACCTGTGTACATGTACACATAACATAACATTGGATGAGTTCAGGGGAAGCTGAAAAAAGCAGCTAACTGCCTCCGAACGTCCGTTTACCAGCAGCAGTGTACATGAGGCCTAATACAGAAATGGCTTTCACTTTTCTGGGAAGTCTTTTCACAACATTTTGGATTGTGTCTGTAGGAATCATCACCAGTTTAGCCAAATGATCATTTGTGAGGTCAGGTGCTGATGTTGGAGGATCTGGCTCGCAACTGGCATTCCAATTCATCCCAAAAAGTGTCCAATAGGGTGGAGGTAGGGGCTCTGTGCAAGCCATTTGAGTTTCTTAAAGCTCCCCCCCGTTGCCTTTCCTTACTACAGATTCCAGTGCCTACCCATGAAGCCGACTGACGAATCGGCCATCACGGGCTCCCTGGGCACAGGTAAGTGTCCTTATATTAAAAGTCAGCAGCTACAAGTACTTTTTTTTTTTTTTTTTTTTACAGACTGGAACTCCTCTTTAACACCAAACTATGCCTATATGGAATTGGCTTTGTGCACAGCGGCACAATCATGCTGAGAAAATGGCTTTCCCCCAATTGTTGCCACAAGGCTGGGAGCTCAGAAAAGTCTAAAACCGTTCCCTACACTGGAAACATCTGAACTGGATAACCTGGAAGCATAACCATGTACTTGTGTTATAGATTGGAAATGTGACTGATCAGGTGTCCACACAATTTTGCAAATATTTTTTCTGGCTGTTTGATTGGCTGTACTGATCACATTTTTGACATTCCCTGCAAAAAGAAGTTTCATCTTTGGGAAAATACCCAAAGGCTCGATGTCACCTAAACGGAGACAGAAACTGCAGCATGAAGAAAGCAGACCCTCCTGTTTAGCAATCAGACTGAGAAAGAATACTTTAAAAGCGCAACTCCTCTTTTGTTGGGAAAAAAAAAATTCCCCTCTGGGTGATCTATGTACATTGCAAGGATTGTAACAAACTTTGTTGCAGATTCCTAACTTTTGCTATTCCGAGGAAAACCCTGTTTGTTGAGTCTAGTGGGAGTGGTTTCACAATTATCAACCAGCTGCAGAGCACTAATGAAGAAATCTGTAGGGTCTGCATCCCTTTAGACGTGATTTCCTATTGGGAAAATCACACCAAAAATGACATTTTTGTTGCAGAGGATGCCTGAAATCTGACTTGTATCTTAGCGTAGACTTCTTGAAAAATCAGTGAGCCAATCACACAAGCAGGAAATTATGTTTCTGGGGGACGTTCTGTACACATTCTGTGTACGGAACACCTCCAGGTAGCCATATTGCATTGCATTTTCAGAAAATTACAGCAGCTGGAGATTGAAAAGGAAAGGTATTTTTAATAACATTCAACTACAATATGACTTGTGTCGCAATTGTTTACGCTATATTTTTTCTTCATTTGCTATTTTTTTCCCCCCTATGTAAGTGGAGGTACCCTTTAAGTATTTTTGAGTTATGAACACATGCTTGAATGATTTATTTTTTACACTAGAGTTTAGTGCCAATTTAACTCTGACAAACTATAATGTATAGTGTACATTGGTGGCAATTGAGAATCCCAGTAATTAGTAAATATAAAATCTAAAGTTCTCACCTCAGCCTGCCATGCCAGTGTGGATGCAGACAATGCAGAAGCTCTCCCGGCTCCCAACACAGCAATAGTTTCCCCATCGTCATCTACCACTTTAAAATCAAGATCTTCATTGTATTTTCGTCTTTTCACCTGCCGCCCAGACCTCCGTTTCTGTAAAGGGAAAAGAATATGTTATTACTAAAAACCGACATAATACACGGAAAAACTGCATCCCCATATGTTTTTTTTCGTGTGCATGTGGAAAGCACACAAACCTTGATCCATTCTTTAGCCAATTGAGGACCAGCATGTTAAGCCCCCATTTTCTGACCAAGCCATTTTTTTCAGTGCTGTGATAGTTTGAGCGACAACTACCTCACCATTCAATACTGTACTGCAAGCTGGACCTTATCACCCCTGAAAGTGGTTACCCCCATGTATTAGTTGGTTCAGGGCACTGTCCCTTCCCATGCTCCTATACCCTCACTGGAAGACCCATGTTTCACCAGGGCTGATATTTGTTGCAGCAGTCATTCTTTGTATGTGATGTAAATTGAATATGAATTTTAACTTTTTTTGATATGGAAAATAAAATTGACATGTTAACAGATACGAGGTTTGTCGTGCCATTAAAGTCCATTCTCTTTTTGCCAAACCAAATTACTGATTTTAGGTCAGGGCACAGTTTATCAGTTTGTGCCACAAAACCACCCTATGTTGACCTGTGAAAGCTCCCCATCCCAGTGTCAGTAAGGCAGTTCCTGAATAACAATGTGTTGTGCCAAAGCCCAGACTTGGATCTCAAGGTAAGGAGTGCATATCAAAAACTTGCCTAGATTCACGGTTCCCTATACTGACTTAAAGGTTTTTCTGGCAACTAAAGTTATGTACAGACATTTTGTGGTAATAAGTCCGTCCGATAAAGGGGGGGGGGGGGGGTTGCCCTTGATAAGGGTGACTATGATGCAGAAATGCAGCGCATCCTTAGCGATGAGAGTACATACAAGAAACTTACAAAAAAATCCAACAAAAGAGCTAAAAATAGCATTACAGAATATGGTGAATAAAGCAGGTGATATCCTGAGCAAAAAGTAATCCAGGTACTTGGCCCCCGATGCCCCAGTTTTGCCAGTACTATACCAAGTCCCTAAGGTGCATAAAAATGCTGAGAAACCACCTGGTAGACCAATACTGAGTGGGATAAACTCATTATTCACGAGATTGGGTGAGTACATTGATGTGTACCTCCAACCTTTGGTGAGTAAGAGTCCTACAAGCAAAAACTGTTTATTCTCAGGGGTCTCAAATTAGCCATGATGAATACATTTCTTCTGGTATGGAGGGCAACACTACAACCAGATTAAAGGGGTCTCTATGGGAGCCAAATATGCCCTGAGCGTTGCCAATATTTTCCTCAAAAAGTGGGAAGATGAAGCAATATATGGTGAACTTTGGCCAGGCCTAAAGGCCTACTACAGGTATATAGATGATATACTGATTGTGTGGGAGGGACCAATTACATCTCTTAACAAGTTTATTGAACATATCAATCTGAACAAGTAAGGAATGAAGTTTACGGTTAATGCTCAGGCTGTCTTCCTGGACTTGCATATTTTCAAGGATGGTAACAAACTTTACTAAAACTCAATTGAAGAACACAGACAGGAATGGGTACATCCCCATTCAAAGTTGTCACCACCCACAATGGAAGTCTGCGATCCCAAAGGGACAGTTCATCCGTATACGCAGAAATTGTTCAATATTCAAGGACTATATAGACCAGACTGATGTGTTAATCCAACGGTTTTTGGATAAAGGCTTTGCCCGTGACCAATTAATGAGTGTTAGTCAGTAGGTCGAATAGACAGAGAGGCCCTCCTGGAAACCAAAGTAAAACAAGAATCCACATGAGACATCGTGTTTATAACAGGTTTCAATAAACAGTATAAACATCTTGAGAAAATTTTTAAGAAGTATTATCCAATTTTACAAAAAGACCCCACACTGAGGGAAATTTTACCAAATAGACCTAAGTTTATTTATCGTAGAGCCCCCGGACTCAGAACCAAAATTTGTTAAAAAGATACCTGATCCCCCTAATCAGCCAAAAACCACCATGTATGATTTTAAAGGCTTTTACAGATATGGCAAGTGTCTACCTTGTAGGAACACTTTGACTGCACCTAGGAAACGCACACATTTTAAATCAAACCAGACCCACAAAGAATATCCCATAAAAAAGTTTTATCACATGCAACACCAGGCATGTCACCTATGTGCTGGAATGCAAGTGTGGGTTTCAATATGTGGGACGCACTTCCCGGACTTTGGCTATACGCGTTGGGGAACACATTGCTAATACGCGTAATGGTTTCCTAAAACAGTGTGTATCGGACCATTTTCTTCTTCATGGTCATGACCCCTCTTCTTTGTCTTTTTACGCTATTTATCACTTGAATAGGCATTGGAGGGATTCAGACATGATAAAACATATTTGCCAAAATGAATCCAGATGGATTTTTGAGCTCCAGACTCTCACCCCTCAGGGGTTAAATATTGAGCTGGACCTCCTTTGCTTCATCACCAATTATTAGATCCCTCTTTCTGTTCCTTGGGTTTTCCCCCCCGCTTATGGTTTTTTCGGTCTTCTTGGAGTTCTTCAGAAGAAAGTAATTTGCAATTTTTAATTTTATTGCATTTATCCCAGATCACCTAATTTTGGACAGTTAATACCTATGGCCACCTAGTGGGCTGTAGCACATGAATGAACAATTGACATCCAGGATGGCTTTCGAGCTGTCTATTAGGTTAATGTGTACAGATTAGCAGTACAAGCCTATGGCCACATCACACTGAAAGCGCCCGATCTCGGAGGCTAAGCAGGGTTGGGCCTGGTTAGTACCTGGATGGGAGACCGCCTGGGAATACCAGTGGCAAGCTCACCTCTAGGAGTCACTACATTGGTACACTAGCCGAGTTATATATTGTCCACATTGGGTGTCTTTGTTTTATTAATGTTTTATAATTTTCAATTATTTTACTGTATTTTCTTGATCAGTTCTAATTGTATTTTATCAATCACATTTTTAAAATATATGCTCTACACTGCCTAAATGCATTTTGTAGTTAGATTGTGACCAGTCCCAAGTTAATAGCAGGTAAATTAATGCTATTGGCTATGTTATAACACGTGATCTATGTTGAAAGTATTTATGCCCTCAACCAAAATGGCGGAACTGTAACTTCCTGAGTGCAGCCAATATGATAGGCCAAGATGCATAGAGGTTGAGTCACGTGATCGTGGCAACTTCTGCCCATACCCGGAAATCGATCCCTTCACTGCATGAACTGATCAGGCAGATTTCACGGATGATATTTTTACCTGCTGTTCACTCCGGGTGCCAGGATATCAGGCACTCATACATGCGAGTTCTTTTAATTCTTTGGAATAATAGTTCTTTTTAAACTGTACTGCGCAATGAGGTTTTCTCTATTTTATTCATCTATACAAGGAACATTCATCATAGTTAACCAATGGTCCAGAGGATATCTACAGGGGTTGCCCCACACACGCATTTGACCTAACTAGCAATAGTTGGTCCAATCCCAAGGGTGAGTGCACATCTACTAGGGGGGCACCCCATTTAAGCACATAAGGAGCATGGAACTACTTATCAAGTCACAGCACTGTATATGGAGTTTTTCATAATTGTTCTACAAGCACCAGCACTTTTCACTGGGGAATATTTATTGATTGTTTTCAGTATTTTATTTATTTATTTTATTTTTTTCCCACAGACATTTTGTTGCCAACCTATGGAAAACTGGCCTTTGACATTGAAAAAAAAATAAATAAAAATACAAAAATGACCCTTTTTATACTTTAAGGTAAAGGCATTTAGCTGCAAAAAGCAAAGAAAATACCCAGTACTTTAACGTATGGAGGTGAAGGCAACTCACTCCGTGACAGCACTAGTACTCGATGATTCACTGCCACATGTTGGTGGGGAGAGTCCTCAGCCCCGTGTAAGCTCTAAATACAATGACTACACAAGGCTGTTGATGCTTGATCCCAGCAGCTGAGCAGAGCAGTGAGGAAGCAATGAAAAGGTGGCGGAGGTGAGCAAGGTCAAAGCGCTGGCTCATTTTTAGAAAATATAGTCCTGAATGGAGTTAATAAATTTGAACTGTGGTCGTCATCCCTTTTTGGGTAATAGATTACATTTATTCAGAACTAAACATCCTGTAAAATTTCCTTTGGGGTATTACCTAAAAGACTCAATATTTGTAAAAACAGAAAATAAAACAACTTTTATTGGCCAGAAATGAAGAACAAAAGTTTTCAAGACAGGCCAACAGTTAGGTATAACATATACATATATATATATATATATATATATATATATATATATATATATATATATATATATATATATATATATATATATATATATATATATATATATATATATATATATATATATATACACACATACATATACACACATATATATATATATATACACACACACACACACACACACACACACACACACATGCAGTGCATCCGGAAAGTATTCACAGCTTTTAACGTTTTCCAAATTTTGCTATGTTGCAGCCTTATTCCGAAATGAATTAAATTCATGATTTTCCTAAAAATTCTACAAACAATACCCCATAATGACAACATGAAAAAAGAAATTTGTTTGACATCTTTGCAAATTTATTAAAAATAAAAATCACATGTACATAAGTATTAACAGCCTTTGCCATGACACTCAAAATTGAGCTCAGGTGCATCCCGTTTCCACTGATCATCCTTGAGATGTTTCTACAACTTGATTGGAGTCCACCTGTGGTAAATTCAGTTGATTGGATATGATATGGAAAGGCACACACCTGTCTATATAAAGGTCCCACAGTTAACAGTGCATGTCAGAACAGAAATCAAGCCATGAAGTCCAAAGAATTGTCTACAGACCTCCGAGACAGGATTGTACCGAGGCACAGACCTACGGAAAGGTGAAGAAACATTTCTGCAGCATTGAAGGTCCCAATGAGCACAGTGGCCTCCATCATCTGTAAATAGAATACGTTTGGAACCATCAGGACTCTCCCTAGAGCGTGCTGCCCGGCCAAACTGAGCGATTGGGAAAGAAGGGCCTTAGTCAGGGAGGTGACCAAGAATCCGATGGTAACTCTGAAAGAGCTCCAGCGTTTCTCTGTGAAAAAACCATCTCTGCAGCACGCCACCAAATCAGGCCTTTATGGTAGAGTGGCCAGACGGAAGCCATTCCTTAGTAGAAGGCCCATGACAGCACACCTGGAGTTTGCCAAAAGGGCACCTGAAGGACTCTCAGACAATGAGAAACAAAATTCTCTGGTCTGATGAAACAAAGTTTGAACTCTTTGGCCGTAATGGCAAGCTTCATGTCTAAAGGAAACCAGGCACCGCTCATCACCTGGCCAATACCATCCCTAAAGTGAAGCATGGTGGTGGCAGCATCATGCTGTGGGGATGTTTTTCAGTGGCAGGAACTGAGAGACTAGTCAGAATCGAGGGAAAGATGAATGCTGCAATGTACAGAGACATCCTTGATGAAAACCTGCTCCAGAGCACTCTGGACCTCAGACTGGGGCGAAGGTTCATCTTCCAACAGGACAACGACCCTAAGCACACAGCCAAGATAACAAAGAAGTGGCTAAGGGACAACTATGTGAATGTCCTTGAGTGGCCCAGCCAGAGCCCAGACTTGAACCCAATTGAACATCTCTGGACAGATCTGAAAATGGCTGTGCATCGACGCTCCCTATCCAACCTGATGGAGCTTGAGAGGTCCTGCAAAGAAGAATGGGAGAAACTGCCCAAAAATAGGTGTGCCAAGCTTGCAGCATCATACTCAAAAAGACTTTAGGCTGTAATTCGTGCCAAAGGTGCTTCAACAAAGTATTGAGCAAAGGCTGTGAATACTTATGTACATGTGATTTTTTTTCATTTATTATTTTTAATACATATGCAAAGGATTTCAAACAAACTTCTTTCACGTTGTCATTATGGGGTATGGTTTGTAGAATCACTAATGAATTTAATCCATTTTGGAATAGGCTGTAACATAACAAAATGTGGAAAATGTTAAGTGCTGTGAATACTTTCCGGATGCACAGTGTGTGCGTGTGTGTATATTTATTTTTTACATGCAACACATTTTTCTGCCTGGTCATTTGCCAAGGGGCATCTTCCTCCAGTAGTGGGCGGCTACAAAATGTTGCAGAGAACACTGCCATGTAATGGCATGGTGCTGTTTTCTGCATTCTTAGATGAACCCAGGGTGGTCTGATGACGCACACCTAGTAAAGTTTGGAGTTATGGCAACTTAGATAAAGATACCTTGCCTAGGTCTTACTTTGATTCATATCGGCATCGGGAGGTGGCTCTGGCTCCATGGAAAGGTTAGGTTTTCCCCTTCCAGCACTATTACTCCTCACTCTCTCCCCTTCATTTCACTCTAGCTCTTTCCCTACAATTATGTCAAGTGTAGACAAAGCTATACCGGCTTCCATTGATTACCCTAGCCATTTTAAGCCACAAAGACTAGACTACTATATACGATCATGATTGATATAGTAGAAAATAGTCTATCAATAGAAGACAAATTGTGTTTTCAACAGGTAACGTACACTTCTTATAGATCTGCAATGAACTGCTAAGTCACTCTTTATTGATCTTTATATTTTCCCAGAATGTGTCTTCATTCGAATCAAAATCCATTGCAAATGTTGTAACCCAAGATTTACAGCTTGTATGCTTGACATTTTCTATTGTTCTGGATCCTTGTTGAAAAATCAATAAAAGTCAGTTATCACAAAAAAAAAAAAAAAAAGAAGTTATTTAGCTGTTTCACTTGTAGTCTGTGTAAGGACTTTTCCCACAGATGTTCTATAATTTCGGCTTATGGAGTTGCTCATTTCCTTAGTTTCTGACCAAAAAAGAAAAAAAATCCCTTGGGTATACTTAACTCAAATGCACTTCAAGCAAACACTAAATACACAGCTTGAGTACATGTATAGGAGGTTGTTTACAAAAACTGGAGAGTGCAAAATCTGGTGCAGCTCTGCAGAGAAACCAATTCGTTTCCAGGCTATATTGCCGAATTGAACAAGCTGAAGTAAGAAGCCAATTGGCTACCATGCACAGCTGCACCAGGTTCTGAGTGCACCAGTTTTAGTAAATTTACCCCTTAAGCCTGGTACACACTAGCAGGGCCCGTAATACCATCGGACCGAGGCGGCACTTTAAGAGGGGCGGCAAATTGACGCCCAAGAAGCAGTAGCGTATCATTCATGTGTGTGGTGCACATGGCCCCAAGGGCAGGGGCCCACCGACTTCTCTAGTTGGCTCGGGTTGGAACTGGGAAACACTGCACCGCATAGCAGACCGCTCACACAGCCTCTCCGCCGGGTCCGCCCATTTAAATTTTTCACCTGCATTCAGACCCGGTACAATAAAGGGGGAGAAGCTGGAGGAGGAGCCTTGCAGGGCGCAGAGAGCCGGGAAATGCCGCTAACAGCTCTATCTACAGTGGGAAGGAAAGGGGAGAGAACTGGCCCAGGCTGCCCAAAACAAGCCCAGGGTACCGCTCTGTCCTGTCAAATGTCCAGGTACCGGGGGTTGGCAGCAGTGAGGGACATGGGAGGCTGAGAGACCCTAGGACTCCTAGAGCGGGAATCCACAGGGGAAAGTCTAGTCTCACTAGATGAAGGAACCCACTGGGTCGAACCCCAGGGGCTGCGAGCGGAGGATCTGTGAGCTGAGGAGGGCCAGGAGTCAGCACCATCAGTGCCAGTGGCTTGCAGAGAACCTGCAGCCCTGTCTTGCCTGTCAGAAGCCTGGGAAGGTCTAGGGCTCAGCCTGGAGGGCGGGCAGGTACTTCTCCTTGCCCGGGAAGTCATGGGCCTATCCAGGGGAGCCGAATGGGATGGATTGCAAATCAGTTGACCCGATACAGTAAAGAGGGAGGAGCTGGAGAAGGTCACAGAGGCTGTCTGAGAAGACCCCATCTCCTAATAGGTGTCTGTGGAGCGGAGGGACCCGAGAAACAACATTTGCAGGGGAAAAGGAGTGGAATCTGACAGAAAGTAAGTGTCACTGATCCTGGCACCCAGCACTGCCACTGAACCCAATCCCCACCACCACAGCTGCCACTGATGCCGTGCCCCCCCGAGGACTGTCACTGATCCCATCAACCCCCAAGCATTGCCACTGATCACAGTGATGATCTGTGATGGGATGTTCTGTGATGAGGGGAATTTGTTATGAGGGGGATCTGTGATAGAGAGGATAGAGAGGTACCCAATGCTGGAAGGAGCAGATACCCGTGGACAACTGAAAGCAAGAGGACAGGAGAGAATGTCAACAGGACCATCGTGTGCTGAGCAGACTGCAGTCCAAAGGCCCTGGCAGGGCAATCAGCCACAGGCGTTTTTGACCTTTTTATAGGTCAAACATATCTGGTAAGCAGGCATTTTTCATTGGTGGTGGTCACATGCAGTGTTAACAGCACAGGAGGAGATCTGGAATGTCTGGAGTGTACCTATGAACTCTGATTGAAAATTCAGGAGTGTGACGCTTCTATTTTTCTCACTTTCTTGGTTCTGCACCTGTCTTCCTCCTACCACACAAGACTGTGTAGCATTGGATGTCCATGTTATTTTTTAACCTCTCTTTTCTAAAGAAGGACTTATAGCATTGCACTAATTAATACATATGTTGATATGTTTATGAATAGTATGTTGTTCTAAATGTTACGTGCGACTCTGTTTTAAGGTTTATATATTTTTTTGTGATATCACACATGAGAGTTCCTGCTCTTTGATTTTATTTAATTTATTTAACTGTTGAAAGCGCGTTTTCCCCCCCCCCCTTACATATCTAGAGGTTTGCCTGGCGTTTCACTTTAATGTGTTGCAGTGAATTTCAAATTTAGATTGCATTTATTTTATATGATAAATGTTTTACTCTGTTGCACAAAAAACAACGTTTTTACTAATGCTAATATTTGGCACCATCTGTTATACATAACCTGGATTTGTTATGGTACCTGGCTGTCAAGTGACTCTGTAGACTCCTCTGTGCTCGGACATGCTGAGTTCAGCATAGACAGGTCACTCTCCATGCCTTCTTCATAGGATTCTGCTTTCCTCTTCCCTTTCTTCTTCTTCTCTACTGGTGTTGGTCCCTGTTCTTTGCTGAAAAGCAACATGCAAGGTAAGTGGCCTTTTAACATCAAAATTTAAGAATATAAAATGTTATACAGTAAGGCAGGGCCATTACATTTTAAAGCGAACTTTTCCATTCCCAAGCATATAAACCAAAGTGGTACCTTCATGATCTGCTCAATCAGATGTCTCCGATGTAGCCCTCCTTTCCTCAAAATATGCAGTTTCAAGTGTACTTCCACCTTTGCAGTAGAATTTGAGAAACCCCACTATCTTTGTTACGTGTTCCTTTTTAAACAGCATACGCAAAAATTATTTAAAAATATTTCTTACCTTTCTAAACCATCGACTGCAAACTATTCTAAACAATTTCAGGGGAACAAAGCGGGGACAGAGTCTGTTTTCCCTCATTAACATACAATGCGGTATCCAAACCAAAGATCTTTAACCCTTTTTGTTAAGACAGTGTTGAAATTGGTTTAAAATGGATAATGAGTTCTGCCAGCACAGTACAGCCAGCGTTATTTATGGTAAACATTAACTCCACAACCCCCCCCAGGAGAAAGCTAGTTTCAGCAAACAGCACTTACAGTAAATATGTAAACGGCATTTTTAAATATATTTTCTTTAAGTAGAACTAAAGACAATACTTTTTTTTCCCCATTTTGGATAGAGTAAAGGACGGGTTATAAACCCCGGTCAGGTCTTTTTGCCATCTGTGACCCATTGGGACCTTCACTTCCAATCCCATAACCCAAAACAGGAAGTGGGAAAAAAATCTCCAAAGTGAGGTTGTCACCAAGATCACTAGAACTAGCCAAGAACCAAAGCGACCCAAAATTCAGGGCTTTCTTTTACTCTGAGGGTGAATCTCAATAAAAACTGACAGGTGTTCTAACCCCTCTCCACCCTATACAAAACTAAAAGGTTTTGCCTTTAAATATACTAAATTATGCTATAGGAATGGGAACATGCAACCAATATAAGGTAGCTGCTATCCCAATTTTGCTGCAAATATGGAAATATACTTTAACCCCTTCCCGCCGACAGTACGCATATATGGGGCCTTACTGAATATGGCTCATTTGCATGGGGCCGCATATATGCGCATCTGTCTTTCTGCTTTGAGCTTGCTCCCAGCACAGAGACCGGGCTCTCCCAGTTCACCGAATGGCTGTGATAGCCTCTGATTGGCTATCACAGTGATGAGTCACTGTGCAGCCCACTCCTGTGTTTTCTCTCTGAATGAAGGGTGAGATGCACTGCATCTCTCCTCTTGCCAGGAGAAATAAACAAATGTGTGTGTAAAAAAAAAAAAAAAAAAAAAAAAAAAAAAAAATCGCTAGATCAAGGCTTGATCTAGGTCAGAGCTAGGGCTAGTGTTTGGGTCAAGTAAAGGTCAAAGGTCAGGGTCAGTATATTTTGGGCAGGATATTTAAAAAAAAAAAAAAAAAAAAAAAAAAAAAAGCATTTTTCAAATTAGGGTCAGTTTGTTTTAGGTAGGATTAAAAAAAAATAAACAAAAAAATAAGCAAAATGCACACTATTGTTTCTGGCCAGTACTATGGGTACAGGCAACAACATACACATATGCAGTATTGCTGCAATCGGGAACAGGAGAATTCATTTTGGGTTGTCCTTTGGTGCTAGGCTGTGGTAGCTAAAAGAAAAATACAACCAAAAATGTAACCCTTTCATGCCCACCGCACACATATATGCCCACGGAACTGGGCTTTTTTCCATGTGGCTGCATGTATGTGTACCTTCCTTTGTGCTGGGAGCGCACCGCACAGCACGCTCCCTGCACAGATACCGGGGTCTCGTACGAACGATCGGGACCCTGGACTGTCGGTTCCGGGTCACCTGATTGCTGTGATAGTCTCTGATTAGCTATCACAGTGATCAGTCACTGTGAGCCCACCCTTGGGTTTCCCTCCTCTTCTGAATGAAGAGAATGATACATAGCATCATCTTTCTTTTGCAGGAGAGAAATTGTAAACAACCCAAGTGTGTAAATAAATAAAAGAAATAAAAAATTACTTAAAAAAAAAAAAAAAACCACACACACAAGATCAAGGCTTCCAGGGTAAATGCTAGGGTCAAAGTCAGTATATTTTGTGCAGAAACAAATAAAAATGTAATTATATATATATATATATATATATATATATATATATATATATATATATATATATATATATATATATATATATATATATATATATATATATATTTTTTTTTTTTTTTTTAAATTGGTATCAGTATCCGTGTGTTTTAGGCAGGATTACAAAAAAGGCAAATGCGCACTATTCTTTCTGGGCTACTACCAGTACAAAACAACAACAAAGTGGCATGACAAGTCACACATGGAGCCTTAACAATCTATCCCACACGGCTTTGTACTGGTAGAATCTAGAACTCACACAGTGCCTGGACAATCTAAAGGGCAATTCCAGGCAAGTGAAACCAAATAAAGAGATTATTATTGTTGTATTTTAACACTGCAATTGTTCTAAAAGAAACACCTTAGTACTGACATTTTTGCTCAGGCATCACAAGCAGGTGTGATCCAGGATCACCAGATTACAGACAGAAGGTAGTGGGCCGATACAACAATGTCTACAGAAAGGCTCCTTTCACACGGGCTTGTCCATTTGGCGGACTCTGCTGCCTCATCAGATCGATCCGCTGATCCCTGCTGAGCAGGCGGATGACAGGTCCGTCTCCGCTTGCTGTGCAGAGATGGAACTGTCAGAACCCCGCTCTCCTCTATGGGAAGATCAGATGAAAGAGGGCCAACTGTCCATTTTCATCCGATCTGATCCACCAGATGGATGAAAAATAGGACCCCTATCCGTCTGGATTTGTTGTAGAGGATCGGATATCAGCAGGTGTCAGTGGACATATCACCGCTGACATCTGCCGCTCCATAGGGCTGAATGGAGGGTCCGATCGGGTGTGCCTGAAAAACTGACAGGCGGACCTGATTGGAAAGCCCGTGTGAAAGGGGCCAAAAAATGAAGTACTGAGTGGGTAGACTGCGATCCCTGAATGCATTGTTAGGTTTGTTTTTTGGAGCTGTACATATATGGAGCAAAGGATTCATCAATACACAACAAGAACCTTTGTGAGGGGGTTAAAGGATACGTGCAATTATAAAATCTATCAAGCAATATTCCATCTCTACGTGTCCTCTGAAAGCTGCTTTGAGACTGTTCTGCTGAACACCACCTATTTCCTTAGAGGACCCACCTGTTGAAACCGGTGTCTACATATAGATTCAGATCATTTTTTTTAAAGCGGAGTTCCACCCAAAAGTGGAACTTCCACTCATTTGTCTCCTCTCCCCCACCGGTGCCACAATTGGCACCTTTCGAGGGGGGAGCGGATACCTGTCTGACAGGTATCCTGTTCCCACTTCCGGGAGTCCAGGTCGCGGCCTGTGACATCACCGCGGGGCTCCCTCCTCCTCTCCCTGTCGCCGGGCCAATAGGAGAGAGGAGGGGGGCCTTCTGCCATCTGCCGGCCTCATGCATGCGCAGTAGGGTTCCCGGCATGAAGCCGTAAGTCTACACTGCCGGGTACCCTTGCATGCTCACCGACCCAGCTGCACCATGATTAGTCACAGCACAAGCCGATCAGCGACCAAGGATTGTCGGGCGGAATCTGCCATCCTCGCGCATGCGCAGTAGGGTTCCCAGCGTGAAGCCAAAAGTCTACACTGCCGGGTACCCTTACCCGCAATGGCGGCGGCAGCACCCGACAGCTGATGGAAACATCAGCTGCGGTGCCGACATCGCTAGACTTCAGGACAGGTAAGTGTCCCATTGTTAAAAGCCAGCAGCTGCAGTATGTGTAGCTGATGGCTTTTAATTTTTTTTGGGGGGGGGGCGGAACACCGCTTTGAATTTACTGCTATGTTGTGATAAGCTCTCTCCTAGCAGGCACAACATTTTGATAAGTCATTTTGGCTGGGTTCACACTGGTGCGACACGACAGCCGTCCTACTTTGGATCCGACTTTGCCCTGCGACATGAAGCCGGCATGTGTCCGACTTTCAATGAACGGGGATCCGACTTGGATCCCCGCCAATGCCCGGCATTGTTTGGTATGAATCTTTAGGGGGAACTCCGCGCCAAATTTTAAATAAAAATCCGGCATGGGTTCCCCCTCCAGGAGCATACCAGGCCCTTGGGTCTGGTATGGACCTTGAAGGGAACCCCCTACGCCGAAAAAACGGCGTGGGGGGTCGCCCCCAATCCATACCAGACCCTTATCCGAGCACGCAGCCCGGCCGGACAGGAATGGGGGTGGGGACGAGCGAGCGCCCCCCCCCCCTCCTGAACCGTACCAGGCCGCATGCCCTCAACATGGGGGGTGGTGCCTTGGGGGAGGGGGCGCGCTGCGGCCCCCCCACCCCAAAGCACCTTGTCCCCATGTTGATGAGGACAAGGGCCTCTTCCCGACAACCCTGGCCGTTGGTTGTCGGGGTCTGCGGGCGGAGGGCTTATCGGAATCCGGGAGCCCCCTTTAATAAGGGGGCCCCCAGATCCCGGCCCCCCACCCTATGTGAATGAGTATGGGGTACAGCGTAACCCTACCCATTCACCTAGGAAAAAAGTGTCAATTTAAAAAAAAACACTACACAGATTTTTAAAGCATTTTATTAGACAGCTCCGGGGGTCTTCTTCCGACTTCGGGGGTCTCTCCGGTTCTTCTCCACGCTCTCCGGATCTTCTGCCGGGCTCCTCCGCTCTCTTCTGCTCTTTTGCCGCTCTTTTGCTAAAGCGGAGGAGCCTGGTCTTCAATCTTCTGCCTTCTGCCTTCTGCCCTCTTCTCCTGATGTTGACACGACACTCTCTGGGGCTAGAATGCTCTCTGTGCGCTCTGCTCTGATTTATATAGGCGGTGACCCCGCCCCCTTAAGCCGTCACAGTCCCTGGGCATGCTGGGACTGTGACGTTTTAGGGGGCGTGGTCATCACCCGATGACCACGCCCCCTTATGCCGTCATAGTCCCAGCATGCCCAGGGACTGTGACGGCTTAAGGGGGCGGGGTCACCGCCTATATAAATCAGAGCAGAGCGCACAGAGAGCATTCTAGCCCCAGAGAGCGTCGTGTCAACATCAGGAGAAGAGGGCAGAAGGCAGAAGATTGAAGACCAGGCTCCTCCGCTTTAGCAAAAGAGCAGAAGAGAGCGGAGGAGCCCGGCAGAAGATCCGGAGAGCGTGGAGAAGAACCGGAGAGACCCCCGAAGTCGGAAGAAGACCCCCGGAGCTGTCTAATAAAATGCTTTAAAAATCTGTGTAGTGTTTTTTTTAAATTGACACTTTTTTCCTAGGTGAATGGGTAGGGTTACGCTGTACCCCATACTCATTCACATAGGGTGGGGGGCCGGGATCTGGGGGCCCCCTTATTAAAGGGGGCTCCCGGATTCCGATAAGCCCTCCGCCCGCAGACCCCGACAACCAACGGCCAGGGTTGTCGGGAAGAGGCCCTTGTCCTCATCAACATGGGGACAAGGTGCTTTGGGGTGGGGGGGCCGCAGCGCATGCGGCCTGGTACGGTTCAGGAGGGGGGGGGGGCGCTCGCTCGTCCCCACCCCCATTCCTGTCCGGCCGGGCTGCGTGCTCGGATAAGGGTCTGGTATGGATTGGGGGCGACCCCCCACGCCGTTTTTTCGGCGTAGGGGGTTCCTTTCAAGGTCCATACCAGACCCAAGGGCCTGGTATGCTCTTGGAGGGGGAACCCATGCCGGATTTTTATTTAAAATTTGGCGCGGAGTTCCCCCTCAAGATCATCTGAGCACAAGTCGCGTGCCGAAGTCGGATCATGCAAGACGGCAATCCGACTTTGATCCGACTTCAATGATAGTCAATAGGCTGAAGTATGATCAAAGTCGGACCAAAGTAGTACAGGGAGCATTTCTAAAGTCGGAACGACTTGTGTCGGACCAGTTAGGACGGCTCCCATAGGGAAACATTACATTTCACACGTCATGCGACATGAGCTCCCAATGTCGGAGCGTTTGTCGGACCAGTGTGAACCCAGCCTTAGGCAGAGGCAGCCAACAAACATGTAGCTAGCCTTGGGATTTCTTATTAGTTACAGATGCATCCTGTATTAAATGTTTAAGGGTCCATTCACACCAGGTGCATTAAGTCCTTGTGTTGATCAAACACTCAAAGCAGTTCTGCGTGCCCGGTTCACATCATAGAGGTGCATTGCATACAAAATTCACCAAGTCTGTTGTTTATGAAACGCACAAGGCGTGTAGTCACAATGCACTATTGTGCACAGAGTTGAACAAAGTATCATCTTGTGACATTTTAACCCCTTGCCGACCACCTCTTTGAATGTGCAGGATCACGTACCCAATTGCATGATCCAGCTCTTCCGGGTAGGGGACAAGGGGACACATGCTCACCGACCCAGCCGCGCTGTGATTAGTCACAGCACAAGTCGATCAGCGACCAAGGATTGTCGGGCGGAATCTGCCGATTGGCGAAGAGGGTGACCGGATAAAGCGCTGTGAATGTAAACAATGCAGAGCTCTGTCCTGACAGTGGGGATGTGCCGGTTTTTGTTTTCCTGCAAAGCAGAGAATAAAAACCAGCACATATCTTTGTAAAAACAGCACAAAGTAAGTGCACTAAGCATTGTTAGGCACACAGTTAACCCTTTAATTGCTGCTAGATGTTAACCCCTTCCCAGCCAGTGTCTTTAGTACAGTGTCAGTGTATATTATTAGCACTGATCACTGATGTACTAGTGTCACTGGTTCTCACCAAAGTGTCAAATTGCCCGCCATACTATCACAGTACAGCTATAAGTCGCTCCTCAACGCCATTACTAGTATTAAAAAAAAAAAAATTCCAGTTTTTATCCTATAGTTTGTAGACGCTACAACTTTCATGCCAACCAATCAAAATATGCTTATTAGAATTTTTTTTTATCAAAAATATGTAGCAAAATAAATTTTCTCCTAAATTTATGAAGAAATGCATTTTTTTTTATTGGAGATGTTTAATAGCAAACAGTAAATAATAATGGGTTTTTTCTTATCTTTTTTGAACATTTTTGGTCTTTTTTTGCTTGTATAATAATAATAATAATAATAAAAAAAAAAAAAAACTAGTGGTGATCAAATATCCTCTAAAGAAAGCTCTATTTGTGTGAAAAAGATTATCAAAATTTCATTTGGGTACAGTGTTGCATGACCGCACAATCGCCAGTTAACTAAGCACAGTGCCTAATAGGAAAAAATGGCCTGGTCATGAAGGAGGGAAAATATTCTGTAGCTGAAGTGGTTAATAAAAAAAAAAAAAAAAAGTATGTATGTATTGTAACACCACATTACACTGCCTCTACACAATGCACCCAGTGCTTGTTCATTGTATAGACCATAACGAGTGCCTGCTGGTGTGAACGGCCATAATCTTAAAACCATTTGATACAAATGATGAAACCAATATAAAATGATCAATTTATCAGCTTGTAAATTTAAAAGTGTTTAAAATAACCGACTTTAAAGAGGAACTTCACTCTCTTTTAACATTGACCATCTAAAATGGTTATACCGCTAGCATTAGTAAATAGATATGTATATTTTGTATTTACTTGTTTACATTTTTTATGCTTTACATTGCTTTCATTCAGTTACTTCCTGGTTTTCAGTCCTAGGCAAATGATGTCCTAAACCCCAACAGTCTCCAGGAGGGGATGAGGGGTTTTCCCAGCTAAGTTCACCCTTCTCCCTGCATGCCTTAGCTAAGTGTAGATGGATTCCAGAAAGTAATTGCTACATGAATCATCTGCCCTTACTCAAGATGACTACGGCCAGAAATGCTAGGGGTGTTTTTCAAAAAGGATTTCTCAGCAAAATAAAGCATGGAGACATGGATGGGTAATGTTAAAAATTAATTAAAAAGCGTTTTTGTTTGGTGCTCAGATGCAGCGCAGTTCTTCTTTAAACACTTGCCTACTGGGCAATTTCACCTCCTTCCTGCCCAGGCCAATTTTCAGTGCTGTCGCATTTTGAATGAGAATTGCCCAGTCATGCAACGTTGTACCCCAACAAAACGTTTATCATTTTTTTGAGACAGGCAGAGCCTTCTTTTGGTGGTATTTAATCACCACTGGGTTTTTTGTTTTTTGCTAAACAAATGAAAAAAAGACCAAAAATTTTGAAAAAGAAAAACGTTTTTTGTTTCCGTTATAAAATTTTGTAAAGAAGTAATTTTTCTCCTTCACTGATGTGGCTGCACTGACTGTCACTGATGTAACAAAAGGGGAAAGCCATTTAGCTAGACCACGAAGGTTGCCACAACCCTAAGATAAGGAAATAAGAATACCCCCAAAGGTCAATGGGATTTTAACGGCAACGCTAAGGTTTAATAAAAAAACAAAAACATTATTATAGGCAAAATTATACAAGAACCAACAATGAATATTGAAACCAGAAAAATTGTACAAAATGTTACATCATTAAAAACAATGATATGAAGTGGTGATAATGCTTGTAAGGTCTTCAACACAGCCCTACGCGTTTCGGGACTTGATAGGGCGTCCCTTTGTCAGGGGCAGTTTGTGGAGAAGAATCACACCAAACACATCAAGGTTACAGTCCCTACAGTCCAGGATCGCGGCCACAGTTACGCCAGGAAAAACATCACCCCAATGTCCATGCGGAGACTGAGGTGAATAATTGGTCTCCCCTTATCCACACTGGTCCATCCAAGCCGCAGCGGACAGGCAACCTCCCTGCAGCAGCTGTACCCCCAAATGAGATCTCAAAGGGGTTGGACGTAACAAAAGGAAGAGGCACCCAAGTAAAGGGTGCGGGACATCAGATGTGGGGTATGTGCAGAAGCTAGTCCTGACTGCTCCATTGCCAATAAAGTTTTCCACGGGTGGTAAATGTAACGATGGGGGTCAGTCTGGATCGTCAAACCTTGCCAACATACGCCATCCCATGCTGTCACTGATGAGGAGGCACCAATATGCAGCATGGATGGGCATTGATAGGCAGCACTGATAATCAGGACAATGACGATCAGTGCCGTGATTGTTATTGCAGATGTTCCCGCTGAGGAATGCAGCTTACCAGTTCTCCTCTTCTTGTACCGTCAGGGTGACGAGAGAGGAATGCCGATAACCTGCATTTCCTGTTTACACTGTGATTGGACACAGCTGATCATATGGCAAAAAGCTTACATCATAGGCTCTTTACCGTTATCGGTGATGCCCTGTGTCCCAGGGACATGGCACACCACCGATCACCACGCTAAGCACCCTCGTGGGAGTGCATGCACGGCGAGAATGGGAGGACGTCATATGACATTCTCCCAGAACGAGAGTGCTCCTGCCCGTCTGTCATTTTACTATACGGTGGGCGAGAAGCAGTTG
Source organism: Lithobates clamitans (assembly GCA_037952925.1). NCBI lineage: Eukaryota > Metazoa > Chordata > Amphibia > Anura > Ranidae > Lithobates > Lithobates clamitans. The sequence goes on from JBBGZY010000790.1 coordinate 3,761,663, forward strand.
ATAGAAAAAAAAAAAAAGACCCAAACAATTTAGAGCTCACACCTTTGAGAGGACGTGCCTAACATTTAAAAGTAGATCACAAAGTCCATTACATACATGTAGGACAGTCTGAAGATATTTAATATTGCAGTTACTGATGCCAGGATGGCTAGGCAGACTGCCAGCAACTATGTCATCCTGCACACAAGGACTGGGAGCCATGACACGTACAGAAAACTTGCAGGGACAATAAGACAGGAAATAGACATTTGTCTTGTCATGTGCTTTCCATCTTAGCTTTACACAGCACTGTCATATATAAACAGACTTGGAACCATCACAGAAACTTTCACAGCAGTCTCTTTCCTGGAAAAGTTTGCCGAAGGCCTCACGTACACCAGCCTACACTGGCAGCACTTTTTTTGCCAAAGCTCCTAAACTCAGCTCCATAAAAGCCTGTGTCAATGTACAAATAGGCTTTTAGCAGAAATTAGGAGCTCCCGAGTTTAGACCTCCCTCTCCCGAACGTGGAAAAATCACGTTCAGGATAGGAATGTTTTGACCACCGGAAACGGGAAAACTCAAAAATTGTCTGGACTTGTTTTTGGTGTCCTGGGATGCATTGGCAGCCCATTCAAAAAGATATAGTTTGTCTTAACGCAACATGCATGTGATAATTCACCGCAGTTATCCTTTTTCATCTCGCCTTGACACCCTCCCCCAGCATGCTATCCAGGTGTCATACTTACCTGTCACAGATTCACCAAAATCTTCACCATGTGGCCCATATGACGTCGCACAGCCTCCTCTTCCAAATTATCAAATAAGGGGTGCTGGGCGAGTGTGCCGAGAACTAGTTTACTAAATGTAATCATCCTTTAACTACCTCCCGCTGTATACTAAAATGACAGCAGGCGGGACCCCCTCTCGTTCTGGGGCTACATCATGTGTCGCCGCCCCAGTGTCACCACCCTTGCGATGACATGGCTCTTTATCCATGTGATCAGCTGTGTCCAATCACAGCGGGTCACATGTAAACACTGAAGTGCCGTTTTTCGGCTCTTCTCGACTGACATCAGTGCCCTGATTATCAATGTAGCCACAGCAGTGTCCATCAGTGACACCAATCAGTGCTGCCTTTCAGTGCCACCTATCATTGCCCACCAGTATGACATATTAGTGCCTCACCAGTGCCACATATTGCCTCCTCGTCAGTGCCACCTATCAGTGCGACATATATAGTGGCTCCTCATCAGTGCCGCCTATCACTGCCCATCAGTGCCACCTAATCAGTGCCGTCCATCAGAGCAGCTTCATCAGTGAAGGAGAAAAATTACTTGTTTAGAAAATTTATTGACCGAAAATTTTGAAAAAAAAAAAAAAGTCTTAGTTTGTCTTTTTTTTTTTTTAGCAAAATAAAAAACCCAGAGGTGATTAAATACAACCAAAAAAAAAAAAATATTTGTAGGAAGAAAATGATAAAAATGTAATTTGGGAACAGCGTTGCATGACTGTGCAATTGTCATTCAAAACGTGAGCGCTGAAAATTGGCCTGGGCAGGAAGGGGGTGAAAGTGCCCAGTATTGAAGTAGTTAAATAAAACATGAATAAATCTTTGTTGTTCAAGTAGATTTCTTTTTTGGTCACATTACAACAAAACATGCAAAATTCATACACCAAACACCTTTCCTATAAAGGTTCTGCAATAATATTACCACAAGTTTTCCTACAAATAAACCATAAACTTTTTAAAGAAAATCTCCACTTTTGATGAGGGAAAAAAAAACAAAAAAAACATTCCCCTCTGGGTGATCTGTGTACATTTTTTGTTTGACGCTTTTTGCAGAAACGCACTACAGTCCATATAACATGGTTTCTATGGGACACATTCACATCTTTGCTTTTTTTTTTCTGCCGTTGCGTTTTTGGAAAGGGCCAGGGACTTTTTTTAAAAGCAAAACAGTGTGTTTTTGGTTTAATAGACTTCAAGGAGATGCTGCAGAAAAGCATGAAGTGCGTTTGTGTCGTGATTTTAACAACTGCACTCTGGCCATCACATGCATTTTCATGTATGGTTTGTCTTTTGCCTTTCCAGCTGCTCATATTAGGTCACCCTACGTGTCTACTTCTTGCATCTCTCCTTACTTGGGAAGGATACTATTGGTGTATTGCTTTCTTGTCACTTTTGGGCAAATTTATATTTGCCCGAGCACCTTCACATTATATCGGTAACAGGCACTGAAGTATATTTTTCATAGCTGGGCTTTTTTTCAATTTTTTATTCCAGTTATTCACTTGATATATTTTTTCACTCTTTTCTTGCCTAGCTCCTGGTTTCCACTGGCAGTTACAGGTTTTTTACTTGTTGACCATTATTATACTTACCCCTATGTTAAGATATACAGATAAATAATTTTTGCAGAACCCTTCGTGGAGTGCGAGTCTCGTCTACCACCCATTACCCAATGGAGATCTGCAATTTTCTTCAGGCACTTCTCAATGTCCCGACGGTCATGGGTAGTACCCCCACAGCTCCCGATGCAGACGCCACCTGACCATTCTCATTTCACATTGCCACATATTGAACCTCAAACTGATTTGTGAGCATACCAAGGTAGGGATCCAACCCTCGGCCACGCGCATCGGCTCCGGTGTCGCGCGTCGGCGTGCAGGCCCGCTACAGCTCTTAAAGCGGCCGATATACAGGAACAGCGATTTGCCCAGGAGAGCAAACCTGCCGCGGCAGCTGGTACTTAAGATGTTAAGATGTCCGCCAAGTGGTTGTTCGGGCCTCCCGGTGGGACGAGAGAGTGGAGCTGTGCAAGAAGGTATTTTAGAACATAGAAAGGGACAAATTACACTGCAACAGCACTGTACGGTTATTCATGCTTTAACCACTTAAGGTCCGCCCCATAGCAGTTCCACATCTGTATATATACACACACGTGATTCGGCTCTTCCGGGTAAGGTGGCTTGCTCCTGCTGTGATCGCACAAAGCAAGAGCCCAACGGCGGGTACCGTGGACTCGATATCCGCTGACACCCACCGATCATCGGGCAGAGAGGCAGAATGGCGGTCTACCTATGTAAACAAGGGAGATCACTGTTCTGGCAGAAGGGAAGGCTTGGATCCCATGTCTCTGCTAAGCAGGGTCTAGGATCTGTCTTCCCCTAGTAAAAGCACCTTACACAGTATAGAAAAACACTGGTCAGGCACACCGTTAACATTTGATCGCCCCTGATGTGAACACCTTCGCAGTCAGTGTCATTAGTACAGTGACGGTGGATATTTTTTTTAGCACGGTTCCCCAAAAAGTGTCAGAATGTCTGCCGCAATATCTCAGTTCCGCTGTAAGGCGCCGATCGCCACCACTCGCCGCCATTACTAGAAATAAATACATTTTAAGAAAAAATAGTTTGTAGACGCTATAACTTGCAGAAATCAATCAATATATTATTGGGATTTTTTTTAACCAAAAATATGTAGCAGAATACATATTGGCCTATGTTTATAAAGAAATTAGATTTTTTTATATATATTTCAAAAATTGTCGGTCTTTGTTTGTTTATAGCGCAAAAAATAAAAAATAAATACAGTGGTGATAAAATGCCACCAAAAGAAAGCTCTGCTTGTGGGAAAGGAGGACATACATTTTGTGTACAGCGTTGCATGACCGTGCAATTGTCAGTTAAAGTAACGCAGTGCCATATCGGGGGAAAAAAAAAAAACGATGAGGGGGGTAAATCTTCCAGAGGTCGAGTGGTTAAAGGAACAGGAGCATTTTTTTTTTCTTTTTTAGGGTTACAACCACTTTAAGTTAACCCTCAGCAAACTTCCAAGATCTTATATCCACTTGCCCACGCTTCTGTCAGATATATTCTATAGGCCCATGGGGAGTCACACAGCTGCCATTGTAAATTGTGGAAAGGGAAAGAATGAAATTGTTCCATACATGCACAGTAGAAGTGAGGGACTGGCAGGGACAGTTTTCAGAGGCAGCAATACAGCTCTTCATTGGCTAAACAATGAGAACCTTGCACCTGCTCCAACCAGGAAGAAAAATTTTATTCAATTAATTTCATAGTGGCAACTCTACAAAAGGTTTACATTAAGCATATGCTCACCTTGCTTTCTTAGATTTGGTTTTAACAACCGTTTCTGAATTTTTCTTTTCTTTAGGAGGTTTTGGCTCCTTGAGTTTTCTTGGCTTCTTGGGTTCCTTAGGGCTCTTGGGCTGTTTGGGTTCCTTGGCCTCTTTGGGCTCTTTTGCTTTTTTAGGCTCTTTAACTTTCTTGGGCTCCTTCTTTTTCTTTGGTTTAGTCTCCTTTTCCTCCCCCTGTTCCTTTTTTTTCCGTTTTTTCTTTACGCCAGTCCCACCCCCTCCGCTGTCCTCCATCCCGTTAAGATTGTTTGGTGAGCCAAGTTCACAAGTTTCCTGCTCTGGAAAGAGTTCATCCTCAGCCAAGAGTCGGGAAGGAGTGTCCAAAAGTGTTACAGGGTGGAAATCTTCAAGACTTGATTCGGAGAACGGGGCAAGTACTTGGCGTTCGCAGGATATAGAGGCACTGGACATTGGTGAATAGCTAAGTGCTTTCAGGTTGGGCAGCTGGTAGAACAAAACAGAAAAAAAAAAAATTACTATAAATCACTACAAAGTCCACTATAGTTGGGGTGTCGACTACAGAGAATCAAAATGGTAAACACCTTTTCCCTGGCTTGATAACAAGGGTCTTCCCAACTGCGGCCCTTTGCTTGCCTTTATCCGACTCTTGGGCACTATTTCACCTACTGACACCAACAATCTGGTCAATAGGTAGACTTCAGTACAACCAGTGTGCCCATACAGGTGGATAAAAATCAATGATTAAAAAAAAATAAAATCAGATTTGTTTGATTTAAAAAAATCGGGTTGATTTAAATCAAGCCTTTTTACCAGCGATTTAAATTATGATTTAAATCAAATCCACTCTGCCCATACATGAAATCGAAATTCCGATGGTTTCTGCTGTACCAGCCAAATTTTGTTAAAACAAAGATTTTATTGGGTTTTTTAAAATTTTGATAACAAAAAGGTGCAAAAGGTAATACACAAAAGCCCCCTTTCACATGTAGTGGACGCCACCAGTCCGCCTGCTCAGCTGGGAATCTGTCTGCTGATCCCCACTGAGCAGGTGGATTGGCTTGTCCGTGCTCGCTCTGCGCCTATGAGGAGCGGACACCAACAGAGCCAGCTCTCCTCTATGGGTGGTTGGATGTAAAACGGATCGCCTGTCCGTTTACACCCAACAGCCATCCGATCTGATATACGGATAGGATCCCCATCCATCTGTTTTTAGTGAATAGGATCAGATTGGATGTTGGGTGTAAACGGACACCCGCCACTCCATAGAGGGCAGTGGATGGTCCAATTGGGTCTGCCTAAAAAACTGACAGGCAGACCCGATTGGTCCGCCCGTGTGAAAGGGGCCAAAGAAGTGCAATTAAAAGAAAAAAAAAAAATCATAGAAAAACTAGGGTACATCATTTGGCACTGACTCATTACAACTAGAAATTCTTCACTAGCCCAAGGGCAGGTGCAGAGAGTATGCAAATGCAACAACATTATGTCACATAATGCAGATCGGTAGGGAATGTATTGCCTGTTAAGCCGGCCACAGACGGTTCGAATCTTGGCTGGTTTAGCAGGAAATGGCCGAGATTCGAACCATGTATGGGCAGACTGAATGTACCAAAGTTGATTGATCAATCAACTTGGGTACAGCCAGCCTGCCAGATTTTACATGCAATAATAATCACTGTGTTCTCCCCACGCCAGGAGAACACAATGGTTCCACAGGGGTTTTCTTTCCCATAGTTGCAGGAAAGAAAATCGGTCCAGCCTAAGGTTGTACACCCCGAGCGAAGAAGAAAAAAGGAAAAAAAAAAATGGGGGGGGGATGGCAGGGAGGGGAAGAGCTCCAACTTCCAGGACGGGGGGCAGAAAACAGAAAAGAAAGAGGAAAAAGGCATAGCAGGGCAACCAGACGGATTTTGATCAGTCTATGGCCAGCCTAAAGCACCCACCAGATGAAATTCCAGATAGAAGTTTGAACTGACTCTTCCCCACACTTCCAAAAACAAAAATTTAAAAAAACCTTACTGGCTAGGAGTTGGGCTTTAAAGGGGTTGTAAAGGTAAAAATTTTTTCACCTTAATGCATTCTATGCATTAAGGTGAAAAAACTTCTGACAATACCGCCGCCCCCAGCCCCCCCGTTTTACTTACCTGACGCCTCGAAAGTCAGCTTCGCGTTCCCGACATCTATTCCTCCGCTCACCCTGGCCGCTGATTGGCTAGAGGGGATGGATTAGAAGCAGCGCAGCCATTGGCTCGCGCTGCTGTCAATCACATCCAATGACGCGGCGCGCTGGGGCCGAGTGATACAGTGAGCGGCTATAGCCGCCAGCTGTATCACGGGAGCGCGCCCGCAAGCACTAACCACCATGCGAGGGAGCTCGCAGGGAGGAGCTGAAACAGCCACCGAGGGACCCCAGAAGACCAGGTTCGGGGCCACTCTGTGCAGAACGAGCTGCACAGTGAAGGTAAGTATAACATGTTTGATATTTAAAAAAAAAAAAAAAAAAAAAAAAAAATTACCTTTACAACCCCTTTAACATTCAGAAGGTAGAGAAATTAGAGGCGATATAAAGAAAAATGTATACAGTGGAACCTTGGATTATGAGCATAATCTGTTCCAGGGGAATGCTTGTAATACAAAGCACTCGCATATCAAAGCGAGTTTCCCCATAGAAGTCAATGGAAAAGAACATAATTCGTTCCGCATTGACTTCCATTACATGCAATACCGCATGTGGTCAGAGGTGTGGGGGCGCCAGAGAGCCTCGGAAATACTCGGGGACAGCTCGGCTGAACTCGGAAAGGCTCAGAAACACTTGGGAACGGAGTATTTTCGAGTGTTTGAGTATTTCCGAACGGCTCCGAACTGTTCCGAGTGTCCACGGCGCCTCCGCACCTCTGGCCAAATGTGGTACTGTACACCCAATTAGCTTGAATTCCGCTCGTTTTGTGAGACAACACTAGTAAACCGTGTCAGAATTAAGAAAAAAAAAAAAGTTGCTCGTCTTTTAAAACGCTCGTTAACCGCGTTACTCATAAACCAAGGTTCCACTGGATTACATTATACCCCCCCCCCCCCAAAAAAAAAGAAAGCTTCACATATTAAGAAAAAGTATAAAGCACACAATAAATGTACCTGGCCTATGTGATATTCACCTATTGTAACATTTTTAATCAACACCTTTTTCAGCTTCAAAGTGAACTCATTCAAGCACGTTTTCCTTAAATTCGTGTGAACGTAAAGCACAGTGTAAACTGTCAGCACACTATAAATGCCTGTAATAAATGAACATCACTGCTTCCAATTAGAGGAAATGTAAACAACTCACCTGCTGTTCTTGTTTCTGTATTTTCATTATCATAAATTAAAAATGTTTTGCACCTACGATGACAAATAAAGAAAAACATTTTTACTGTCAAATCTAACTGCAATAGAAACAAAAAGTTTCAGCAAACCAAATTATTTTCATTCTTCAAAAATTAAACGTTGCAGGAGGACCCACATCATAAAACAAGCCTGTTAGATTGTGACATCACAGCAAAGCATTCTTAGACCTTTTCATTGCATGGGCTGCCTGGGAATTTATGAGGAGCACCTGTTCGGAAAATATTTTTTCAAGCTTCAAATATATAGAATAGGAAAATGCGCTATAAGGTTTGCTAGAATAAATGTGACAAAACAAAGGTGGGCAAAACTTGGTCACCAGCATGCCTTTGCCAATCAAGCAATGTGCTATTCAGGTGGTAGAATACAGGGCACACAGGATCAGCTGTGCAGGTAAGGGAACATTATGGGGATGATTTACTAAAATTGGAGTGCGCAAAATCTGATGCAGCTCTGCATTGAAACCAATCAGATTCCAGTTTTTTTGTCAAAGCTTAACAGTACAAGATAAAATTAGAAGCCGATTGGCTACCACAGGGCTTGACAAATTTGCTTTGACTCTAACAGCCAGCTAAAAAAAAAAAAAAAAAAAAAAAAAAAAAAGTTAGGAGGTAGTTCCCCAAATTCCCCCCTCCTAGTGTAAATCTCCCCACTCCCCCCCCCCCCAATTTCCCCCTCCTAATACAAATCCTCCCTCCCAGTACAAATGCTCTCTCCGAAATCCCCCCTCCTAGTGTAAATCCCCCCCCCCAATACAACCCCCCCTTTCCAATCCCCCTCCTAGCACAAATGATTTTCCCTGATTCCCCCTTCCTAGTACAAATCCTCCCTCCAAATGCCCCCTCCTAGTACAAATTCCCCACCCCCACAACCCCCGCTCCTAGTAAAACTCCCCCTCCCAAATCTCCTGCACTTAGTACAAATCCCCCCCTAATTCCCACCTCCTAGTACAAATCCTCCCCCCCCAAATCTCCCCCTTCTAGCACAAATCTGCCCCCAACCCAAATCCCCCCTCCTAGTATAAATCCTCCCAATTCCCACCTAGTACAAATCCCCCCTCTTAGTACAAATCCCCCCCCATCCCTAATCCCAGCAAAATTCCTCTTTCCCCATAATCTCCCTATTACAAATCCCCCCCTCCTAGTACAAATCCTCATCCCCAAACCCCCTTCCAAGTACAAATCCCCCCCCTCCCCATTTCCCCCTCCTAGTACAAATCCTTTCCCCTAAATCCTCCCTCCTAGCACAAATGCTGTCCCCGATGTCATCCGGAGGCCCCGCCCTTTGTGACGTCATTGACTGGGGCATGATGGGGTGGTGGCGTCACAAGGGGGTGGGGCCTCCGAAAGACGTCACCGGTGGCCCCGCCGTATGGCTACATAAGTAATGGCACACAGCGGACCTAGCATTACAGCGGGAGAGAGCGTCAAGACAACATTGCAAGAACAGAGGAAGAACACAGCAGAGAGGGGAGAATCGGCAGCGGAAGAAGACAGTGGAGAGAAGAGAAGCAGAGGTGGCGGAAGAAGACATCAGCAGAGGGAGAAGAACCAGAGGATGAAGATATTGCCGGAGGGAGAAGAAATCATAAGGAGAAAAGACGCCGGAGCTGCTTTAATTACTTTATCAAAAACCTGTGTACTGTTTTTAGTTTTGACACTTTTTTTTGGGTAAATGAGTATGGGGCACATTGTACCCCTACCCATTCACATAGGGTGGGGGGCCGGCATCTGGAAGCCCCTTTGATAAAGGGGGCTTCCATATTCCGATAAGCCCCCCCACCTGCAGACCCTGACCACCACCGGCCGGGGTTGTCAGGGAGAGGCCCTTGCTCGCTCCCCCCTTTCCTGACCTGCAGGGCTGCATGCTCGGATAAGGGTCTGGTATGGCTTTTGGGGGGAGACAATTTTTTTGCCGTGGGGGTTCCCCTTAAAATCCATACCAGACTGAAGAGTCTGGTATGCGCTTGGGGGGGGACCCCATGCCAATTTTTTTTCCATTTTGGCAAAGGTTCCCCTTCAAGATCCTCAGTGCACAAGCACCATCACAAGTCAGATCATAATCAGACTTGTAGTGCGACTTCTATTGAAATCAATGGGTTCTCATAGGGAACCAATGATTTTGAATAGAGGCAGAGAAACGCTGCTGAAAGCTAGTGCGGCTAAACGTGCATTAACACTAATGCAAAAAGCTACTAAAAGCATGTTTTTACAGCTGCTTTTTCCTGGTGTTAGTAGTGGCTTTGCAGTTCGTTTTTTCTAACGCCCTATGTGCATGAGGCCTTATTGTTGATCGAAATCCATCCTCCATGTGTGGCATTTCAATCTAATGAATTGTCGACTCTGCATCAATAACTCCTATCGGAAAAGATCAATCAGAAAAAAACTAGACCATTTGTCAAAGAGTGTATCAATTATATATAATCTTTTTTTTTTCCCTACTTCTTTGATTTAACTGCAGTAAGTAGCCTTACTACAGTGACCTAGAGCTCTAAATGAGATGAATATAACCTGCCCCAGAAATGCATCATGTTTTAGGTTTTGTTTACTTACAAATACATTTATTAAAAGGGGATGTAAAGGCAGAAGGTTTCCTACCTTAATGTATTCTCTGCATTAGGGTAAAAAAAACCTTCTCTGAGCAGGATTTTACCCAGCCCCCCTAAATACTTACCTGAGCCCATCTCTATTCAGTGATGTGCACAAGAGCAGCCATTCACTCTGCTCTCTCCCTCCTCACTGGACATAGAGGCAGCAGCGGAAACCATTGACTCCTTCTGCTGTCAATCACAGCCTGTGAGGGGAAAGCGAGGAACGGTGCCAAGCCACGCTGTGTGTGTCTATAGGCACACACAGCGCAGCTTAGGATCAAGCCTGGACAAGTGCCCCCATAGTAAGCGGCTTGCTGTGGGGGCATTCAGCAGGGGAGATGAGCAACAAGGGCTGGCGGGAGACCCCAGAAGACAAAGATCAGGGCTGCTCGAGGGAAAACGATTGCATAGAACAGGGAAGTATAACATGTTTATTATTTAAAAAAACAAACAAACAAAAAAAAAGCAAACATTTACAATCACTTTAAACATATAAGGCCCCTTTCACACGATTGGACCGTTCAGGTCCGCCTATCAGTTTTGATGGCGGACCTGAACAGGCGCGCCACGTTAGTCTATGGATCGACGGATGTCAGCGGAGACATGTCCGCTGACATCCGACCCGGTCCGATCTGCTAAAAGCAGACGGATGGCCCTACGTCCAGGTCCGTCGCTATCGGATCGGGTGAGATCTGATGAAAACGGATATGCTGTCCATTTTCATCCGATCCCTCCATTAGGCGGCAGCGGCGCCTTACAAGCCCCTCCCCGCTCAGTGAGCAGAGAGGGACCTGTCATCCGCCGGCTCAGAGGAGATCAACGGAGAGATCTCTGCTGAGCCGGCGGACCGAGGCGGACTCCGTGAAAGCCGAGTCTGCCAGCGGAAAGCAACCGCGCCCCACTGCTGCTGCCAGCGGAAAGCAACCGCGCCCCACTGCTGCTGCCAGCGGGAAGCAACCGCGCCCCACTGCTGCTGCCAGCGGGAAGCAACCGCGCCCCACTGCTGCTGCCAGCGGGAAGCAACCGCGCCCCACTGCTGCTGCCAGCGGGAAGCAACCGCGCCCCACTGCTGCTGCCAGCGGGAAGCAACCGCACCCCACTGCTGCTGCCAGCGGGAAGCAACCGCGCCCCACTGCTGCTGCCAGCGGGAAGCAACCGCTCCCCACTGCTGCTGCTAATGGAAAAAAGTACATAGTGTTTATGGTTAGGAGGAGGAGGAATAGTGCCCCAATGTCAGTGTCGGTGGAAGAAATAGTGTGCCACTTTGTTACAGGAGGGAATCGCACCCCACTGTTGGGGTCAGTGAAAGGACACCACTACTTCATATTTATTCCCCTCATCTCCTCCCTCAATCCCCAGCAGCAACATATTAGATTATGTGGAGAGGTAAAGGGAAGGGCTGAGAAGCTGGGCCAGCACAGAGTAAATTAGACACTCATAGATGAGGAGATAGCTATTAAAAGCAAGGAGGGAGAGTGCTGTGCTGGGAAGCGGATTTTTGTAAATTCGTCAAATTGGTTAGCAAGTCCAGAAGCACAAAAATGCAGCAAATATTTAAAATGCTTGCTTTTTTGTGTTTTGAACCACAGTTTTGGTGAGAGAGCCTCCTTAAAGTCTATGAAAGAGATTGCAATTGTTTGTTTTGGCACCACAGACTGTCTTTCTTGTAGACACAAGGCCCAGTATGTTTAGTTACATACGACATATTCTCAGGCCTCGCTTCTATTAGCGGATGTGTGGAGGTGACATGTCCACTTTAAGTACTGCAGGCCTCATGAGAAAAGCAGCGATGTGCAGACAGAGACAGAGGGAGGGGGAATCTCTGTCCTTCACACAGCACATCCCTTACAGGTCTGAACATTAATCTCTTCTTGGCACGGCCACATTGCCAGACAGACTTCTCTGCTGCAATGTGCTGAGGAAGTGCTGCCAGCCATGTAGAGAGAGGCGATGATGCTGTAGGAGAATCTCGCGGGAGCTTGGGATAGAGGAAAAAAAAAAAAAAAAAATGAACACAGAGAACAGGGGACGTGTTGTTACTTACTGCCGCTGTATATAAAGCGAGGGGCATCAAGCATCAAATTGAAACCTATCTGCAGGAAATCACTCAGCACTAGACACCTGCTTTTCTCCTCAATGTCCAGAGCTTCATAATAAAGCCAACATCAGATTTTCTCATCAGATATACAACATCACATCAGATATCATTTATTTTTCCAATACTGACAGAATTAAAAGAAACAGCTGGAAAACGCATCGAAACACGAACGATTAATGCAAAACTGCGGCCAAATATCCATACAAGTTTACAGCCGCCTTTGCCGCAACCTCCTGGAAAAGGTGGTCCATAAATGAGGAGATGGCAGCACAATACATTTTTGGGGCCATTGAGAGACGTCTATGGGTGTTTGAAACATGAACAATCGTAGTGGAGGACACAGACAGAACGGGAGGGCAAGAAAAATGACAGACTTGAAAGGTCCATCTGACTTTCAGTTCACCTCTGCCAATAGTGCTGAGATAAATGTAGATTACCCGGCACACATGACAGCACTGAACAGTGGATGCGCCCAAGAATTCAGGAATTAAAAAAAAAATATAATAATAATAATAAAAATATTATCTTTGCAGTTGGGCACCCCTGCACTGCAAGGGTTAAATGCTCATTAAGTCTAGGGGTAGAGGAATAAAGATGGCCTTACACCAGGGATCTTCAAACTACGGCCTTCTAGCTGTTGTGGAACTACACTTTCCATGAGCCATTGTAAAACTGACATTCACAGACATGACTAGGCATGATGGGAATTGTATTTCCTGAACAGCTGGAGGGCCATAGTTTGAAGACCCCTGCCCTACAATGATTTTACACACACACACACATACATACATACATACATATACACACAGCTCGGCATAAATGAGTACACCCCAACAGATTTGTCAGAAAACCTTTACTTTGCTTTCAGAATCAACATTTTCTATGGGACACTATACTACAAAATACTCCCACAAATTCAGGCCGTTGATCCATTCAAGACCACGTTGCAAAAATGAATACACCCCAATTAAAGTCTTAGTGCCGGTTCACACAGGGGCGACTTGTCAGACGACCTAGCCGCCTGACAAGTCGCCTCCTGTTCTGTACTACAGAACCATTTTAATAGGAGCGACGCAAGTCGCTCCGACTTAGAAAAAGGTTCCTGCAGTATTTCTGGGGCGACTTCAGGCGACTTGCATTGACTTCTATACAGAAGTCGTTTTGCAAGTCGCTGCTGAAGTCGTGTGCAGGTTTCCTCGGTGAGGCGACCTGCAAGTCGTGCTGCCCCTGTGTGAACCGGCACTTAGGAGCAAAGCTAAATTTTAGACAACAAAATCCTAATTAACAAGAATTTGACTACAGGTGAGTCCAATTATTCATTAAACAGATGTGCAGCAGACAGTTGATTATAAAAGGGCATTACTTAAGGGGTTTTCTGTGTTCCCATTTCATGCTGGCAGCAATGGCACCACATGGAAGAGAAATGTCTCAAGGCCCAAGAAAGAAAATAATTTCTTTACACAAGAAACGTGAAGGCTACAAGAAGATCAGCAAAGCTTTACTTATCAGTCAGAATACTGAAGCAAAACTGATACAAAAAAAATGTAACAAAGATGGAACTGCAACCATCTCACAGAGACGTCCAAGGCCATTAACGGAAGTTAACACCTCGACAGGAGCATCTCTTCTGAGAGGGTTGAAGAAAATCGCCATGCAAGTTCACTGCAGTTAGCAAAAGAAGTAGAAAGCCAAACTAGGATGATTGTTTCCCATGACACAATACAGCATACACTGCAGAGGAATGGCATGCATGGGTGTCATCCAAAAATAAAACCTCTCCTAAAGGTCATGCACAAATAGGCTCGCTTAGAATTTGCCATAGCCCATGCTGAAAAAGAATACTGGGACTCTGGGGTGAGGAGACCAAGATGAACGTTTTTTGGAAGTGGTGGCTTCAAAACTGTTTGGCGTCACAAAGGTGAGGAGTACAAAGAAACATGCATGGTGCCTACAGTGAAACATGGGGGTGGCAGTGTCCTTCTGTGGGGCTGCAATAGTGCTGCTGGTGTAGGGATCTGCATTTCATTGATGGTATCATGAATTTACAGATGTACTGCTCTATATTGAAAGAGAAGATGATACCATCACTCTGTGCCCTTGGTCGTCATGCACTTTTCCAACATGACAATGATCCAAAACACACATCTAAGGCCACTTTTGCATTTCTGAAGAATAGGGGGAAAGGTGATTCAGTAGCCATGTACTGTATGTCTCCTGATCTGAACCCAATCGAACACCTATGGGGAATTCTGAAGAGACAAGTTGAGAATCACTCTCCATCCATCATCCAATGGAAAAAAAAAAATAGATGTTGCAATATGTCGCCAACTTGTTCATTCCATGCCTAGAAGACTTGGTGCTGTCCTTACAAGTCATGGAGGTCATACAAAATGCCAGAAGTAGTATTTTTTGTTGTGGGGTGTATTCATTTTCGCATCAACTAATTTGAGTAAAACTGAAGATTTTGTAATGAGCTGAACAAAAATTTCTGTAAAACTCAGTTTGTCAAAATTTTGGAAAATGTTCTTGTGCTCATTGCAATATTGATTAAAATCTTACTTTTCAAAATGAGTGCACTCATTTATGCTGAGCAGTGTGTGTGTGTATACATCATTCATATTCTCTGAAAAATGCCCAAGAAATCATAAATTGTGCGCATGTGTATATACACATACATATTACACACACTATAATTTTTTATATATATATATATATATATATATATATATATATATATATATATATATATATATATATATATATATATATATATATATATATATATATATACATATACATATATACATATATACACACACATACATATACATACACACAGTTGTGCTCATAAGTTCACATACCCTGGCAAAATTTATGATTTCTTGCCCATTTTTCAGAGAATATGAATGATAAACAAAAACTTTTTTTACTCATGGTTAGTGTTTGGCTGAAGCCATATATTATCAATTGTGTTTACTCTTTTTAAATAATAATCACAACAGAAACTACCCAAATGACCCCGATCAAAAGTTTACATACCCCAGTTCTTAAGACCGTGTATTGCCTCCTTTAACATCAATGAAAGCTTGAAGTCTTTTGTGGTATTTGTGGAGGAGGCTTTTTATCTTCTCAGATGGTAAAGCTGCCCATTCTTCTTGGCAAAAAGCCTCCAGTTCCTGTAAATTCTTGGCCTGTCTTGCATGAACTGCACGTTTGAGATCTATCCAGAGTAGCTCAATGATATTGAGGTCAGGAGACTGAGATGGCCACTCCAGTACCTTCACTTTATTCTGCTGTAGCCAATGACAGGTCGACTTGACCTTGTGTTTTGGATCATTGTCACGTTGGATTGTCCAAGTACACCCCATGCACAGCTTCCTGGCTGATGAATGCAAATGTCCTCCAGTATTTTTTGATAACATACTGCATTCATCTTGCCATCAATTTTGACCAAATTTCCTGTGCCTTTGTAGCTCACACATCCCCAAAACATCAGCGATCCACCTCTGTGTTTCACAATAGGAATGGTGTACCTTTCATCATAGGTCTTGTTGACTCCTCTCCAAATGTAGTGTTTATGGTTGTGGCCAAAAAGCAAAATTTTGGTCTCATCACTGCAAATAACTTTGTGCCAGAAGGTTTGAGGCTTGTCTCTGTGCTGTTTGGCTTAATTGTAAGCGGGATACTTTGTGGCATTTGCGTAGTAATGGCTTTCTTCTGGCAACTCGACCATGCAGCCCATCTTTCTTTAAGTGCCTTCTTATTGTGCATCTTGAAACAGCCACACCACATGTTTTCAGAGAGTCCTGTATTTCACCTGAATTTATTTGTGGGTTTTTCTTTGCATCCCAAACAATTTTCCTGGCAGTTGTGGCTGAAATTTCAGTTGGTCTACCTGACCGTGGTTTGGTTTCAACAGAACCATTCATTTTCCACTTCATGATTAGAGTTTGAACACTGCTGATTGGCATTCTCAATGCCTTGGATATCATTTTTTATATCCCTTTCCTGTTTTATACAGTTCTTACTACCCTTTTCCCGCAGATCTTTGACAATTCTTTTGCTTTCCCCATGACTCAGAATCCAGAAACGTCAGTGCATGCAGCACTGGATGAAAGATGCAAGGGTCTGTCATGAGTCCAGAAACGCATTGACCTTTTATACACACACACTAATTACAAGTAAACAGATCACAGGTGAGGATGGTTACCTTTAATAGCCATTCAAACCCCTTTGTGTCAACTTGTGTACATGTTATCAGGCCAAAATCACCAGGGTATGTAAACTTTTGATCAAGGTCATTTGGGTAGTTTGTTGCGATTAGGATTTAACCACTTCAATACCGGGCACTTTCACCCCCTTCCTGCCCAGGCCAATTTTCAGCGCTGTAACATTTTGAATGACAATTGCGCAGTCATGTAACACTGTACCCATATGAAATTTTGATCATTTTTTCCACACAAATAGAGCTTTCTTTTGGTGGTATTTGATCACCTCTGCGGTTTTTATTTTTTGCTCTATAAACGAAAAAAGAGCGACAGTTTTGGGGAAAAAAAAAAACAATATTTTTTACTTTTTGATATAATAAATATCCCAAATTTTTTCCTCAGTTCAGGCCGATATGTATACTTCTACATTTTTTTTTAAACTACCAACAAAAATAAATAAATCACAATAGGCGTATATTGGATTTGCGCAAAAGTTATAGCGTCTACAAAATAGGTTATTGATTTATGGTATTTTTATTATTTTTACTAGTAATGGCGGTGATCTGCAAATTTTTATCGTGACTGTGACATTGCGGCAGACAGATCAGACACTTTTGACACCATTGACATTTATACAGCAATCGGTGCTATGAATAGCCACGGATTACTGTATAAATGTCACTGACAGGGAAGGGGTTAACACTAGGGGGCGATCACGGGATCAACTGTGTTCCCTGACTGAGTTCTAATTGGGGTGGATGGGACTGACTAGGGGAGGAGACCGATCGGTGTTCCTATATACTAGGAACACACAATCTGTCTCCTCTCCCCTGACAGGACGTGGTCTACACACACACAGATTCACGTTCCTGCTCTGTCACGAGTGATCGTGTGTGCACGGAGGTTATCGCGGCCACCAGGCATATGCATCGGCCCCTCAGTGACGAGGCGGGCGCGCGTGCCTCCGGCAGCGCCCACCCCCTATGCTGCAGGGAAGCCAAGGACGTCATATGACACCCGCCCGGAGGGACAGTGTTCCTGCGGACATCATATGACACTGGCCCGGTATGGAAGTGGTTAAAAAGAGTAAACAGTTGATTGATAATAAATGGCTTCAGCCAAACACTAACCATGAGCGAAAGAAATGATTTTGTGTTATCATTCATATTCTCTGAAAAATGGCCAAGAAATCATAAATTCTGCCAGGGTATGTAAACTTATGAGCACAAATACATACATACATACATACACACACACACACACACACACACACACATAATATATTATATATTATACACACACACACACACACACACATACACATACATACACACACAGTGTGTATATATAATGGATGAGGTAATAAGGTATTGGATGTAAACAAGTCAGAGCTCTGTTCTGACAGAGGAAAGTGATGGCTTTGTGGTCCTGCAAATGGAAATAATATTCATCACTTCCCTTAGTGAAAGCAGCCCACAGTTTACACAAAATCACTGACTAGGCACACAGTTGACCCTAGATGTTTAACCCCTTCGCAGCCAGTGTGATTAGTACAATGACTATTTTTTAGCACTGATCACTGTATTAGTGTCACTGGTTCCCACAATGTGTCAGTTAGTACCCGATTGTCCACCGCAATATCGCACTTCCACTATAAGTCAATGATCATCGCCACTGCTAGTATAAAACAATATAAATCCAAATTCCAGTATACACACACACACACACACCCCATCGATTGTAGATGCTATAACTTTTGAACAAACCAATCAATATATACACTTATTAGGATTTTGTTTTGAAAATCAGAATCACCCCTAAAGAAAGGAACCAAGGAGATGAAAAGTGGCACTACCCCCCTAATGTGGGCATGGAGTGAGTGGTAGCACCCACTCTAATGATGTGGAGTGAACTACATACACCCTAAATCACAATGTAAAAAGTGATGAATGAAAAAAAAATATATTAAATGAATATATACAAATAAAAATAATGGTGAAATTCTAAAACACGGCAATCCTGTACGTCTGTTAGAGGAAGGAGAGACGGGTAACGGAGCAGGGATCAGCTGAGGAACGTCTGCTGCGAACGGGTGAGATGATCGCTGGCATTCATACTCCCTGGGTCCGCCGTGGCCGTCCTGTGCTTTGCTATTGTTGCTGCATGTGCTGCTGTGATACGGCTATATTGCTGTGGAGTTAATTGCCCATTTGATTGTATCTACTATGTGAGTGCATATGTGTGGATTTTAGTTTTGAATTAAATTGTTTTAAACAATATTACACCATTGGAGCATTCTTTTCCTATTTTATATGTGGAATCACTATTTCAAGGAGAGTGCTCGGTGCACTCAGCGGTGAATATCATTGGTCGCATGATAACCCTCATGAGAGTGGGTTGAGGTTTTTTGCCGGCCAAACACAAGAGTGGGAGGCCTTATCAGCTGGTGAGTTTGTAATTCACTTGGGAGTGGAATCACGTCACTAAGGTGTGGTGTACATGGAGCAATAGCATCTTTTGGAGTGGAGACACCTGCACTTTTGGAACTTTCTCTACAACATCTCACCATATATGTAGACTATTTTTTCACGTTTTCTCCAACTTCTCAATTCTTTCATATACATATAGATATATATTTACATACATATGTATACAGAGCGCAGTGGTGGTAGGACGGGGTCTGGCGGTGTTTTTTTCCCCACCTACAGTTTTTATAGGATTCTGTTTTACCAAAAATATGTAGCAGAATACATACTGACCTAAATTTATGAAGAAATTCGATTTTTGTAGAAAAAAAAAAAATAATAATAATATTGGATATATGTGTGTTTAATAGTAAATGGTTTTCTTTTCAGAAATTGTCTGTCTTTTTTTAATAGCCTAAAAAAAACAAAACAAAAAAAAAAAAAAAAAAAACGCTGGAGGTGATCAAATACCACCAAAAGAAATCTATTTGTGGGAAAGAAATTACATGCATTTTATTTTGGTACAGCGTTGCATGAACATGCAATTGTCAGTTAAAGCAAAAATGGCTTGGTCATGAAGGGGGGTAAATCTTTTGGAGGTCAAGTGGTTAAGGAAAAAATAATATATATAATAAATACTATAAGAAATATTTTTGCCGGTGGCAGATGGAACTTGTACTTTGCTCAATTCACAAATCCCTGCGAATGAAAGAGCCACACCAACTTTAAATATGACAACAGCTGGGGGGGGGGTGATAGGAACCCCCCCCTGCTGTTGGGGGGGGGGGGGGGATGGGGGGCAAGGGGGGGAATCCTGGAGCATGTTTTGTCCCAGATACAGGTGTAAAGTCTAACATGTTCCAAACATGAACTTATCCTTTAAGACTGTTCATGTGGAACCAGCAGAAAATGTACTTAGTGGGTGCCCACTATACCCGAGTGGCCCAAGAAGGTAGATGAGCTTAAGGAGGCAGAGGAGTGGATGGCGACATGTAAAGATAGATGCGAGTGGTATACCAGTATCTGGGTACCTTGGCAGATATACCCCGCTGACGCAGACCCAGTGCCACCCAGCCTGGAGGTTCCATTGTTGGAGCTGGCAGAACCCTCGCTGAGAGTGCCTACTAACGAATGCCCATACCTGAACCCAATTTTTACAGGCCTCTCCGCTGTTGGTGTTTTTCTTTCCACTTTCCGGTCCATAGGGCGACTAGACTAAATTATATTATTTTTATTTATTCTTCATTTATCCCCCGTTTTTTTATTTTTTTGTTTGTTTTTTTAAGTTCCTGTAATATATTGTATGTTGCACTGGACGAAGTACTTGACCTATAATCTGAATTGTATTAGCAGGGCTCCTGCCCTGGGTCGCCCTGAAGCCGGGCCTGGGCGGCTGGATGGAGGTTTGATGGGAGGCCTTGTTCCGGGGGGGTGGAACTGGTCGGGTCCTCTGTGGCTGCCTCACGGAGGGGGCACCCTGGAGTTATTGAAGTTGATCATTCGCACGGATCACATACTTACTCAGGGTCACTTAGGGGATACCTCCCTTAGAAATGTTTCTTTATATGCTTCCCTCCTTCCCAAGTTTCCCTACCCATTCCCCTTTGTATTTTATGCTTTTGCAGTCAGACATGGTGATGCGTTTATTTCTGCTAATTTACAAACCTTCATCAATGATCAATGTTATTTTTGGCTATGTTATATACCATGTGTCAAAAATAAAGATATTAAAGAAAAAAAAAAAAAAAAAACCACAACCATCAATTTGACCCCATTGACTGGTAGAAAACAAAACACATTCTGGAAACAGAAATTTTGAAACAAAGTTATGGTGTATGGCCAGCTTTGCTGTACTGTATCTGCGGAAGAGCAGCATGGTCACCCTAGACTGTTAACTGGATTCAAACTACCAACACTTTCCCCTCTCCTCATCTCTATTACATTGTGTAGTAAGCAGTGTTCCGCCCAAAAAATAAAAAATTAAAAAAAAGTGTAAAAGCCAGCAGCTACACATACTGCAGCTGCTGGCTTTTAACAATAGGACACTTGCCTGTCCTGGAGTCCAGCGATGTCAGCACCGCAGCCAGGTGCTGCCGCCGCCATTGCGGGCAAGGGAATCCGGCAGTGTAGCCTTACGGCTTCACGCCGGGAACCCTACTGCGCATGCGCGAGGTCCTGCTCCTCTGTCCTACTGGCCTGGTGACAGGGAGGAGGAGGGAGCCCTGCGGTGATGTCACGGGTTGCGGCCCGGACTCCCGGAAGTGAGAACAGGATATCCTGTCCCCCCGAAAGGTGCCAATTGTGGCACCGGAGGGGGAAAGGAGACAAATGAGCGGAAGTTGCACTTTTGGATGGAACTCCGCTTTAAGAGGTTAATTAAGACTTGCTGTTAGGTAGTTGGGGGGGGGGGGTGTAAAAAATGTTTGGGCTGTGTTTTTAGCACCCCCCTCCTCCCTTAAGCTACAAAGGCAGCAGCATCGCACCCAAGATAAAAATGATCGCTCCGGTCGCGTTTGGCTGGCAGTAAATGCCCCATAACTGTGCTATGTAGACAGTTGCAGCAGGCTGGTGTGACAATTACGGGATTAGAACAAGCACTGAGGGAGCATCACACAGAGGGAGAGTGCAAGCCAATCAGGCTCTAATGCACTGCACAATGTTTTTTAAAAAAACTAAGGGCTTGGGTAGAGTAGGTGAGAGCAGAGTGATGAGCTTATCATTGCACTAAGGCGCAATCATCAAATCATCTGGCTGGGAGCAGGAGTTACATAAATGTGTTCTCTCTGCTTTTTTTTGTGGGCCAGCAAAGATAAGCTTGCAAAAACAAGCTTAATAAACCAGAGTATGACTGAATATTACTATATAAAGAACCTTGTGGTAAGCATTAGACTAGACACGGGCGGAGGCTCTCTTGAAGGAGTCTGATGACCTTATACACTTTATTACCAAAAGTATTGGGACGCCTGACTTTACACAAATGAAGTTTAATGGCATCCCAGTCTTAGTCCGTAGGGTTCAATATTGAGTTGGCCCACCCTTTGTAGCTATAACAGCTTCAACTCTTCTGGGAAGGCTGTCCACAAGGTTTATGAGAGTAACTATGGGAATGTTTGACCATTCTTCCAGAAGAGCATTTGTGAGTTCAGGCACTGATGTGGACGAGAAGGCCTGGCTTCCACTCTAATTCATCCCAAAGGTGTTCTATTAGATTGAGGTCAAGACTCTGTGCAGGCCAGCCAAGTTCCTCCACCCCAAACATGCTCATCCATATCTTTATTTACCTTGCTTTAGGGCCAAGCAAAACCCCTGAAAAAAACCCCACACCATAATCCCCCCCTCCACCAAATGATTTGGACCAGTGCACAAAGCAAGGTCAATAAAGACATGGATGAGCGGGTTTGGGGTGGAAGAACTTGACTGGCCTGCACAGAGTCCTGACCACAACCCAATAGAACACCTTTGAGATGAATTAGAGCGGAGACTGCGAGCCAGACCTTCTTGTCCAACATCAGTGATGCGCTTCTGGAAGAATGGTCAAACATTTCCATAGACACACTTCTAAACCTTGTGGACAGCCTTCTCAGAACCCTACGGATTACGACTGTGATGCCATTAAAGTTAATATGCATGGAAAGACAGGTGTCCCAATACTTTTGGTAATATAGTGTATTTGCCTTTGTGAAATCTGTGTGCAGGAGGTGCACAAAACGGCTCGATAAATGCCATGTTATACTGGTATGCCATGCACAGATGCATTGGTTTTTTCAGACTCTCTCTTCCCTTTATTTTCACAGGGTGATCCTGCCAGTAACACACTTTGTGTCCTAGGCTGACAACGCTCACTTACTGTACTGTGTCTATGGAGGAGCAGCGTTGCATGCAAGACAGAAATGTGCAAGGACTACAGAACATGTCCCTCTCTCCCCATGTGCATATGATGGAGGAGGTGTTCTGTGGTATACAGAGGTGAACTGAACAAGACTAATAACACTACAGAGTGCACAGGACATAGAACTGGATTACTGGCAGGATCAACAAGTCTTTATTGTAAACAATATAATTAAGAGACTGAAAAGAGAGCAATAAAGAGTGATTCATTTTTGGGGTTTACATACACTTTAATCTTTTCCCAACCACGCTATAATGACTGCTAAAGCTCGGTCACACATTTCCAGGACGGTCTGTTGACGTCCACACGTGATCCGCTTCCCACGTGCCCCTGTGGCACACATCCTTCGGACAAACCTGATTACTGATCAAGGTAAAGAGCCAATCACAGCAGCTCTTTTACCATGTGACCAATCACAGTGTAAACAGGATTTGCTGGCTATCTGCATTCCTCTCCTTACACTGACAGCGCTTGAAGAGAGTCAGTAAGTGGATATCCACACAAGGGACATCTACACTGATAATCAGGGCACTGATCATCACTGTCCTGATCGTCAGTGCAGCCCCAATAGTGCCCATCAGTGCAGCCCCAATAGTGCCCATCAGTGCAGCCCCAATAGTGCCCATCAGTGCAGCCCCAATAGTGCCCATCAGTGCAGCCCCAATAGTGCCCATCAGTGCAGCCCCAATAGTGCCCATCAGTGCAGCCCGTCAGTGCCCATCAGTGAGGGAGAAAAATTACTTACAAAATTGTATAAAACGGATAATAAGAAAAGCTATTTTTCAAAAAATTGTTGGTATTTTTTGCTTGTTTATCCAAAAATAAAAACCCCAGTGGTGATTAACTACCACCTAAAGAAACCTCTATCTGTCTCAAAAAAATTATAAAAATCTCCTTTGGGTACAGTGCTGCATGACCGGGCAATTGTCATTCAAAGTGCAACAGCACTGAACACTGAAAATTGGCCTGGGCAGGAAGGGGGTGAAAGCATCCAGTAGGCACATGGTTAAGATATATTCTAGCTTGCAAGATTACCTGGTTCCCCTCTTTACTTGTGGGTCTCAACCTTGCTGCTGCATTCTGCATTCTAATGTAAAACAAATGTAAACTTCAACAGCAAAGTGCAAAACCCTCATCAGGTATCTCAGGTGCAGACACCTCTCTGCTGGAGTCCAGAATAGTGTAGAATTCACCCTGTTGGCATCTAACCAAAGAATGCTGGTTGAGTACACCAAGGAATGCCAGTGGTGTAATATTACCCTAAATAAGCATTTTCATTTCTTCTGCAACATAAAAAGATTTTGATTTCTCTTTTACAATGGAACCTATTAATAGCTGGTTGGACAATACAGGACATTGACATTTTGTATACTTCTGTACATTAATCTTTGCACAGGTTAAAAGAGATAAAACATGATTCACTTTCCTTTCCATGAACAAAACATAACTAAACATAGCTGCATCCTGAAGCCCAACGGAAACTCAAAACCTGCAGATGTTCAATTATTATTATTATGAGATCCTTGATGCTGGCTATACATAGGAGGGACAATACAAAACAATACTAAGATAATTTATAATAATTGTTTGTTTTTTTACACCTTTCATGTAGGTCTACCCACCCCCAAACTATTTTTTTTTTTTTATATAAACAAACAAGGAGTATGAAAGGTCAGTCAATTTTTTTTAGTGCACTCTGCTGTGCAAAGTGACTGCTACCCATTTAGCAACAGTCTTTCTCTGCATTTGCAATCCTTTTTTACATGTTATACTTGTGCAAAACTATTGCACAGAGCAACCCTGATCCTTTTCTTCTGGGTTTCCCCCCCCCCCGGCCCCTCCTCTTTATCGGGTTCCCCCACGGAAAGCCGCTTTCTATGGGGGCACCTGTGCGGGCTCGCTCCCGAGTAACGCTGCTGCATCCATTGACACAAACAGCGGGTCTCGGCCCCGCCCCCCTCTCCTGTGTCACAGCTTTTGATTGACAGCAGCGGGAGCTGATGGCTCCTGTTGCTATCAATCTGTCCAATGAGGAGTGCAACACCGGCTGGAGCTGCTGCGCTTGTGCACATTGCTGGATCAGATCGGGCTCAGGTAGGGAAAAGGGGGGGGGGTGAGAATGCTGCAGCACAGGTTTTCCACCTTAATGCCTTCTATGTATTAAGGTGCAAAACCTTAAGGCTTTACAACCACTTTAAGGGCTTGTTCATACTATGTGCGTAGACCTGTGTTTTTCCAGCACTGGATAAATGCAGGTTACCACTAGGACACACAGAGAACAATTATTTTCTATGTGCCCCATTCATATCACAATGTGGGTGTTGTGTGCATGGTGCGTTGCAGTGCAGAAAAAAAATGCAGCATGTGTGCATTTTTCCGCCCTGGACTAGATGACACAGCATATGACCACACAGCAGCAATACACATTGTGCCTCTGTGCAGTGACACAAATGAAGTGTCAATACGACACTTCAAATAAATTTGAGGGAAAAAAAAAAAAAAGGAAACAAGCAGTGCAATACACTGAAATGAGCATCAGCATTATACTGCTCCTTGCTGGAGCCAGCACTGCACTAGCCTGTATGGTAAACACTGAGTTTCAGTCATACCATACTTTATGCAATTTTCTTTCCTTCAACTATGGGTTGAAGGAAAGAAAATTGCTTGATTCCCCCATCAACACAGTCAGTGTTGATGGGGGAATCCTTCCTACTGCGCTATTATATTCCGACAGTGAGAGCTTTCTCAGCTGTCAGAATACAATGATCACTGCTAGTGGCTATACCCACCAGCAGTGATCAACTTCACTACGACTTCAGTACAA
Source organism: Lithobates clamitans (assembly GCA_037952925.1). Classification (NCBI taxonomy): domain Eukaryota; kingdom Metazoa; phylum Chordata; class Amphibia; order Anura; family Ranidae; genus Lithobates; species Lithobates clamitans. Next base: position 3,787,218 of record JBBGZY010000790.1, read on the forward strand.
CCAGCCTGCTCATAGATGGGTCGTAATTTGCCCAGTTCCTTCTGAGCCCGGCTGAATTTCGATCTGCCTATGGCCAGCTTTACCATGCAGACTACTGTACCCCCCATTGACATCTAATACAACGAAACATACGTCGGGTGGAGAAAATAGTGACCTGGAGATAGTTTCCAAGTCATTAATATCGTATAGGGCCTTTTGTAGGGAGATTTACTTAATACCCACAGTAAGGAGTGAGCTCACTTACCGTATATACTCGAGTATAAGTCGTTCCGAGTATAAGTCGAGGCCCTAATTTACTACAAAAAAAAAAAATGGGAAAAACTTATTGACCCGAGTATAAGACGAGGGTGAGAAATGCACAGCTACTGTAAGTGGAAAAGAGGGTCAACAATGCCCATTTGCAGCATCACTGTGCCCATTTGCATGCCTCACTGTGCCCATTTGCAGCCATAGGTCCCCCGAACTTCAAACTCGGTAGTTAAGGGTTCCTAGATGCCCCCTAGCTGCAGCCAAAATTTGGGGTCTCAGAACCCAAAGGGTCCTGAAATGACATTGCTGCAGATGGACACAGTTGACTGAATTTGGGGCCCCGTATCTCGGGGCCACTTGGGGCTAGGAACCCCAAATTTGGTGTGCAAACCCAGTGGAACTAGCACCATAAAATTTCTGGGGTTTCTAGCACCAAGTGGCCCCGAGATACAGGGCCCCAAAAATCAGTTCAGAAAATGTCAAGCACTTTTCTGCAGCAGAGAATGACATTTTCTGAACCGGTTTTGGGGCCCCGTATCTCAGGGCCACTTGGTGCTAGGAACCCCAAATTTGGTGTGCAAACCCAGTGGAACTAGCACCATAAAATTTCTGGGGTTTCTAGCACCAAGTGGCCCCGAGATACAGGGCCCCAAAAATCAGTTCAGAAAATGTCAAGCACTTTTCTGCAGCAGAGAATGACATTTTCTGAACCGGTTTTGGGGCCCCGTATCTCAGGGCCACTTGGTGCTAGGAACTTCATCTTTGGATATGTTATAGGACCAGTTCCACTTGGTTTTCACACCAAATTTGGGGTTCCTAGCACCAAGTGGCCCTGAGATATGGGGCCCCAAATTCAGTTCAGAAAATGTCAAGCACTTTTCTTCAGCAGAGAATGACATTTTCCGAACCGATTTTGGGGCCCCGTATCTCGGGGCCACTTAGTGCTAGGAACTTCATCTTTGGATATGTTGTGGAACCAGTTCCACTGGGTTTGCACACCAAATTTGGGGTTCCTAGCACCAAGTGGCCCTGAGATACGGGGCCCCAAAGTCGGTTCGGAAAATGAAATTTTTTGCTGCAGAAAAGTGCTTGACTCAAGTATAAGTCGAGGGGGGCACTTTCAGCACAAAAAAATGAGCTGAAAAATTCGACTTATACTCGAGTATATACGGTAAATGATATTAGACCCTAAAAAAGGTCTCATTATCAGGCAAGAGGATTTTTTTTTTACTCATCTCAAAGTGGAGCACTTGTTGGTGATCACCTGCAGCACTAAGGAATGAGAATGTGCATGTGTTGAGCACGACTTTCAACAAATTATATTTGGGACTTTAATTTTCTTTTTTTTTGGGTGTGGGGGGGGAATTTTGCACTTTCAGGTTTTTTTTTGATGCAGCGCAATGTTACAGCATCAGAGGAGGGAATTTCTGAACGAAGCTGAACCCATAGTAAATCTCTTTTATAAAGTGTCTCACTGCTCCTGTTTATTGTGGAGCAAAAGAAATGATATCTGATCCATGTCTCCAATAGAAGATCTCCAAATCTGTTGGACAGGTATCAAACACAGAAGCGAAATACACCCAACAGGCAGCAGTAAAAGCTACATTTTCTAAAACAATGAGAAAGGTTTATAACCAATATTAATAAGTTATTCAGTCTATGTAGCCTTGAGCGAGATTATTCCTTAAATCCAGCCCAGGTGCCTGGTATTGGGCAGATGAAAAGTTTGCAGATGTGCCTTAAAAAAAATCTAATCAGGTAATACATACAGTTTAATATATAAAAAATAAATAAGGAAAATTTAAAAAAAATAAAATAAAAAAAAATATATATGACACTACTTGTACATGAAGACATCGCTTGTATATCAAATCACGATTAAAAAATGTTGCTTTCAAACGCTCTCAAACCAAGTTACTCTCAAACCAAGGTTTTACGGTATTTCTTTTTGTTTACATTCTGTGGATATATATTATGCCAGCTTATTAGGTAGCACTTCAGAGTACACAGAACCCTACCCTTCATGGAGTTTACAATTTATTATTCCTATACACACACTGTATGGTCAAGTTTAGTGGTGACCCAAGCAACGTATCGGTCTGAGTAGTTGGAGAAAACCCAGCAGTCAGTCGCAATAAAAATATAACTCCATGTAGACCGTGTCCATGGTGAAATTCCTGCAGCACAATGGAAGTGCAACAACTGAGTGGCCGCTTGCTTTCACCCACTTATTGCAATTCCACTTTGTCTTGCGGTCATGTTGTCATGGCAAGACATTAAGTTATCCCGCAGATTATTTTGCACTGTGATAGTCTGATCTCTGAAGGGTCAGCATCTCCTTACATTACAAGCTAATCAGCTTCTATACAAAGATTAAATCTCCGTAAATTAACTCTGAAGCCTGTCTTTCTATTCTGAGAAAATCATTAGGGCTTTTCTCCACAGATACAACCTTGCAATACTGTAATATATCCCCAAAAAGGACAGATGAAACACGTACAACACATGTGCCATTACATGCAGGTGGGAGCACATATTAACCTACAAGTTGCCCTATTCTGTATGACATCACAAAGGGAGGGAAAATGACTAAAAAAGAGGAGGTAGTATAGCAAGGTGGAATGCTCCTTCAGATAAAAGGCATGCAGGATCAACAGCCAGACTTTTCAAAGGCCTCAATCCTAATACTTGAGTGCCCACTTATAAAAACGTACTGAGCTCCATCTACTAAGCTGGCACTTGCCAACTCCGAATCAAGAGCCTCTCTTCCTGTTTGGTATCATCAAACATCCTCCTCCTATTCCTGGAAAAGTCACACAAGTTTTGTGCTCATAATTGAGAACTCTTAAAAAAGGTAGCCAAGCCCAAATCGCTAAAATCTCAAAATAGCTTTAACATGGTAATGTAACTTCAAAAGTGATCCTGCCATGAAAGTCCTTGTTCAGATTAGAAGTGCGCATCTTCACTGGTCTCAAAATTCGGTTACGATTATCTAGTCAATGATTTGATGATGCATCACGATTACCGACAAGCTCCCACTTCCACTTGGGCCGCCTAGGTGGCCATTCCTCCCTGCAATCTCCTGGGACACATCACAGGTCCCAAAAAGATAACCCCGGTATCCCCGGTTTCGTGCGGCGATCAGCTTTAAGATAAAAGTGGTCTCTGCGGCGGATTCCCTGCAAGATCACTTTTATCGGTGGCGGGAGAGGGGCCCCCCCACCTCCCGTCGCGATCCCATGCCCTCCGCCGCTTACCGGAGCGGTCGGTAGCGGAGGAGGCGATCGCGTCTGTCTCCATACTGTGCCTGGAGACGAGTGAGGCTAAGATGGCGCCCACTCGTCTCCAAGACACTGCTGGGCGGAAGCGACGTCAAAACGTCACTTCCGCCCATACGTCTTAAAGGCATATTTTTTTCAATGTCATTTTTTTAAATGACTTTTTATTTTTTTATTGCATTTTAGTGTAAATATGAAATCTGAGGTCTTTTTGACCCCAGATCTCATATTTAAGAGGTCCTGTCATGCTTTTTTCTATTACAAGGGATGTTTACATTCCTTGTAATAGGAATAAAAGTGACATTTTTTTTAAAAAAACAGTGTAAAAATAAATAAAATCATGTAAAATAAATAAAAATAACTTTTTTTTTTTTAAAAAAAACCCCCGTCCCGACGAGCTTGCGCGCAGAAGCGAGCGCATACGTGAGTAGCGCCCGCATATGAAAGCGGTGGTCAAACAACACATGTGAGGTATCGCCACGGCCGGTAGAGCGAGAGCAATAATTCTAGCCCTATACCTCCTCTGTAACACAAAACATGCAACCTTTAGAATTTTTTAAACGTCGCCTATGTAGATTTTTGAGGGTAAAAGTTTGACGCCATTCCACGAGCAGGCACAATTTTGAAGCGTGACATGTTGGGTATCAATTTACTTGGCGTAACATTATATTTCGCAATATAAAAAAAATTGGGCTAACTTTACTGTTTTATTTTTTTCAAAAAAGTGCATTTTTCCCAAAAAAGTGCGCTCATAAGGCCACTGCGCAAATACAGTGCAAAAAAAAGTATTGCATTGGCTGCCATTTTATTCTCTAGGGTGTTAGAAAAAACACAATATATAATGTTTGGGGGTTCTAAGAAATTTTCTAGCAAAAAAAACAGTTTTAAACATGTAAACACCTAAAATCCAAAACGAGGCTAGTACTTAAGTGGTTAAAAAGTGCACTAATCTGGAGCACTACAGGGTACAGACATTCACACACACTGCTGCCGGGAGGTCAGGAGGGATTACAATCCATAGCTGACAAACAGCCCTGTACTGTCTCAGTGCTGACCAGTGGTGGCTGGTGCTCAAAATTTTTTGGGGGGCGCAAACAAACTGAAAAATACAGAACCTCCCCCAATCAATTGCAGCCTCACTGTGCCCATCAAATGCAGCCATCACTTCACTAACCCCCCCCACAATGCACGGGCCACCACTGGTGTTGACAGTTCCCTGGCATTCCTGTTTGCACCTTTCAGCACACTAGGAGTTAACACAGTGGAATGTGCAAAGGGGAAGCCGGGGAACTGTCAGCATGGAGCATGTACGAGGTGTAAGTAGAGTGCAAACACATTTGTACTCTTACTGTTTAAATGACTGTGTTTTAATAAATCTCTTGTTACAATCAATGAAGTGCCCCGATGTATGTGATTTTTAAAAAATATGGAACTTCATACCGAATTTTTCAGCACAATGTATGCCGCTCATGTGACTGCCCGGCCCGCCTCTCTCCTCTCACGTCTCTCCTGATGTCAGCGGGCCTGAGAATTCCCCGCTGACATCAGGAGAGACATGAGATGTGAGGGGAGAGAGGCGTGACGTTCCTGTTTTTTTTAAAAGCACATACATCGGGGCGCTTCATTGACTAACACAGGATTTATTAAAACACAGTCCTTTTAGCAAAACGCTCGGAGCGCTCTCCCGGGAAGGGCGGGGCAAGTCGGGATGACGTCACCCGGCAATCGATTTTCTAGTCGTATGCATTGATGCTGCATCGGGGACACCCGAATCGCGATGCAGTGATTAATTTCAGCGCCCTTAGTTCAGATATGTCCTGTTAAGGGGTGACAGCACTGTCCTTAGCTCCCAATTGTGCACCTATATTGTCACCCTGTCAGAGAAGCCTCTGATGAAGACTACAAGTGGCCATTTTAACAGCTGATGCAGTCATGGTCCTCTGTTGTCAACCTAAGGAAATCCACCCATAGAAATGCCACACAACCATCTGGATTAGGATTACGAATTCCGCAGTTTCTCCATAATTGTTACGATGGTACTTTAAAGTGCCAACAGACATCTGTTTTCTGATAATTGTAAGACTGACACGTTGAGATCAATGCACATTCACAAGCACACCATGGATCTTCAAAACATAGTCCAAAGCTTTTGCTGCAGAAAGATCACATAACGAAAGAACAAGTGCAATGTTTCAGAGCCGCGCAGGACCCCCCTTCATCAGTCACATGATCTTTTTATCACATGCCTAACAAAGGTGACCTGCGTGGCTCAGAAACATTGCACTTGTTCTTTAGTGATGTGATTTTTCTGCAACAAAAGCTTTGGACTACATTTGAAGATCTATGCAGTGCTGGCAAATGTATGCATTGATCCGTGATGTATTCACCTGGTAGTTGCTACAGCACCAATTACTGATGAGCCTTGTGATCCAATAAAGTGTGCAATGGTAATATAGACATGACAAGTTGAGATGACACCAACATTATCTATGAAGCACAGTGGATGATCTCAGGGGACATCTGATGAAGGAGAAACCTATGAGCCTGGCTACACATTTTCCAACCAGCAGGATGTTCCCTGCTCCCTTGCGTCCGAGGTAAGACAGGTGCTCAGAGTCCAACCTGAATCTGGAAAGGTTCATGAACAGGGAAAACGACCTCAGCCAATTCACTTCTGTGCTACCTATATGACAACCAAGGTATACAGCCAGATTCAGAAGTGCCAGCTTGCTTGACTATCACTAGATACTACTTTGCAATGAGCTTTCAGACTCAGAATGTGCTTTTGTTTTTTTAACTGTATACACATTTAAAGAGATGCAACCACTTTGTCGCTTCAGAGAAGTGACATGGGGGAGATTTACTAAAACTGGAGTGTGCAAAATCTGGTGCAGCTCTGCATGAAAACCAATCAGCTTCCAGCTGATATTGTTAATGCTAGAAGAGGAAGTAAGCCTCTTTTTAGATGTGTTGTTTACAAGTTAAAAGCAGGTTTTTTTGCTAGAAAATTACTTAGAACCCCCAAACATTATACTTTTTTTTTCTAACACCACAGAGAATAAAATGGCGGTGGTTGCAATACTTTGTCACACCGTATTTGCGCAGCGGTCTTACAAGCGCACTTTTTTTTTGAAAAAATACAATTTTGTTGAATTAAAAAAATAAGGCAACAGTAAAGTTAGCCCAATTTTTTTTATATTGTGAAAGATAATGTTACACCGAGTAAATTGATACCCAACATGTCACGCTTCAAAATTTCGCCCGCTCGTGGAATGGCAACAAACTTTTACCCTTAAAAATCTCCATAGGCGACGTTGAAAAAAATTCTACAGGTTGCATGTTTTGAGTTAAAGAGGAGGTCTAGGGCTAGAATTATTGCTCTCGCTCTACCGATTGTGGCGATACCATACATGTGTGGTTTGAACACCGTTTACATATACGGGCGCTACTCACGTATGCGTTCACTTCTGAACGCGAGCTTGGCAAGACTGGGCGCGTTTAAAAAAATTTTATTTATTTTACCTTTTATTTTACACTGCTTAAAAAAAAAAAAAAAAAAAAAAAAAACTGTGTCACTTCTATTCCTATTACAAGGAATGTAAACATACCTTGTAATAGAAAAAAAGCATGACAGGACCTCTTAATTATGAGATCTGGGGTCCTCACATCTCATATTTACACTAAAATGCAATAAGAAAAAAATTGTCATTTAAAAAAAAAATAAAAAATGGCCCTTTAAGAGCTATGGGCGGAAGTGACCTTTTGGATTGTGGGACAGGCGAGTGTCTTTATTAAAAAGTCAGAAGATACACTTTTTGTAGCTGCTGACATTTAATAAACAAAAAATTGACTGGAACTCTGCTTTGAATTAAAAATAACCTCACTCCCTTAAAAAGTGCACTAATCAGGTGCACTACAGGGTACAGGGGAAGTCCCCCTCTCCTTCCGCCTATAAAAGTGATCTCGCGGCGAATCCGCCACAGAGACCACTTTTATCCTGTAGTGGACTGCCGGCCGAACACGAGGGTACCGGGGTTATGGTAGCTAGCTGCTGCCATAACAATGATATCCGTCCTCAAAGTGAGGACAGATATCGGCGTTCGGCAGTCCGGAAGCGGTTAAGTTTTACCTATAGGTAACCCTTTAATAAGGCTTACCTAGAGGTAGTGTAAATATCACCTAAACATGCACAGTTTAGGAGATATTTACTATCCTAGCAGCCAGGTAAGTCACTGGCGCATGCGCTCTGAAGGAACAGCCGCCCGCGCCGCTTCTTCAGAGTGGTGTGCCGTGACCGGCGGGCTCCTGCGCACAGAACCCGGAAGGAAGACCGGGTATAGATGGAAGCCATCTCCAGCGATGACATTGCATCGCTGGAAGGCTTTGTTTTGGGGGTAAGTTTCACATAAAGTGCTAGTGTGCGATGCATACTAGCACATTATGACTTTGCCTTATAGGTAAGACAGAAAAAAAAAAAGTGCAGCAGTTTACAACCGATTTAATTGAACAAGCTGAAGTTAGAAGTTGATTGTCTACCATGCATAGCTTCACCAGATTCTGGGTGCTTCAGTTTTAGTAAATCTCCCCCAAAGTCCTAACAGTCGACCTCCCTAAAAAAGCAAACTCCCCATACCTTGCTGCCTTACCGCACTTAAGTAACCTCCAGCCTTGGATATGGTCGACCCCCCCCCAGGAGAACGTCGTGTCCCCACCCAAGTAGAAGTGTTCAGGCCTGGCTTCTGGACGCCGCAGCCCAACTTCTGTCACATAGGGCATGTCATATGCTCCCCCCATATCCAGAAGCCTCACACCATTAAAGCAAAGCCATGGGCTTTACTTGACCCTGAAAGCAGGGGCATGTACCCTGGGTGTTTTGCTCAGTGCTCTGGTCTAGCAATACCCAACAAAGCAAGTTGTTCTGGCTGTCAGAGTGACTTGCTCATATGCAGGCAGTACGGGGCAGAGGGAAATCTATCACGACACATAACTCTGATCCAATGTAGGAGTGAAGACCAGGAGTCAGCAACGTGGAAATTCTGCAGCACTTTACAGGTAAGTACCAATGCTCCCCACTGACCATTAACAAGGACCAGAAAACTGAAAAACCAAAAGGGGGAAAATGGCTACCAATGTCCTAGTTTCAAAAACACCAAACGACCACCTACAGTTATTGGGCACTGACCAACAGTCATGTGGCACTCACCATTGACCAGCGACACATAATTGTGAAAAACCATTGAAAAAACACACACACACTTAAAGGGGGCATGCATCATTGATTGCTATTAAAGGGGAGCTGCTCTCCACTAATCACCACGTTAAGGGGGCAATTATTCCTAACCACTGAACAAGGCAAGCTGTGCATTAGGTATTCCTGACCCCAGAACTGTGTGCATAATGATAAGCATCAGAGTGTTAACTGCTGCACTCTTGACGTTAGATAGCCCTATGTTCTGCACACACTCCCAGCAGCATGACTGCTACACTGCACACACTATATTGTACTATATGTTACATACTAATGACCAAAAAGTCTTCACGGTCTTAAAAAGATAAGTCCACGCGGCCACATTATTTTCAAACAATGATAGCAGGCGCCTGGAAAAGATGCAGGTGGAATATGTAAAATATGTAACCTGTTCCAAAAAGGTGAACTCATCCTTTAAAAACTACTTGATTGCCAAGTATTTCTCAATGAAATTCTTTAAAGTAGGGTCAGACAAATCCATCAATATTCTGTGTGGACAAAAGTAAGGTGTTAAACAGAAGAGATTCCACATTAAAATATGATCTTTGAGGAGCATCTATAGTTGTGATAAAGTTGCACAATAATTTTTTTTTTATTATTATGCAAAAGCAGTTTGATGAAACTTAGGACAACTGTGCTTCCAGCTAGCAGTGGAGCCAGGGGCAGATCAAGGGGGTAATGGGGAGGGGGGCAACCGCGCCCCCCCCCCCCCCGGGAAATTTGTTGCGGGTGAGCGGCGGGCCAGTCAGCGGGTGAGTGAGCGGGCAGCTCGGCAGTCTGGTGAGTGAGCAAGCCGGCCAGCTGGCCAATCGGCGGGCCGGTGGAGAAGACATATCTCACCGGCCGACGCCCGCCCTGCATCCCTGCAGTTCCGCCCTCACTGCGCAGGCAGCCACGGGTAGCAGAGAAATTACATCATCTCTCTGCTGCCTGACTTCACTCTGGGACACAGGAAGCAATCCCCACCTTAGCAGGAAAGTGACAATTGTAGCAGGCAAGTGACAATCCGGAACGTGTGGCAGGTGACGTTGCTGTGAGGCAATGATTAACCACATGATACAGGTCTGCCTTGATTGTTGTTGTTCCTGTGGTGTGTCACAGGGATGGATTATTAAGGACTCATAATCATCATCTTGGAGTGCAGCCGTTTCTTCCCCTTTGGTCATTAGCCTAGGCTTATGACATCATGCACAGCTCTCCCGGCAGGGCTGCAGAGCTGGTGGTGTGCCTCTGTAAATCCAGCAAGTGAACAGGTAGCGGCCTCCTGCTGCCCACAGTTAAAATGGTTGCAGCCAGTCTCAGTGGAGGGAGATTTCTGCAACATATTTGGCAAGTACAGAATCACAGTATAAATAAAATAGTATGCAAAGCGGTTAGAGGAAAGCTTCAGAATGGTAAAGATGTTTTTATACAAAATTATGTCAGCAGGCTGCAGTTCCTCTTTAAAGTGGTTCTAAAGGCTCAAGTTTTTTTTACCTTCATGCATTTTTTTACCTTCAAGGCAAAAAAGAAAAAAAAAAAAAGAAGAAAAAAGAAAAAACACCTTGTGCGGGCAGCAGCCCCCCTCTAATACTTTCCTGAGCCCCATTACGATTTAGCGATGTGCACGGGAGCTTCAGCTCTCCGGGGACTGTCTCTCCTCATTGGCTGAGATAGCAGTATGAGCCATTGGATCCTGCTGCTGTCAATTACAGCGAATGAGTCAATGAGAAGAGAGAGGGGGCGGGGCTGAGACACGGCTCGGTGTCTAAATGAACAATGCAGTTGCTCGGGAGCCACCCCAGCAAGCTGATTGCTCTGGGGGCACTTGGCAGGAGGGAGGGGCCTGGACCGCCGGGCGGGGGACCAGAGAAGAGGAGGGTCAGGGCTGCTCTGTGCAAAACCATTACAAAGAGCTGGCAAGTGTGACGTTTGCTAATTTATTTTTTTAAACCTTGCCTTTAATATCACTTTAATGCAATGTATTAAATTTTTTATCTAAGGTTAAAAAGCGCTTAAAACAGATTGCCATTTGTAGGCCGCAATTCTGTGCTCATTTCCTGTTCTCCACTACTGATTTGTATATATTATATTTACTGTTGGCCACAAAAATTGGTAAATCTTTTCAGGTGTGCCACAAACATTTTTACATCTTTTTAGTGCGCAAGACAAAAAAAGTTTGAGAAACGCTGGTCTAACCCTTTGCCACGCTTTACAAAATGAAAAATCAATAAAATAAACTTGGCGTTAGATACAAAAGGATTTAAAGTATGATTAACCTTTAAGCAGTTTATCCCATAACAGAGACAGAGGGAGTTGAAGCCCATTCAAATGGTAAAATACAATAATGGCGCTTTGTAAAATGATTGCACCCTCACTGTACATTATAAAAACTCCCAAATGCAAGCTATGCTGATTGTAAGCTAAAGTTCTCCTATTGTGTACTATTATGCAGCACAAATTGAGAAAGAAAGCCAATATTAAAATAAAATGGCCTGCTTTAATTGAATGTTTAATAAAGAGTATGTACATTTATCTGAGATTTACAAGAACATACTATTACTTGTAAAATAAGAAAAGAAAAAATAAAAAAAAATAAAATTAAAAAATACACGTTACCTTTACTGACAGCCAGCTGGTGTTTTTAAATTGAAATGATCGGGCAAGTCGAAATTTTTCAGTCCAATATTCTATTTATCTTATTTGTTACACAGGCACTTCAAATTCAGAAAAAACGACTGGTTTGCAGGTTATGTGAATAGATTCTTGTCCAAGGTTCTGATTGTTAACGTGCAACCAGATAACGTGAAAAAAAATAAAATAAATAATAATAAAACACACATACACAAAGTGCTTTCTATAAAAAAAAAAAAAAACCTGACTGAAGTAGAATACACTGAAATAAAGGAGAACTTCAGGAACTGCAGCACTTTTAAAAATGTGCTGGCTATCATTTGTGAAAAAATTCAATAAAGAATATGCGCTGGTTCGTATGGAGCTAAGGATCTGTTCACATTTGTGAGATGCAAGAATGCAAGCAAAACTGCACGTGTTCCCATAGTGTGCAAACATGTGCATCTGTGTTGCAATGCCATTAATTATTAATTGCACCCCAACACACCTTGCTAAAACGTGCATGGGAAATTGTGCATCAAAAGTGTGATGCATTTTCGTGCGATGCAAAAAAAAAAAAAAATTAATTTTTTTTTAGAAAAAATTAAAAAGTGCTTGTAGGCGATTTTCACTTGAACGGTAGTCCGTTGCATCGAATTGGCTGCCGTAAACGTGCATGAACTGTCACATCAAAGGTGTAAACGGATGAGGTGTACGCTACCTCATGGACATCTTTTATTTACCATTTACATCTTTACTGAGTGCCGGGAATATATCTATCACTATACTCCCAGTGCTCCGGTGTGGATGCGTTTTATTCCCATGGCAGAGCCACTTTATATAGGCCCCTTTCACACCAGTGGACCGATCAGGTCTGCCTGCCCATTTTTCAGGCAGACCCGATTGGACCACCCATTGTTCTCTATGGAGCGGCGGATGACATGCGTCCACTGACACCCACCGGGTGTCAATCATATCAATCCAATCAAAACAGGCGGATGGGGTCCGTCCAGTGGATCGGATGACAGTCAGATGGGAACTGTCAGGCAGTCCCTTTCCATCCAATCGCCCCATAGAGAACAGCGGGCTGTGTCCACTTATTTTATTTATTTATTTATTTATTTCAGGTACTTATATAGCGCCGTCAATTTACGCAGCGCTTTACATATACATTGTACATTCACATCAGTCCCTACCCTCAAGGAGCTTACAATCTAAGGTCCCTAACTCACATTCATACATACTAGGGACAATTTAGACAGGATCCAATTAACCTACCAGCACGTCTTTGGGGTGTGGGAGGAAACCGGAGTACCCGGAAGAAACCCACGCAGGCACAGGGAGAACATGCAAACTCCAAGCAGGTATAGTGTCGTGATTGGGATTTGAACCAGTGACCCTTCTTACTGCTAGGTGAGAGTGCTACCCACTACACCACTGTGCCGCCCACTTCCATCTGATCCAATGGACGAATGGCGTATGTATCCCCATCCATCTGCATAGCAGAGCGGACACAGACCTGTCTTCTTCCTGCTCAGAAGGGAACAGTGGAGACATCCTCTGCCGAGCAGGGGGATCTCTTGCACACTATGGGAACACGTGCAGTTTTGCTTGCATTCTTTACAAATGTGAACAGAGCCTTAGCTCCATACGAACCAGCGCATATTCTTTATATGAATTTTTTCACAAATGATAGCCAGCACATTTTTAAAAGTGCTGCAGTTCCTGAAGTTCTCCTTTATTTCAGTGTATTCTACTTCAGCCAGTTTTTTTTTTTTTTTTAGAAAACACTTTATGTATGTGTGGTTTTTTTTTTTTTTTTCCACGTTATCTGGTTGGACGTTAACAATGAGAACCTTGGACAAGAATCTATTCACATAACATGCAAACCAGTCGTTTTTCTGAATTTGAAGTGCCTGTGTAACAAATAAGATAAATAGAATATTGGACTGAAAAATGTCGACTTGCCCGATCATTTCCATTTAAAAACACCAGCTGGCTGTCGGTAAAGGTAACGTGTTTTTTTTTTTTTCTTCTTATTTTACAAGTAATAGTATGTGCTTGTAAATCTCAGTTAAATGTACATACTCTTTATTAAACATTCAATTAAAGCAGGCCATTTTATTTTAATATTGGCTTTCTTGTTTCTCAATTTGTGCTGCATAATAGTACACAATAGGAGAACTTTAGCTTACAGTCAGCATAGCTTGCATTTGGGAGTTTTTATAATGTACAGTGAGGGTGCAATCATTTTACAAAGCGCCATTATTGTATTTTACCATTTGAATGGGCTTCAACTCCCTCTGTCTCGGTTATAGGAAAAACTGCTTAAAGGTTAATCATACTTTTAAATCCTTTTGTATCTAACGCCAAATTTATTTTATTTATTTTTCATTTTTGTAAAGCGTGGCAAAGGGTTAGACCAGCGTTTCTCAAACTTTTTTTGTCTTGCGCACTAAAAAGATGTAAAAATGTTTGCGGCACACCTGAAAAGATTTACCAATTTTTGTGGCCAACAGTAAATATAATATATACAAAAGCAGTAGTCTTATGTGATCCCCAATATTATGTATCACTGATATATAATATTAGGGATCAATGTCGCAGTCCCGCTAAAAATCACAGATCACCACCATTACTAGTAAAAAAAATAATAATAAAAATGCCATAATTATATCCCCTATTTTGTAGACGCTATAACTTTTGCGCAAACCAATCAATATATGCTTATTGCGATTTTTTTTACCAAAAATATGTAGAATACATTAAATACATACATTTAAAGCAGTTGTATACCTTTTTTTAACTTTAACCTACAGGCCTATAAGGCTTACCCTGTAGGTAAAATTAATATCTCCTAAACCTGTAACGGTTTAGGAGACATTTACTTTACATCAGCGGCGCATGCGCTGTGAAGGCCCGGCAGACGCTGCCGGACCTTGCCGGGAAGACGTAATCGCGGCTTCGGCCACTCACAGCGCCGGAGCTGCGATATCCGGAAGAAACGCTGAGGGAACATGTCAGCTCCCTCGGCGTGGACCGGGATCAGATGTCGAGGCCTCGTTCTAAGGTAAGTAATTAATAAGGAGCTAGTACGCGCTGCATACTAGCTCATTATGCCTTCGCCTTGCAGGTCTTTTTGTTTAAAAAATAAAATAAATAAATCTGTGCGGGTATACAACCGCTTTAATTTCCAGATCCTGCTCTCCCCCAGCAGACTGTGCTCCACCATGCTCCAGCAGTGGACTGTTCCTCTCCGTCATCACATCCAGTGGAAGGTTATGGACCTTGCACTGGTCTTGAGGATTTCAGGATGCTAGTGCATAGGGGGGCGGCGGTCTGATTTCAGATAAGAGTTACAAAAGTGGCTCTTGTGACCAGATAATCACAGAAAATGGCCCTTCCATTTCATAACCCAACCCCCCCCCAGTTGTATAACAGCCCGTGCGTACTACAGCATAGTGTGGGTGGAACCTTTGTGCGGATCCCTCGCTGACTTTTCCTGCCCATTAATGCCCATCTAATTTGATGGGCAGTTTGTACAAATCAGACAGCCCAGTCCTGCCGGTAACATTGGCGTATAGGGACAGTGACACCAGCCATTTGCTTTATCATCTGGCATAACACACAGGACCCTACTCCCTGCTTTGCAAAGGATTTTGGCCACTACTAGAGACTTCACAGGCTTGTAAAACTTTCTTAAGCCTTGGATTTCGTTTTTTTCTTCAATACGCAAATGCAGCAGACAATGAGTGTGGCCGCAACATGGCCAATGAAACAAATTAGAATTAAAAACCATTGAGGCTATAGTGTATGCTTGGGAAGAGAAGAATTGGGAGTATTTTAAAAGGTGGGAATCTGCAAAAGTTTGTCTAATCCGTGTAATGTACATTGATCTCCCAGAGGGGAATGTTTTTTCTCAACAAAAGTGGAGTTACTTTTTAAACTAGAACACTCAGTACTACTACTGCAGTCCATAGTCAAAGAAAAAAAATGAGATGGTAAATCAGCTGACAATTTGTATCCTGATTGGAGCTCTTCCTTGATTCAAAGACCCAAATTCTCAACAGCATGAGTTTGCAAACTCAGCACCAAAGTCTGCCATGTGGCATTAATGAGCTTCCTACAAGTATTCAGTGATGCATTAACTGGTATGCCAGATTCCACGGTTAACCATGTGGCAACAGGAACCGACAAATGGATGACATGTTATCAATTGTTACATGCCAGGAGATACAATGAATGTCAACTCTGACACATACTTAAAAAGGGAAGTTAATTATAGCTTATGAGCCTATAAATACTTGCCACTTTTTGCTGACATATTGACATTCATATTCTTCCTGATATTTGGAAGGGGGTAAGGATGTATGTATAGCCAGCTTGACACGCAAAACAAAAAAATGACAGAAACTGAAAAAAATAAATAAAATAAAAAAATAATATGGTAAAATCATGCTCCCATGCAAGCTTTTGGGGGTTACATTATTTTGTATGCAATAAGGAAACCCACCATACAGGTTTTACCCATCTACAGTGTTTTTTTACCGCAACCCATAGGCAGTTTACATGCGTGTTGTGGTGTCCTTAAAAATTGCACTTGGTTTTGTGCATCACATCAAGTATTAACACGTTTTAGGCCTCATTCACAAAAAACTTACACCTGTGCAAGGGCCGTGTTTACCTGCATGGGGATACACAGGTGTTACATGAATCCCCATGTAGACAGTCCCACTGATGACAAATGGAATGCAGCGGCTGCATGCACACAGACACTACTCCAGATATGATGTGGGTGCAGGTACATGGCCCCGAGCGCACGCCGTCTGATGCACGGAACATCTGTGCATCCCCCATGCAGGTATCACCAATTATATAAAAACGGTGGGACTAAATCTGATTGGTGGCTGGGAATATCATCTTTGTTTGTTCCATATGTGACACACAGCAGGGAGGCTACAGCGGGTGTGTTTGGGAATAGCTATCCAGAATCACAATCAGATAAAAGTACCTAAAACAGACTGACACTACAGTAATCTGGATGAAAAACCGGTATACTGAGCAGGTAAGTGGTTCCCTTTATGCACCTCTAGGTTTAAAGCCCAACTCCAGACTCCATTCATTATATTCTGGTATTTTTATTCTATACCTGATTACCTGTGTTACTGTATGTTGGTTCAGATGCTAATATCTGGAACTATGTTTGGTCTTGTCTTCGCATTTTGGATGTATGTAAATTAGGGATGCACCGATACCCATTTTTTTTTAATTATTGGCAAGTACGAGATACTTTAATGGTGCGATTTGCATCCATACAAAATTAATGGGATGGGGGGGGGGGGGGGGGTTGGGGAAATCACACTGCAAAGAATTGCATGCATTTTGAACAGGAATGCAGTGCGATTCCTGTCCTAATTGTATGCGGTTTCCCCACCGCTCCTGTGTGAACCAAGGCTTGTGATTTTGAGCCCAAATTCACACAGGAGCAGGGAAAGCTCCCTGCATAATGGGTTCTACCAGATGCAGCTCCCATTCGACTGTATACATCTGCGGCTTCTCCTGCCTCTCTCCCCCCAGCCTCCAACGGTTCGAGCCATCCACTGGACCCCCCTTCCCATTGCCAAATTTGCCAACCCCCGCTGTCAGAAAAGCCCTTTAACCAGTCCGGGGATTTGAAACCCCCCTGGCTTTCTCTCCTCTCGACAGTAAGGGCTAGATGCCTTCTGATTGGTCAGGGCTGCCCACGTAACAGTGCTGACCAATGAGAATCCCTATAATCCGTGATGTCAGCACTCAGAGATGGCTCAAACAGCTGGAGGCTGGGGGGAGAGAGAGGTGCCGAGGGCTTGGGGGAGAAACAAAGCCATGGGAGAGGTAAGGGGAGCCGCAGCCACAGATGTCCAGTCGGATGGGAGCTGGAGGAACCAGTCATGCAGGAAGGTTTCCCGCACAGGAATCGCACCATATTCCTGTTCAAATTGCATGCAATTTTTTTGCAGTGCAATTTGTGCTCATTCATTTCGCATGGACGCAAATCGCACCGAAAAGTATCTGTTTCGGTATCGGGAGCATTTTCACGAGTACTCAGGAAATTACTCAGTATTGGCACCGATACTGGTGCATCCCTAATGCAAGTGCAAGATACAATGAATAAAGAATACATAAAGCCCAACTCCAGCTTTGCTATTACTTTAAAAAAAGGCTCTTTGGGCCAAGCTGGCCCTTCCCTAAGAAATGCGGCTACTATCAGCGCTGTATAAACTGTATGTGGCATCAGATAGATACAGAAGACATCGCTGTGTTCCGGCAGTGTTACAGGGACTTCACAAGATGTTCCCGCAATAAAATCGAGTTGGGCTGAGTGCTGCTCAGCCAGTCACAATAATACAAGGCTTCTCGTGATTAGCTGAAATGGAGAGGTGGGTGATGTCATAATTTCTACTTCAGCCAATCAGAAGAAGCCTTGTATTCAGTCATAAAAATACAAGGCTTCCTGTGAAAAGCTGAGCAGTGCTCACCCCCACACAATTTTGTTCCGGTAATGAAATGCAAAGCACCCGTACTCCTGCCAGAACATACCTCTGTACACTGTATGTAGCCGAGGCTTTAGGCTTCATTCACACCTATGCAGGTTGCAGTTTGCATATTTCAGGTGCATTTTGCATTTTTCAATATACATTCTTGATCCATTGACAGTGGCGGCTGGTGCTCAAAATTTATGGGGGGGATGCAAACAAACTGAAAAAGAAACATCAATTGCAGCCCCACTGTGCCCAAACACAGCCACTGTGTCCCATCAAACGCTGCCACTGTAACCCCCCCCCCCCCTGCGCGCTCGCCGTCTGCCCCGCACTTACCCTATCTCAGTGGCGGGTGAGGCCTGCGGGTGATGGGGGCGAGCGGTGGCAGCAGGTCAGACAGCGGCTCCTGTGTCCTCAATGCAGCTCCTCCCCTCTTCCCAATAGTCATCCAATTGCAGCGCCTGTCCCTTCAGTGAATCAGGTGACGGGTAACAGAACCACGCACCCGATTGGCGGAGAGGAGGTTTAGTGTTGGACTCCGAGCGCAATGCTTTGCGCTATGTGTTTACCTTTTTAGAAGCCTATTAGAGCCTATGGTTCTAATCAGGTGTCAAAAACACCCCCGCCACTGCAATTCAGGCGCCCGGCGTCCGGAAAGGGGGCGGATACCTGAACAGGGGGTGGTGGCGGGAGCCATGGATAGATTCATGCAATGCATGAATCTATCAATTAGTCATAGAGGGGGGAGGCTGGAGAGAGGGGGCGGCGCCCTTAATGGACGCAACGCCACTGTCCATTGACGTTTACGGAACCAAAAAAAAAAAAAAAACTGAAAAAAGTCCCTGGCCCTTTCCATTAAATGCATAGATGTGAACTACATTCATTGTGGGCGCGCTCCCTAGTCCAGCATTTTCGTCCATAGACACAGAATGCCTCGCCCCCCGGGTCATTGGATTGGATTGACAGCAGCGGGAGCCAATGGCTGCGCTGCCATTAATCTATCCAATCAAGAGCCGAGACAATGGGTAAAGAGTGTCAGCCCGTCCCTGGCGTGGGAACGAATGAGCTCAGGTGAGGGGGGGGGGGGGGAGCTGCTGAGTGACAGCAGTTTTTTCACTCTAATGCAGAAAAGAAAAAAAAAAAAAACCACGAGGGTTTACAACCAATTTAAGTGGAGATATCTAAATGATGTCTGCAGCTACAGGCATCAGATATCTTTTTTTTCTTTTCCCCAGCAGGCGACTTTCAGCAAAGTAAAAGCCCTCATAGCGGCCGTTTAGTCGCTTGATTGATTACACACTTCTCCAGTCCCGCCCATGCAATCGGCGGGCCGGAGAATGAAACCGCAGATGGTGGCAGTTTACCATACATGACGTCATACATCTCTATGACCCTCAGAGTCCGCAAGCAACATCATGACGCCACTTCCTGTGCCGGCAGGTGTAAACACCGCGTTTTTTTCTTTATCTAAGGCTTTCCATTATACAGGAGAGATGTGGGGACTTATAGAATATATAGAATCCAGATCGCTCTGTAAAGAGGACCTGTCATGCACTATTCCTATTACAAGGGATGTTTACATTCCTTGTAATAGGAACAAAAGAATAAAAAACAAAACAAAAAAAAAAACAAAAACACAACACCACACATTAAAAGCGCTTCCATCCCCTCGTGCACGTACGCAGAAGCAAACGCATACGTAGGCCGTGCCCGCATATATAAAGAGCGTTCAAACCACACGAGGTATCGCCGTGAATGTTAGGACGAGAGTAATAATTCTAGCGGAAGACCTCCTCTAACTCTAAACAGGCAACCTGTAAAATATTTTTTTAAAGCGTAGCCTATAGAGGTTTTTAAATACTGCATTTTGGTGCCATTCCACAGGTGTTCGCAATTTTAAAGTGAGACATGTTAGGTAAAGATTTCCTCAGCGTAATATCATTTTTCACATTATACAAAAAAAATTAGGCTAACTTTAGGGTTTTTTTTTATTATTCATGAGAGTGCCGCCCCCCCCCCGCCAAAAAAAATGCATTTAAAAAAATTGCTGCGCAAATACCATGAGACATATACAATTGCAACAACCACAGTTTTTTTCCCTAGGGTCTCTGCTAACAAAAAAAGATATATAAAATGTTTGGGGGGTTCCAAGTAATTTTCTAGCAAATAAAAAAAAAAAAAAAAAAAAAAGATTTTTACATATGAGAGAAATTTCAGAATTGGCCCGGATGGCAGGTGGTTAAAGTTATAGCAATGTTGGAGTTGGGCTTTAATTTTCCGTTTTAGCTGGAGTAAAACTTTAGCATTCCTAAACTCCATAAAGCATGACTTGCAAAAGGGTCTTATCAGCCTGGTACAGACAGATGCAACTACCAACTGTGCTCTATTGTCAGGGACACTCCAATCTTTTCAGGATTTGTCCTTGAAATATTCCAGGTTTCTTTCTTATTACCTCAAAATAAAAGAGTTCGAAATTTCAAGTCAAGCGGTTTAATCTTTTCAAAGAGCAATCTAAACCACTCAGTGAACTTCTAATCATATCCAGTTAAAGCGGAACTACACTGCATCTGAGCACCACAAACCAAAAATGCTTAATTAATTTTTAATATGCAAAGCAATTTTCCCCATTCATCCTCGATGGATTTGTGTCTTTTTTTCAACCTCACCAACTATGAAAACTGTTAAAAAAAAAAAACACACAACACAAGTAAATATCGTAAAGCGACACTATATTGCCAAAAGTATTGGGACACCTGCCTTTACACACACGTGAATTTTAATGGCATCCCAGTCTTAGTCCGTAGGGTTCAATATTAGACAAGTTGTGCGCTGAGCTCTCCCTCCCCCTCCCTCTCGACACAAATTTATCTCATGGCTGCACCAGAGAGAAATAGCACTTAGAGTTTTGGAGAGAGATAAGTAAACACTACAGGTATACACTATATTTATAAAAGTATTGGGACGCCTGCCTTTACATGCTGATAAAATTTAATGGCATCCCAGTCTTAGACTGTAGGGTTCAATATTGAGTTGGCCTACCCTTTGCAGCTATAAGAGCTTCAACTCTCCTGGGAAGGCTGTCCACAAGGTTTAGGAGTGTGTCTATGGGAATGTTTGACCATTCTTCCAGAAGTGCATTTGTGGGGTCAGGTACTGATGTTGGACAAGAAGGCCTGGCTCGCAGTCTCCATTGTAATTCATCCCAAAGGTGTTCTATCAGGTTGAGGTCAGGACTCTGTGCAGGCCAGCCATGTCCCTCCACCCCAAACTCGCTCATCCATGTTTTTATGGACCTTGCTTTGTGCACTGGCCCAAATCATTTGGTGGAGGGGGGATTATGGTGTGGGGTTGATTTTCAGGGGCTGGGCCCCATAGTTTCAAAAAAAAAAAAAAAAAAAAAAAGGGAACATCAGAATCCCAAGACATTTTGGACAATTTCATGCTCCCAACTTTGTGGGAACAGTTTGGGGATCTTCCCGTTTCAACATGACTGAGCACCAGTGCACAAAGCAAAGTCCATAAAGAGATGGATGAGCGAGTCTGGGGTTGAGGAACTTGATTGGTCTGTACAGAGTCCTGACCTCAATCTGATAGAACACCTTTGGGATGAATTAGAGCGGAGTCTGCGAGCCAGGCCTTTTCATCCAACATCAGTGCCTGGCCTCACAAATGCGCTTCTGGAAGAATGGTCGAACATTCCCATAGACACACTCCTAAACCTTGTGGACAGCCTTCCCAGAAGAGCTGAAGCTGTTATAGCTGCAAAGGATGAGAGTCAAATGTAGC
This sequence comes from Lithobates clamitans, assembly GCA_037952925.1. Classification (NCBI taxonomy): domain Eukaryota; kingdom Metazoa; phylum Chordata; class Amphibia; order Anura; family Ranidae; genus Lithobates; species Lithobates clamitans. The sequence continues at coordinate 3,808,892 of JBBGZY010000790.1, forward strand.
ACCAGAGGGGGAAAGGAGTACAATGAGCGGAAGTTCATCTTTTGGGTGGAACTCCACTTTAATTACCACTGGGTTTTTATGTTTTGCTAAACACAGATCGTCACGCTGCACGCACAAGCAGCCATTCTGGAAAAGGTCGTATGACTCCACTCAGAACAAAGAAATACCCTGATTTTCGTTTAACCAGTTCCCGCCCAGCCTGGTTAAAACAAAAAATTGTTCGCTCGTTTATTGTATGCAAAAATTTTCGAGCTTGTCCCTTCGGATAATTTTGCATGAACTGTCATGATCAGCTCTCAAAAGCTGTGTACGAATGATCAGATTATCGGACGATCGCTCCAAAAGCGGTATTTTTCCTCCAATTTTCTCAGTGTGTACGAAGCATAAGGGTCTGAATATTTTTTTCAAATTATAACGGACCACAATGGAAAAAGACAGTTGTGCTCATAAGTTTACATACCCTGACAGAATTTATGATTGCTTGGCCATTTTTTAGACAATATGAATGATAAACACAAACATTTTTTCACTCATTGTAAGTTTTTGGCTGAAGCCATTTATTATCAACTGTATTTACTCTTTTTAAATCATAATGGCAACAGAAACTACCCAAATTACCATAATCAAAAGTTTACATACCCCAGTTCTTAAAGCGGAAGTAAACCCATGCAAGCAACAGTTGCATTTCTGGCACATGCCGGAAATGTGACACTCCCATTGGTTGTGCTCTCAACCAAACTGTCAAACCATCCAATGGCTGGTGTCTTAACTGATCACATGTGCAGCATCATGGCAGTTGTAGATTACAGAGGCGAAGATGGCAGCTTCCTTGGCTGAAAACGACAGGTGGGTTTACTTCCACTTTAATACCGTGTATTGCCGCATTTAACATCAATGACAGCTTGAAGTCTTTTGTGGTATTTTTGAATGAGGCTCTTTATCTTCTCAGATGGTAAAGCTGCCCATTCCTCTTGGCAAAAAAACCTCCATTTCCTGTAAATTCTTTTGCTGTCTTGCATGAACTGCATGTTTGAGATCTCCCCAGAGTGGCTCAATGATATGGAGGTCAGGAGACTGAGATGGCCACTCCAGAACCTTCAATTTATTCTGCTGTAGCCAATGACAGGTCGACTAGGCCTTGTGTTTTGGATCATTGTCATGTTGGAATGTGCAAGTACGTCCCATGCGCAGCTTCCTGGCTAATGAATGCAAATGTTCCTCCAGTATTTTTTGATAACATACTGCATTCATCTTGCCAACAATCCTGTGCCTTTTTAGCTCACACATCCCCAAAACATAAGCGATTGACCTCCATACCTTTCATCATAGGCCTTGTTGACTCCTCTCCAAACGTAGAGTTTATGGTTCTGGCCAAAAAGCTAAATTTTGGTCTCATCGCTCCAAATGACTTTGTGCCAGAAGGTTTGAGGCTGGTCTCTGTGCTGTTTGGCATATTGTAAGTGGGATACTTTGTGGCATTTGCGTAGTAATGGATTTCTTCTGGCGACTCGACCATGCAGCCCATCTTTCTTCAAGTGCCTTCTTATTGTGCACCTTGAAACAGCCACACCACATGTTTTCAGAGAGTCCTGTATTTCGGCTGAAGTTATTTGTGGGTTTTTCTTTGCATATTGAACAATTTTCCTGGCAGTTGTGGCTGAAATTTTAGTTGGTCTACCTGACCGTGGATTGTTTTCAACAGAACCCCTCACTTTCCACTTCTTGATTAGAGTTTGGCGTTCTTAATTCCTTGGATATCTTTTTATATCCCTTTCCTGTTTTATACAGTTCAACTATCTTTTCCCACAGATCCTTTGACAATTCTTTTGCTTTCCCCAGGACTCAGAATCCAGAAACATCAGTGCAGCACTGGATGAAAGATGCAAGGGTCTGTCAGGAGTCCATAAACACACTGACCTTTTATACACACACACACACACACACACACACACTATTTACAAGCAAACAGATCACAGGTGAGGATGGTTACCTTTAATTGCCATTCAACCCCCTTTGCGTAAACTTGTGTGCATGTTATCAAGCCAAAATCACCAGGGTATGTAAACTTTTGATTAGGGTGATTTGGGTAGTTTCTTTTGCCATTATGATTTAAAAAGAGTAAACACAGTTGACTGATAATAAATGGCTTCGGTCAAACACCAACCATGAGTGGAAAATGTTTTTGTGTTATCATTCATATTCTCTGAAAAATGGCCAAGAAATCAAAATTCTGCCAGGGTATGTAAACTTAAAGTGGAGTTCCACCCACTTTTACAACTCTTCAGCATCCCTCACTAAACTGTGCACTGTAAACAAATTGGATATTTTTTTATTTTTTTTCTCAGCACCTACTGTATATCTGCTGTGTTTATTTATCACTTCCTCCTCCCTGGCCGCGGCCCATCGCATCATTTCCTGTTTGCAATGCCTTCTGGGAAGGGGCGGCAACTTCCTCTGAAACTGCCATTGCTATGGAAACCTGACCTGAAACCTATTACACTGCTTGTGCTGCACTGAGCATGTGGGGCGGCAACTTCCTCTGAAACTGCCGTTGCTATGGAAACCTGACCTGAAACCTATTACACTGCTTGTGCTGCACTGAGCATGTGCGAGATCTGCAAGGATGAGATCCAGGAAGAAGTACAGTCTGGCTTCAGATGCCCACACTTAAGATGGCCACGACCTGCTGTAAGTTTATAAAATAACAAACTACTGTTATAAACTAACAAAACAGACCTTAATTTACAGACTAACTTTACTAGAATACATTAAGCTTGTATATTATAGGGGTATTTTTATTTAAAAAGTATAATTTCGGCCGGAACACCACTTTAAGAGCACAACTGTATATTCATCCCAAATTCTAATATTGCTTTATTTAATTTGTGTAAGCTTGACAGTTGCAAATCTTTCAACACCCTGACACACTGTACTCTCCTTATGTGAGGTCAGGCAGCTGTGGGGAGCAACTGTCAGATTAAGTGAAACTCCATTTAAAAACAAAGATTAAGCACTTAAAGTGGAACTAAACCCTCAAAAGGTTTTTGGCTGCTGTCAGTCAAAACTTGTGAGGAGGGGTCGGGGCCGAGCCACGCTGTGTGTGTCTATGGATGCACACAGCCTGGCTTGCGAGCGCCCCATAGCAAGGACTGAGGTTGAGGACCACTGATCTATACAATTTCTGCGTTAGCTCAAAGAGCCCTCCTAATTCTCATGTTGGGCTGCAAAATGATTGGCTGTTGTAGAGATCTGAGAACGGAAGTGGTCGAGTAGGTTAGCAAAGATAACTAAGCAGGGCTGACATCAATCATTAATAAAATGAATGTATGTTGTCAGCCCACAAGAGGAGCTGAGCGAATTTCTGGCAGATCAACAAGAAATACTCTGTACTTGCAGGATCATTAACCGCTTCCCGACCGCCTCATGCACATATACTGCGGCAGAAGGGCACGTACAGGCAGATTAAGGTACCTGTACATTGCCCTTTAAGGAGGTGGCTTGCGGGCGCGCGCCCGCCAGGAGCTCCGTGACCGTGAGTGCCACAAACTCGATGTTCGCGGGGATACCCGCGATCGTCTCACGGTGAGGAAGAACGAGGGGAGATGCTAAAGTAAACAAGCATCTCCCCAATCTGCCTAATGACACTGATCACAGCTTCCTGTAAATCGGGAGCGGTGATCAGTGTAGTGTCACACTCAGCCCCTCCCACCAACAGTTAGAATCATTCCCTAGGACACACTTCCCTACAGCGCCACCTAGTGGTTAACCCCTTCACTGCCAGTCACATTTACAAAGTAATCAATACATTTTTAATCATACTGATAAAAAGAAAAAAAAAAAAAAAAAAAAATCACTGATCGCAGCCATTACTAGTAAAAAAAAAAAAAAAAATTGCCATAAACTATCCCCTATTTTGTAGACGCTATAACTTTTGCGCAAGCCAATCAATAAACCCTTATTGCAATTTTTTTTACCAAAAACACGTAGAAGAATACGTATCGGTCTAAACTGAAAAAAAAAATAAAATTATATATTTTTTGGGGATATTTATTATAGCAAAAAGTAAAAAAGAATGCATTTTTTTCAAAATTGTCGCTTTTTTTTTGTTTATAATGCAAAAAATAAAAACTGCACATTCCTATGTACAGTAGGAATGCTTCTGTGGTCATTTACAGCGCTCTTATTGCTGAGGCTTAGTCCATAAAGACAATCAAATATTACTTATCTTAAAGCGTTCTATAATGGAAGGAGGTTACTTATTTGCCCTCTGCTTTAGCAGCCAATTACCCCAAGGTTGCATTCACACCTGAGCGTTTTCAGCCCAAAAAACGCCCAACAAGCAAAATCCCATTCATTTCAAGGGCACCTGTTCACATCTGAGCGTTTTGTCACCTGAAGCAAAACACCTGAAGTTCAAAAAAGTACATGAGCTTCTTTCTGGACAGATTACAGGTGTTTTTCTGCTTTTTACATTGGCAACCTTCTGACCTGTACAAAATCATGGGAAAAGACGCTGTAAAACGCGCAACTTTCTGCCTGAAAACGAAACGCTCAGGTGTGAATGCAGCCTTACACTGAAGCTGCAAAAAGGTTAAAAAAAAAAAAAAAAAAAAATTGAACAGGCAGGCTATTTACTATAGAAGAGACATACAATAACAAATTTACCTGCCCGTCGGCAATCCTCTGCTGAATGTACACTGACTGAGCCACACATGCAGCTGCTGTAGGGCCTCAACCTGTTGGATTCGAGGTAAGTATTCCTGTCTTTAGTTTCACCTAAAGCAGAGCTCCACCCAAAAGCGAAAGCTCTACTTGTCTGCACAGGCATTGCTTCAAATCGCGGCAAAATCGCGCGACTTTGGGGTTGCAATAATGGAAACCAAGCCTTAGGTACCAAAAGTGAACAGTCCCTGGCCAAGACCTCAGAATAACAACAATAAAAAAAAAAAAAAAAAAAAAAGTAGTAAGGTTTTATGAATGACTGCAATATGCACAAAAGTGAAAGCTTTTGGCACTGACACAAGGGCTGGCTATCCCTGCTGTTGCATAGTTAAACGATCTAAATCACAACAGAAGCAAGCCGCGGGGAAACCCAGACATTACCCGCGCATGCAAAGTACTAGAAACTTATTAAAAGGAAAAGTAGAGTCGATTTTCAGTGAACGCAGAGTTATTATTACAGCATTTACCTTAAAGGCAGAGTTCATCTTTCCTTTTGCAAAAATGTAAAACCCAGATGTGATAAAGTAAAAGTACCCTGCGGTGGGCCTGCTCCTGCACTGAAGGGGTTAAATGCTCATTTAGCCTAATGAAAGGCAAAAGCAGTTTTACTTACCCAATCGTCTGCTACGAAAAGCAGAGTGCACCTCAGTATCTTCACCTCCAAGGTAGGGCGCTATGGTCCCTTCATTGGTCTTGATAACGTCACAGGCATCCGACTGCCAGACTGCAGGGGAGAAGAGGCTGCGGAAAACAGTCTAGCAGTGCGGAGGTTCAGGTAAGTAAAACTGCGTTACCCTATCCCCCTAGACATGAACGAGCAGTTAAAGTGAAATTACAGGTTTCAAAATCACTTTAAAAAGTTTGTTTGGGCCAAGCCAAGATCCATTTCTATACAATGTGTCTGCTGTGTGTACTCTAATATACTGTAATAGTATTAGCTGCATATAGAAAGGGCCGACTGGGTTCTGGCAAGGGAAGACTTACTTTTCCCAGAGTTCAGCTTTAACCACTTGTCGCCCGTAGGACGTCATATGACGTCCTGGACTTAAAGTAGAGATTTACGAATGATGCCAGCAGCTACAGGAATCATCCAAATATCTTATTCAGCTGGCGATTCCCTCAAATGTAAAAGTCATCCTAGCCGCTGGATTGCTTTTATAGCCTCTTCGGGCCCTCCTAAGTGATCATAGATCCCGGGATCCAAGCCGACGGGTTATCACAAAGCTGGTCGAAGACCAGATGCTCCCCAGTCATCTCTATGATCCTGGGAGGCCAGAAGCGATGTCATGTCATTTCCGGCTCTGGCAGATCTAAACGCCGCCATTTTCTTTTTCTTGGAAAGCAGAGATCAATGTATTTTTTTTTTTTAATCTTATGCTTTCCGGGGTAAAAGAGATATCTTGGGTCTTTTCATAAAGAGGACCTGTCATGCCTTATTGCCATCACAAGGGATGTTTACATTTCTTGTGATAGGAAGAAAAAGTGATCAAAAAAATAAATTAAAAAAGGGACAGTGTAAAATTATAGAAGCGAATGCATATGTAAATGTTTGCACCAAACATGTGGAGGTATCGGTGCAAACGTTATAGCAAGAGCAATAATTCTAGCACTGGACCTCCTCTGTAACTGTAAACTGGTCACCTGTAAAGATGTTTAAAGTGTTGCCTATGGAGATTTTTTTAATTACTGTAGTTTGGCGCCATTTCACAAGTGTTCGCAATTTTAAAGAGGGACATGTTAGGTATTTACTCAGTATAACATCTTTTAGATTTTAACAAAAAGAAAAAAAAAAAATGGGTTATATATTGGACACTTTTACCCCTTTCCTGCCCAGGCCAATTTTCAGCACTGTCGCACTTTGAATGACAATTGCACGGTCATGCAACACTGTACCCAAATGAAATTGTATCATTTTTTTCACACAAATAGAGCTTTCTTTTAGTGGTATTTAAACACTGCTGGGTTGTTCTGCTTTTTTTGCTAAAAAAAAAAAAATAATAATATATATAAAAAATAAAATAAAAAATAAAAGTCATAGTTTGTTATAAAATTTCTCCTTCATTGATGTGTGCTGATGAGGCTGCACTGATAAACATTGATAGGTGCCACTGGTGGGCACAGAAAAGGCAGCAGCAGCTCTCTGTGTGAGGGACCGATGTCTGACAGAAGCCAGTGATCGGCTTTTTCCCCTCACTGGCCGACAGCTGATGACGCGGTAAGGGGCCAGGAACGTGCATGGGATCCATTGACGCACTCTCTACAATTAAGGTCCGCTCTGTAGTCGTCGTTTTGCTATAGTGCGGGCAGGAGGTGGTTAATCACCACTGGGTTTTTTGCTAAACGTAAAAACATTTTTGGGGGAAAAAAAAAACAAAACACATTTTTCATAGTTTGTTATACAATTTTGCAAACAGATAATTTTTCTCCTTCACTGATGTGCGCTGATGAGGCTGCACTGATGAGGCGGCATTGGTGGGCACTGATGGACACGGATGAGGAGGCACTGATAGAAGCTGAGAGGCACCGGTGGGACCGCGCTGATAATCAGTGTCGAGGTCCCTTCAACACAAGCCAGTAATCTGCTTTCTTCTTCTCTCCTCACGCTGACAGCATAAGGCACACTGCACTGGAATCGGATTGCATAGGTGTTCACATTTAAGCGATCCGATTCTGTCAATCGCACTGCCTTTTGTGAACAGTTTTTGGGTGAACATTGACACCCCTGTGGTTCGCATGAGCACTGTGCGATTTCAATGCAGTGCAGGATATGCATACGCACAGAATATGCTGCGTTTCCCTCTCTGCATGTATGTGAAGCCTCAATATATCACCTTTTTAAAAATGTTATACTGTTGCTATATAGTATACTGTGACATAACAGAAATCCATTCATGCAGACTTGATGGCGGTTTACCCCACCCGGCCTTCGGGTCCTGGCGAAGCCTTTTGACACATCTGCACATGTGCAGATTTCCTGCTCATGTAAAAAGACAGCAAATGTTTGGGACTTCCATAATAGCTCTATTTGTGCATGCGTGGGGGAAATTCTATGAGTGCACATATGTGCCACAGGGCTTACTTGGGTCAGAAGCCCTTCTGCACAAAACATAGAATCCAAGAGGGGTGGCAGGGAACACAGAAGTCATTCTTACCTAGGTGAGTAATGCAGAAGTGCAAAAAAATAAAATTATAAATATCTTGCATAAGTATTTACCCCCCTTTGGCTTTAAACCTATTTTGTTACATTACAGCCTTTAGTTCAATGTTTTTTTTTTAATCTGAATTATATGTGATGGATCAGAACACAATAGTCTAAGTTGGTGAAGTAAAATTGGAAAGAAAAAAAAAAAAAATTATATATATATATATATATATATATATATATATATATAAAAAAATTTTTCTTATATATTATATATAATTTCTTTTATTATAATATATATATATATATATATATTCAGAAATAAAAGAAAATGATAATTGGCACGTGCGTAAGTATTCACCCCTTTGTTATAAAGCCCATAAAAAGCTCTGGTGCAACCAATTACCTTCAGAAGTCACATAATTAGTGAAATGATGTCCACCTGTGTGCAATCTAAGTGTCAGATGATCTGTCATTACATATACACACCTTTCTGAAAGGCCCCAGAGGCTGCAACACCTAAGCAAGAGGCACCACTAACCAAACACTGCCATGAAGACCAAGGAACTCTCCAAACAAGTAAGGGACAATGTTGTTGAGATGTACAAGTCAGGGTTAGGTTATAAAAAAATATCCAAATCTTTGATGATCCCTAGGAGCACCATCAAATCTATCATAACTAAATAAAAAGAACATGGCACAACAGCAAACCTGGCAAGAGACGGCCGCACACCAAAACTCACAGACCGGGCAAGGAGGGCATTAATCAGAGAGGCAGCATAGAGACCTAAGGTAAACCTAGAGGAGCTGCAGAGTTCCACAACAGAGACTGGAGTATCTGTACATAGGATGACAATAAGCCGTACGCTCCATAGAGTTGGGCTTTATGGCAGAGTGGCCAGAAGAAAGCCATTACATTCAGCAAAAAACAAAATGACACATTTTGAGTTGGCATGTGAGAGTCTCCCAAAATGTATGGAGGAACTTTTTGGCCATCAAAGAAAATGCTATGTCTGGCGCAAACCCAACACATCACATCACCCAAAGAACACCATCCACACAGTGAAACATGGTGGTGGCAACATCATGCTGTGGGGATGTTTTTCAGCAGTTGGGACTGGGAAACTGGTCGGGGTTGAGGGAAAGATGGTGCTAAATACAGGGATATTCTTGAGCAAAACCTGTACCACTCTGTGTGTAATTTGAGGTTAGGACGGAGGTTCACCTTCCAGCAGGACAATGACCCCAAACACACTGCTAAATCAACACTTGAGAGGTTTAAGGGGAAAAATGTAAATGTGTTGGAATGGCCTAGTCAAAGTCCAGACCTCAATCCAATAGAAAATCTGTGGTCAGACTTAAAGATTGCTGTTCATGAGCGCAAACCATCCAACTTGAAGGAGCTGGAGCAGTTTTGAAGGAGGAATGGGCAAAAATCCCAGTGGTAAGATGTGGCAAGCTCATAGAGACTTATCCAAAGCGACTTGGAGCTGTGATAGCTGCAAAAGGTGGTTCTACAAAGTATTGACTTTAGGGGTGTGAATAGTTATGCACATTGACTTTTTCTGTTATTTTGTCCTATATGTTGTTTGATAACACAATAAAAAAAAAATCTTCAAAAGTTGTGGGCATGTTCTGTAAATTAAATGATGCAAATCCTCAAACAATCCATGTTAATTCCAGGTTGTAAGGGCAACAAAACACGAAAAGTACCAAGGGGGTGAATACTTTTGCAAGGCACTATATTATATATAAATAATTTTTTTTCTGTAAAAGGTGAACTAACCCTTTAAAGCGGACATTCACCCTAAACAGTGTCCTAATGCCCTGCATCCTCCCCACCTCCCTCTCACAAGTGTGTATATATATATATATATATATATATATATATATATATATATATATATATATATATATATATATATATATATATACATACACACACACACACACACACACACACACTTGTGAGAGGGAGGTGGGGAGGATGCAGGGCAATGGGACGGTTTCGAGTGAAGATCAGCTTTAAAGCATTAGTTCATCTTTAGTGGGGAAAAAAAAAAAATAGTAAAAAGGTGAACCAACGCTGAACCCCCTCCCAACCCCCCGTTCTCCTCTGTACTTACCTCTGGCAATCCTGAGCTGTCAGGGCTCTCGCAAGCAATCCACAATTTCGAACGCCCTACTGTTCTCTTTCATACCGTCATGGCGCTGACCAATCAATCCATCGTCCTGGGAGTGCTGATGGAGAAGAGGGAAAACAGTGGGAATTAAACTCTGGGCTGCTGGAGACCGCAGGAGCCCTGACAGCTCAGGATCACTGGTGGTAGGTACAGAACAAACCATGTGCGGGGGGGGTGTTAATAAAATTCACCATTACTTTTTTTTCCCTGTAATGGTGGACCAACATTGTTTGGGAGATTTACTAAAACTGGAGAGTGCAAAATCTAGTGCCGTTCAGCATAGAAACCAATCAGCTTCCAGGTTTTATTGTCAAAGCTTAAAATTGAACAAGCTGAAGTTAGAAGCCGATTGGCTACCATGCACATCTGCCCCAGATTCTGAGTGCTCCAGTTTCAGTAAATCTCCCCCTTGGAGCCCTGTTCAAACTATACGCACCCTTGCCCATCGCAGTCCCAATGTGTAGGCAGGTGCAATCTATTTTCTCCACTGCAGGTGTTGCTGAACCTCAGCGGCATTGTAGTTGAAGGGGAAAATGAAATAAAAAGTAGCGCATAAATGGTGCCAAAAGTCTTCAATCAAGAAAACAACTGAAAAAAACAAATGTCCACAAATAATAAACATAACAGTGAAAAAACTTGTAAGTCTCTCAATATAGGTGAATAAAATCCTGTCGGTGAGTGGGAAACAAATGGCATGGAATGTCCCACTGAAAACCATGCGTGGATGCAGGGAGACAGAAGTTAAAACGCAGGTGAATCAACAAATCATCCCCAAGTTGTATCTCTCAACAACATGCGACTTGGTAAAGGTGGTGTGTAAGAAACTCTTACCAGATATGATGGACTCCCTTGTCAGCGACAGGGAGTCACTCGAGCGGGTTTCCTCTCAGGGCCAGTGAACGGGCATCACAGCTCTGCGAACCTTCTGGGTCAAACTCTGCGCGGATCTCCCGGGGTCGCCAGGTGGGTCCTCCCAAAGGATGGCCAAGGTGCAGATCAGAGGGAACAATGCGTCACGTACAAAGGCTGGAGTGAAGGCTGGTTGAATCTCTCAGTAAGTATGTGGAGAAAAAATAAACAAGCTCCACATAGTGTAGATGAGCAAAAATAGGATTTTTATTGCTAAAAACGCCAGGTAACAATAAAATGTGATCACAGAGTATAAAATCGAAAATGGGCAACAAGGAGGATGCATCCTCCTTGTTGCCCATTTTCGATTTTATACTCTGTGATCACATTTTATTGTTACCTGGCGTTTTTAGCAATAAAAATCCTATTTTTGCTCATCTACACTATGTGGAGCTTGTTTATTTTTTCTCCACATACTTACTGAGAGATTCAACCAGCCTTCACTCCAGCCTTTGTACGTGACGCATTGTTCCCTCTGATCTGCACCTTGGCCATCCTTTGGGAGGACCCACCTGGCGACCACGGGAGATCCGCGCAGAGTTTGACCCAGAAGGTTCGCAGAGCTGTGATGCCCGTTCACTGGCCCTGAGAGGAAACCCGCTCGAGTGACTCCCTGTCGCTGACAAGGGAGTCCATCATATCTGGTAAGAGTTTCTTACACACCACCTTTACCAAGTCGCATGTTGTTGAGAGATACAACTTGGGGATGATTTGTTGATTCACCTGCGTTTTAACTTCTGTCTCCCTGCATCCACGCATGGTTTTCAGTGGGACATTCCATGCCATTTGTTTCCCACTCACCGACAGGATTTTATTCACCTATATTGAGAGACTTACAAGTTTTTTCACTGTTATGTTTATTATTTGTGGACATTTGTTTTTTTCAGTTGTTTTCTTGATTGAAGACTTTTGGCACCATTTATGCGCTACTTTTTATTTCATTTTCACATGTTTCTTTGGTTGTTGTCACCTTGTAAGTAGCTGCTCCGCACCATATATTCTTTCAATTAAGCGCAGTGTACACTTTTATTATATTTGCACTAGTTGAAGGGGAAGTCAAGAGGAACGTGGTTCTGGATCCCAGGCTTTTCATGTGTGAGCAGTGTAGGGACAGGCCACTCGTCTGACGGGGACAGTAGTAGCAGTAGGGAGAGGTTAGTGATGGGAAATGGCAGGACATGCTATTCTTCCTGGAAGCCTCGCAGTTTGGACACAGACCAACCAGACCACATTCTATCCCTCAAGACAGATGCTGTCAGAGCATCCGAAACCTGCTGCTACCCTGTTCTCTGCAACATCCCGAGTGCTCCCGGTCGGGTTGTCCTCCCGCCGGATAGTTGACTGTGTTCGGACTTTACCTACAATATGGTTCTCTTAATGCATCTGGTCTCCATGTGTTTACTGCTGCCGCACTACACTGCGCCTCCCCACAAACGCACAGACAAAGCAACCTGTCTCGGGTCCTAGAAATTCAGCTCACACCAAGGAGATAAAAAAAAAAAAAAATGTAAAAAAAATTATACTACTACTACTACTACTACTGCTTTTTTCCAACGCAGTGCTGTGACACACTACACCGCATCACAACCCACGATGTTGAATGTCATTTTTGCAACTTTGCAATAAAGTTAAAAAAAAATAAGTAAACTGTTATGCGGTAGTTCATTGATTATACACAATAAATGTAGGGCATGCACTACTTTTTTCAAACCCAGCGCCGCAACTCACTACACCATATTGCAACCCATGCTGTTGAATAAAGACGAATGTCACTTTTGCAACAAAGTTAAAAAAATAGGTAAACAGTGCGATGCACAGTTCATTGTACACAATAATTGTAGGGCATGCAATACTTTAAAATTGCAAAAAGAATTCCAGCAACTCGATTGCTTCTTCTTAATTCTTTATTGAGCACAAACAGCAGTGCGACATATTACCATGCAATACTTTAGCGCAGTGCTGCAACTCACTACACCACATCACAACCCATGTTGTTGAATAAAGACAAATGTCATTTTTTTACTTTTTTGCAATAGTAAACAGCGTTTAACTTTTACAATGCACGCCAGCAGCTGCGATACAATGCACTTTAAAAAAAAGGGAAAGGAAAAATATTTTGGCTTCTTCTGTACAGGAGATAAAAAAAAAAAAAAAAAAAAAAAAAAAAAAACCACACACACACACACACACACACGCAAGCACAGGTCAACGCACGTTAGACACAAAGCGCACAACGTGAATCCAGCCACAGGCTTGCACCATTTTATCTTTTACAACACACGCCAGGGGCTGCAGTACAAATGCACTTTAAGGGCAAGGAAAGGTATTTGGGCTTCTTCTGCGCAGGGCAAATAAACACAGCATACAAAACGCACATCAACGCACGCTAGAGGCAGCACACACACAGTGTGAATCCAGCCACAGGCTTGCGCCATTTATCGGTTACAATGCACACTGGTGGCTGTGGTACAAAGCATCACAACGCAATTTAAGGGAAAGGAAAAAGTATTTTGACGGCTTTTGCACAGGGAAAACAAAAACACACGCCAACGCACGCTAGACGCAGTGCACACAGCGTGAACCCAGCCACAGGCTTGCACCATTTATCTTTTACGGTGCACTCCAGCGGCTGCGGTACAAAACACTTTAAGAGAAAGGAAAGGTATTTTGACTTCTTCTGCGCAGGGAAAAAACGCATTATGTAAGCGCACGTCAATGCACACTAGAACAGTGTGAACCCAGCCACGGGCTTGCGCCATTTAGCTTTTACAATGCATGCCGGCGGCTGCGCTACAACGTATTACAATGCAATTTATAGGAAAGGAAAAGTATTTTGGCTTCTTCTGCGCAGGGGGTAAAAAAAAAAAAAAAAGATGCATCCTAGCGCGCATCAGTACAACATACTTTAAGGGAAAGGTATTCTGGCTTCTGCACTGGGGAAAAGAACGCAAGCACACATCAATGCATTCTAGACGTTGCGCACACAGCGTGAACCCAACAACAGGCTTGCGTCATTTATCTTTTACAACGCACACCAGCGGCACAACGCACTTTAAGGGAAAGAAAAAATAATTTTGGCTTCTTCTGCACTGGGAAAATAAACACAGCATGCAAGCTCACGTCACCGCACACTAGACAGCACACACAGCATGAACCCAGTCAAAGGCTTGCGCCATTTATCTTTTACAAGGCACGCCAGTGACTGCGGAACAACGCAATTTAAAAGGTATTTTGGCTTCTTCTGCGCAGGGGGGTGGGGGTGACGCAGCATGCAACATCAACGCATGCTAGACGCAGCACATACAGTATTAACCCAGTTACAGGTTTGCGCCATTTATCTTTTACAACACGTGCCAGAGGTACAACACACTTCAAGGGAAAAGAAAAACGCAGCATGCAAGCGCATTGCAACGCACACTAGACACGTGAACCCAGCCACAGGCTTGAGCCATTTATCTTTTACAAGGCACTTTAAAGTGGATGTAAACTCCTTTCATGAAATCTGACCTGGGCACATATATCTGTAGTGTTTACTTATCTCTCTCCAAAGCTCTAAGTACAGTGTTTTTCTGCTGCTCCATTCCTCTGTTATTAGCATGATAACTTCTGACAAGTTCTGACACAGGAGATATAAGAAGCTAAAAATTTGTGTCCGGAAGGCTGATTAGAGGGAGATAAGCAGAGAGCTGGTCTAATCACAGCACAGCTCTGCAAGTTTCTTCATTCCTCTGTCTATGTAGAGGGGGGGGGTGCCTCTCCTTCAATCAGCTCACACACAGTGTATGCCCAAACTCCCCTCCCATTGATGAAACAGGAAGAAAATTTTGTAAAACAATGTGCACTTTCTAAAGAATATATAAAGCTGAAGACAGCAGATATACATGTACAACATATGTAGGGAGATTTGTTTCATCCCTGTGTATCATCTGAGGCCGTTCACTTCACTGGGTATATGTGAAGATTTACATCTACTTGAAAGGAAAAGTATTTTGGCTTCTTCTGCGCAGGGAAGATAAACGCAACATGCAAGCTCACGTCAACGCGCTCTAGAGGCAGTGCACAGAACATGAACCCAGCCACAGGCTTGCGCCATTTATATTTTACAATGCACCTTAAGGGAAAGGAAAGGTATTTCAGCTTCTTCTGTGCAGGGGGAAAAAAATGCAGCATGCAATCATATGGCAACGCGTGCTAGACTAGACGTAGCACACACAGCGTGAACCCAGCCACAGGCTTGCGCCATTTATCTTTTACAACACACACCAGTGGATGCGGTACAAGGCATTTTGAGGGAAGGGGAAGGATAAGGTTTTTCGGCTTCTTCTGTGCAGGGAAAAAAAAAAAAAAAAACGCAACATGCAAGCGCACTTCAACGCACACTAGATGCAGTGCACACAGCGTGAACCCAGCCACAGGCTTGCGCCATTTATCTTTTACAACACACGCCAGTGGCTGTGATGCAACACACTTTAAGGGAAAGGAAAGGTATTTTGGCTTCTTCTGTGCAGGGAAAAAAAATGCAGCATACAAGCGTACATCAACGCTCGCTAGACGCAGTGCACACAGCATGAATCCAGCCACAGGCTTGCTCAGTTTATCTTTTACAATGCACTTTAAAGGGAAAGGAAAAGTATTTTTTTGCTTCTTCTGCGCAGGGGAAAAAAAAAAAAGAAGAGCGCAGCATGCAAGCACACATCAACACACACTAGACGCGGCGCGCAGAGCGTGAACCCAGGCACAGGCTTACGCCATTTATCCTATTCAAACGCATGCCAGCGGCAGCAGCGGTACAATGGACATTAAGGGAAAGGAAAGGCATTTTGGCTTGTTCTGCACTGGGGGGAGTGGGGAGAATGCAGCATGCAAGCGTGCATCAACGTACACAGCGTGAACCCAACCACTAGCTTGCACCATTTATCCCTTACAAGTACAACGCAGCTAGGGTACAACGCACCTTAAGGGAAAGGAATTTGGGCTTCTTCTGCGCACAGGGAAAAAAAATGCAGCATGCAAGCGCACGTCAACGCAAGCTAGACGCAGCGCAGTATGAACCCAGCCACAGGCTTGCACCATTTCTCATTTACAACACATGCCAGTGGCTGCGGTACAACGCACTTTAAGGGAAAGGAAAAGTATTTTTTTGCTTCTTCTGCGCAGGAAAAAAAATAAATAAATAAAAACACGCAGCATGCAAGCACACGTCAACACACACTAGACGCACACTGCGTGAACCCAGGCACAGGCTCGCGCCATTTATATCTTTTACAACGCACTTGAAAGGAAAAGTATTTTGGCTTCTTTTGAGCAGAGGAAAAAAAAAAAAAAAACGCAATATGCAAGCGCACGTGCGCTGCCTCCAACATACATTGGAGGCAGCGCACGCAGTGTGAACCCAGTCATAGGCTTGCGCCATTTATCTTTTTCGACGCACGCCAGCGGCTGCAGCGGTACAATGCACGTTAAGGGAAAGGAATTTTGGCTTGTTCTGCATGGCGGCAGAGAATTTAGCATGCAAGCGCGCATCAACATACACTAGATGCGGCGCACGCAGCGTGACCCCAACTATTCTTGCGCCATTTATCTCTTACACCGCACTCCAGCAGCTACAGTACAACACACCTTAAGGGCAAGGAATTTTGGCTTCTTCTGCGCAGCGGGAAAAAAAAAAATGCAGCATGCAAGCGCACATCAACGCAAGCTAGACGCAGCACACAGCATGAACCCAGCCACAGGCTTAAACCATTTATCTTTTACAACGCACGCCAGTGGTACAACGCACTTTAGTGGAAAGGTATTTCGGCTTCTTCTATGCAGGGAAAAAAAAAAACGCAACATGCAAGTGCACGTCAACGCACGCTAGACGCAGTGCGCACAGCGTGAACCCAGCCACAGGCTTGCGCTATTTATCTTTTGCAACACACACCAGCGGCTGAGGTACAATACAATTTAAGGGAAAGGAAAAGGATTTTGGCTTCTTCTGTGCATGGGGGGGGGGGGGGGAAACGCAGCATGCAAGCGCACTTCAACGCACGTTAGACGCGGCGCGCACAGCATGCATCCAGCCACAGGCTTGCAGCTGCTTGGGTTTCTACCTGAGGCAGGATCTGTAGGCCTGAACAGGTATGTGCAGATGACAACAATCTGTGGCACACAACAATCTGCAGTACACATGCAGGATAGCACACGTGTGATTATAATCATTTGCATTCTGCACCCCCCCTCCCCCCCACATACACAGATCAATCCCCCGGCTGCAACACCTTCACGCAGCTGCATGCCTTCCTCTATGAAGCCATTCCTATTTGAGCATTTTCATGCCCTTTCAGCTCTCGCCCCCCCTACTCCCCCCCACTTGGTACTGCCCACACCATACGCTTCAGTGCAGTGGGCAGAACCATAAGGGGCATGAAGGGGGGGTGGGTGGGCCGAATCCTGGAAACCCCAAATACAAAAGCCTGCGAGGGAAGTAGAGGAAGGGAGACGGAGGAGGAGGGGTTAAATACCATATAGCCCGGATAGAATATAAGGACCGGCACCCCTCCCGAGGTGGACACGTTTACAGGCACCCCCCTTCCCTCTCTGGGAAGCACACACAAAAAGCAAAGGGGGAAAAAAATCTCAGTTTCATTCATAAGAGATGCCCAGGAAGGGGACGGAGGGCTGACACGGCTCCACCGCGGCCTACAAACTAGCGGAGACGCCGCAAATTAAAAGTTAAGAGGAGAACTTACCTAAAATGGCCACTGCTGCAGCCAAAATACAAACAGCTATTATTTGGTGAAGTTTAGCACAAGACACCCTGCAAGGACACCCTAACCTGACGGCGGAACGCCTCCCCTCCGTGCTCATTGGTCGCCTGTCTGGCAGGCCGCACCGAGGCTCGCCGCTGATTGGACGGCGGCTTGTCAAACAAGTGGTGGTCGTTTCAAGGCTGGTTGCGGCGTGGTTATTGCTTTGCTCCATTGTGCTGCTATTTGCATGGATGAGATGTGCTCTGTGATTGGCTGAGCGGAGGGAAAGGGGGGTACTGGAGGGGGTGCAGTGTGTGAGACAAGGGGGAGGAGGAGGAGGGGGGACTCAGGGGGGGTCCTGCTGGATATTTGAGCTGCTTTTTCCTGCTGGCTTCATACTAATCTCTATCATGCATTTCATAGCATGCAGCCCCCAGGTATACTGGGAGAAGAACTGAGGGCTGCTGGGTAGACTGGTGCTGCATAGAGATGGCATGTGCTGGGAAACACACCTCCCAATTTATGGGAACAAGGGGTATGTCTGCCCCAGGCTGCCAGTGGGCACAAGGGGTATGTCTGCCCCAGGCTGCCAATGGGCACAAGGGGTAAGGCTGTCAATGGGCACAAGGGGTATGTCTGCCCCAGGCTGCCAATGGGCACAAGGGGTAGGTCTGCCCCAGGCTGCCAATGGGCACAAGGGGTAGGTCTGCCCCAGGCTGCCAATGGCCACAAGGGGTAGGTCTGCCCCAGGCTGCCAATGGCCACAAGGGGTAGGTCTGCCCCAGGCTGCCAATGGCCACAAGGGGTAGGTCTGCCCCAGGCTGCCAATGGGCACAAGGGGTATGTCTGCCCCAGGCTGCAAATGGGCACAAAGGATATGTCTTCCCCAGGCTGCCAATGGCCACAAGGGGTATGTCTGGCCCAGGCTGGCAATGGGCACATGGAGTATGTCTAATTGAGGTTGGCAGTGGGCACAAGGGGTATGTCTGCTGCAGACTGGCAGTGGGCACAAGGTGGGTGTCTAATTCAGGTTGGCAATAGGCACATGATATATGTCTGATTCTACTTGACAATGAGCACAAAGGGTAATTCTGCTGCAGGTTTGTTTTGGGCACAAGGGGTATGTCTGTTGCAGGTTGGCAGTGGGCACAAGGGGCATGTCTCTTACTGGAAGATTGGTGGGCACAAGGGGTATGTTTCTTACTGGATGGCAGTGGGCACAAGGGGTATGTCTAATTCAGGTTTGCAATAGGCACATGAGATATGTCTGAACCAACCTGACAATGAGCACAAGGGTTATGTCTGCTGCAGGTTGGCAGTGGTCACAAGGGGTATGTCTGCCACAGTTTGGCAGTGCGCACAAAGGGTCTGTCTGATCCAGGCTGGCATTGGGCACAAGGGGTATGTCTCTTACTGGATGGCAATGGGCAAATGAGGTATGCCTAATTCAGGTGGGCAATGGGTGCATGGAATACATCTAATTCAGCCTGGCAGTGGGCACAAGGTGAGTTTCTAATTCACGTTTGCAATAGGCACATGAGATACAGTATGTCTGATCCAATCTGACAATGAGCCCAAGGGGTATGTCTACTGCAGGTTGGCAGTGGGCACAAGGGGTATGTCTGATCAAGGTTGGCCATGGGCACAAGGGGTATGTCTGCTGCAGGTTAGCAGGGGGCACAAGGGGTATGTCTGCTGAAGGTTGGTAGTAGGCACAAGGAATGTATTTGCTTTAGGTTGGCAGTGGGCACCAGGGGTATTTCTGCTGCAGGTTGGCAATGGGCATAAAGGTTGTGCCTTGTCCAGTTTGGGAATGGACACAAGGGGTATGCCTAATTAAGGTTGGCGAGGGGTATGTGTGGTTGGCAGTAGGCATAAAAGGTATGTCTGTTCCTGGTTGACAAGAGGCATGTCTCTTCCTGGTTGACAAGAGGTATGTCTGCTTCAGGTTAGCAGTGGGCACAAGGGGTATGTCTGCTGCAGATTGGCAGTGGGCACAAGGGGGTATGTCTGATCCAGGTTGGCAGTGAACACAAGGGGCATGTCTTTTCCACTCTGGTAATAGGCACAAGGGGTATGTCTGCTGCAGGTTGGAAAGAGGCACAAGAGGTATGTCTAATTTAAGTTGGCAATGGGCACAAGGGCTATGTGTAATTTCAGTTTGACAATGAGCATAAGGGGTATGTCTGCTGTAGGTTGTAAGTGGGCACAAGGGGTGTGTCTGCTGCAGGTTGGCACTGGACACAAAAGTTGTGTCTGCTGCAGGTTGGCAATGGGCACAAGGGTTGTGTCTTGTCTAGTTTGGGAAAGGACAAAAGGTGTATGTTTCAATTTGAAATCAAATAAAAATATACAGCGCTGTCAGAAAACGAAATATTAATAAGTGACTAGTATCAAAAAATGAATGTGACCATATAAGCTGCAGTTTTCATGTGAGATATAAACGCCATAAACAATAAATCAAAGATGCATTGTGAGCCGGCCGGCTTGTTTTTTATCTGCGTATATCACACTTTATTGATGTAAGTGCATTACCCTTTTTTTACATAATAAACCTTAATATTTTACACTATGAAGGCTCTCTATGATTAAGTCCGTTCGGGCAGTGGAGGCTTAACAGCGTGATCTCCCTGGAAGATGAAATGCCCTGGCTGGGTGTAAGCCACAAGTGTCTCAGACCTACCATTACAGGAGGTCTCATGAGCTGGTAAGTGGCCATTTTATAAGGTGGAGGTGTCTCTTTGATCTGTCATGATTCTTCTGTAAAAGTATCCACGATTAAGAGACTTTCGGATTTCACATCACTATTTGGATTTGCTTGTTTCTATGCATATAGACTTTCTTCACTCATCAATAATAATATTTTTATTTATTTTAGTAGGGCAGTTTACTTTTTGATTTATTTGTATGTTTAAATTTGATCAGCAAGGGCTATGTGTGATCCTGGTTGGCAGTAGGCACAAGGAATATGTCTGCTTTTGGTTGGCAATGGGCTCAAAAAGTATGTCTGATCCAGGTTGGCAATGGGCACAAGGGGTAAGTCTGCTGCAGGTTGACAGTGGGCACAAGGGACATGTCTGCTCCAGGTTGGCATTGGGCCAAGGGTTTTGCAAGTTCAAGATTGGCAATGGGTACATGGGGTATGTGTGATCCAGGTTGGCAGAAGGCACAAGGAGTATGACTGCTCCTGGGTGGCAATGGGCTCAAGGGGTATGTCTGATCCAGGTTGGCAATGGGCATAAGGGGTATGTCTGCTCCTAATCTCAGATTGTTACCTCTATAAAAGACACCTGTCCACAGAAGCAATCAATCAGATTCCAGTCTCTCCACCATGGCCAAGACCAAAAAGCTGTCCAAGGATGTCAGAGACAAGATTGTAGATCTACACAAGGCTGGAATGGGCTACAAGACCATCACAAAGCAGCTTGGTGAGAGGGTGACAACAGTTGGTGCGATTGGCGCAAATGGAAGAAACACAAAATAACTGTCAATCTCCCTCGGTCTGGGGCTCCATGCTGGCTCTCACCTCGTAGAGTTTCAATGATCATGAGAAACGTGAGTAATCAGCCCAGAATTACATGGGAGAATCTTGTCAATGATCTCAAGGCAGCTGGGACCATAGTCACCAAGAAAACAATTCCTAGATGGGTTAGCAATATTCCGCGTAGCCAATTTCATCGGCTTCACGGAAATTGCACCAGGGACTCCGACTTCTTTCACAGAAATTCCTTGATAAAGGCTATCCCACTTCACTTGCAGATGAGGCCTTTGAGAATTATCGTAGTTTACCTACGGGTTCTCGCACACGACCACCACCTGCCACTAAACAACCTATGAGATTCATCACACAATTTCACACCAAATACAAAAAAAATGGAAAAAATTCTAGCTGGATACTGGTCCATACTTCTGGAAGATCCCCATTCAAAGACCATAGTTGATACAAAACCTAATATAGCATACAGGAAATCTAAAAAGCAAAATTGCCCCTAGCAAAATCAAGTCTACTCAACCAACCTCAGCATCACTGGTCCTGATCCCACTAATAGGGATGTATCAGTGCAAAAAAAAACCTCAGTTTGACTTGTCAGTTCATTCACCACGGTCAAAAAACTTTTGCAGTTAAAGGGAAAAGTTATACCCTAAAAGAATTCTATAACTGTTCTACGGACTATGTCATATATCGTCTCACATGTCCATGTGGATTGTTTTATGTCGGAAGAACCATCAGAGCCCTCAGGGCATGCTTTGGTGAACACAGGCGCTTTATTGAAAAAGGCCGTGATCACCACAGCATCCCAAAGCATTTTTAACACATCACAACCAATCTACGGTTGGTCTCAGGGTGTGGGTCATTGCGTCTATCCCGGCAATGTTTCCTGCGGCTGAACGATATAAACGTTTGTGCTAGCAGGAAACGTTCTGGATCTACTCCTTGGGTATTTTAACACCAGGAGGGTTAAACAAGGATATTGAGGTATACACAGTGTTGTGAGCACCGTTTTCCTCAAAGACCCTCTGAATAGATACTAGTTATTCTCCTATTTGTAGCTTTAAATCTTATCAATACCTTAAACTGACTAACACCCAAATGCCCCCCCCCCCTTTTTTTTTTCTTATAGCGTATCCATCCAATTCATATTACAACTATGACTCACAGCTATAGTAAGTACAATACTATCAAGGCCCATATGGCTTATAGTTATCATTATAGTTGTATTTATAAGCTTCGCACCCCACTGTCCATGTGCTGGGTGTGCTCGTAAGCACGTGCATGCATGCAAGGTATATGCATGGGCAAGTATGGCCAGACTATATTATAGTGATTATATTTTCTGTTTTTAACATTAACATTAACACATGTTTTTTTAAGTGAATTTTAGAGGAATATATTTTTGAATACTTTTTTAAGCATATATGTGTATGTTCTTTTACATGTAATATATGTGTATATTTTTAGCAGTTGTAATTATGTGTGTTATCGTTATGTTCACTTTTGTTGGTGAGCCTTGGGAATATGCCTGAAAGAAAAACTCTTATTTTTAATTGTATTTTTTTTTTTTGTTTCTTTATTTTTGGACGCTTTTTTTAATTCATGTCATTCATTGTTTTTATTGCTCTATATTTATGTTGCATTACTTGTCCTTTAACCCTACCAGCGAGTACCAATATATCTGCTCCCCCAAACATAATTTTTTACATATCTCTCCACGCTGGGACCTGTTGTCCCACAGCGCCGACATATAAATAGGCCCACCTGGACATTCCCACCCCATGCCAATAGGAGGAGCTGCAGCTCCGAGCGCGTAGCCTGCCAGCCTCTTCTCTCCCTCTGTGGAAGCTCCCCCAGATGTGATCCTGCAGCCCGTGATGTCACTTCTGTGCATTCTATGCCGGTTCCACCTCTTCCTGGTGGCCACGGGACATGCTGCAGACTGACGGAACTACCATACAGCCTCGCACAGAGACTGTATCAGGACACAAGGACCTTCCCAGGGACCCCACCAATACAGATAAGCCTATTATGTTCTTACCTTTTGTAAGTGTGTTTTGATACCTTTCCATTAAAGTAGTTTTTAATACTGCACTTAGGTGGCGCTTCTGGTGTTCTCCCTTTTACCAGGAAAACAATTGGTACCGCATTACGCCGTGAAGGACTGCAGAGCCTGTATGGTCCCTCTACTCAAGAAAGCACATGTACACCCCTGTTTAATGTTTGCTAATGAACATCTGAATGATTCAGAGGAGAACTGGGTGAAAGTGTTGTAGTCAGATGAGACCAAAGTCGAGCTCTTTAGCATCAACTCAACTCGCCGTGTTTGGAGGAGAAGGGATGCTGCCTATGACCCCAAGAACATCCTCCCCACCATCAAATATGGAGGTGGAAACATTATGCTTTGGGGGTGTTTTTCTGCTTAGGGGACAGGACAACTTCAGCGCATCAAAGGGACGATGGACAGGGCCATGTACCGTCAAGTCTTAGGTGAGAACCTCCTTCCCTCAGCCAGGGCATTGAAAATAGGTCGTGGATGGGTATTCCAGCATGACAAGGACCCAAAACACACGGCCAAGGCAACAAAGGAGTGGCTCAAGAAGAAGCACCTTAAGGTCCTGGAGTGGCCTAGCCAGTCTCCAGACCTTCATCCCATAGAAAATATGTGAAGGGGGCTGAAGGTACGTGTTACCAAACGTCAGCCTTAAAACATTAATAACTTGGAAAGGATCTGCAAAGAGCAGTGGGACAAAATCCCTCCTGAGATGTGTGCAAACCTGGTGGCCAACTATAAGAAACATCTGTCCTCTGTAATTGCCAGCAAGGGTTTTACCACCAAGTACTAAGTCATGTTTTGCAAAGGGGTCAAATACTTATTTCAAATCAATTTATAACTTTTTTGAAATGTGTTTTTCTGGATATTTTTGTTGTTCTTCTGTCTCTCACTGTTAAAATAAACCTACCAATAAAATCATAGACTGATCATTTTTTTGTCAGTGGCCAAACTTACAAAATCAGCAGGGGACCAAATACTTTTTTCCCTCACTGTATGTAAGGTGGAAAATATAACCATGACAAAATTTTTTTTTTTCTTTTTACAGTAGTGGAAGAAATAGGAAATGACTGTGTGGTTTGAAGACAAAAAACTTAAACTGACACTAAGGGATATCCTTATTCTCCAAAAATAATCTGCGCACATCCTCTTCTTAATGACCCCATAGGCGTGTGCACAGGGTGTGCCGGGTGTGCCCAGGCATACCCTAATACCCCCATGCGCATTAGTGTTATCGTTCTGTGTAGCAACAGGAACATGGGAAAGTTCTCTCTCCTACGGGCTCTGCCATAAGAGAAGTGTTTATCCTTTTCTCTTTCACTGTGCCAGCAGGGAGATCAATGTGCCGGGGTCATATATATGTAGATACATACACATCCATGTGTGTTTGAGCTTAAGGGTGCACACCCTAATGCATTAGGCTACGCACACCTATGAATGACCGTATAAACTATTTTTCATGAAATTGTTTAATACTATGTTTTTCTGCCTGTACTGTATTATTGCTGACTGTCAGAATACAGGAGCCCAGCAGAGGAGTTTCATCCATCCGTGCTTTATAGCATGGATAGAGGACTTTGTTAGATTTCTTTTGCTCAGCCTGCAGCTGAACCAAAGAGGTCAATTACTATGTGACCATTGTTGCGGCTTTATCACACCATATGCGGTGGCCTGTCTTGTTGGGCAGCTATTCCGACACAGTCCCACCACATGGCAAAGCAAAATACCTCGTCTCAGCTGTGCCCTTTTCACACCACTGAGTCGCGGTGGTGTGCGAGCACGTTGCGCTGAAAATAAGGACTGCATACAGTACTTTTATTTTTCAGTGCAGCACACTGCGAGGCAATCCTAGCTCTCTAGCTACCTTGTTACCTCCTCTCATGCTCGTCTTCAGGACTTCTCCAGAGCCTCTCCCATCCTCTGGAATTCCCTGCCCCGGTATATCCGATCAGCCCCTAATCTGTCCACCTTTAGGAGATCCCTGAAAACTCACTTATTCAGGGAAGCCTATCCCACACCTACCTAACAACCCCATCAAATCATTCCCCACATCTATTACCTTTTGTACCACCACCCCCTCCCTTTAGAATGTAAGCTCTACAAACAGGGCCCTCCTGTCCCTTCTGTATTGTACTGGCGCTATATAAATCGTGAATAATAATAATAATCTACTGCCTCGCATCATGCGGCTGGCAATTGAACGTTTTGAGATGTCTGTGTGACATTGCAATAGAGTTTTAGAAAAACAAAACAAACAATGCTATGCACCGAGATCAGCGCATCATCACTGCACTGATCTCCGCAGCACAGCACACCAGCCATTGCAGTAAAATGCAGCGGTTGGTGTTAACAAGCCCTTAAAGCTGGGGACTCCAAACTTTCTGAACAAAGGGCCAGTTTACTGTCCTTAAGGCTTTAGAGGGGCCAGACTGCAGCCAGTGGGATTAGAAAACGTTGTGGTGTCAGTGAGAGAAAACCGTGCCCCATCATTGGATTTAGTGGAAGAAATAGTGCCCTCTTGTTGGTATCAGTGGAAGGAATGGTGCCCTATTATTGGTATGTAAGGTTGGAATGGTGCCCCGTCACTGGTGTCTATGGGAGGAATAGTGCCCCGTCACTGGTGTCTATGGGAGGATAAGTGCCCCATCATTGGTATCTGTGGGAGGAATGGTACCCTATCATTGGTATCTGTGGGAGGAATGGTGCCCATCATTGGTGTCTGTGGGAGGAATGGTGCCCATCATTGGTGTCTGTGGGAGGAATGGTGCTCCATCATTGGTGTCTGTGGGAGGAATGGTGCTCCATCATTGATGTCTGTGGGAGGAAATGCCCCATCATTGGTATCTGTGGGAGGAATGGTGCCCCATCATTGGTGGATGTGGGAGGTATAGTGCCCCATCATTGGTGTCAGTGGATGGCATGGGGCTCCAAGGGCGGGATATAGACAAGCAATGGGCCAAATTTGGCCCGTGGGCCGCAGTTTGGTGACCACTGCCTTAAAGCATAACTCCAGGTTTTGGTGAACTTTAAATAGTTGTTTGGACCAACCTCTCCACCCCAGCCAATCAAGGACAGCAATATACAAGTTATTGCATTTTTATTATTACAAATATAAATAAATCACAAAAAAGGTTAAAAATTAGTATGTACATACTAGTGTACATAGAGACCTCCCTCCCTATCTGAGGGAGGTCTCTATGTACACTAGTGTATACATACAACTTTTTAAACCTTTTTGTGATTTTATTATGATGTGTGTGTAATAATAAAAATGTAATCACTTTTATATTGTTTTTATTGGCACCTCAAAAGTCAAATTTGGTTTCTATAAAATTGTTATCGATTTATAAAGGATGTTGGTGCTTTTGGCAAACCCCATTGTTGCATAATTGTTTATACCCGAGCCATTTAGAGCAAGCCTTGTAATCATTTATAAAATGCAAAGGCTCCTGTGAATGGCTGAACAGAACTAGTGTCCCCATTTGAAGATTTCCCATCTATTACTTTTCTGGGGACAACCCAAAATTTGGGATTTTAATTTAGTTTCAATGATAATTGTAAACAGGACAATTAGAGAAAATCTCCCTAACGTGGACCTGCACAGCATTAAAAACTGACAGGAGTTCTAATCCCTCTCCATTCTGTCCAAAATGAAAAAAAAATGTTTTGCCTGTAGTTATACTTTAACTGTTTTATATATGTTTTACCTTTAGTAACATATTACTGTATATAGATTGATTTCACATATGGCACATTTATATCAATTCATTTTTTGCCATTTGTTATTTATTTTAGATATTTCCATTCTACGGTGCCTTGAAAAAGTATTCACACCCCTTGAAATTTTCCATATTTTGTCATGTTACAACCAAAAACATAAATATATTTTATTGGGATTGTATGTGATAGACCAACACAAAGTGGCACATAATTGTGAAGTGGAAGGAAAATTATAAATTATTTTTAAAATGTTTTACAAATAAATATGTGAAAAGTGTGGTGTGCATTTGTATTCAGCCCCCCTGAGTCAATACTTTATAGTAGCAACTTTCGCTGCAATTACAGCTGAAAGTCTTTTTGGGGATATCTCTACCAGCTTTGCACATCTAGAGTGTGACATTTTTGCCCATTCTTCTTTGCAAAATAGCTTAAGCTCTGTCAGATTGAATGGAGAGCATCTGTGAACAGCAATTTTAGAGTCTTGCCACAGATTCTCAATTGGATTCAGGTCTGGACAGTGACTGGGCCATTTTAACACATGAATATGCTTTGAGCTAAACTATTCCTTTGTATAGTTTGTAGCTCTGGCTGTATGTTTTTAGGTTTGTTTTCCGACTGGAAGGTGAATCTCTGCCCCAGTCTCAAGTCTTTTACGGACTCTAACAGGTTTTCTTCTAAGATTGCCTTGTATGTGGCTCCATCCATCTTCTTATCAACTTTGACCAGCTTCCCTGTCCCTGCTGAAGAATAGAATCCTCACAACATGATGCTGCCACCACCATGTTTAACGGTGGGGGGTGGTGTGTTCGGGGTGATGTGCAGTGTTAGTTTTCTGCCACACATAGCGTTTTGCTTTTAGGCCAAAAAGTTAAATTTTGGTCTCATCTGACCAGAGCACCTTCTTCCACATGTTTGCTGTGTCCCCCACATGGCTTCTAGCAAACTGTAAACGGGACTTCTTATGGCTTTCTTGCCACTTTTCTATAAAGGCCAGATTTGTGGAGTGCACGACTAATAGTTGTCCTGTGGTGGACGGCCATGTCTTGGTAGGTTTGCATTTGTGCCATACTCTCCATTTTCGGATTATGGATTGAACAGTGCTCTGTAAGATGTTCAAAGCTTGGGATACTTTTTATAACCCAACCCTAGGCTATAAACTTCTCCACAACTTTATCTCTGACCTGTCTGGTGTGTTCCTTGGCCTTCATGATGCTGTTTGTTCACTAAGGTACTCTAAAAAACCTTGGAGGGCTTCACAGAACAGCTGTATTTATACTGAGATTAAATTACACAGGGGGAACACTATTTACTAATTAGTTGACTTCTGATGCAATTGGTTCCATTCGGTTTTAGGGGTATCAGAGTAAAGGGGGCTGAATACAAATGCACACCACACTTTTCAGATATTTACTTGTAAAAAAATCTTGAAAACCATTAATAATTGTCCTTCCACTTCACAATTTTATGTGCCACTTTGTGTTGGTTTATCTCATAAAATTCCAATAAAATACATCTACGTTTTTGGTTGTAACATGTAGAAAATTTCAAGGGGCATGAATACTTTTTCAAGACACTGTACATGAATTGACGTATAATACACATATTGATTGTTTATCTGGGCACGATTTCTTTTTCAAATTCTTTATTTGTATGGAAAAATAATAATATAACCATCATAAAACAGCAACCAAAAGCACCGAGGGTGCCATTACAAAACAGACATAGGTATAAGCTATCGTAACACAGTCTAAGGTTGAGTTGCTTAATAGTAGGTTAGTGCGACACTACTATCCAGGGTGGGGGACAAGGGGAGGGCAGGAGGGGCGGTTGCCCTGGGCACAATGGTTTATGGCAGAGATTTGGGTGCCCTGACCCTAACCCTAAGGGAAGGGGGGGCGCAGTTTGGTATTTTTGCCCTGGGCACTGGATCGCCTTGTCCCGGCACTGGTACTAGCAGTCAGGGAAGTTTCTCCCTTCAACAGATTAGGTGGTAACCATGTACATTTCGCTCACGGTGTGCGAGGGACAGTTAACTTTTATGTAGGAGAGAACTAAATTGTGGAGCCATTGAGTCACCAATAAGGGTGTCAAAGAAGGACATAGTGGAGTAAGGGGGAAGAGGAGAGAAAAAGAGGGGGGCCAGGGTGATGGAACGCATGGATGCAACAGTCAAATGATGGGAGGACTTCAATCCTCAGAGCAATTTTCCAGGAGGGACTTCCCTTTGTCTGAATATACGAACATGTTCCAGTATGCCCATGTCTTCAAATATCATTCTCTTTTATTTTGGTCAGTTAGTACCAGATATTCCAGTGTATTGACACTCCAAACCCTATTGAGCCACATGGCAATGGAAGGGAGGATTGGGGTCTTTCCAATGCAAAGTGACACAGGCTTTGGCGGCGTTAGTCAAGTGACGGAGGAAGACTGTGAAGTCAGAGTCTGCTGGTTGCAGAATTGAGTCGGGGGACCCAGGGTGTGGAAGAAGTGATGAAGCTGAAGCGCTTGCCAGAAATGTAGTTTATACTGACCACCCGGCAGCATCAACATGGAGAGCATGGGCCAGGCGTTAGTAATCAAAAAATGGGAAGCTTGAAAGCAGTCCCCCTCCTGGAGGTCCTGGAATGGGCCATGTTCCACCCCTGGCGGGAATCCGGGGTTTCCCAATATGGGATATAGTGGGGAATGGGCAGGGGAAAGCTCCGGTTTCGTACAAGCCATGTGTCCGACACGGAGAGTAGGACCTATAGTAGGATGAGACTTGAGGGAAGCTGGTAAGGAAGCATAGCACCATGGCGCCCTGTTCAGAGGGATAGGGCTAAACTGCTGTTCTACATGTGTCTGCAGTTTAAGGTCCCTGTGTCTGCACCAATCTATTACTCTACCCAGATGGGCCGCTTGGTAGTATTTGAAAGTGTCTGGGGCAGCTAACCCCCCATAGATTTTAGGTAGTGTCAGGAGGTGTCTGCCGATCCTAGGCCGTTTGTGTGCCCAGGTGGACTAAAGAGGGAATTGATTTGGCGAAAGAAGGATGCAGGGATGGAGATGGGTAGAGTCTGAAAAAGGAACAGGAATTTTGGCAGGATGTTCATTTTGATGATGTTACAGCATCCAAACCATGAATGCATTCCTCGATTCCATTTGTCTAGAAGGGAGCGAACTTCACTGAGCCGGGGTGGAATGTTCACTTTAAACGTGTCCGCTAAGTTTGATGGGATGTGGGTGCCCATATACTTCAACGCCGAGGAGGTCCATTTACAGTTGAGTTAAAAGTTAAGTATGAGGTTGTGTTGCAAAGGGAAGGGCAAGGCGACTCCCATTGCCTCCGATTTGGAATAATTAATTTTCATATTTGATAGTGCTCCGTAATGATCAAATTCTTTCAGTAGATTTGGCAAAGAGACGTGAGGATTGGTTAGAGAAAATAGGTCGTCCGCACAGGCAGAGACTTTATGGGAAAGGTCGCCCACCTGAATGCCAGAGATATCTGGATTCAATCTAATCCTGTTAAGAAAGGGCTCTAATGAGAGGGCGAATAGGAGGGGTGAGAGTGGGCATCCCTGACTGGCGCTGTTAAAGATAGGAAAACACCCCATTCGCCTTGACCGCAGTGCTAGGCGAAGAGTATACGCTAGATAGCCAGCGTAGCATCTGCTCTCCAAAACCCATGTGCCTCAGGACCGCAAACATAAAGGTCCAGTGCACCCTATTTAAGGCTTTCTCCACATCGGTGCTGAGGAAGATGCAGGGAGAGCCCTTTTGATTGGCGAGGCGAACCAAATTAAGCACTTTGATCGCGTTGTCTCTTGCTTCACGGGTAGGGATGAAGCCCACTTGATCTAGATGGGGTAGCAAGAATTTGTTGCCTTTATGAGTTTATGTGAAATTTCCATTAATAGCTGTAAAATATTGTAATTATGAATATATTTAGCTTGTATCTATGGAGGGTGTGCAACATAGCTTCACAGAAGTGTCTGTTAGACAGATAATTCGGTGCCTAAGCTTGTGTATACAAACAATGGGACCCAAACCTCATTGTTCTACACATACTCACTTCAAAGGCTTGGATATGCAATGAGGATCAACCGTCATCAATACTTAACTTTCCTGAAGGTCATGTGCATACAAGTTATGTCTCCCACTCAAAATAGTTGGTTGCCAAAGCTTTGCATTAAAGGGGGCTGACTTATCCAAAGTATAGGGAGTGGAGATGTAGCCAATACTGAACCAGGAATAGGGAAGCACACCAATCAGAGTCACGCCGTGCCAACCAATGAGGCATCAGCCTGTAATGATATACAAAGACTAGATGGAGGGAAACACACACTCTCTGGTTGAGCGGTTACCCGAGTGGAACCTTTGTGGGTCACAGTCTGGTAATAATGGAAAATGTCTGCCTTGGACTTAAGACAAACATATTTAGTTACATGTATTTTATGTCCTACTGTTTGTAGATTAATGTTTTAAGGATATACTGTGTATTCCTTCATGTAATCCATGATTTTTACCCTTTCCCTGTACAATTGATAGATTGTGTGTATTAGTCAGGCCCCTTTACTATATGCCAATAATTTTTTATTATCGTGTTTAAAGCTTTCACTCATGGTCAAAGAACATTTAAAACAAGCAAAAAAATCACCGCGCTATCATAGAAAAAATTCACAACAGACAAGAAAAACAAAAAAAAAACTGCGAGATGATATATGCGATAAACACACACATATAAGACAATGATATCAAATCAGTATTGTAAATTAATAGCAAAGTGCATTAGTGTGAAAGAAAACAGGAAGAGTCCCCTGGTAGTTCTCCGTGAGATTCCAATGAAAAGATAGAAAACAAGTACACCCTGCACAGTGAACCTCCACCGCCAAACATATGCGCTTACCAGATGGGAAGCGCAAATAAGCACATCTCAGAACAACATCCGGATAGGGCTGCAAGACAGTGGAGACAATCCTCTGGATACCCCTGTGGATGGTGAGCGGGTGAGCTAGATCCCGGTATGCTGTCTGTGATCTCTCTCCGTGTAGCGTGGCTCCGACCAACCAGCAACCCCAGTTATAAACATAAGAGTGGAAGAAGGGCAGCCATAGCATAAATCCGGTAAAGAGATTTAATTAGAATACGGTAAAAAACACTTACAAAATATCAGTTGTAAAGAAGAGCAAACGCCGGCCGGCAAGCGAGCTCCCGTTCGTGTTGAGTTGCGATGACGTCAGAGCGTCACCCTCCCGACGTATGTTTCGTCTGTCACTCTAGTACGTCGGGAGGGAAGTGGGAATAAGACCCAAGGTGTCCTTACCTTCAGTGAAGGAAAAGGAACAAACTGCGGTTTAACCTGATATAACTTTATTAGAACAATTAGTAGAAAAAATTATTTATCATTGAAAGGAAAGCATAAACAATAGGAGGTTGCACATGGTAAAAACTGACAACGTTGTCACTTAAAAACGCATGCCCATGAGCTCAGCCATATCCCAGTCATCCACACGTGTCAATCATCTCAAGTTATTAAGTGTGACTTAATAAATAATGCTTACATGTGTTTAGGCGAGGTGAGTTTTGGGAAACCTTGGTAGCACAAGTCGGTACCCGTATTGTGCTTAACCATGGACCTCCAGACTCCCTATATGCCTATAGAACTGCTGCATTAAGTCTTTACAATGTTGAAAAAAGCCTTGGTCATCACAGACAAATGAAATTCTGGCTAGAAAGAATTCAAACCAAAAAAAAATACTGCGCTATCCCTAGATTTGATCAATAAAGATAAATGTGTATATTGTGAACAAAAGTTGATTAATGCTGCTGCAACCATAAATGTGAGACAACCTCCACTTATTAACACTGTATATAAAAAAGGCTGCGCTGCTACTAGTGAGTGAGTGCAAAAGTAAGTCTAATGCACCCATATGTGATGAATGAACAGTGAAGAAAGAATCAAATTTGAAATTAAAATATTACCAAAAATTCCAACATAACTCCTATAAATTAAACATAAAAAATTGAGCGTGAGAAGTCAGATTCAAAACTGGATGGAGTAAGCAAAGTCCATAAAAAGAGTTCCTTGCTGGAAAAGTCTTTCAAAACAAGAAGTACACCAGTCATCCAAACGATGTGAGGCATGCAGTATTGTTACCTAGAGGAGCGTGATGACAGGAAAGTTCCTCCACCTCATTCATTCCCAGTAGAGACCCTGTGGCTGGGGGACACAGTCACATGCTCACATGATCTCCCTAACAAGAGATCAATCGATCTGGTAAGGGGCAATTGGTTTTGAGGTGGAGGAACTTTTCTGTCATCACGCTCCTCAGGGTGACAATACTGCATGCCTCACATCTTTGGATGACTGGTGTATTTCTTGTTTTGAAAGACTTTTCCAGCAAGGAACTCTTTTTATGGACTTTGCTTACTCCATCCAGTTTTGAATCTGACCTCTCATGCTCAATTTTTTATGTTTAATTCATGGGAGTTATGTTGGAATTTTTGGTAATATTTTAATTTCAAATTTGATTCTTTCTTCACTGTTCATTCATCACATATGGGTGCATTAGTTGTGGTTATTTAAGTGATTTACTTTTGCACCCACTAGTAGCAGCGCAGCCTTTTTTATATACAGTGGCTAGAAAGTATCCCTGCTAGTTAGTGAACAAGACAGGTTTGATTTCTGGATGTAGCACTGTCAATCATAGAGATAGTAAAAAAAAAAAAAAAAATGCAGCACGCTGTGATGCAAGCATACGACTTGAGTCAAGGAGAAACAATAGATCCACAACAAGCATGTTAGTCATTCACCACCATGTTTCCATGAAACATTAAAGATAGCACCGCATATAGGTTGGATAGGAAAATATAGTCAGCTGAGTCAAAACACAGAGCCTCAAAAAAATGTTCAGGCTGTGATCGCTTGCTGGATATACCAGTTGAAAAGAGATTCACTATTTAGACAATATTAGATTGGTCCTCAATTGCAGCGACAAAGTGGTGAATCCAGAGTCCTTTGCAGGGGTCCACAGGTGTGCAGGATGCGAATCTCTGTATTCCTAGTCCGGAGACCTGGCCAGGCCGCAACATCACCACTCATCATCCAGGTCCCGACGAGATCCGTCTAGGACCCAACAGCAGAGGAGATGTTCCCATTCCTCCTCCAATCAGAGGAGATGTTCCCATTCCTCCTCCGGTCACTGCACCCACCGCCTGGACAGCCGCTCTGATCGCAGAGCCTGCTGGAGATGTGGAACACGAGTTCCGCAGGGCAAGTCACTGTGTGACCTATGTTTCGCCTGGGCAGTTGGAGAAAGACGAAAAACCAGCAGATTGAGTCTCTTGTCAAGTGTGTGGTCCAGTAGTCCCTAAAAGAATGGGGACCCAGTCTACCACACTATCTGGTTCCCTGGCTGACGAGACCCAGGAGGATCCAAGCCCCTCCCAGCCCTACGATGCTTCTTCCACAGCGAGTTAGGAGATGAGTTTGCCGGGGGTTTCGACTTTGCTCTTCTTTCTCCATAAGTCAAAGCGGTCAAGGAGACTCTGAAGTGGGAAGACCCTTCTACTCCACTGGCTAAACAAAGGAAGTTCTTTAAAACACTTGGGAAAAGAACGTTCTAACTTTCCGCTCCTTTCAGGATTGAAGGATGTCATAGACAAGAAAGCTTCTATGTCACGCAAAACCTCCAGATTATATCCCTTCAAGGCGGAGGAAGTGAAACATCTGGAAAACGCTCCCCTCGTGGATGCAGAACTAATGCGTCTGGCGAAACATGTCACTCTTCCCCTGGAGCATGCGGTATCCTTTAAGGATGGTCTTGAGAGAAGGATAGACCAAGATCTCAAGAGAATCTACGGGCTAGCCGGTATGGCTTGTAAGCCCACCCTGGCCCTAGCCGCTATGTCCACAGCTATGGAATCCTGGACAGAGAATGTGGACTCTGTACTCAGAGGGGTTTTAGAAGAGTTAGCCACAGGCTCGGCAGTCCAGGAACTGAAGCTGGCAGTGGCCTTCCTGGGGGAACCTTCTATCGACCTTATCCGCCTGCTGGCCCAGACTATGCTGTCTTCAGTCACGGCTAAGCAGGCCCTGTGGTTACAGCCTTGGGTCGCAGATCTGGCGTCTAAACAAGCCTGGTGTAAGATCCCCTTTGAAGGCTCCTCACTATTTGGTAACAGGCTGGACAGCACTATAGCCCGGGCCACCGGTGGGAAGTCAGGCTTCCTGCCTCAGGATAGGCATCTGTTCAGTCAGAAGAGACCTCAATTTAGAAGACGCAGTACTGAGCTTTCAAGGAAAGCACGCTCTTACAGGCCCGACGGGACTTCAGAAGTAATTGGAACAGAGGGCAAGCTCCCTTTCATAAGTCCGCTAAAAGCCAGGCGTCCAGTGGACGTGAGTCGGATAAGTCATTTTGAGATTGGGCCCGCCCAGGCAGGTTGGGTAGGGGCTCGTTTGCTTCTTTTCCGGCACGTCTGGGTGGCCTCAATCTCGGATTACTGGGCCATCAAGACGGTATCCTCAGGGCACACATGGTCTTTCACCAGTATTCCACCCCCCAGATTTAATTTCCACCCTGCTTCCACGGTCAGAAGAAAAGAAGCAAGTGTTACTTTCTTATGTGGATTCGCTGAAAACACAGGGAGGGGTTGTGCCAGTCCCAAAGGACGAAAAGTTCTAAGGGGTGTACTCCCCTCTATTCTTAGTCCAGAAGAAAAACGGTTCATGGCGTCCAGTGATAGATCTAACTTACCTCAATAAATTAATAAATTATAAAAGGTTAAAAATGGAGACCCTGTCTACCATCCAACAAGCCGTGCAGCCAGGTGATTGGCTGATCTCAATCGACCTAAAAGATGCTTACTTCAATGTGCCTGTGGCAGAAGAATTCTGCAAATACCTCCGATTCCAAGTCGGGCAAGAGCATCTGCAGTTTACCTGCCTCCCTTTCAGGCTGACAACTTCACCCTGGGTCTTTTTGAAGGTTCTTCTGGCCGTGGTGGCTCTCATCAGAACAAGAGGGATATGCTTGTACCATTACCTCGACGACCTGCTGCTGTCTCAGGACACGGAGTAATTGTTGATCCACAAGGAGCAGGTTATCTCCACATTGAACGACTTTGGGTGGCTCCTAAACCTGGAGAAAAGCCATCTAGTGCCAGTCCAGGGCCTGATCTACTTGGGGGCCCAGTTCGACACAGTGGAAACCACCATCTCTCTTCCGGTGGAGAAAATTCCAGTTATTCGAGAGAGACTCTCATGGACTTTGAGCTCCTCATGCCTGAGGGCCTCACAGTGCCTGCGGATTATCGACACAATGGTCTCTACAACCCCCATGGTCAAGTTGTCTCTGTGGATGTTACGCCCCTTTCAGACAGCAATGGAGTTCGAGGGACATCAATCAGTCCATTTGTATAACATTAGCGAAGAGGAACAGCCTCTTCTGGTGGCTCCAGAGCAAAAATTTGCTCACTTGCCACTCCATCGCCCCCGTCTCATGGGTCACGGTTACGACCGAC
The DNA here is from genome assembly GCA_037952925.1 of Lithobates clamitans. Taxonomy (NCBI): domain Eukaryota; kingdom Metazoa; phylum Chordata; class Amphibia; order Anura; family Ranidae; genus Lithobates; species Lithobates clamitans. Next base: position 3,845,352 of record JBBGZY010000790.1, read on the forward strand.
GCCAATGGTGCTCGATGGGGAGTCCTCTGCAGGTCAGAACTTGCTCAAGGCAAGTGGGATGCTCGTCTTCACAATCTGGGCTCAAACGTCTTGGAACTTCGGGCAGCCTGGTGTGCCCTTCAAGCCTTCTCTCATCTCCTGAAAGGAGAGTCATTGGTTCTAAATATAGACAACATTACAAGGGTCTCCTATGTGAGGGGAAAAGGGAGCACTAGGAGCTCCACCCTTCTCCAAGAAGTCAAACCCATCATGTTTTGGGCCCAGAAAAACCTGACAAATATTTCGGCAGTCTTCATTCCCGGAGCCCAGAACATCCAGGCGGACTTCCTATCCCCGCACATAGCTGGACAACAATGAGTGGTCTCTCCATGTGCAGACGTTTTGAGTGGATTTGGATTTTGTCCCTGGAAGTCGATCCTGAAGAGGATCTGTTCACATCCCCCTGCAACTTTAAGGGCAAGAAGTACTATACTCTAGTCCGTTGCAGCCAGGCCTTTGGGATAGATGCCTTGACAGATCAGTGGAATTTCAACAGGGCATACACCTTTGCCAAACTGCTCATGATCATCCTCAAGTTCAAGTGGAAGCGGTCGAGGTGGTGGTAGTCGCGCCTTACTGGCCGAACAGGCCATGGTTCCCCTCCTGACCCAGCACAGCTTCTGGGACCCGGTGCCTCTCCCTCTCAGGCCAGAACTTATTTCCCAGGGGGCAGTCCTGAACCCGTGTCCAGCATTACTGAGACTGATGGTCTGGTTCTTGTGACAGAGAGGCTGGAATCTCTCGGGTGCGCTTCAATAGTGATTTCTACCCTCATGAGCTCAAGAAAGGCGAGCACGAATAAAATATATAAATGAATATGGGCCAAGTTTGTCGAATTCTCATCCTCTACGGGCAGATCATTTAGGGATCCAGAGATCCAAGATATCCTTATGCCGCGTACACACGAGCGGACTTTACGGCGGACTTTGCCCGGCGGACTTTTCGACGTACTTTCCGACGGACTTTGTGAACGAACGGACTTGCCTACACACAATCCACCAAAGTCCGTCGAATTCGTACGTGATGACGTACGACCGGACTAAAACAAGGAAGTTCAGAGCCAGTAGCCAATAGCTGCCCTAGCGTGGCTTTTTGTCCGTCGAACTAGCATACAGACGGCGGACTTTTCGACCGGACTCGATTTCAACGGATAAATTTTAAACAAGTTTCAAATCTAATTCCGTCCAACTTTTGAGAAAACAAAGTCCGCTGGAGCCCACACACATCGAATTGTCCGACGAAATCCAGTCCGCCGGGCAAAGTCCGCCGTAAAGTCCGCTCGTGTGTACGCGGCATTAGTTTTCTTCAATCCGGCCTATATCTGTCTCTATCCATTAGCTCTCTTAGAGTCCAAGTCTCAGCTTTATCGGCCTTCTCCAGAACATCATGGGCTGTTCACCCACTAATCCGGCAGTTCTTTCGTGGGGCATCAAGACTCAGGCCCCAAAGGAGACCAAGATTGCCCAAATGGGATCTTCCCCTCGTTTTTGACTCATTGTCTGGACTCAGTATCACGGGGTCTACCCTGCTTTCTATCAAAGACCTCTCTGCAAAAGTCGCCTCTTTGATCGCTATCACTTCGGCCAAGAGGGTCTCTGAGATTGGTTCATTAGGTCATGAAGAACCATTCCTGACCTTTTTCCTGGACCGGGTGGTCCTCATCCCTATGCTTGGCTCAAATCCGAAAGTCTCTTCAGTGTTCCATGATTACCAGGAAATTGTCCTGCCTACATTCAGGTCTCTAGGATCTACCGAGGTTCATCCTCTAGATATTGGTGAAATACTGAAGGCATACCTGCGAGCTACTTCCTCCTTTTAGATGTTCTGAATACCTGTTCATTCTGTACTCTGGCAGTAACAGAGGGAAGCAAGCTTCAACCAGAACGATTGCGGCCTGGATTGTCCAGTTTATTCAGCAGGCTTATAGAGCTAAGGGCTTAGCTCCTCCAAAGGCGGTGACGGCACACTCCACCAGGGGCATGGCGGCGTCATGGGCAGCAGCCCGGCACTTGGCTCCAGACGTCATCTGCAAAGTGGCCTCTTGGGCCTCAATTAAAACATTTATGTCACATTACTGTAGAGCCTGCTTCTCTATCTTCTTTGAATTTTGGTTTAAGTCTGGCTAGTTATTTCCCACACATAGGCTGCCATGGAGTCTGTCAGGAAAACTGAAAATTTATTATCAAATACTTACCGTAATTTTCCTTTCCTGATTGACTCCATGGCAGACGGAGTTCCCACCCATTCGGTCAAAGAGTTGGCTAGTTATGGAACGCAGTCCCTAGCAGTGAGTTCAAATTTATTGGTATGGGGTCCTATAGCATTCGAGAGGAGGCGGGGTTAACCCACATGTAGGCGGCCATGGAGTCCATCAGGAATGGAAAATTACGGTAAGTATTTGAAAATAAATTTTTGGTTATTTGTGTAGGACATTGAAACTGAGCTACAAGAGAGTGGTTTGTTTTAATTTGTTTTTTTTTTGCTGTGGGAATTTACAAGCGGTAATATTCTCATTGGTGTCAAAGTACCAAATTGTGGAAGTCTGGTTACGGAATCTAATATCTGATAGCAATTATAGAGTGTAAAATAAGGTGCATTTAGCATACTGTATTTTACCTTGAATTTTTTTTTTTTTAAGGATAAACCCTACCAATAATTTGATAAGCTGAGTTTGTGGTAGATTGTGTTTTTTTGGGGGTTTTTTTTGTGTTAAACTGAATTGGGTGTAACAGTTATGGGTCTAAACACGGCTGTGTTTACCTTTCTATTGTCCACCTACAGGGCTACCCTATTGTTCCTTGTGTGATGATCTCGGCACTTTTGTTCAGCATGTCTCCTCTATCTTTTTGTTTCTTGGGTGTAGACTCTATTCTGTGAAGATACTAGTGTTATTTTAATGTTTGTAAAGAATATATTTGGGGGCACACCCTAAAAGATGCATCAAAGATGGTGCAGCCATCAGACCATACAGGTGGACACTAATGAGAGGTACTTAATGAGGGAGTTTTTTTGCATGTGTGCGCTGTAATATTTTGTTCTGTTGTATGGTCTTATGGCTGCACCATCTTTGATGCATCTTTTAGGGTGTGCCGCCCAAATATCTTTTTTGTCTATTGTATGGATTCTGACCAAATCCTTTTGGGTGAGGAGCACCCCACTCCCTCGTTAAGTACCTCTCATTAGTGTCCACCTGTGTCATGGGTGGAGACCTCAAGTTCTCCCATATAGAGGAGTGTATTGCTTCCATGGTTCAGAGAAGCAGGATCTCCCAATCTATGGATAGTGTAGGACCCACTAATCATGGGATACTTTGTCGCAGTAAGTGGGCTTAAGCACCATATAGCAATATGGTGTGACCAAATCCCCATATTTTTTGATAATGTTTTTTGAAAATGTCTAGGTGTTTTAAATAAGCCTTGCTGGAGGTAAATGTCTTTTTTGCATGTGTGCGCTATAATATTTTATTCTATTTTAATGTTTGTGTCTCCACTCTTGTGCATATTCTAAGTGGTAGACTACTGTATCAGAAGTCTGTTCTGTGGTGTATTGTTGTATCGTCACTGAACTTGTACATCATGGAGTAATTGATGGCCAGGATTGCTAAAGTTAAAAATAGCTCTGAAACAATAAGAGCAATGGAGGAATCTAAAAGCCTATGGCACCAGGCACAAGAGTATGTAAATATAAAGCTTACAGAAAAAAAATACAGCAAACTTGAGGATAAGACTGCAATAATTTTTGCGGCTTGCTGGTTGGCTAACAATTACAGACAGTTATTGTTGCAAAACATATCTCCGAAGGAGGATCTAGAAATAGCCAAAAGTAATATCAGTACTCTAATAGGGCGTACACACGGTCGGACTTTGTTTGGACATTCCGACAACAAAATCCTAGGATTTTTTCCGACGGATGTTGGCTCAAACTTGTTTTGCCTACACACGGTCGCACAAAGTTGTCGGAATTTCCGATCGGCAACCACGCGGTCACGTACACCACGTACGACGAGACTAGAAAAGGCCGGTTCAGAACCAAGCGCGGCACCCTTTGGGCTCCTTTTGCTAATCTCGTGTTAGTAAAAGTTTGGTGAGAGACGATTCGCGCTTTTTCAGACACGTGGCTTTCAGATCGTTTTCTGCCATTCAGTTTGTGCTTGTGGGTTTGTATCTGCTCTTCAGTGCGTGCAAGCAAGTTCCGCTTGAATTTAGGTAGTCATTGTATTCTTGTTCGTTCGTTACTGTTTTTCAGGTCGCTCTTCACAGGCCTTGCTGTTCTTCAGTGCGTTCTGTTACTTCGATCTGAGCAGCCGACCGTTTTCTAGCCATGTTTCGTATGCGTACTCCTCGTAGAGTTCGTGCTGTGCGGGGGCTTGGTGTTGGGGTCCTGACCTTGACACAAGTCCAGTCCATGAACAGGGTGGGGAGGAGTTCATGGACCAAGAATTGGTTGCTTCAGCGTGACCAGTTCTCTCATATGCCTTTGCTCCGTGAGATCCGTGAGAATAATTCTGATTTCAGGAACTTTCTCAGGATGACGGACACCGTGTTTCACCATTTGTTGGCTTCGCTGACCCCCTATATCAGCAGGCAGGATACCTGCATGAGGCAAGCCATCACTGCGGAGCAGAGGTTGGTCGCTACCTTGCGGTATTTGGCCACAGGGAGAAGTCTACAGGACTTGAAGTTCTCGACAGGCATCTCCCCCCAGGCTCTGGGTATCATCATCCCAGAGACCTGTTCTGCCATCATACAGGTCCTGCAGAAGGAGTATATGAAGGTAAGATTTTTATCCTTTAATATCACATTTTATTGTCTTGAATGTTTGCTAATATATTGTATTTATTTCCTCATTCCCTAATTACCATGATTGTAATATGCTGTGCATGTCCCCTTTGTTCTCATGCCTGCTGGATTTGTATGTAATTATTATTTTAGGTCCTTCATACATATTTGCCCTTCAATAACCTCCCCAGCATGGTGTCTCTTGGCCCCATATTCATCTCATGTGGTCACTTAACAATGTATTTTATCAGCTCCATAGTAGTGCTTTACCACAAACACCCCCTAAAATGTTTGTAAATGTAATTTTTGATTTAAATTCAGGCAGAGTGGCAGAGGCTTTTTTTGTGGTGTCAAAAAACATATAAAAAGTGCTGCGCAAATAAAAGTCCTTAAGTAAAATAAATGTATGAAAATGGAGTGACAAAATCAGAGGACAAAGACCACCAGTGACAATTAAGCTGAGATCAATATCTGGATGTGACAAATCCCTCCACCGGGCATGGATGGCCCCTCACCTCAGACATTCGACCTGAAACAGGTCACACCGCTTATAACCATAGATGGATCAATCTGTGTGGTTGTTGGTTCCTCCTTCACTTCACAGCACACGGTACAACAGCGGATGTTACATATAAAATAAAGGGCAGAACACTTAAAGTCCCGCCCACAGGACGTAACGCGTACGGGGGAAGGAGCGTATGACGTCACCCGCGGTCATTCGCAGACACGATCACACGTCTGTCAGCCGGCACTCGGATCCGAGTGCCGGTTTCTGTTAGTGTCTGATTTATTTGCCTTCCTTGTTTATTCAATAAAGTAGCCACGGAGTGCACTATGTTCTGCCCTTTATTTTATATGTAACATCCGCTGTTGTACCGTGTGCTGTGAAGTGAAGGAGGAACCAACAACCACACAGATTGATCCATCTATGGTTATAAGCGGTGTGACCTGTTTCAGGTCGAATGTCTGAGGTGAGGGGCCATCCATGCCCGGTGGAGGGATTTGTCACCATCCAGATATTGATCTCAGCTTAATTGTCACTGGTGGTCTTTGTCCTCTGATTTTGTCACTCCATTTTCATACATTTATTTTACTTAAGGACTTTTATTTGCGCAGCACTTTTTATATGTTTTATGCTTTGGAGGTATTTCTTTGAATTGACCTTAGTGCCTGCTTGCATTTATTGTGTTAAGTCCATTTATTAGTCAGCGCTGAATTTCATTACGATTTTTTTGTGGTGTCCCCAAATAATTTTTAGTAACCCTCCCTCCCCCCAACTGCTAGGTCAGCTGATCCCAATTCTCTATCCTCAATCATCTATCTGCTGACTTTGCCAAACCCATACACACTATACCCATCTCTTTAGTGGTCAGATTTATGGATGAATTCCCCAAAGCATGCAGTGCAAGGGCCTGCCGGTATACTTTCCAATGGTACTGTTTAAAGTTCTTGTATCCTATTATTATCTTGATAGGTAATAGCAGAATGTCCAAATGTCCTCAAATGTGTACAGTGTGTATTTATATCTTTGTATTATGACACTTTTTACCTGTCCAGTGGGCTGCCAATAGTGTAACTAAGGAGGGGCTGTTCCAAGTAATACCCTGTATTTAGGCATTCATCTCTCAATGAAGTGAAGAGGGTTACCTTTCCAAGAGTTCCCCCCCTATAATGTTAGAAATGGCCCATGAGAGGGGGGGGAGTGGGAATATGATAGGTGTACCTTATACTTTGGCCTTGTTAAATTCCCCTTAATAAATGCTATCTGGAGGTTGCCCAAGAATGTTTGTGTCTAATCTGCTTGCCATGTTTCTGTGAAAAAATAGTAATGTTTATTGTTTTTTCCTCAACTGTTTCCTTCCACGCCACAGGAATGGCAGACTGTGGCCTCCCACTTTGCCCAGCGGTGGGACTTTCCTAACTGCGGAGGGGCAATTGATGGGAAACACGTCCACATCGTCCCACCACCTAACTCGGGGTCGTACTATTATAATTACAAGGGGTTTAATAGTATAGTGATGTTGGCGGTGGTGTCGGCTAATTACAACTTCTTGTATGTGGACGTGGGGAAGAATGGCCGGATGTCCGATGGTGGAGTCATCGCCCAGACGGAGTTCTACAGGCGTCTCCAGAATGGCAGCTTGGACTTGCCAGCTCCACAGGACAATGTGGAAGGTCTCCCATTTGTGTTCGTTGCTGATGAAGCGTTTGCGCTGGGGGACCACCTGATGCGGCCATTCCCGATGAGGACCCTCACCCCGGAACAGAGGGTTTTTAATTACCGGCTGGCCAGAGCCCGAAGAGTGGTGGAGAACACATTTGGAATCCTGGCCAGCCGGTTCCGCCTATTTATGACACCTATCCATATGGCAGAGTATAAACTGAACCATATAATACTGGCGTGCTGTGTTCTCCATAATTTTTTAAGAAAACATTCTACCAACTATGCTGGCTCAGTTGGGCCTGAGGCCGGAATGATGCATCAAACCACACTGACGGCGCTTGAAAGTGGCCGTCCTGGCTTGCCCTCCCTGAGTGCCTGTGATGTCCGGTTACGCTACCTGGAGTTCTTTGCGGGTAGGGGGGCTATCAATATGCCAGACAATCTGTGAAGCCTTTTTATAATTTAAAAAAAAAAAAAAAAATTCTTGGTGGACATTTACTGCTTGTGTTTGTTTTAGCTGACCCTGACAGAAATGTGTGGAGTCCAGAAAATGGCGTGATTGTGTAACCTTATTATACAAAGCACTGTTGGCTGTTATTTACTAAATGCAAAAACACATTTCACTACAAGTGCACTTGCAAATGCACTGAAACTGCACTTGTAGTGCAAAGAGGATTTGCCCTTAGGAAATAACCCCCATTTTCTCATAAAACAACAATTATATCACCCCAAAAACGTTCTTGATGAACAATCTTTTTAATACCTGCACAATCACATGTGCATTTACCCAAAGTTTTTCTGACAAACCAACATGTTTGTTGTATACCAATTTTTGTGGTGGCATTATACAAAATCAAAATGTGCATTTTATAGAAAACAGGCCTGTGTAAAACCAACAAGAAAGACACAAATCTTGATCTTACAAAGTTCACATTAGGTAAAACCTGAAGGCTATATCAGACATCAGTATTTAGGAACTGTGTTTGATATAGCGTTCAGATGGGGGGAAATCACCCCTGAAAAAGCCTAATTTGGAAGATGCACACCAATTTAACAATGTCAACATGTGCTAGCTGCCATCACGGGGGATCAAGGGATGTGTTTTGGGGGAGAAACCGCTTCCTCACCGCTACTTTATTATTGAGGAAGGGGTTGCACCCCCAAAACGCGTCCATTGATCTCCCGTGATGGCAGATAGCACATGTTGACACACTGTGTGCATCCTCCAAATTTGGCTTTGGGAAAAATCACAAAAACATTTAGCACATTGTAGCACACAAAAGAAGAAAGTGATTTGGAGGGGTTTTAAACTCGCCCCAAAACATCAATGATGTTTTTATATTTTGGAATAACATCATTGATGTTTTGCTTGATGATTTCCAATTGTATATTACACCCCATGATCTCCCCGATCAGGATCTTGGCACTTTCGGATGTGAAAGGATCTTCATCCACAACCTCCCGATCACCTAAAAAGAGAGGAACCCCAAAATAATTTGTTTACAAAAAATGCCGCCATCCATCTCTTATCTGAGCCTGTGGTCGCAGACACTCACCTGTTGTGACTAGTTCCACCACGTCTTCATCCTCCTGCTCAGCTTGTGTTGGGGGGATTGATGACCCTGGGTTCAGTCTGATCTGACAGAAGATGCAGTCTCTCGTATGACCACAGCCTGGGGACACAGATGTCATCTGCTGCTTTCTTGTTCTCTGGGACTTCTGGACCACACTGCCCTCCCTTAGATATGGACTCCTCAGGCCACCAATTTTGCTTTTAAATAATTGATGTCTGCCCTGGGGGTCCAAGGCTTCACCCACTTCTGCAGTTTCTCCAGCGTTGCCTCCCTCTTTGTTTAGTTGTGACCCCTTAATAAAAATTTTTAGGTAAATTCTACTCTCCTGTGTGTGTTTTCATCCAAAAAGGACAGTTTGTTGGTGATGATTCAGGTACATTTCTAAAGTACAATGTGAAATTAACAAGGGACAACAACACCAAACAATCTCCTACAGATTAAATAGAACAACATATCAATGGTGTTGTGGTAACTTGTCACAAAAAACACACACAAACATTTTCGGTAGTACAAATCAAAATCACCAAAAAAAAAAAAAAAAAAAGAGAAACACAAAAAAAAATCAACATTAAAGCCAAAAAAAAAAAAATATATAAAAAAAATGTCAGATGTGAGAAATCAAAATATATTGGGGGAATCCAGATAAATAGTAACAAAATAAGTTTGTGAGAAGCGTGTGTGAATATGAGCATCAAAACTACTTAATTCTTGTCACATTATAAAGAAGAAGAGAGTGCGCTGTATTAAACCATTTTTAACATTGCAGCGTGACGAAAGTGCTGTATCCATTGCGAACGCTAAGTTTACCAGAACGAGCTGTCCCGTCTCGGAACTTCTTCTGAGCATGCGTGGCACTTTGTGCGTCGGAACAGGCCACACACGGTCGGAATTGACGCGATCGGACTTTGTTGTCGGAAAATTTTATCTCCTGCTGTCCAACTTTGTGTGTCAGAAAATCCGATGGAAAATGTCCGATGGCGCCCACACACGGTCGGAATTTCCGACAACACGCTCCAATCGGACATTTTCCATCGGAAAATCCGACCGTGTGTACGGGGCATAAGAGTTTCCATGACAAATTTGAAATGCTAGCCGCCAGTAACCATCAATAGACAACCAAAATTAGCAGGGAGAGGTTGATCAGCTGGCACGTGGGCTGAAGGCTGCAGAGAGTAAATGTAAACAATGGCCTACATCTTCCAGCCAAGGGCAGCTTGTGCAATCTCCACATACCATAGATTGTAAGGCAACCGGTTTGAGTATTTCTAGATGCAACAGGAAATTATCTCCATGTGGAGTATGTGCTAATTTCAACAACTCATTGAAAGGTGGGAGCTCTTTTGAAAGTGCCCCTATATCTCATATGCAGAGAGGAAAAGTTGTGAATCAGGTTTTAGCTATTGTATATTCTCAGCCTAAAACCACACTGGTTGTTAAGAGACGCTTTAACACTTTACAAAAGATAAAATGCTACACCTATTTGGTCACATCGCTTGGTTTTGTTTGTCTTCTGGTGAAAAAGATATTAAAACAGAATCAATATACAACAAAGAGGCGTGATATGGAATTGTACTCCCCACGCTGGGGTGAAGGGGCTAGGAGTAATAAATATGAAAATACGAGATCATACATCCCTTCCTCAACCATTAGGCCGAAAATGAGGCATTACAGTATGAGATTAGGCAAATGAAACAGGAACGGGATGAGTTTGTGAAAGAATTCCAATCCTTTAAAAGAAACGTTATGGAATCCTTGAATTGGAAAAATGGAAGGAATAACTTGTCCATTGGGAACCAAACCAGTACACTAAAACCAGGAATGAAATACAAGATATGAGTTATGTTTTAGAGGTTTATGGCATTTTAGTTTCACTAGATCAAAGTGGGAATGCCACTGACCATTTACCAATGTACACGTAAGAATGTTGTATTGTTTGCTTTAAATAGGCCCCCTGGACCAGTATTAACCTTTCTTGATGACTTCTCTGCCTGGCTACCCTACTTTCTTTCTTCTGAAATCCCCACAATCATTCTCGGGGACTTCAGCATCCCTACCCTGTTTCCCCGAAAATAACACCTAGCGTGATTGTCGGTGATGGCTGCAATATAAGCCCTACCCCCCAAATAAGCCCTAGTTAAAGTCCTTCTAGGTCTTATTTTCAGGGTAGGGCTTATTTTCGGGGAAACAGGGTAGGGCTTATTTGGGGGGTAGGGCTGATATTGCAGCCATCACTGACAATCACGCTAGGTCTTATTTTTGGGGAAACAGGGTATTAACACTCCTGCCACTTCCAAACTTCTCAGCCTAACATCCTCCTTTGACCTGAAGCAGTGGATACATGCTCCTACTCACTCAGAAGGCAATATCCTTGACCTAATTTTCTCTCACCTTTGCACTCCATGCAACCTCTCTAACGATCCATTGCCTCTCTCTGATCACCACCTTATTAGTTTCACTCTCTCCCTTTCCTTCACCTCCTCTCCCTCCAACCGCCTTAAAGTTACCTGCAGAAACCTATGTCATCTTAACCCTTCTCTTCTCTACTCTGCTATCAACAACCTCTACGACAAAATCTCACCCCTATCCTGCACCAACCTAGCCACTTCTGTCTACAACGCTTCTCTTCTAGCCTCAATGGACTCACTGGCCCCCCTCACTACACACAGAATCAAGCCCCGACCCCAACCTTGGCAAACAGATGATACTAGAAGTCTGAAAAAACGTAGTCATGCTCTTGAGCGCCTGTGGCGTAAGACTAAGTCTCAGAGAGATTTCAACCAATATAAATCTGCCCTCCAAAAATATAATTCCAGCCTCCTTACTGCCAAGCAGACCTATTTTACCACTCTCATTAGCAACTTATCATCCCGTCCCCGTCAACTCTTCTCCACCTTCAACTCTCTACTTCGTCCTCCACTGCCTCCACCCACTAACTCACTCACTGCCCAGGAGATCGCCAATCACTTCAAACAGAAGATTGATACAATTTGCGCAGAGATCTCTACTGTTCCGATACCCTCCACGCTTTACACTTCATGCCCACAGGCACAATCATTACTTCCCTCTTTCAACCCCACCACTACAGACGAAGTTGCTAAACTACTTGCTAATGTGCACCTTACCACCTGCCCTCTGGATCCCGTTCCCTCACAAATGCTACGTTCACCCTCTGGCCCTATGCTACACTTTCTAACCCACATCTTCAATCTCTCCCTCTCTTCTGGCATCTTCCCCAACTCTCTAAAACATGCACTTGTCAGACCCATACTTAAAAAGCCCTCACTGGACCCATCCAATCTTAACAACCTACGCCCCATCTCCTTGCTCCCCTTCTTATCCAAACTCCTCGAACGTCTGGTCTGCAACCGACTAAGCATCCACCTCGCTGATAATAACCTTCTTGATCCCCTTCAGTCTAGATTTCCTCCTCAACACTCCACAGAAACTGCTCTCCTAAAACTAACAAACAATCTACTAACGGCCAAAACCAATCGACACTATTCTGTACTCCTACTCCTGGACCTCTCTGCTGCCTTTCATACGGTTGACCACCCCCTCCGTGGGTCTCCGTGACTGTACACTTCGCTGGTACTCTTCCTACTGATCCAACCGCACCTTTAGTGTTTCTTACAACTCTACTTCCTCCTCTCCTCTTCCTTTCTCTGTTTGGGTCCCCCAGGGTTCTGTTCTTGGACCTCTCCTATTTTCAATCTTCTGGGTCAACTGATACAATACCACATCTACACTGACAACACCCAAATCTATTTCTCTACCCCTCAGCTCACTCCATCTGTCTCCTCACGTATCACTAATTTACTATCAGATATATCAGTCTGGATGTCACCCCACTTCCTCAAACTAAATCTATCCAAAACCAAACTTATAATTTTTTCCTCCCCATATGCCCCTTCCCCTGATCTCTCTGTCAAAATCGATGGCACAACTATAAGCCCATCCTCACATGCCAAGGTTCTAGGTGTAGTCCTAGACTCTGAACTCTCCTCCAATCACTGTCCAAATCCTGCCGCCTCAACCTCCGCAACATCTCCAAAATACACCCCTTTCTAACCAGTGACACAACAAAGCTCTTAATTCACTCGGTCATCTCTCGCCTTGACTACTGCAACTCCCTTCTCATTGGCTTGGTCTCTAAATACCAACCCTGCTCGTTCTCTTCGTTCCTCTCAAGACCTCCTGCTCTCTAGCTCCTTCGTCACCTCCTCCCATGCTCGCCTCCAGGACTTTTCCAAAGCCTCTCCAATCCTTTGGAATGCCCTACCCCAACCTGTCCTCTTATCTTCTACTCTCTTAGCTTTTAGACGATCCCTGAAAACCCTTCTTTTCAGAGAAGCCTATCTTACCCACACTTAACAACTGTATTTTCATTTTTTCCATCATCTCATCCCCCACAGTTATTACCTTTTGTTTCTACTTGACCCTCCCTTCTAGATTGGAAGCTCTAACGAGCAGGGCCCTCTGATCCCTCCTGTATTGATTTGTATTGTAAGTGTACTGTCTGCCCTCATGTTGTAAAGCGCTGCGCAAACTGTTGGCGCTATATAAATCCTGTATTATAATAATAATAATAATAATAATAAAGAAAAAAAGAGGGGGGATAGAGTGATAACTTGTCTACAAGTTCTCTTTTTTCAGGTTAAGTGAGTTCCTGAAAGTATATTTACATATAAAGCAGCTGTATGTAGATCGCTGCACATATGCATAAATACACACGCCTAACAGAAGGTAAAGTATAATATTCCATTGTTTTTTTTTTTTCTTTCTTTTGTATTCTCCCAGTGGCCAGAAACGCCTAGCAATTAATTTGTAATTACCAAAGCTCTCTCTACCCAGAATGTATGGATTCAATCTAAATGAATGTGTGTCTGAGTGATGTAATGGATGTGTATGAACTGTCTATGTGTAAACAAAGATTTTTTTTTTTTCAGGAGTGTGTAAACACCATTGTTGGATGGCCATCAATAAGAAATGTGATCGCATTAAGCTTGCATGCTTTTATTTTGTTTCCGTTTATAATGAGCTCAGTACTGGTACCAGTTTACATTTATACCTTTTTTACAAGTTTAAATTTATTCTCAAATAAATAACCTGTGCACACATATGAGATCTCGATCCATATAACTCTGAGGAACTGTAGGGATTTTGTTTTGTTTCTTTTTCCTTTCCTGGGGCTTGGCTTGAAGTTACATTCACTCTGACACTGGGAAAGTAAATGATAATACATTATTTTGCAACTTATGGCATGTTATGGATGCAGTATGTCTTGTGTTTTGTTTTTCCTTCCCAACTGACTCATGTCCTGTTAATATATGTGAAGGTTATATGTCTACATGTTGTCTTATTAGACTTTAAGTACTTACAAACCCACCAAGTTTTCCTATAACTTTTTTTTTGACTGTCAGAGTATAGATATGTGGGTGTGTCTGTACATTTTTGACTACTTACTGTTGATGGACTCATTATCTCTGCTGGAAGGTGGTTCCAAGCATCCACAACTAGTGTAGTCATTGAGGTAGAGTGAGGTGTTATTAATGGTTTTGGAGTTTTGTATTTTAGGGCAAATACACAAACATTGACGAATAATCCAGAGAGGACCCAGACTTGGCAAATACTGTGAAATACAGAGGACCTTAAAGAATAGTTTTATGTTTGTTTTAAGGAGAAGCCTTTTTTTTTTTTTTTGGTGGTCTGTTTCATGAACCGCTTCAGCCTCGGAAGATTTTACCCCCTTCCTGACCAAAGCACTTTTTGCGATTCGGCACTGCGTCGCTTTAACTGACAATTGCACAGTCGTGCAACATTGCACCCAGACAAAATTGATGTCTTTTTTTTCCTCACAAATAGAGCTTTCTTTTGGTGGTATTTGATCACCTGTTCGGTTTTTATTCTTTGCACTATAAACAAATGAATAGCGACAATTTTGAAAAAAACACAATTCTTTAACTTTTTGCTATAATAAATATCCCCCAAAAATATATAAAGAAACACTTTTTTTCCTCATTTTAGGACAATATATATTCTTCTACATATGTTTGGTTAAAAAAAATTCATATATTGATTGGTTTGCGCAAAAGTTATAGAGTCTACAAAATAGGGGATGGTTTTATGGCATTTTTATTATTAATTTTTTTCTACTAGTAATAGTGGCGATCTGACACATTTTTGTGACCATTGGAATTTATACAGCGATCAGTGCTATAATAATGCATTGATTACTCTAAAAATGTCACTGGCAGGGAAGGGATTAACACTAGGGGGCGATCAAGGAGTTATTTGTGTTCCCTAGTGTGTATTCTAACTGAAGGGGGAGGGGACTGTGTAGGGGAGATGACAGATCGCTGTTCATACTTTGTATGAACAGACGATCTGTCTCTTCTCCCCTCAGAGAACCGGAAACTGTGTGTTTACACACACAGATCCCGATTCTCGGTGTGCCCCGAGCGATCGTGGGAGCCCGGTGGTGATCGCAACCGCCGGGCACTCGTATCGGCTCCATGGGCGAGTAGGGGGCGTGCGGCCCTAGTAGCCAAAAAAGGAAGCGACATAACATGACGGCGATTCGGGCAGCCAAGCCATGTTGCCGCAGTACAACTTGGTGGCTGGTCGGCAAGCGGTTAAACAGAGTTTCTGTCCTCCTCTCTAATACAACTTCTTGTGGCCTGCTTGACTTGCAAATTGATCTTCACTGAGAATCAATAAATATGTTAATCACTACCAAGAGAGGGCGTTGTATAGCTGCAATGTTTAAAGACAGGTTCAATTGTTTTTTTTGTTTAACAAAATACAGATTCAATGCTCTTTAACAATTTAAAGAGAAAGGGGTATCACAAATCTCAGGTTGAGGCAGCATTAAATCTGTACCTTTTTTAATTTTTTTTAATTTTTTTTTCTTTTTCTTTTAATGTTAACTATTTTTTTATCTTTCCGATATCACCTTTATTTTTTGGTAAATCTTGAGTTTTGTTTCGCTATGGTGAAATGAAAAAAAAAAAAATGGGAGTATGGGGAACATTATATGGAGAACATTTCAAACTGTTAAAAATGTTGATATAGAATATTAAAGCTTCCCTATAGCATTTTTGGGGATTGGGCCAAGTTCCAACATTTCTGTTTCTTTTTTTTTTTCTCTCTTTTGACATTGGATAATTGTTTTATATAAATTTATGTCATTGTAGCTATTAACATCAATGACAATATTAACAGTAACACCAGGGTTTAGCAACAGTCATGTGACAATTTTCTTTGTATATGTGACACACAATCCTCTCTACAGTCCTAATATGTTCTCTTTTTTGTGCCATAACTAAGACCAAAGAGCATTGCTTGAATATCATATAGATATACTGGGTCTTGTGAGACTCATAGTAATTGGCAAATAGCAGGGGGTATAGTACAATTGTACTTGAGAGTAATTTAGTTTGATTGTTCCTGAAGCCACAAGTAACTGGTGACATTACACTTATCCGTATTCTGAAATCAAGTTATTTTTGTCTGCTTAATCTGCACTGAAACCTCTTAAAGTTATGATCTCTTCCATAGCCTGCTAAAGGCCTGACTCGTACAGTAGCTACACTAGCCAAGGACGGAGCTATATGCACAAAGGTTTGGCAACAGCCAAGGTTTTAACCCATCAGGGTTGGTATAACTGAACACAGTTTCAGTAAAAGGAGTTAGTGGTGAGTTGTGATGGCAACAAGATCCCCCTGGACACTTGAAGGGTCATATACATACACACACAAACACACAGTGGTATTCAGCAAAAATCACCTAGAAATCAGAGTGGATGACATGGAAACGAATGTACTGCACGTCGATCAAATCTTCGTATACGAGGAATACCTGAGACTATTGTTGACCTTCATTCTACTATGACCGCACTTTTCCAAGAACTACTACCGTTAAGCCCGGTCAATCATTTGGAGATCGATAGGATTCACAGAGCTTTAACACCACGCAAAACAGAAGGTCCCCCTATTGATATTATTGCAAATTCCACATCTATCACACCAAAGAACAACTCATGGCTGCAGCTAGAGGAAAATATTTCCTCATCTTTCAAAACCATCCTTATCAGCTGTTTGCTGACCTTTCCCCAATTACCGTGGCTAAACGATGTGCACTGAAACCCTTAATTCATAATCTACAGCAACGCCAGATCCCTTATCAATGTGGATTCCCATTTTCTATGCGCTTTACCTATCAAGGTGTCAAACATTCCTGTAGATCCTCAGATGAACTACAAAACACTCTACAAGAACTACATCTTATCGAAAGATCTTCAACTAGCCCTCGTCGACGCACAACATCAAGCTCTCCTCAAGAATCCTCCAAATCTGAAAAAGATAGAGGCCGACAAAATTCCTCTAAGAGAAGTCGATTCAATACTCCTGATATAGATCCTGTAGACATAATGGACTGGACGACTTTCACTCCTCATCTTGAAGCGTATTCAATCCTAAGGCTTTGCCTTTCTTTTGTCACTAAGTAATTTACCACCTTCAGTATAATCTGACTAAACTTATTTAAAATAATACTGTTCTATTAAGTTTTGAACTTCCCCCTTTTAACCCCCACAACCTCAGATAATCATATTTTATATTTTATCTATTTACCCGCTTTCTCTCCCCCCCCCCCCCCAGCCAATGAGATACCTATTGTCTTGATTATAACCTTTATTTACTTATATTTATCTTTAGAGAAAAATCTAGTTATTTTTTTAAATTGAAGTACTTCTATTGTTTTATATTTAATGATCCTGTTTATCAATATCACTCTTTTCCTTCTTCATTACTGGCAATCCTATGATAACTAATATTGCTATGCAAACTATACAGTTTCTTATTTTAATGTAATTTTCCCTAGGGTTACCTGTAGGTATTTATACTCACCTTTACAGTATAGTTGTTAATAGCTAATTAACCTTTTATTTTTTTAACCCTTGCTCATTTTTTTTTTCAACGACCGAACTTGGGTGTCCAAGTATTTCTCTTTTTCTGTATATAGATCTAGGCCGTTGGGGTCTCGAGAGATTGTCACTGCTCCCCCTATCTTTCTGTCCTAGGATAAACCTTCATTCTGACCTATTATTGGAGGACCTCCTCGGATAGATACTAGGCCTCTGAGTTAGCGTTTTGTTTACTCAATCAGTACGCTGCCTTTTTACTTTTCTTATTCGCACAATTTACTTACTATTATTTGACTATATGACTCTTACTCTCTCTTTCTTACTCTTTTTATTCTGTCTCTACACCCCTCTTGGTTCTTTGGTTCTTGCCCACCCCTCTCCCCCCCGGGATAATTGTAGACTCACAATCTATGAATGCAGTATACTAAAATATTTCCGTTTAAGATTTACCAATGGCCCCCTTAAATGTCCTTACGTTCAACGTACAAGGTCTAAATATCCCGCAAAAGCGAACTGAAGTTTTTCACTCCTTAGCTTCCTCAAAAGCACATGTTTTATGCTTCCAAGAGACCCATTTTGCAGATAAGGCATCCCCTAAATATTTTGGTTCAGCTTATTCAGCTTACCCAAGTTTTCACAGCCTCTGCCAAAATGAAACAACGAGGGGTGCTAATAGAGTTTCCTCGTACTACACCCTTTTCCCTTCTGACAGAGATCAAAAACCCAGAAGGTCGCTATCTTATACTCATGGGATATCTATTCGATTCTCTAATCATAGTGGTATTCTACTATGCTCCTAACAAAACTCCATCCTCGTTCCTCTCCCATTTATTACAGGTAATTGATACTCATAAAACGGGCACACTTTTAATCTGTGGAGATTCTAATCAAGTCCTTTATCCTTTTTTAGATAAATCCCCAACTCCTATTGCATCTAGTTCTCAATCTTGTAAGTTCCAACAACTTCTTCAAGAACACTCTTTATTAGATTATTGGCGTGAAATCAATCCTGCTAGGCACCAATTTACTTTTTATTCTCATCCCCGTAAATCATTTTCCCGTATTGATCACATTTTAATCTCAATAGGCATGACCCCTGAACTCCTTTCTTCATCTAATATCCCTTTTACATGGACTGACCACTGTGCTGTACTTTCAACTTTCACTTCTCTAATACCCAAACGACAAGATTCTACATGAAATATTAATGACTCAATCCTATCTCATCCATCACACTAATCTGATCTAGAAAAAGCCATAAAAGATTACCTGGCCAATAATTAGACCCCTGATATATCCCCACTGACCCTATGGGAAGCTCATAGATCTGTTCTCCGTGGGGTTTGTATATGCCAAGCCTCATTTCTTAAAAGAGAAAAACGACAACTAAAACAAAAATTAGAAGCAGAATTTAATACATGTCACACAATCTTTCAATCAAGTCCTACCCCTGTGATTGAATTACAGCTTGATAAAGCACGTTTAAAATTTGACTTTATTTTTATCAGAATCTGTAGATAAAATGTTATTAAGTCTAAACATAAATGTTATCTTAAAGTGAATAAACCAGACACTCTTTTAGCCCGAGCATTTAAAAAACTAAATTGCCCCTTTAAACCGATTTGACTGAAATGATCTCAAGATACATTTACTAGCAATCCAGTAAAGCTCCTCCACACCTTTCAAAAACATCTTACCTCCTTATATAAAAAGGAAGGATCTTTTGATCAAATCAAACTTCCTACTATTCCTTTAGCCCAATGCGATTGTCTTGAAAGCCCCATTACAGCTATCGAAACTAAATTAGCAATTAGCTCTCTTAAACCAAATAAACGTCCAGGCCAAGATAGCTTCTCTGCTCTATACTATAAGAAATTTTCTCATATCCTTGCTCCAATGTTAACAGACAAATTAAATTCTCTCCTTAACGATCAATCCTTTTGCCCCGAAATATTAACGGCTATAATTTCAATGATCCCCAAACCTCAGTCAGACAATACATCTTGTTCTAACTATAGAACCATATCATTACTCAACCTTGACATTAAGTTACTAGCGAAAGTCTTAGCGACCCGCTTAAATAGTGTAATAGGTCCTTTAATAAATAAAGACCAGTTCGGCTTTATCTCACAGTGCCAAGCAGCAGATAATGTACGCAGGACTAGTTTACTATTTCAGGCAGCTAAATCACGACAAATACCCATCTGTCTCTTATCTTTAGATATCAAAAAAGCATTTGATACAGTTTTGTGGCATTACCTACATTTTGTCCTGCAGCATTGGGGATTTGGTCCTCATTTTCTTAGCTGGGTCTCCTCATTATACAAAAATCATTATACAAAAATCCCAAAGCTTATGTTAAATGTGCTGGATATACATCAAACCTATTTGACATCTGTAGGGGTATGCATCATGGATGTCCACTTTCCCCACTCTTATTTGCCCTACTTGCTCAATCAATCCGTACTGATCTATTAAAGGTCTAGATTTAGCTGGTCACCAACATAAACTTTGCCTATTTGCTGTTGCTATCTTAATCTTTATGTTGTCCCCTCATATTTCAGCTCCTAAACTTATAAGTAAACTTGATCACTTTGCCCATGTATCTGGTCTAATTATTAACTCTCAAAAATGTATAGCCTTAAATATATTGTTACCGCCTCATTTTTTACAACAAGCGCAAACATCTCTCCTTGTCTCATGGTCTACTTCACGCCTTCTATACCTAGGGATAACTCCCACACCCAATCATTCTGACATTTTCACTGCCAATTATCCTCCAATTTTGCGGCAAATATCTAATCTTCTGACACAAGGGTCCTCTCCACCATTATCGTGGATAGGTAAAATTAAGGTAATAAAGATGGCTATACTGCCCAAAAATCTTTATCTTTTTCGAGTTTTACCTATCCCTGTGTCCATGCAACTGCTGCATCCCAATTGATATGAATGGGGATACATGGAACACCTGTGCATCCCTGTGCAGGAAAACAGGGCCCTCGCACATGTGTACACTGTAGTATGCCCGTGTGAACGAGGCCTTATGAGCAGTAGGTGAGGAAATGGAGTGGATGTCACCTTGCTTTGACCAGGATTTGGGCAGAAATATTACATGTGTGCCCTACTGATAAGACAGTACAAGGGGGCATTTAGAGTCAATTCCCACTTGTGTGACTTCAGGAACGTGTGATTTCCATTGCAACTTTACAGTGCGACCTTGATGCGGCTGTGAATGAGTGTGAGTTTGGCTTAGACTAATGTAATGGTTTGTGCTCTACAAATATCGCACACAAGTCACAGCTATATCATGTAGGTGCAACTTTTGAAGGTTTACATTGAAGTCTGTGGCCCTCGATACAAGTTGCATGAAAGTTAGACCAAAGTAGTGCAGGAATTACTTTAACCACTGGCCGACTACGCTATAGCCAAATGACGGCTTCAGCATCATATGACGGCATTCTGTGATCGCACACCGCTATGGGGCGTGGGTTGCACGCTCTGTGAGCACAGTGTTCGGAGGACACCGCTGATCACAGATTGAGGTAAAAAGCCAATCAGCGGCTCTTTACCACATGATCAGCTATGTCCAATCACAGCTGATCATGGATGTAAACAGAAGCCGGTTACAGCATGAGGAGAGGAGAATAGAGACGATAACTGGCTTCTCTAAAAGGGACACGTACACTAAATATTAGTTTCCTGATTATCAGTGCAGTCCCAACAGTGCCCACCAGTGCTGCCAATCCGTGCCCATCAGTGCCTCCTCATCAGTGTCACCTTCCAGTGCCGACTCATCAGTGCAGCCTATCAGTGCCCATCAGTGAAGGACAAAAATTACCTGTTTGCAAAATTTTCAACTATGAAAAAGTTTTTGTTGTTTTTTCAAAATTCTCGGTCTTTATTTGTTTATTTAGCAAAAAAACCCCAAAAAACCCAGTGGTGATTAAAGCGGTTGTATACCCGCACAGATTTTTATTTTTATTTTTTTAAACAAAAAAAACAGCAAGGCAAAGGGATAAGGAGCTAGAAATACTCACCTTAGAACGAGGCTTTGACATCTGATCCCGGTCCACGCAGAGGGAGCTGACATGTTCCCTCAGCGTTTCTTCCGGGTATTGCGGCTTAGGCACTGTGAGTGGCCGAAGCATGCGCGCGGGAGTCTTCTTCCCGGCAAGGTCCGGCAGCGTCTGCCAGACCTTCAGCCGGGCCTTCACAGTGCATGCGCCGCTGACGTCAGTGGCTGCATGCAAAGTAAATATCTCCTAAACTGTACAGGTTTAGGAGATATTAATTTTACCTACAGGTAAGCCTTATTATAGGCTTACCTGTAGGTAAAAGTTAAAAAAAAGGGCATACAACCCCTTTAATACCACTAAAAGAAAGCTCTATTTGTGTGAAAAGAAATGATAAAAATGTAATATGAGTACAGTTTAGCATGACTGAGTAATTGTCATTTAAAGTGTGACAACGTTGAAAGTTTCATTTTGGCCTGGGCAGGAAGGGGGTAAAAGTGCCCAGTAGGCAAGTAGTTAAAGTTACACCTATATGAACGGTACTCATTAGGAAATATGGGGTGCAACTTGTCATGTGTCTTTTGGGGTCCAAAGTCGCATGACAAGTTGCACAAGTGTGAATTGGGCTTTAGTAACTAAGAACATTTAAATAAATAACCTACTGCATTTTTGTTTTGTTTGAGCCTGCATCTATCAGCTACCTATAATATAGCTGTCTTCTGTCCTCTTTCTACTTCAACCATTATTATTATTATTATTATTATTATTTACACCTATTTATGAGAAATCACAAAACAACTCCTCAGGAAACCTACCTTAAATCCACAGGGAAACTTAAAGCGTCCTTCATACTGAAAATCAACTTTCCTCCTCTCAAACCCACCCCCCATAGTTGATTACCAGATATCACATTTTTTCATTTTCTAACTAAGCATTTCTCATGAAGATTTGTCTGCAGAATGCTGGGGCTTATTCAGCTCCCACATTGCAGTCCACAAACCGTGAAGCAACACCTACTTTATTAGCCACGCCTAGGGCCACCATCAGGGGACAGCTGATACAACTTTAAGGGGCCAAGGGGGGCCCGCCCGTGCCAGAAGAAGGTATGGCAGGTGAAGGGGAGCCATATTGTGCACTATAGAAACGATCTTGCAGCTTCTGCTGCTCTCCGTGTCATTGAGCTCAGACATCGAGCTCTTTACTGCCACCTCTGGCTACTATGTGCATGTGCGCCCCTCATGTGAGCTACCTGTACTGTGCTCCTCTGTGAAAAAACTGGAAAGATAGGGAGTGGCGCTGTTATAGGAAAAAAGCAGTATAATTATTCTCCTTAGAAATATAAAGTGACAGGTATATCAATGTAATGATTAGTCTTCTTGAAGTTATAAAGTGACAGGTGCTAGAGTTAAAATTAATCAAGTGTATCAATGTGATAATTTTTAGTTGTGAATATAAAGTGATAAGTGCCAAATAGTGCAAGAGAAATTTGTAAACATTATGCAAATAATGATAACACAATCACTTTACCATATAAGTGAAAAAAATAGAAAAAAACATAAAAAACTAAAGTGACATGTGCTTATACGTCTCATATAAATTAGTCCTTCGGTTTGGAGATCCAAAGTGACAGGTGCAAAAATATACTGAATATATGTCTTAGTATATGAAACACTGTCCAATAAAAATCAATATGCAATAAAAAACAAAAAGTAAAAATACAATTCATCAACTCGCTGTGCATCAGTTAGAAACGTATATAATGTGAAAAAGCAAAAACAAAATGTTCATAAAGGTGACATGACGTTTCTTCCAATATATCTGAATACCTCCTTTGCAGTGGTATATAAATGAAGAAGTGCAGTGATTAATGGCAATATCCCCCTATGTGGTTACACTCACCGGAGCGCCCTACCCCTGCAGGGGTGCGAGCGTAAGATGTTATTCCCCAGTAGCCTGATCTAAGGTCATCCACCCGCAGGAAGGAGGGAAGGAGGAAAGGAACTTCACTGGCTCCTATTTCAATGGAGATCCCAGACGGACATCCACATGATAAAACGAAGATAAAAATAGTCCACATAGCGTGACTCAGTTTAAATGATTTATTGTAAAAAATATATATTAATGTATCCAAGGAAGTAGACTTAGTAAAATAAAAGTTAAAAAAAAATCGGAGAGGGAGCTCGCAGGCTCTCTATCTCTCCAAACGACACGGGGAAGCAACGCTGCCTAGGATCGCCACTTGCGTTCCACCGGTCGACTTTTCGGAACCACGATACCCGGATGTGATGTTGTGCGTGTCAAGATAGTCCCATCTTACACGTTTCGTCATACGGACGTCATCGGAGGCGCTGCACTTAAGGTTCCTAAGAGCACAGTGGCCTCCCTAATCCTTAAATGGAAGACATTTGGGATGACCAGAACCCTTCCTAGAGCTGGCTGTCTGGCCAAACTGAGCTATCGGGGGAGAAGAGCCTTGGTGAGAGAGGTAAAGAAGAACCCAAAGATCACTGTGGCTGAGCTCCAGAGATGCAGTCGGGAAATGGGAGGAAGTTGAAGAAAGTCAACCATCACTGCAGCCCTCCACCAGTCGGGGCGTTATGGCAGAGTGGCCCGACGGAAGCCTCTCCTCAGTGCAAGACACATGAAAGCCCGCATGGAGTTTGCTAAAAAACACCTGAAGGACTCCAAGATGGTGAGAAATAAGATTCTTTGGTCTAATGAGACCAAGATAGAACTTTTTGGCCTTAATTCTAAACGGTATGTGTGGTATCTGCTCATCACCTGTCCAATACAGTCCCAACAGTGAAGCATGGTGGCGGCAGCTGGAAGACGTAATCTGTTTACGAAACGCCGCGTAGGGCTGAGCGACGTGTTCGCGTCACCTCCCACCGATGTTGTGACACCAGCAGGATGGGCTGTCTGTGAGCATCCGGCCGGTGCTCCAGACTTTTTTCCACAGGCACTCATTTTTGATTTTACATGTGAGTGTATATTTTACTTTGTCTTAAATAAAGCCTTAAGATTTTACACTATTGGAGCTCCCCCTTTTTTTCCGTATATGGTTACATCATTTTGCTGGGAACCTAACTTCCCGCTGATCCATCCATCCATACCAAGGTCCCTGACGTTCCATCTCAGTGCCAACCTCGGTTTTCTGGTGGTCCAGAACAATTAGATCTAACAGCCTACTCAGACCCTCTGTAACGGGGGGTCATGGGTTTCTGGTAAGCGGCCAGTCACTCAGTATGTGGTGATGGACTCAAGCACCTTATCCTCATCCAGCATGACCTTTATTCCAATTTAATTTAACACCTGGGAGTTCTATTTTTCACATATGGACTTACACTAATTATTTTTCACTGTTGCACATGAAGATTGTACTTTTTATGATTGATATATTGATTTGCCATTTATTTACTTAGTCTCAATTCATATGATATATGATTTCCATGTTCACATATTCATTTGGATTTTATCCTAAAGGTGATTTGATTGTCACTTGTATGCACTTCTATTTCCTAAATAGCGCGATTCAATAGTTTTATATTATTTATTTCTGTGTTTGTGTTTACATATAGGAATTTGCAGCTTTTTTTATTCATTTTCATTGATTTTTATTGACTACACTATTTCACTTATGCGCAGTTAAATCCCCCCCCCTTTTTTTTCCCAAGACACATGAAAGCCGGCATGGAGTTTGCTAAAAAACACCTGAAGGACTCCAAGATGGTGAGAAATAAGATTCTTTGGTCTAATTGGGACCAAGATAGAACTTTTTGGCCTTAATTCTAAACGGTATATTTGGTATCTGCTCATAACCTGTCCAATACAGTCCCAACAGTGAAGCATGGTGGTGGCAGCATCATGCTGTGGGGTGTTTTTCAGCTGCAGGGACAGGGCGACTGCTTGCAATCGAGGGAAAGATGAATGCGGCCAAGTGCAGGGATATCCTGGACGAAAACCTTCTTCAGAGTGCTCAGGACCTCAGACTGGGCCGAAGGTTTACCTTCCAACAAGACAATGACCCTAAGCATACAGCTAAAATAATGTGTGTGAGTAATGTGAGTGGCTTCACAACAACTCTGTGACTGTTCTTGAATGGCCCAGCCAGAGCCCTGACTTAAACCCAATTGAGCATTTCTGGAGAGACCTAAAAATGGCTGTCCACCAACGTTTATCATCCAACCTGACAGAACTGGAGAGGATCTGCAAGGAGGAATGGCAGAGGATCCCCAAATCCAGGTGTGAAAAACTTGTTGCATCTCTCCGAAAAAGACTCATGGCTGTATTAGATCAAAAGTGTGCTTCTACTAAATACTGAGCAAAGGGTCTGAATACTTAAGACCATGTGATATTTCAGTTTTTCTTTTTTAATAAATCTGCAAAAATGTCAACAATTCAGTGTTTTTCTGTTAATATGGGGTACTGTGTGTACATTAATGAGGAAAAAAAATGAACTTAAATGATTTTAGCAAATGGCTGCAATATAACACAGAGTGAAACATTTAAGGGGGTCTGAATACTTTCCGTCCCCACTGTATATACACAGGTGTGAGGGGGGCTGGCATATATACAGGTATGAGGGGGGCTGACATATATACAGGTGTGAAGGGGGGCTGACATATATACAGGTGTGGAGGATTGGCAAATATACAGGTGTGTGTGGGGGGTGGGGCTGACATATATACAGGTTTGAGGGGGGCTGACATATATACAGGTGTGGGGGGCTGACATATATACAGGTTTGAGGGGGGCTGATATATATACAGGTGTGGGGGGCTGACATATATACAGGTGTGAGGGGGGCTGACATATATACAGGTGTGAGGGGGGCTGACATATATACAGGTGTGGGGGGCTGACATATATACAGGTGTGAGGGGGGCTGACATATATACAGGTGTGAGGGGGGCTGACATATATATAGGTGTGAGGGGGGCTGACATATATACAGGTGTGGAGGACTGGCAAATATAAAGCTGTGTGGGGGGGGGGGTGGGGCTGACATATATACAGGTGTAATGGAGGCTGGCATAGATACAGGTGGGGGGCTGACATATATACAGTTGTGTGTGTGGGGGGTGGGACTGACATACAGTATATATGCCACGGTCCAATGCCGGGACCGCGGGATGTGTGACATCCATCATAGGGCTGCCGGGTCCAAGAGGCGGAAATGTCACTGCGGACGTGCCGAGCACTATGAAATCCGGCGCTCGCTCTGTGTATATGGGCGGGCCATGGGCAGCTCTCCTAACCTGACCCTGGCTGCCTGGTGCGTGCAGCCTGCTGTCTAAATGGTCATGCATGGGATGGGCACGCCGCACACTACAGGTAAGGCTGAGCTACAGAGGGTCAAGAGGTCACCTGAAGTTTGACGTGGAAAAGTTAGGTAGGTCAGTGCAGGTGTCAATGTAGGTCAGTGCAGCTGTCAGGAAGGTCAGTGTAGGTCAGTGCAGGTGTCAGGAAGGTCAGTGCAGGTGTCAGGTAATTTAGTGCATGTGTCAGGTAGGTCAGTGCATGTGTCAGGTAGGTCAGTGCATGTGTCAGGCAGATAAGTGCAGGTGTCAGATAGGTCAGTGCATGTGTTCGGGGGTTAGTGTATGTGTCCAGTAGGTCAGTTTAGTGGTCAGCATTGATGGGCACTGGTGAGCCAGGCAGCAAGGGAGTCCCCCCCGGTGCTGGGCTTGGACTGCGGGCTGAAGCCCCTGGTCTTTTTACCACCTAGCAATACCCCTACCTGTACGTTGTCTGTGCTCCCTGGTCTGGGGCGCCCAGCCACCCATGATCATTCTCAGAAATGACAGAACGGCGGTCTGCCTATGTAAACAAGGCAGACTGTCGTTCTGTAACAGACAAACAGAGATCTGTGATTCCTAGTAATCAAGAACACAGATCTCTCTTTGTCTAGTGTCTGCATCCCCCACACAGTTAGTAAACACACCCAGGGAACACGTTTAACCCTTTGATTGACCCTGATGTTAACCCCTTCCCTGCCAGTGTAATTTATACAGTGATCAGTGAATTTTTTTTTTAGCACTGATCACTGTATTGGTGTCGCTGCTCCACAAAAAGTGTCACTTAAAATTTGTCCACCGCAATGTCGCAGTCCCACTAAAAAACGCTAATCGCTGCCATTACTATTTAACCACTTCAGCCCCGGAAGGTTTTACCCCCTTCCTGACCAGAGCACTTTTTACAATTTGGCACTGCGTTGGTTTAACTGCTAAAAAAAAATGATATTTTCTACGTTCTTGTTATTAAAAAAAATCCAATAAACTCAATTTTAGTTATACATTTAGGCCAAAATGTATTCAGCCACATGTCTTTGGTAAAAAAAAAGTCAATAAGACTTTATTGGTTTTATTGGTTTGCGCAAAAGTTATAGCGTCCACAAACTAGGGTACATTTTCTGAAATTTACACAGCTTTTAGTTTATGACTGCCTATCTCATTTCTTGGGGTGCTAAAATGGCAGGGCAGTACAACCCCCCCCCCCCCCCCAAATGACCCAATTTTTGAAAGTAGACACCCCAAGGAAATTGCTGAGAGGCATGTTGAGCCCATTAAAATTTAATTTTTTTGTCCCAAGTGATTGAATAATGACAAAAAAAGAAAAAAAAATATTTTACAAAAAGTTGTCACTAAATGATATATTGCTCACACATGCCATGGTTATATGTGGAATTGTACCCCAAAATACATTTTTGCTTCTTTTGAATACGGGGATACCACATGTGTGGGACTTTTTGGGAGCCTAGCCGCGTATGGGGCCCCGAAAACCAATCACCGCCTTCAGGATTTCTAAGAGCTGAAAGCGGAGTTCCACACAAAAATGGAACTTCCGCTTTTCGGAACCCTCCGGTGTCACATTTGGCACCTTTCAGGGGGAGGGGGGTGCAGATACCTGTCTAAGACAGGTATTTGCACCCACTTCCGGCATAGACTCCCATGGGAGTCTATGCCTCTTCCCGTCCCCACCGCGCTGTCTGCTGGGAACACACAGCTCCCAGGAGAGAGCGGGGACCACTTGGGACGCACAGCGCGACTCACGCATGCGCAGTAGGGAACCGGGAAGTGAAGCCGCAACGCTTCACTTCCTGATTCCCTCACCCAGGATGGCGGCGGCAGCTGCCGAGAACCGAGCGGGTTCTCGGCGTCCCCTGCCGACATCGCTGGACCCTGGGACAGGTAAGTGGCCATGTATTAAAAGTCAGCAGCTGCAGTATTTGTAGCTGCTGGCTTTTAATATTTTTTTTTTTTTGGCGGTGTGGGTGAACCCCTGCTTTAAGTCTTTAATTTCACTACTCACTACCTATCACAGTTTTGAAAGCTATAAAATGCCAAGATGGCACAACCCCCCCAAATGACCCCATTTTGGAAAGTAGACACCCCAAGCTATTTGCTGAGAGGCATGTTGAGTCCATGGAATATTTTATATTTCGCAACAAGTTGCGGGAAAATGACAAACTTTTTTTTTTCTTGCACAAAGTTGTCACTAAATGATATATTGCTCACACAGGCCATAGGCATATGTGGAATTGCACCCCAAAATACATTTAGCTGCTTCTCTTGAGTACGGGGATACCACATGTGTGGGACTTTTTGGGAGCCCAGCCGCATACGGGGCCCCGAAAACCAAGCGCCGCCTTCAGGATTTGTAAGGTCGTAAATTTTTGATTTCACTCCTCACTACCTATCACAGTTTTGAAAGCCATAAAATGCCCAGATGGCACAACCCCCCCCCCCCCCCCAATGACTCCATTTTGGAAAGTAGACACCCCAAAGCTATTTGCTGAGAGGCATGGTGAGTATTTTGCAGCTCTCATTTGTTTTTGAAAATGAAGAAAGAAAAGAAAAATGTATTTTCTTTTTCTTTTTTTCAATTTTCAAAACTTTGTGACAAAAAGCGAGGTCAAATACTTATATAAATACATATACTTATATAAATATTTATGTGCAAAATACCAGCTTACTGCATTTGGTTGGGAAAGGTGAGGTGGAGCACCGTCTGGATACAGAAGTTCTCTGACGATCTCTTCCTGGAATTTAAGGAAGGATCCCCTCCGTCCTGAAGCTCTGTATAGCACATGAGCGTTCAGCAAAGCCAATTGAAATAAGTATACAGACACTTTTTTGTACCAGCGTCTGGTCTTACGGGCAACTAGGTACGGTGCCAACAACTGGCCGTTGAGGTCCACCCCTCCCATATTAAGGTTATATTCGTGGACACAGAGGTTTCTCCACAACACCAGTCGCCGTAGTCATTTGGACGCGTGTCTGCATGAAGGGAGGTAAGAACGAAAACATTCTTATTATCCCTCCACTTCATAGCGAGCAAATTATTACACTGCAAGCAGGCTCTCTCCCCCAGCCTAAGACGGGAATCAACAAGCCGCTGGGGAAAGCCCCGGCGATTAAATCGCACAGTGCCACATGCTCCAATCTGATGATCAAACAAGTGACTAAAAAGTGGCACGCTCGTGTAATAATTGTCCACGTACAAGTGGTACCCCTTTCCGAATAAGGGTGACACCAAGTCCTACACTATCTTGCCAGCGCTTCCTATGTAGTCAGGGCAGTTTGTCGGCTCTACGTGACTATCTCTTCCCTCGTAAACCATAAAACTACATGTATAGCCTGTGGCCCTGTCACAGAGCTTATACATCTTGACCCCGTATCTGGCACGCTTGCTGGGAAGATACTGTTTGAATGACAAGCAGCCAGAAGACTCATCAACGCAGACAACTTGATGGGGAGTAAACAAGTCTGCAAAACGTTGGTTGAAGTGGTTTACGAGGGGCCAAATTTTGTGGGGCCGATCGTATCCAGGGTCTTCACGAGGATGACAGAGTTCATTGTTGTTGAAGTGCATGAACCGCAAAATCTGCTCATATCGTGCCCTGGCCATGGAAGCAGAGAACACGGGCATATGGTGAATTGGGGCAGTGGACCAATATGACCGCAACGCACTCTTTTTGGTTATGCCCATGAGGAGGGATAGGCCCAGAAAGATCTTAAATTCAGAAACCGTAATTGGTCTCCAATCTCTGGCAAGGGAGGACTGGGGAATAGTGGCGATGTGTTGACCAGCATACAAATTTCTTTGGTCCACAATAGATCTATAAGGATCTTTGGTGAAAAACAGCGAATAGAAATCAAGTGACATAAAATCAACTGTTTCCACCTGAATGCCAGGTTGGCCAGTGAATGGGGGAAGTACGGGTGCTGCAGAAGTGGTGGGTTCCCAATTAGGATTGGCGAATGCAGCAGGAAGGGCACTATAGGCACGACGGGCCTGTGTTCGTCTTCTTGGTGGCAGCGGGACACTACTTGTGCTTGCCACCTCACCAGCTTGAACTGCACACTTATGGGACTCGCGACGTCACCAAGTGTTACTGCAGTGCTGGATGTACGACCAGGGTGTACTAGGCCGCTGGTGCTTGCCAGTTCACCAGAAGGACAAGCGGCGCTAGTACTTCTCTGCTCCATACGAGAGCCCTGCGGTTCTTGCACCTCAACAGCAGAAGAAGATTGGGGTCTGGTACGCCTGACCTTGGCAGGGACCACAACTTCATCGTCAGAGCTATCTGTCATGGAGCCGCTGTTGTCTACAGGTTCGTATTCTGAGCCTGAATCTGACAGATGAGTGACTTCCTCTTCACTATCTGTCATGCTCAGAAACGTGTAGACCTCTTCACTACTGTACCTTCGATTTGCCATTTTGGGCTCTAACTTTAGTGGTGCAGTAGTGAGACTCACAGGTAAAAAAGCTCCTGACTGTCAGCGACTGTATCAAAACACTACCAAAAAAACTGTTAGTGATCACAGGGATCAGGTCTGACTTAGTTATGTGTTTAGTGTTTTGTAAGTGACAGCGATCGATCGATACTGCACTTGGGTGGGCTGGGCTGGGCGGAGGGGCAAAACGTAGGTGCTAGTGGGTATCTGGGCTGATCCCGCTAACACTGCATTTTTGGGAACCCTAAACTGCTGGGGACGCTAGTATAGATCTGATCAGATCAGATATTGATCCGTTCAGATACTATACCACTAAGGGAGGTGTATTCTACGTGCGTGGGTGTTAGCGGTACTGGCACTAATCTGACGCTGCCTGGGGCAACGCAGACCCTATCTGACCCTAAAACCTAACTTATATTACCCGCCGGGCAATCAGGGGGTTAAACCTTTATTAGGCAATAAGCGGCAGGTGCCCTGATACTATAAAAAACAAACTAACCAGCGTCACCCGTAACAGTTATACGGTGATCACTGGTGAAAGGGTTAACTAGAGGGCAATCAGGGGGTTAAAACCTTTATTAGGTAGTATATGGGGGTACCTGACGCTATAAAAACCTGACGCTGAACCTAAATACTTACCTGGCTAACTAGCGTCACCTGTGACACTAATACGGCGATCAGAAAAAAGATCGCTTAGCGACACTGGCGACAGGGGTTAACTGGGCGGTGATCAAGGGGTTAAACCTTTATTAGGGGGGTAGGGGGGTACCCTAGACCTAAAGGGGCCTACCACTAACTGCCCTACCACTTATAATGGTCACAAATGACACCAATGCAGTAATCAGTAAAAAAAACCAAAAAACTGCTATTGGTGTCACTGTGACAGGGGTGTGATCGGGGGGTGATCAGGGGGTGAATAGTGTGCCTGTGTGTTCTACTGTAATGTGTAGTGTTGGTGCAAACTTACTTGATGTCTTCTCTCCTCGGAAGCCGGAACTAAAAGGCTTCACGAGGAACGATGACATCACTTCCTCCGCTTCAGTTTACAGTTCAGAAGCAGAGGAAGCTCCTCATTTGCCAGGAGCGATCGTGAGGGGGTGGCCATGAATCAGTGGCCTCCCCCCCAGCACGGATCGCTCCTGGAGCTAATCTGACCGCCGCAGGCACTGGGGGGGGGGGTCCGATTGGGTGGAAGAAGAAGATGAAGAAGAGAAGAAGATGAAAAGAAGAGCGGGAGCCTCCCCCATGCCATGGGTGCGGAGCGGCCCGAGGAGAAGAAGATAGAAGACGCTGCGGAGCAGATGCTGGATGAGAACGCCGGAGGAAGAGCCAGAAGAAGAAAAAGAAGAAGAAGAAGATGAAGGAAGATAGAAGAAAGAAGAAGCATTTAAATAAAGGAATTGTCAAAAACTGTCTCTTGTCATTTTTACCATTTTTGACAGTTTTTTAGTGAAATGGTACCATTTCACACGGGGCGGGGGCCGGGATCTGGGGGTCCCCTTGTTAAAGGGGGCTTCCCGATTCCGATAAGCCCCCCGCCCGCAGACCCCCACAACCACCGGCCAGGGTTGTGGGGATGAGGCCCTTGTCCTCATCAACATGGGGACAAGGTGTTTTGGGGGGCTACCCCAAAGCACCCTCCCAATGTTGAGGGCATGTGGCCTGGTACGGTTCAGGAGGGAGGGGCACTCTCTCGTCCCCCCTCTTTTCCTGCGGCCTGCCAGGTTGTGTGCTTGGATAAGGGTCTGGTATGGATTTTTGGGGGGACCCCACGCCGTTTTTTCTTTTAAATTTTGGCGTGGGTTTCCCCCTAAAATCCATACCAGACCTGAAGGGTCTGGTATGGAATTTAGGGGACCCCCACGTCATTTTTTTTTAAATTTTGGCTGGGGTTCCCCTTAATATACATACCAGACCTGAAGGGCCTGGTATGGAATTTAGGGGGACCCCCCATATCATTTTTTTTTTTAATTTTGGTTCGGGGTTCCCCTGTGGGGAATTCCCATGCCGTTTTTATCAATGAACTTTTATGTGTATTGTCGGACCGGCAATGCAATAGCCGCGAGTAGTTTTAAATGACTTTTTTCCTTTGAAATGTCATTTTGCTGTCAGACTGTTCTAAACACGGGAAACATGCGCCCCTTTAAAGGCATACTATAGACACCCCCCAGCTACAAAATTTAAAGGGATATTACACTTTTATTGTTTGACTTTAAGCATTATTAAAATCACTGCTCCTGAAAAAACGGCTGTTTTTAAAACTTTTTTTGCATTGATCCATGTCCCCTGGGGCAGGACCCAGGTCCCCAAATACTTTTTATGACAATAACTTGCATATAAGCCTTTAAAATTAGCACTTTTGATTATTCATGTTCGTGTCCCATAGACTTTAACGGTGTTCGCGTGTTCGAACGAACTTTTTTCCTGTTCGCATGTTCTGGTGCGAACCGACAGGGGGGTGTTCGGCTCATCCCTATTCAGTATGTAAAAATGCTCTGTAAATTATATATAAAAAATTATGTAATAATAATTCCTGTCTCCCAGTTGTGCTCCAGTATTGTGAATAAGCCACTTGAATTTGATGCAGTTATAGTGCACTGTGGTCACTAACAGGGCATACAGCCATCACTGAAGTGCATAAAAAAGGGTAAAAACAAGTATTTTATTAAAAAAAAAAATATAAGGATTATGTCATTTATATGGGGACCTACCAAACCCCGTATACCATTTTCAACACTCTACCTTCCTAAAAATAAAGGTGGGTTGGGCGTACCAAACTTTTCTTCCTACTATTACGCGGTTCAATTATCACAGCTCCCGAAGTATCAAGCTACCAGGGAAATCCCTTTATGGGTAGCTGTCGAATACATTGACAGCAACCCAATATCCGTGGCCAATATGCTGTGGCTTCAACCCAAAGATGGATCTCATCTCTCCAATCCTATTACTAATAGGATATATATATATATATATATATAAGTAAAACTAGTTAAAGTTAACCTATCATTAAGACTATATCTTACATGAATCAATAAGTGACATCAGCATTACCAAATTATGTTTCCTAGTGCTAAAACCAACACAATGGCATATTTTCGAAGCTATCAAATGCATCATGCCATGGATACCACATGCATTGTAGATATTTAACATGCAGAATTGCAAAATCTATTGTTTTCATTCTGATGTAATGAGTAAAGAAGAACTGCAATGCATGCTTATGTAATAAGCAAATATGGCTGCCTAATGTATGTATTCAATTATGCACATAAAAACAAAATTCTTAGATGGTAAGATTTTTTACATGTATCTGATCTGCTTTGTCTATGGTCATTTCTAAAGTGAAAATTTAACAATCTAGAAGTTTGCACTAATACATATCTTGAATTGTTACTTTAGTTAGCTTGCATAAAGTAGAGTTCCACCCTAAAGTGGAACTTTCCCTCATCGGATTTATCGGATGTCTAATACAGGTATCTGCAGCCACTTCTGGGCTTAGATAGCCGCAGAATATCCGCAGATGCCCGCACCCCCGTTGTGTTCTGGGAAACACACAGTTCCCAGAACACAACAGGGACCAGTTCAGAGGCGCAGCGCGACTTCCGCATGCGCAGTATCGAACCGGGCAGTGAAGCCGCCACGATTGACTTCCTGATTCCCTGACCGAGGATGGCGGTGGGGGCAGCCGAGAGCCGAGTGATTGATCGGCTTCGGCTGCCGACATCACTGGACCCTGGGACAGGTAAGTGTCCATTTATTAAAAGTCAGCAGCTGCAGTATTTGTAGCTGCTGGCTTTTAATATTTTTTTTTTTAAGGTGGAGCTCCTCTTTAAAGTGGACCTGAACAAAAACAAAAAAAAGAGCATTTTGACATCTCATAGGGAGCATTTTGAGATGTGCCTAAGCAATACTGTGAAAAAATTACCTGTAGACAGGTGCTTGGCTGGGAATGAAGAATGAGAGAAACACTGGCTGCAGCTGCTCTCTGTAGCTACTGCTCTGTGGTGCTGAATTGGATAACAGCTATATCAACAGGAGGAGGGCACTGCTGAGCAGTAAGAGTTTAATCTACTGACTTAGGCAGCACTGCACTGTGGGAACTGTAGTCTAAAGGAGAGAGTGTCTACTGTAATCAAGAGCTTTTGAACTGCATTTCACAGAAGGAGATTGTCAGGAGTAGGGGAAAGAGCTGCATTTTCTCAAACTGTACAGGACACAGTTTCCTTCCTGCCATGAGGGAGCCCAGAGTGCCCGTCATATGCAGCCATTTGTGCCCATCAAATGCAGCCACTTGTGCCCATCAAATGCAGCCACTTGTGCCAATCATATGCAGCCACTTGTGCCAATCAAATGCAGCCACTAGTGCCAATCAAATGCAGCCACTTGTGCCAATCAAATGCAGCCACTTGTTCCCATCATATGTAGCCACTTGTGCCCGTCAAATGCAGCTACTTGTGCCCGTCAAATGCAGCCACTTACCCTGGCAATAAAAAAATTTGAGAGAAAAAGCACTAAATGTCTTGCACACACCTCCCCCCACGCTCGGGGCTCGCAGCTGCTGGCACTTGCACCCCCCCCCGCACGGGTCTCACAGATCTAGACTCCCCTCCCCCACGGGAGGTCCGGCACTTACCTGAAGAGCATCCTCTGTGTCTCCTCCTCTCCTCCACACTCGGGCAGCAGTAGTGTCGGAGCTGTCCGCTCCTCTCATGCTTCCCCTGCTTGCCAAAGCGCCACTAGGCATCCAATAGGTTTGTATGGCACTTTGACCAATCGGGAAACAGGTCTCACCGACCTGCCTCCTGATTGGCGGGGAGGCACTGTAGTGTGAAGATAGCAAAAATTAATTTGCTATGGTCACACAATTGGGTGGGATCAGGACGCACTCTCTACGCCACGAGCCCACCCTTTTTTGAAGCCGAATAGAGCCTCTGACTCTAATCACGTGCATTAACCACTTCAGCCCCGGAAGGTTTTACCCCCTTCCTGACCAGAGCACTTTTTACAATTCGGCACTGCGTCGCTTTAACTGCTAATTGCGCGGTCATGCAATGCTGTACCCAAACGAAATTTGCGTCCTTTTCTTCCCACAAATAGAGCTTTCTTTTGATGGTATTTGATCACCTCTGCCATTTTTATTTTTTGCGCTATACACGGAAAAAGACCGAAAATTTTGAAAAAAAATGATATTTTCTACTTTTTGTTCTAAAAAAAATCCAATAAACTCAATTTTAGTCATACATTTAGGCCAAAATGTATTCGGCCACATGTCTTTGGTAAAAAAAATGTCAATAAGTGTATATTTATTGGTTTGCGCAAAAGTTATAGCGTCTACAAACTAGGGTACATTTTCTGGAATTTACACAGCCTTTAATTTATGACTGCCTATGTCGTTTCTTGAGGTGCTAAAATGGCAGGGCAGTACAAAACCCCCACAAATGACCCCATTTTGGAAAGTAGACACCCCAAGGAATTTGCTGAGAGGCATGTTGAGCCCATTGAATATTTATTTTTTTTGTCCCAAGTGATTGAATAATGACAAAAAAAAAAAAAAAAAAAAAAAATTACAAAAAGTTGTCACTAAATGATATATTGCTCACACAGGCCATGGGCATATGTGGAATTGCACCCCAAAATACATTTAGCTGCTTCTCCTGAGTACGGGGATACCACATGTGTGGGACTTTTTGGGAGCCTAGCCGCGTACGGGGCCCCGAAAACCAAGCAACGCCTTCAGGATTTCTAAGGGCGTACATTTTTGATTTTACTCCTCACTACCTATCACAGTTTTGAAGGCCATAAAATGCCCAGATGACATAAAACCCCCCCAAATGACCCCATTTTGGAAAGTAGACACCCCAAGCTATTTGCTTTGAGGCATGTTGAGTCCATGGAATGTTTTATATTTTGACACAAGTTGCGGGAAAGTGACAAATTTTTTTTTTTTTTTTTTTTTTTTTGCACAAAGTTGACACTAAATGATATATTGCTCACACAGGCCATGGGCATATGTGGAATTGCACCCCAAAATACATTTAGCTGCTTCTCCTGAGTACGGGGATACCACATGTGTGGGACTTTTTAGGAGCCTAGCCGCGTACGGGACCCCGAAAACCAAGCACCGCCTTCAGGATTTCTAAGGGCGTACATTTTTGATTTTACTCCTCACTGCCTATCACAGTTTCGGAGGCCATGGAATGCCCAGGTGGCACAAACCCCCCCCCAAATGACCCCATTTTGGAAAGTAGACACCCCAAGCTATTTGCTGAGAGGCATGGTGAGTATTTTGCAG
This sequence comes from Lithobates clamitans, assembly GCA_037952925.1. Taxonomy (NCBI): domain Eukaryota; kingdom Metazoa; phylum Chordata; class Amphibia; order Anura; family Ranidae; genus Lithobates; species Lithobates clamitans. The sequence continues at coordinate 3,882,875 of JBBGZY010000790.1, forward strand.
CTCTCATTTGTTTTTGAAAATAAAGAAAGACGAGAAAAAAAATTTTTTTTTTTCTTTTTTCAATTTTCAAAACTTTGTGACAAAAAGTGAGGTCTGCAAAATACTCACTATACCTCTCATCAAATAGCTTGGGGTGTCTACTTTCCAAAATGGGGTCATTTGGGGGGGTTTTGTGCCACCTGGGCATTCCATGGCCTCCGAAACTGTGATAGGCAGTGAAGAGTGAAATCAAAAATTTACGGCCTTAGAAAGCCTGAAGGCGGTGCTTGGTTTTCGGGGTCCCGTACGCGGCTAGGCTCCCAAAAAGTCCCACACATGTGGTATCCCCGTACTCAGGAGAAGCAACAGAATGTATTTTGGGGTGTAATTTCACATATTCCCATGGCATGTTTGAGCAATATATCATTTAGTGACAACTTTGCGCAAAAAAAAATAAAAAAAATAAAAAATTGTCTCTTTCCCGCAACTTGTGTCACAATATAAATTATTCCATGGACTCGACATGCCTCTCAGCAAATAGCTTGGGGTGTCTACTTTCCAAAATGGGGTCATTTGGGGGGGTTTTGAACTGTCCTGGCATTTTATGCACAACATCTAGAAGCTTATGTCACACATCACCCACTCTTCTAAGCACTTGAAGACATAGCCCTTTCTGACACTTATTGTTTACATAAAAAAATAATTTTTTTTTGCAAGAAAATTACTTTGAACCCCCAAACATTATATATTTTTTTTAAAGCAAATGCCCTACAGATTAAAATGGTGGGTGTTTCATTTTTTTTTTTCACACAGTATTTGCGCAGCGATTTTTCAAACGCATTTTTTGGGGAAAAAACACACTTTTTTACATTTTAATGCACTAAAACACACTATATTGCCCAAATGTTTGATGAAATAAAAAAGATGATCTTAGGCCGAGTACATGGATACCAAACATGACATGCTTTAAAATTGCGCACAAACGTGCAGTGGCGACAAACTAAATACATTTTTAAAAGCCTTTAAAAGCCTTTACAGGTTACCACTTTAGATTTACAGAGGAGGTCTACTGCTAAACTTACTGCCCTCGATCTGACCTTCGCGGCGATACCTCACATGCATGGTGCAATTGCTGTTTACATTTGACGCCAGACCAACGCTTGCGTTCACCTTAGCGCGAGAGCAGGGGGGACAGGGGTGCTTTTTTTTTTTTTTTTTTTTTTTTCTCTTTATTATTATTGTTTTTTTATCTTATTTTTAAACTGTTCCTTTCATTTTTTTTTTTTTTAAATCATTTTTATTGTTATCTCAGGGAATGTAAATATCCCCTATGATAGCAATAGGTAGTGACAGGTACTCTTTTTTGCAAAAATTGGGGTCTATTAGACCCTAGATTTCTCCTCTGCCCTCAAAGCATCTGATCACACCAAGATCGGTGTGATAAAATGCTTTCCCAATTTCCCAATGGCGCTGTTTACATCCGGCGAAATCTACGTCATAAAATGCTCGTAGCTTCCGGTTTCTTAGGTCATAGAGATGTTTGGAGCCACTCTGGTCTCTGATCAGCTCTATGGTCAGCTGGCTGAATCACCGGCTGCATTTTCAGGTTCCCTGTTGAGACAGGAGAGCCAGAGAAAAACACGGAAGATGTTGGGGGGGGGGGGGCATTCCCTCCCACTGCTTGTAAAAGCAGTCTAGAGGCTAATTAGCCACTAGGATTGCTTTTACATGAAAGCCGACCGCTGGCTGAAAAGAATGATACCAAGATGATACCTAAACCTGCAGGCATCATTCTGGTATAACCACTCAAAGTCGTGAATGGCATACCTGAAGACAAAAAAATGGTTAACAATAAAGCACAGTAAACGGTAAAGTATAAATAATTACATACCTGAAAAGCAAACGTGATAAAACATAACAACAATAAAACATTGCAGAATAGAATACAGTAAAAAAGAGCAGAACAATAGAGAGAGAATAGAGAGAGAGAGAACAATAAAACGACAACTATTTTTATTTTATATTTTTGTTTGTGTTTTTTTTTTTTTTTTACACTTTTTTTTGTAACTAACTTTTATAACTGTAACCGGTTCCAGGTTCGGGTCTCTCAAAATGCGATGGCATCTCGGGAGACCCTGTGAAAGTGTGCCTAGTCTGTGCAATGCTGTACCCTACGCTAATACTCAACTAGTGCATGGTAGTGTTCAAAACATTCACCAATGCAAAGACCAGGATTATCAGGACAGGAGGGACAATAATAGCGGGTGTCACGCCTATATCCACGCTAGCTGCAGACACGACATCTTTTTTGGGGGGGTTCGTTGGGTAGGGGTACTCGGGAGGACATAAAAATGCCTCTCATGCAGCCGACTGCATTTGGTTGGGGATGTGAATGGGGGAAGTACGGGTGCTGCAGAAGCGGTGGGTTCCCAATTAGGATTGGCGAATGCAGCAGGAAGGGCACTATGGGCACGACGGGTCTGTGTTTGTCTTTTTGGTGGCAGCGGGACACTACTTGTGCTTGCCACCTCACCAGCTTGAACTGCACTTATGGGACTCGCCACGTCACCAAGTGTTACTGCAGTGCTGGTTTGGCTACGACCGGGGTGTACTAGGCCACTGGCGCTTGCCAGTTCACCAAAACGCTACAAAAAAAACTGTTAGCGATCGCAGGGATCAGGCCTGACTCTGCGAACGCTGCAGTTATGCGTTTAGTGTTTTGTAAGTGACAGTGATCGATCGATACTGCACTTGGGTGGGCTGGGCCGGGCCGGGCGGAGGGGCAAAACGCAGGTGCTAGCAGGTATCTGGGCTGATCCCGCTAACACTGCGTTTTTGGGAACCCTAAACTGCTGGTGACGCTAGTATAGATCTGATCGGATCAGATATTGATGCGATCAGATACTATACCACTAAGGGAGGTGTACGGTGCGTGTGTGGGTGTTAGCGGTACTGGCGCTAATCTGACGCTGCCTGGGGCTGGTGCTTGCCAGTTCACCAAAACGCTACCAAAAAAACTGTTAGCGATCGCAGGGATCAGGCCTGACTCTTCGAACGCTGCAGTTATGCGTTTAGTGTTTTGTAAGTGACAGTGATCGATCGATACTGCACTTGGGTGGGCTGGGCTGGGCGGAGGGGCAAAACGCAGGTGCTAGCAGGTATCTGGGCTGATCCCGCTAACACTGCGTTTTTGGGAACCCTAAACTGCTGGGGACGCTAGTATAGATTTGATCGGATCAGATATTGATCCGATCAGATACTATACCACTAAGGGAGGTGTATGCTGCGTGCGTGGGTGTTAGCGGTACTGGCGCTAACCTGACGCTGCCTGGGGCTGGTGCTTGCCAGTTCACCAAAACGCTACCAAAAAAACTGTTAGCGATCGCAGGGATCAGGCCTGACTCTGCGAACGCTGCAGTTATGCGTTTAGTGTTTTGTAAGTGACAGTGATCGATCGATACTGCACTTGGGTGGGCTGGGCTGGGCCGGGCGGAGGGGCAAAACGCAGGTGCTAGCGGGTATCTGGACTGATCCCGCTAACACTGCGTTTTCGGGAACCCTAAACTGCTGGGGACGCTAGTATAGATTTGATCGGATCAGATATTGATCCGATCAGATACTATACCACTAAGGGAGGTGTATGCTGCGTGCGTGGGTGTTCGCGGTACTGGCGCTAATCTGACGCTGCCTGGGGCGACGCATATCACCGCCGGGCGATCGGGGGGCTAAACCTTTATTCGGTAATAAACGGCGGGTGCCCTGACACTATAAAAAATAAACGAACTAACCAGCGTCACCCGTAACGGTTATACGGTGATCAGTGGTGAAAGGGTTAACTAGGAGGCAATCAAGGGGTTAAAACATTTATTAGATAGTATATGGGGGTCCCTGTCGCTATAAAACACTGACGGCGAACCTAAATATTTACGTCCCTAACTAGCGTCACCAGCGACACTAATACAGCGATCAGAAAAATGATCGCTTAGCGACACTGGTGACAGGGGGTGATCAAGGGGTTAAAACTTTATTAGGGGGGGTTAGGGGGGTATCCTAGACCTAAAGGGGGGTAATACTCACTGCCCTAACACTAACTGTCACAAACTGACACAGCAGTAATCAGAAAAAAAAAAAAAAAAAAAATACTGCTAATGTCAGTTTGTGACAGGGGGGGGGGGGGGGTGATTGGGGGGGGATCGGGGGGCGATCGGGGGGGGATCGGGGGTGTAAAGTATGCCTGGCATGTTCTACTGTGTGTGTGAGTGTTGTGTGCACTTACATGTCATCTCCCCTCGGCGCTGGAACGGAAACTGCCAGACCGAGGAGAGATGACATCACATCCTCTGCCTGTGTGAAACGACACACAGGCAGAGGAGGATTCCCATTGGCTGGGAGCGATCGCGAGGGGGGGGCCACGATCGGATGGTCTCCCCCTCGCCTCCCGACGCTCCCAGTCAGATGCCGACCGCCGATGGCACCGGGGGGGGGTCCGATCGGACCCCCCGCCCGCGGGAGGCAGATCACGTACGGGTACGTGATTTTGCCTGCCCGTGCCGCTCTGCCGCAGTATATATGCGGTAGGCGGTCGGCAAGTGGTTAAAAAAAACACCCCCTCCCACCCCTGCCATAGGAATCCATGTGTCCGGTGTCCTGAAAGGGGCCGGGCGCATGGATAGGGAGGCGGCGGCGGCAGGGAAAGTGGGGGCGATGCCTTTGCGCCCTCAATGCACGGGCCTCCACTAGTCCTAATACTTTTGGTAATATAGTGTATGTAGACAGGTAAAGAGTGGGAAAAGGCTGCAGGAGATCAGTAGCAACAAATGATTATAAAAAAAAGGTGAAAAATATTTTATTAAAATAAAATTTAAGATCATTACAGCTACATTAAACTAATAATGTTTCAGTTAGGGTTTACATTTTCTTAAAGCTGAAGTTTAACCTGCTTATATCTTCCATTCTCTAATTCATCTTTCCCCTCATATACAGTGCCTTCAAAAAGTATTCATACCCCTTGAAATTTTTCACATTTTGTCATGTTACAACCAAAAACGTAAATGTATTTTATGTGATAGAACAAAAAGTGGCACATAATTGTGAAGTGGAAGGAAAATGATAAATGTTTTTTTTTTTTTTTTTTTTTTTTAAATAAATATGTGAAAAGTGTGGCGTGCATTTGTATTCAGCCCCCCTGAGTCAATACTTTGTAGGACCGCCTTTCACTGCAATTACAGCTGCAAGTCTTTTTGGGTATATCTCTACCAGCTTTGCACATCTAGAGAGTGACATTTTTGCCCATTCTTCTTTGCAAGATAGCTCAAGCTCTGTCAGACTGGATGAAGAGTGTCTGTGAGCGTGCGTAATCGTGACAGTATGGACTGGGGGGAAACCCACGCTGATTTGTTACTTGATTTCTATTTATATTGCCGGGAGCCAGCAATACATTACAGCCACAAACAATTTTAAGTGACATTTTTCCCTTTAGAAATGTAAGTTTGCTGTGGCACTGTAAAACACATCAGACAGATGTGCCACTTTACAGGCAGACTAAGGGGACCCCCAGGCACGATATTTAAAGAAATATTAAGTTTTTATTGTTTCACTTTAAGCATTATTAAAATCACTGCTCCTGAAAAACAGTTGTTTTAAAAACTTTTTTTTTTGCATTGATATATGTCCCCTGGGGCAGTACCTGGGTCCCCATACACTTTTTATGGAAATAACTTGCATATAAGCATTTAAAATGGGCACTTTTGATCTTTCATGTTCGTGTCCCATTGACTTTAGTAGGGTTTGCATGTTTGCACAAATTTTTTGCCTGTTCACATGTTCTGGTGCGAACCGAACTGTGTTCGGCCCATCCTATAGCTCTGGCTGTATGTTTAGGGTCGTTGTTATACCTGCACCCCCCCCCCATATCACCACCATACCTGCCCCCCCTCCCCCATGTCATCACCATACCTGTTCCCCCCTAAGTCACCACTATACCTGCACCCCCTCCCCCCATATCACCACCATACCTGCAGCCCCCTCCCCCATGTCACCACTATACCTGCCTCCCTCCCCCATGTCATCATCATACCTGTTCCCCCTCAAGTCACCACCATACCTGCACCCCCTCCCCCATGTCAACACCACGCCTGCACCCGCCTCCCCCCCATGACAACACCATGCCTACATCCCCCTCCCCCCATGCCTGCACCCCCTCCCCCAAGTCACCACCATGCCTGCACCCCCTCCGGCCTAGTCACCACCATGCCTGCACCCCCCCAGGTCACCATCATGCCTGCACCCCCAAATCACCACCCTGTCTCCACCCTTCCCCAAGTCAGCCTGTAACACCCCAAGTCACCATGCCTCCATCCACACACCTCTCTCCCCTTGTCACCACTCTTGAGGAGATGTAGCTAGACTGTAGCCAACACTCCATCTGCAGCCAACACTCCACTGGGGGAACTGATTTGAGGCACTACGCTGGGGACACCTGATGTAAGAGGCACTCCGCTGGGGACACCTGATGTAAGAGGTACTGTACTGGGGACACCTGATGTAAGAGGCACTCCATTGGGGACACATGATGTAAGGAGGCACTCCGCTGGGAATGCCTGATGGAAGGAGGCACTCTGCTGGGGCACCTGATGCCAGTACGGACTCTGCTGGGGGCACCTGATGTAAGGATGAACTCTGCTGGGGGCACCTGATGTAAGGACAGACTCTGCTGGGGGCACCTGATGGCATCTGGTGGCAGGCGACGTAGCAGGTGACACGCTCAGTGGTCCCACTAATTCTGCATTATGGTGAGTTGAATGATATCATTTTATATTACAATGTAATAATAGAAATAATGTGCTTCAATCATCCTGACACCATAACAACCATGGTGCCGGGGTGATTGAAGCACCAATACCAGGTGTTTGGAGTATCTTTATCTGCTGATGGTTAAACTCTGGAATACACATTGCTATTGTGGTGTAGGATCTGGGTCTGCTGTCCCTCCATCCCTCTCCCTCTACCCCCCTTTCCCCCTTACCCTCTGCATCCCTTATTCATCTCAGACTCTAACCACACCCCATGTAAGCCACGCCCATTATGTCACCCAAACCACGCCCCTTTTGTGCGCCACATTATTCCATTTCCCTATGCCACGCCCACTAATGTATACCCCACCCCCGATTATAGTCTGACTCCGCCTACAGCCAAAAAAGTGTCCCAAAATTTTTTTTTACAATGTTGGCAACTATGTAAAGGCCAGATTTGTGGGGTGCATGACTAATAGTTGTCCTTTGGACAGATTCTCCCACCTGAGCTGTGGATCTCTGCAGCTCCTACACAGTTACCATGGGCTTCTTGGCTGCTTCTCTGATTAATGCTCTCCTTGCCCGTCCTGTCAGTTTAGGTGGACGGCCATGTCTTGGTAGGTTTGCAGTTTTCCATTTTTGGATGATGGATTGAACAGTGCTACGTGAGATGTTCAAAGCTTGGGATGTTTTTTTTTATAACCAACCCTGCTTTAAAATTCTCCACAACTTCCCTGATCTGTCTGGTGTGTTCCTTGGTGAGATTAAATTACACACGGGTGGACTCTATTTACTAATTAAGTGACTTCTGGAGGCAATTGGTTAGATTTTAGTTAGGGTTATCAGAGTAAAGGGGGCTCAATACAAATGCATGGCACACTTGTCACATATTTATTTGTAAAAAAAAATTAAAAATCATTTAGCATTTTCCTTTCACTTAACAATTATGTGCCACTTTGTGTTGGTCTATCACATAAAATCCCAATAAACTACATTTATGTTTTTGGTTGCAACATGACAAAATGTGGAAAATGTCAAGGGGTGTGAATACTTTTTCAAGGCACTGTACACGTTACACATCTTTCAGTCTCTGTGCTTCTCTATTTTCTTCATCCCCAGAAGGTTTACCCCCCTTCATGACCAGGCCATTTTTTGCAATATGGCACTGTGTTACTTTAACTGACAATTGCGTCCAAAAATAGAGCTTTCTTTTGGTGGTATATGATCGCCTCTGCGGTTTTTATGTTTTGCAAAAAAATGCAAAACATAAAAAAAAAAAAAAAAAAGACAATTTTGAAAAAAAACATTTTTACTTTATGCTATAAAACATTCCCAATAAAGAAATGTAAAAAATCGAATGTATTCATCAATTTAGGCCAATGTGTATTTTGCCATGTTTTTGGTAAAAAAAAATCCCAAAAAGCGTATATTAATTGGTTTGCGCAAAAGTTATACACGTCTACAAAACTATGGGATATACAGTATTTATGGATTTTTTATTTTATTTTATTGTTTTTACTAGTAATAGTGGTGATCAGCGATTTTTAGCAGGACTGTGACATTGTGGCGGACAAATCTTACACTACCTGACACTTTTTGGGGACCAGTGACAACATTACAGTGATCACTGCCAAAAAAAATGCACTGTCACTGTACTAATGACATTGGCAGGGAAGGGGTTAACATCAGGGGCGATCAAAGGGTTAAATGTGTTCCTTGGGAGTGCTTTCTAACTGTATGGCATTGACTGGGGGAAGACAGCGATCTGTTTTCTGGTTAGCAGAAACACAAGATCTCCATCTTCCAATGGCGTTGCTAGGGGGGGTGCGGGGGGTCCGCACCCGGGTGACACTCGCTAGAGGGGTGACACCATCCCGACTCTCCCGAGGGTGAGGAAATCCCTGGCATTTTTTTTTGCAGCTAACCCTGCTGGAACAACACTTGCCGCGCCTGCTGTTCTTCCTGATAGCATGAGAGGGGGTGTCCACCGCCGCCCCGAGCCAGACGTAAGGTGTGATAGGTGGGGGGTTACCCTTGCCATGGTACCGTCACACCACCTGAGAGCTGGTGTGGAACAGTGGGAGGATTCAGTGTCTGGCGCCCTCTGTGCTGTGCTAGTCTGATATGGGGGGGGGGGGTGCAAGGTGTTCTGCTAGACACAGCTTTATAATATATATATATATAATAGCTGTGTCCAGCCGCCCCCCACCAGACCAGCTCACTCAGCTACTGTGCCTATATCTAATATAATATAGCTGTGTCCAGCAGCACCCCCTCCCCTCCTGGCCATGTGCCACCCCAACCTGCCCTGTGCCATGCCAGCCTGCCATGTGTCACCTCAACCTGCCCTGTGCCACCCCAGCCTGCTATGTACCACCCCAACTTGCCCTGTGCCATGCCAGCCTGCCCTGTGCCACCCCAACCTGCCCTGTGCCATGCCAGCCTGCCATGTGCCACCCCAACTTGCCTGTGCCACCCCAGCCTGCCATGTACCACCCCAACTTGCCTTGTGCCATGCCAGCCTGCCATGTGCCACCCCAACCTGCCCTGTGCCACCCCAGCCTGCCATCTACCACCCCAACCTGCCTGGTGCCACGCCAGCCTGCCATGTGCCAGCCCAACCTGCCCTGTGCCACCTCAACCTGCCCTGTGCCACCCCAGCCTGCCATATACCACCCCAACCTGCCTGTGCCATGCCAGACTGCTCTGTGCCATGCCAACCTGCCATGTGCCAACCCCAACCTGCCCTGTGCCACCCCAGCCTGCCATGTACCACCCCAACCTGCCCTGTGCCATGCCAGCCTGCCATGTGCCACCCCAACCTGCCCTGTGCCACCCCAGCCTGCCATCTACCACCCCAACCTGCCTGGTGCCACGCCAGCCTGCCATGTGCCAGCCCAACCTGCCCTGTGCCGCCCCAGCCTGCCCTGTGCCACCCCAGCCTACCATGTGCCACCCCAGCCTGCCTTGTACCACCCAGCCTGCCATGTGCCACCCCAACCTGCCCTATACCACCCCAACTTACCCTGTGCCACCCCAACCTGCCCTATGCCACCCAAGCCTGCCCTGGACCAGCCCAGCCTGCTCTATACCACCCAGCCTGCCATGTGCCACCCCAGCCTGCCCTGTACCACCCAGCCTGCCATGTGCCACCCCAACCTGCTCTATACCACCCCAGCCTGCCCTGTACCACCCCAACCTGCCATATACCACCCAGCCTGCCCTGTACCAACCCAACCTGCCCTATACCACCCCAGCCTGCCCTGTACCACCCCAACCTGCTCTGTGCCACCCCAGCCTGCCTTGTACCACCCCAACCTGCCCTGTGCCACCCCAGCCTGCCCTACACCACCCCAGCCTGCCCTGTGCCACTTCAACCTGCCCTGTGCTACCCTAACTTGCCCTATACCACCCAAACCTGCCCTATACCACCCCAATACCGCCTTAACCTGCCCTGTACCACCCTAACCTCTCATATACCACCCCAACCTGCCACTATACTTCCCTATACTATCATTTACAGGGGCTGGTTTGGGGTACACCTCGTGACCGTACGCTACCTGAATGGTGCTGGGCAGCCTAGACGGGAGGGTGACACCATGTTTTACCGCACCAGGTGACACCAACCCTAGAGACGCCACTGCCATCTTCCCCTCTCGCAGAACGGCAGTCTGCCTTGTTTACATAGGCAGAGCGCCATTCTGCCTCTCCTGAGAATGATTGGCGGGCTGCCGGCAAACATTGGGTCCGTGCACGCCCCAGGCCCAGTACACAAAATCACATATGATTTCACACAGGAGGGCCACACTGCCGCAGTATATCTGAGTGGGGCGGTTCAGAAGGGGCTATGCAATGCATGGTGGGAGGGAAAAACAGGTCATACATATTTTTCTGAAAACGCCGCTGACCTTGCCTCAGTCCTCTGCTCAAGGGCCCTCAGCCCTGATACAAGCAGTGGGCTGGCTACAACATTGTGGCAGACAGATCGGACACCTATCTGACACTTTTGACACTTTTTGGGGACCAGTGACACTAATACATGATCAATGATAAAAATATGCACTGTCACTGTACTAATGACACTGGCTGGGAAGGGTTAACATCAGGGGTGATCAAAGGGTTAACTGTGTCCCTAGGAAGGGGCTTGCTTACTGTGTGGGGATGGACTCACTAGATGAACAGAGTGATCCATGTTCCTGGTTAGCAGGAACACAAGTTCATCTCTGACAGAACGGCGATCTGCCTTGTTTACATCAGCAGACCGCTGTTCCATCATTGTGGGGAGCGATTGGCTCCTCCTCTGGCCAATCAGCACGCGTGCCTTTGCTGGCTATAGCACAAAACGGCATACAGGTACACCTTATTTTCTGGCAGTGCCCCTCCCGAGACTAGACTCTGGATCCGCCCCTGGTACAGCCATGGCCAAAATTTTTGAGAATGACACAAATATTCATTTTCACTGCTGCTTTTATGTCAGATAATGCTATACTAAAGTATAATTACAAGCATTTCATAAGTGACTCTCAAAGGCTTTTATTGACAATTACATTAAGTTTTTGCAGAGTCAATATTTGCAGTGTTAACCTGTCTTTTTCAAGACCTCTTCAATTCGCCCTGGGCCACATCCTGACTAATGGCAGCCCATTCTTGCATAATCAATGCTTGGAGTTTGTCAGAATTTGTGGGTTTTTTGTTCACCTTCCACTTGAGGATTGACCACAAGTTCTCAATGGGATTAAGGTCTGAGGAGTTTCCTGGCCGTGGACCCAAAATTTCAATGTTTTGTTCCACAAGCCACTTAGTTATCACTTTTGCCTTATGGCAAGGTGCTTTATCATGCTGGAAAAGGCATTGTTCATCACCAAACTGTTCTTGGATGGTTGGGAGAAGTTGCTGTCTGAGGATGTTTTTGTACTATTCTTTATTCATGGCTGTGTTCTTAGAAGCAACCCCACACATGAATGGTCTCAGGATGCTTTACTGACTAATATGACACAGGACTGATGGTAGCACTCACCCTTTCTTCTCCAGACAAGGTTTTTTCTTAATGCCCCAAACAATCGGGAAGGGGATTCATCAGAGAAAATGACTTTACCCCAGTCCTCAGCAGTCCAATGCATGTACCTTTTGCAGAAAACAGTCTGTCCCTGATGTTTTTTCTGGAGAGAAGTGGCTTCTTTGCTGCCCTTCTTGACACCAGGCCATCCTCTAAAAGTCTTCTCACTGTGTGTGTAGATGTACTCACATCTGCCTGCTGCCATTCCTGAGCAAGCTCTGCCTTGGTGGTGTCCCGATCCCGCAGCTGAATCAACTGTAGGAGACTGTCCTGGCACTTGCTGGACTTTCTTAAGCGCCCTGAAGCCTTCTTCACAAATGCAGTGGAAATGTTTTTTATGGGATTACTGTATATACTTGAGTATAAGTCGACCCGAATATAAGCCGAGGCACCTACTTTTACCACAAAAAATGGGAAAATTTATTGACTTGGGTATAAGCCGAGGGTGAGAATGCTGCAGCTACTGTAAGTGGAAAAGAGGGTCAACAATGCCCATCTGCAGCCTCACTGCGTCCATCTGCATGCCTCATGCTGCAGCCTCATGCCTCAACCTCATGCCTCATGCCTCAACCTCATGCCTCATGCCTCAACTTCATGCCTCAACTTCATGCCTCAACCTCATGCCTCATGCCTCAAGCCTCATGCCTCAAGTACCTTGATCGGCGTTGTGCCGGCATTATCTCCTGTCGCTGTGCCCATCTGCAGTCTTATCCCCCGGTGCTGTGATACATTCAGTCTAATCGGCAGCCATGCAGTGTAAACAAGCGCCGCCTCCTCCTCCTAGTCCTCCATGACTGAACACTGACTCGGTTTCCCAGCAGTGAGTCAGTGTTCAGCCTATCATGGACGGTGTTCTGAGGAGAAAGGTTCCCCCATCGGATAGTATCCACCCTGTACTGCGCAGGCGCAAAGCTTGCGCAGTACAGAGGACAAAGGAGACGCCGAAAGTCTCCGAAGAAGAATAGCTGATCATGAGGTATATCGGGAGCGTGCGTGAGCGTGTGACAGAATGTAGTATTAAGTGTGCAGGCGTCGTGTAGAGCTCATGCACAGGTGTTCATGTTCGGAGACTTTCGGCGTCTCCTATGTCCTCCGTGCTGCGCCTGCGCAGTGCAGGGCAGACACTATCCGATGGGGGGACCTTTCTCGTCAGAACACTGTCCGTGATAGGCTGAACACTGACGGCGCTTGGTTACACTGCATGGCCGCCAATTAGACTGAATGTATCACAGCGCCGGGGGATTGGGCTGCAGAGGAGGACTTGAGTATAAACCGAGGGGGGCATTTTCAGCACAAAAAAATCTGCTGAAAAACTCGGCTTATACTCAAGTATATACGGTAAGTTAATTTTCATGGCAAAGAGGTACTTTGCAATTAATTGCAATTCATCTGAATACTCTTCATAACATTCTGGAGTACATGCAAATTGCCATCATAAAAACTGAGGCAGCAGACTTTGTGAAAAATAATAATTGTATCATTCTCAAAACTTTTGGTCATGGCTGTACAAGACTGATCCCAACAGATTTTTTTTTTTTTTAAAGGTAGCTTGGCTCATAATTGGTCAGTTCACCTTCAATCCATACACCTGACATGACATGTGCACACCCCTTGTAAGGCTATGTTTAGACCTGTGAGACCTGCCCTTTGTGTGTAGGTAGCCCATTCATTGCATGGGCTGCCCTACCAACAGAAACGCATGGAAGGAAGTCCCTGGCCCTTTTTCTTTTTGAGTGCACTGCACTGAGCCACCTGGTGCTATGGCACCATGCATTTTGGCATGCATGACAATGCACTTGCGTTTGCTTGCGATTGGGAACACTCACTATTTTGCATTTATTCCCGGCCCGAATAATGTGAACCTAGCTTAAGACCCCATACACACTATACAACTTTTGTTGTCTGATTTCCTTTAGATTTACCAAAACCATGTAGTGCAAGGGCCTGCCTGATTGCATACAAATTGAAACTCTAATGCCGCGTACACACGGTCGGACTTTCCGACGTAAAATGTGTGATCGGAGCTTGTTGTCGGAAATTCCGACCGTGTGTAGGCTCCATCAGACAGTTTCCATCAGAATTTCCGTTGTACAAAATTTGAGATCTGGTTCTCAAATTTTCCGACAACAAAATCCTTTTGCGTAAATTCCGATCGTGTGTACACAATTCCGACGCACAAAGTGCCACGCATGCTCAGAATCAAGCAGAAGTGCCGCACTGGCTATTAAATTTGATTTTTCTCGGCTCGTCGTAAGTGTTGTACGCCACCGCGTTCTTAACATTCTGAATTTCCGACAAGATTTGTGTGTATGCAAGACAAGTTTGAGCCAACATCCGTCAGAAAAAATTTATGGATTTTGTTGTCGGAATGTCCGATCGTGTGTACAGGGCATTAAGGTTTGACCTCATATTATATGGTTGTGGTAAATCTGAAGGAAAAAAATCTACAGAAAATGTTATAGTGTGTATCCAGCCTTAGGATGGACAGCGCTGGTTAAATAAACTGATCTCTTTTACAGGTTTATCTAAAAATTGTAAACATCATACACTCTCTTTAAAAATGTTCAAGAGTATACGCCATACAGTGTACGTCAGCATACCAGTAAGTAGCTAAAAATAGCAAAGGAAAGCACAAACATTGGATAGGGAATAAAAGAAAAGAAGGATGTGATCTTATATATAAAAGAACACGGAATTGTACAACAATAAAATATAGTTGTTTTTTTCTTTTCCTTTCAAACCGTATTGATTTTTCTTCGGTTCTGCTGAGAACGCCATCTCGCAAATGAAATTCCCAAAGCTAGCTTCTAGATATGTTTTTTTTTACTTTTACTTTTTTTTTCTTTTTTTACATAAAGCAGAAAGACTTCATGTGCTCTCCTGTAAGCAAGCGTTAAAGTGATAGCACTTTGCAAAGCAATAGAAGTTAAAACAACCAACACGTTTTTTTTTTTATATTTCTATTTTAGAGTAAACTTAAACCTCACCCATTCAGGCCACGTAAAGTGGAAGAGAAGTCTCATGCCGCGTACACACGGGCGGACTTTTCGACGGACTTTCCGAATGAACGGACTTGCCTACACACGATCAGCCAAAGTCCGACGGATTCGTACGTGATGACGTACGACTGGACTAAAACAAGGAAGTTCATAGCCAGTAGCCAATAGCTGCCCTAGCGTCGGTTTTTGTCCGTACAGACGAGTGGACTTTTCGACCGGACTCGAGTCCGTCGGAAAGATTTGAAACATGTTTCATTTCTAGGTCCAACTTTTGGGAAAAAAAAGTCAGTTGGAGCTCACACACGATTGAATTATTAGACGGACTCCGATCCACCGGACCAAATCTGCCGTAAAGTCCACTCGTGTGTACGTGGCATAACTGAATGTATTCCTAAAATGGTTTGTGGGCGGGTGCAGTCTGCTTTCTCCACTGCAGATGGGGCTCGGCCATGGCAGCATTGCAGAGGGGGGGGGGGGACATGGTTCCTCTGTTGTTTGAGAGGCTTTCCGGTTGAATGCTGCTGCTCTGGTGGCCGTCTTGGGTTGGGCGGAGTGTATTGAGGTATAGGGAAAAAGATGCAGCTCTCAAAAATAATTTCCTTATAATATATAATTTCTCAATGGAATCAATATAAACCACGTAGGGTATAAATTATTGATGAAATCAACATGAACCACACATCATGGGGTAAAAGTCTTGATCGTGTAGAGAGGAAAGCAAGCCACCACCGACACCCAAACACACTGCCTCTTACCCTCTTATGTGGACACTTATTATAGGGGTCTGATGAGCCTTGGATAATATAGCCTTGTCATCCACATTCAAACGATCAATATACCAGGCACATTAAGCACTGATGATGAAATCTCCACAATCCGTCCACTAAGCTCATAACACCAGCTCCTCACATATGGGTAAACCATGGAATACAATGGAATAATACCTCATGTTGCTTTTATTAGTAATAATAAATATCTTTAAAAGCATTTACAGTGTAACCTCGGATTGCGAGTAATCAACAAGCGTTTCGCAATACGAGCACTGTATTTTTAAAAATTGTAACTCGGTTTGCAAGTGTTGTCTCGCAAAACGAGCACGATTCAGGCCAAAGCGGTGCCGAGAGCCGAGCCGAACGTCGCCGGTCGGTGCCGTTCGGAATGCACGGAAAGTCCCGAGGACAGCACAGCTGACCTTTGCAAATCTCGGGTAGGAAGTCTTTCTGAGGTTTGCCGAGGTCAGCCGAAGTGTCCTCTGACCTTTTCGTCTGTTTCCGAGGCTCTCCGCCCCCCCCCCGCCTCTGGCCGCATGCGGTATTGCATCCCATTGAAGTCAATGCGGAACAAATTATTTTCGTTTCCATTGACTTCAATGGGAAAATTCGCTTTGATATGCGAGTACTTTGGATTACGAGCATACTCCTGAAATGGATTATGCTTGTAATCCGGGGTTCCACTGTATTAGTATCCACTGTAACTAAGGTTTGTGCACTCACATGATCGCTAGTAAAACACGCTTGTTTGTTATATAGTTTTCTCAGCATGAACCTCCGACATGATGGCCATCGCATCCCGACATACACCTGCTCCACGTCTGGTCACAAGCTCCTCCCTACGCGTTTTGTCATAGATTGATGTCGTCAGGGGCATGGCCAGACGTACAAAGCAGTGCATTATATAGACGGAACAATAAGCTTACGGCGGAAGTATATTGCGTTCCAACGAATAGGAATTCGCCTTAGTAAACAAATGATGGCTCAAAACCTACCGGGAGTGAATAATGGTGCATTCCAACCAGGAAGTTAATCTGGCAATCACAACCAAACAAATACAACCTTGGCCAGATAACTGATACACCATACACCAAATTAATTGGGCTAGAAAAATAGAACAGCATGCAACCATTTTGACATGATTGCATATAAAAATATATGACTAAATAGATAAATCAATCTTATTACTATGAATATAAATGAGCTCCGCATGCCGGGAGATGGCGCCATCTTGTGTAAATTGTACAAAACTCAATAAAAACATTACAAAAACTGAATATAGAACTTAATAAAAACCTATAACAGAATAAATAAAAATAAAAATAAGTATAATAGAATAAGTATAAAGTATCTCTAAATATATTTTAACTGCTATATGAAACATATGCAAAAAACAGTATAGTCAAGCATTATTGATAAATGCATTAACATCCCATTCAATGTTGATATCGAAAGGACTTTAAGTCTTATGCCGCGTACACACGGTCGGACTTTGCAGCTACAAAAGTCGGACAGCCTGTCCGACATACTTCCGGCGTACCTTCGGCGGACTTGGGGCAGACTTTCTTACGAACGGACTTGCCCACACACGACCACACAAAAGTACGCCAGCTTAGTACGCTGTGACGTACACCAAGTCCGACGAGACTATAAAACGGAAGTTCAATAGCCCGTACGACACCCTTTGGGCTCCTTCTGCTAATCTCGTGTTTATCTCGTGTTAGTAGAAGTTTGGTGAGAGACGATTCGCGCTTGTGAGACTCGTATTTTTCAGTTCGTTTTAACTGTTGTTCAGTCTGTGCTTGTGAGGTTTGTATCTGCTTTTCAGTGCGTTTGGTCAGTTGGCATTGAGAAATCTTTGTTTTATTGGCCGCTCGTTCCTGATTTTCAGGTCGTTCTTCACAGGCCTTGCTGTTCTTCAGTGCGTTCTGTTTAGTGCGTTCTGACCAGCCGACCGTTTTGAAGCCATGTTACCTGTACGTACTCGTCGTAGAGCTCGTGCATTGTATGTGCTTGGTGCTGTAGTTTATTCTTCAGCCCAAGACCAGTCCATGAACAGGGCGAGGAGGAGTTCATGGACCAAGAATTGGTTGCTTCAGCGTGACCAGTTCTGTCACATGCCTTTGCTCCGTGAGATCCGTGAGAATAATCCTGAGGATTTCAGGAACTTTCTCCGGATGACGGACCCCGTTTTTGATCGTTTGGTGGCTTTGCTGACCCCCTATATCAGCAGGCAGGATACCTGCATGAGGCAAGCCATCACTCCGGAGCAGAGGCTGGTCGCTACCTTGCGGTATTTGGCCACAGGGAGAAGCCTGCAGGACCTTAAGTTCTCGACAGGCATCTCCCCCCAGGCTCTGGGGATCATTATCCCAGAGACCTGTTCTGCCATCATACAGGTCCTGCAGAAGGACTATATTAAGGTAAGCTATTTTTATTTTATTAGCATCACATGTTCTTTTATGTAATCTTTGATAATGTAATGTATTTCTTGCTTCAAACACTACTTGCCATCATTGCAATATAGTGTGAATGTCCCCTTTTTATCCTCACACATGCTGGGATTTTTTCCTGTTATTTTTTGTCATGCATGTATAGTTTCCTTCAATAACCTTCCCAGCATGAAGTGATGGGAACATATCCACCTAGTCTACTCATTTTGAATGTATTTTGTTGGAGTGTATTTAGTGTGCTTATAATTAGCAATTAGCTAGATTTCACAACCCCCCCCCCCACCTGAACTCACTCCAAATAGTGTGCTGCTAATTAGCAATTAGCTAGATTTCACAACCCCCCCCCCCCCCACCTGAACTCACTCCAAATAGTGTGCTGCTAATTAGCAATTAGCTAGATTTCACAACCCCCCCCCCCCACCTGAACTCACTCCAAATAGTGTGCTGCTAATTAGCAATTAGCTAGATTTCACAACCCCCCCCCCCCCACCTGAACTCACTCCAAATAGTGTGCTGCTAATTAGCAATTAGCTTGATTTCACAACCCCCCCACCCCCACCCTCGTTAAAATTTGCTTGAATGTTCTGTGGTGTTGATTTGTCTAAAGCAAATCTATGTTGCACTTTGCAAAATGCATGTGCACTCTACAAGTGCATTTGTTCCAGTGCTTTAGTAAATGAGCAGAAGCTCTGCTGATTTACATCATCAAATCATATGCAAGCCTCAAAGTGTTTTCATTAATTGCCCTTGCATGTGATTGTGTACTCTTTGCAACATGAATGCCTTTTGACATTACCTCATTTACTGTAAGCTGGTTAGCAACTGCACCTGCAGAGTGCGACAACTGCAGTCTTGTAGCCTTTGTTATCCCTAAATTCCTGCGTGTTGTTAAAGTAATTTTTTTTAGGGATTTCACAACCCCCTAAAATGTAATCAATGTTCTATCAGAGGGGGTGAGCAATCTGATAAGTGTGCCTTTTTCCATATTAGTTATTCCAGAAGAATTAAATTAGTGAATGTTATACTGATGCTGGGGAATAATGTTTTTAATTGTCTAATTTTCTTGCAATGTTAGCTTCCAAATTAATTGATTTTGGTTTTCTTGTTTGATTCCCCAGTTTCCTTCAACGCCACAGGAATGGCAGACTGTGGCATCCCATTTTGCCAGCCGTTGGGACTTTCCCAATTGTGGAGGGGCTATAGATGGGAAACATGTCCACATTGTGCCACCACCCCATTCGGGGTCATATTATTTTAATTATAAGGGGTTCCACAGTATTGTTTTAATGGCGGTGGTGTCGGCACACTATGATTTTTTATATGTGGACGTGGGGAAGAATGGCCGGATGTCGGATGGAGGAGTATTTGCCCAGACGGAGTTCTGCCAGCGTCTCCAGAGTGGTGGCCTGGGATTGCCACCTGATGAGGATAACGTGGAAGGACTCCCCTTTGTCTTCATTGCCGATGAAGCCTTCGCTCTGAGCAAGCACCTCATGAGGCCATTCCCCCAAAGAACCCTCACCCCGGAGAGGAGGGTTTTTAATTACCGGCTGGCCAGAGCTAGAAGAGTGGTTGAGAATGCGTTTGGAATTCTGGCCAGCCGGTTCCGCCTGTTTCAAACAGCCATTAATTTGGCGGAATACAAACTTAATTTTATAATTTTATCATGCTGCATTCTGCACAACTTTTTAAATAAGCATTCTGCCAATTATATAGGCACAGTTGGGCCTGAGGCCGGACAAATAGAAGCCAACCTTACAGGCCTGGATACTGTCCGTACTGGCTTGGCCCCCCAAAGTTCCCGTCAGGTTAGACAGCAATATGTTGATTATTTTATGGGTAGGGGGGCCATTGCAATGGGCCAGGATATATAATTTTTGGTCAATAAAAAAAATATTGCTGAAATCTGGCATTATATTTACTGCTTGCCTTTCTTTTGGGCTGTCTCCTAGGTTATGGTCGAGCAGTTGTAGTGCCAACTGTATTAGAATTTTAAAAATGTCTAAATAAGCTCCATTGCCACTGTAAACAACTTTTTGACAATTATAACCAAACTGATACTGAGCCTTGAAATAACAAACCACACATTTGTTAAAATCCTATAAAAGGAGATGTTTTTATTAATGGTTGGTATGCATTCAGTTCTGCATTTAGTATAAAATGTTCATAGACAAAAATATAATGGTATCTTTAATGATGTAGCAAAATATAATTATATTTAAATATTTCTACCTAATCCACAAAAAAATATTTTGGGCTTTTGGATTTTCAAAAACAGGCTTTGTTTTTGGAAAATCAAGTTTTGTTTTTTTTTAAAAGCAAGTTTTTTTTTTTTTTTTTTTTTTGTTTTTTAAAATCAATTTTTTAATTTTTTTTTGTTTTTTAACATTAATTTTTTTAATTTTTTTGGTGTTTTAAAATCAATTTTTTAACTTTTTTTGGTTTTTTAACATTAATTATTTATTCGATTTTTTGGTGTTTTAAAATCAATTTTTTATTTTTTTTTGTTTTTTAACATTAATTTTTTTAATTTTTTTGGTGTTTTAAAATCAATTTTTTAACTTTTTTTGGTTTTTTAACATTAATTATTTATTCGATTTTTTGGTGTTTTAAAATCAATTTTTTATTTTTTTTTGTTTTTTAACATTAATTTTTTTAATTTTTTTGGTGTTTTAAAATCAATTTTTTTACTTTTTTTGGTTTTTTAACATTAATTATTTATTCGATTTTTTGGTGTTTTAAAATCAATTTTTTATTTTTTTTTGGTTTTTTTAAATCAATTTTTTTTTTTTTTTGGGTTTTTTAAAATCACTTTTTTTTTTTTTGGGGTTTTTTAAAATCACTTTTTTTTTTTTTTTTGGGTTTTTTAAAATCACTTTTTTTTTTTTGGGTTTTTTAAAATCACTTTTTTTTTTTTTTTTTTTTGGGTTTTTTAAAATCACTTTTTTTTTTTTTTTTTTTTGGGTTTTTTAAAATCACTTTTTTTTTTTTTTTTTTGGGTTTTTTAAAATCACTTTTTTTTTTTTTTTTTTGGGTTTTTTAAAATCACTTTTTTTTTTTTTTTTTTTGGGTTTTTTAAAATCACTTTTTTTTTTTTTTTTTTGGGTTTTTTAAAATCACTTTTTTTTTTTTTTTTGGGGGTTTTTTAGAAAATCAATTTTTATTTTTTTGTGGATTTTTGACAGCCCTCCTTTTTGACATTAGGTTAAACAGCCATTTATGTTATGCCAAAAAAAGAAAGAGAAGGCCCAGAATGGGGTCAGCAAAACAGGAAATGAAGGACATGATTGATGTTTTGGGGTTTAAAAAAGGGCATTTAGATTCGACCCAAAACATCAATCATGTCCTTCATTTCCTGCTGCATACGATCCAGCCTATTACGCATTTGATCCATGTCTTGATTCCAGGCCATTATTTGACCAATTAGACGTTGGGCACTTTCCGAGGTGAAATAGTCACTTCTTGTTGTTCCTAAAGTGGAATGAAACCAAAAAATGTCTTTAGAAATATGCACACATACATAGTTTACCTTACCATAAATAAAGCTGTTGTCTCAGACACTGACCTGGTGGGGTGGCCATGTAGCCTAATTCCTCCACATCCTCGGGGGTGTCACTGTTGCTTGAATGAAGCACAACCAGATCCCCTAAAATAGAGTAGACAAATTCAATTAAACAAAAGGCAGCCATGCATAGATTAACGTAAGCTGGTGTGTCAGACACTCACCTGGTGGGGTGCCCATGTCGCCCACCTCTCCTTCCTCCACATCGTCAATGGGACTTGGGCTGATTGCCCAATCCTGTTTTGCTTGGGGTGGACTGTGTTCTTGTGGTTGGCTGAGTGATTTTTCCCCTATGTGAAACAAAAAATTAGTAATCTAATTAGCACACAGATATTTTAGGACATAATAATTTTCCCACATTTGTAGTGAAGTGGTTTGTGTAGAGTTCCTATTTTAGTTCAATATTTAAAATTATAAAGACATACCGGATAGATAGATATCAATATCTCAAAATATAGTTAATAATCTTTTGATCTCTCTCTATATCTGTAACAAAATCTCTAAATATCTAACTAAATGTAAATCCAAAAAATTATGAGAATTTCAAATAGATATATATATATATATAGATATATAGATCTATATATCTATATATCTATATATATATATATATCTATCTATATATATCTATATTTATATATATATTTATATATTTATATATATATTTATATTTCTATATTTATATATATATATATATATATATATATATTTTTATATATATATATATATATATATTTATATATATATTTATATATATATATATATATATATATATATATATATATATATTTATATATATATATATATATATATATATATATATATATCTAAATATATATATATATATATATATATATATATATATATCTAAATATATATATATATATATATAAATATATATATATATATATATATAAATATATATATATATATATATATATATATATATAAATATATAAATATATATATATATATATATATATATATATATATAGATAGATATAAATATATATATCTATATATATATATATATAGATAGATATAAATATATATATATAGATATGGATATGTAACGAGGTTTCTTAAAAGATCGTTTAAAACGATGAACAAAAATCGTATCGGAAGGAAAAGCACATGGAGCAGTATACAAGGTAATAAACACAAGAGAAAAACACGACAAGTACTTACTTTTTTTAAGAACTTTCCGGATACGTCGGTATTGATCCGGCTCCCTGAGTTTCAGGTCAGACCATCTTTTGCGCAATTGATCTTTGGAGCGCTGGACCCCAAATGATGCCTGCAAAGTCTCCACGACCTTCGCCATTATTTTGGCCTTGCGCAAATTTGGCCGTGCGTACGGCCCATAATTGCCATCATAGTCGTCTTTGTGAAGAATGGCCACCATCTCCACCATCTCTTTGAAACTCATATTAGAGGCCTTAAATCTAGGCCTCATAGATTTGGTTGACGTTCCAGACGTTCCAGCCTGCGGGCTGTCTCCACTACCTGAGGTCGTCAACATTTCAGGTGTCTCCGCCATTCTTTAACTCCACTACGCGCCGTAACAAAAAAGGGGCGGAGAACATGAGTTCATTTCGAACGTCAGGGGCGGGCGACGCAGGCGGAGTTTCACACATGCGTAGTGTATAAAGGAGGGCCTTTCGCGCGTGTCGTACGTACGTTCTGTGCGTCAAATTAGGGGGCGGAGAACATGAGTTCATTTCGAACGTCAGGGGCGGGCGACGCAGGCGGAGTTTCACACATGCGTAGTGTATAAAGGAGGGCCTTTCGCGCGTGTCGTACGTACGTTCTGTGCGTCAAATTAGGGGGCGGAGAACATGAGTTCATTTCGAACGTCAGGGGCGGGCGACGCAGGCGGAGTTTCACACATGCGTAGTGTATAAAGGAGGGCCTTTCGCGCGTGTCGTACGTACGTTCTGTGCGTAGGTGATAGTGGACCAGGACGTTCCAAAACGAAGGTAATTTGAGATATATATATTTTTTTTGGGGGGGGTTTATGGTCATGACTTTGTAGCAAGCGGCCTATATGGCTTGATAAATTGATGAGGCCTACATAGGGAGAAGATGATGAGGGGTTAGCAGAAACATATAATAAGTTTTTTTGGTCTGGTGACTTTCTCTTTTCCAGATATAATGAATCCCCTATTGAAGGATCCAGAGTTCCTTACTTCTTTTATTTCAAAGTATCGAGAGATGAGGAATTTGTGGGAGGTGAAACACCCTCAGTATTATGCCAAGCATGTGAGGAAGTCAACGCTGGAGAGACTTCTGTCCTTTGTCCAGGAGACCATCCCGGGAGCAACAATGGAGACAGTGCTCAAGAAAATTGGGGTCTTGAGGAACATGTATAAAAGGGAGCATAGGAAGATCCAGGAATCAAGGAGATCAGGAGCATCAGCAGATGATGTTTATGTACCCAGGCTGTGGTACTACAATCAACTCCGTTTTCTTGATGACCAGAATGAAGCCAGGGCATCACTTTCAACCCTTCCCTCCACCCTTCCCTCCACCCTTCCCTCCACCCTTCCCTCCACCCCAGCAGAGGCTGATGAGGAGCAAGCTGGGTCTTCCATCCTGGATGAACCGGATATGACCATCTGGAGTCAGGTAAATTATTTTAACAAATATTTACTGTACTAATATTAATGATGTTAACTGGATGTTATAATTGTCTCAAATAATTTAGCACTCCAAATTGTGTATACATATCAAATGATAGTAGTGACTAAATATGTTTGGCACCTGCTTGAAATAATTAGGGTGTCTGATTAGACTCTTTTATTAAAGAGATGTATTCACATTGAATTTGCTAGTCATGAGAAGCAAACTGTGTGTCATTGATGAACCCAAAAAAAGAAACTAAAACTATTGTCCTTTTTTTATACACAGGATGAGTCCATCCAGGAGGAATGTGGGGAAAGTGGCAGGCAGGAGGAGACCGGGCCCATGGACAGCCTGGAGGAGGCCGGATTCACCATCATCCTGGAGGAGGCTGGGCCCAGTGTCAGGCAGGAGGTGGCTGCTCCCAGTGAGGTGGCTGGGCCAAGTGAGGTGGCTGGGCCAAGTGAGGTGGCTGGGCCAAGTGAGGTGGCTGGGCCCAGTAGGAGCCTCACCCAATCCCAAGTGCCTCCCCTCCACCTTCCCAAAAAAAGGGCCAGGAAGGGGATGGTCACACAGGACGCGTCCCTGCGCCTCATGCAACAGGCCACCCGTTTTTTAACAATCCCCCCCGAAGCGGAAGAAGCCTATGGCTGCTACTTAGCCAGCAGGCTTCTTCAGATGGATTGGGAGCAGCGCCTCATTTGTGAGCGCCTATTTGGGGAAACAATCCATAAGGGGCTGCAGGGCACGCTAACCAAAAACACTGAACTACATGAGGCAGCCCCCCCCCCTCCTCCTCCTCCTCCTCCTCCTCCTCCTCCTGCCACAACTGAAACACCAGAGCCACAGCCTCAAAAGAAGGCTACAGGGAAGGCTACAGGGAAGGCTGCAGGGAAGGCTGCAGGGAAGGCTGCAGGGCAGCGTGGAGGAAAGGCTGCAGGGAAGAGAAGAAAGTGATGACCTGGGTTCAGTCTGGTCTGACAGAAGACGCAGGCTGTTGTAGGACCACAGTCTGGGGACATCTAGATCATCTGCTGGTGCTGTTGATCTCTGGGATTCTTGGACCAGATTGTGCTCCCTCTTATATGGACTCCTCAAGATCCCAATTTTCTTGTACACCGACTTTTTCCAGCGTTGACTTCCTCTTTATTTTATTTTGACCATGAATAAATGGATCTTTTTTGAGTTTAGCAAAAGACTTTATGTGTTTTCTTTTAAATCATTGATTTTACACACAATGTTAAATTAACAAGGGACAACAATCTCATTGAGTTTTAAAAAAACACACCAAAAATACATTACTATAATGTTAAGAATGTTCAAGTGGTAAGTCTTGAAAAAAAAAAATATACATAAACAAAAACGGTGCTTTGGGTTAACTTTATCTAAAAATTAAAAAATAATCACTAGAAAAAAAATAAAAAAGAATAATGGGTTCTTTGTGGTAACTTTACAAACCTAAAAAAAAAAAAAAAAATAAGGGAAAAAGTATTATTAGTATGGAAACATTGTTTATAAAAAGCATACTATATCATTCATGAGATCAAAGAGAAAAAGAATTCAGAAATCAGTTTGGGAGAACTCTGATTATGAACAGCAAAACACCTTCGTTCTTTAGAGCATTCGTAAAGAAGAAATAAAATGCGCTGCATTCAACGATCACAGATTTTGCAGCGTGATGAATGTGCTACCTACAATACGAACACTAGTTTTACTAGACCGAGTGCTTCCGTTTAGTTTTTGCTTATGAGCATGCGTCGTTTTTTTGTCCGTAGGACTAGCATACAGACGAGCGGACTTCGGGGTCCGTCGTAGTTACGACGTAAAGATTTGAAGCATGTTTCAAATCTAAAGTACGTCGGATTTGAGGCTAAAAAAGTACGTTGAAAGTCCGAAGAAGCCCACACACGATCGGATTACCAGCCAGCTTTAGTCCGTCAGCGTCCGTTGGACTTTTGTAGACGAAAAGTCCGACCGTGTGTACGCGGCATTAGCCTTATATATTCATTCAGTCTCAAGTCTCGAAAATCCTCTAGTCATATGGATACCTCTCCAGTTACCTATATACTTATCTATACACAAAAATAATGTGCTTTTGGGGTCTTGATTATGATGAACATCGTAATGTTTTGAAAGGCTATGTTTGGCAAAGCCATTTTTTATATTGGTCACATGCTCCTTCAATCTAACTTGGAGCATGCGGGTAGTACGACCAATATATTCTAAACCACACAGGCACCTAATCAGGTAAACCACATGAGTGGTAGTACATGTGATGAAGGGTTCAATAGGGAAGTGCTCATGTGTAGAATCAGTCTTCTTTCTCCCATTTATTCTGAAAACTGAGCACTTCCTACATGGAAAAAACCCTCCAATGTTATGAAAAAAGACACCCTGTTTGGAGGATCAATGATATTAGTGGCTACTTGTAGCCTCAACAGTGGCGCTCCTCTATATACCACCATGGGGCGTTCCGGCAAGATGGGCCCAGGAATTCTATCATTGCATAGCACGTTCCATTGCCTATAAATGATATTTTTAATTGAGTGCTGCTGAGTGGAGTGGAGTAGGTGGTGAAGAATGCATATTTAAATGTTTCATTTGGTTCCTTGTTCCGTGGTACCAACAATTCATTTCTATTGCTACCAGCAGTCTTCTCAAAGGCTTGATCCAAGGTTAATGAATCATAACCCTTTTCAAGAAATCTCTCCCACCGACACCCAAAGCCACCAACGCTGTTCATACAATTTTGTGCTGGCTGCCTGAAAGATTATTCATTTATCTATTAAGTTATAATCTTTTAAATTATTTGGAGATTCAAGCAGCGCACCAGAACTCTTTTTATCATTTTCGAAGTGTATTGAGGGGCCTGGCTCCCAGACTTAGCGCACGTTGCGCATTTCGGTGGTGTGGGGGCAAGTTGCTGTCTGTCAGGGACAGTAATTAGGGAGAGGTTACAGGCGAGTAGGGAAAGGATAGGAACAAACCATCTTTCCTGAACACTTCGCCAGTTGAGCACGGACCAGCCAGGCCGCATTCAAGACAGACACTGTCGGAAAACATCACAGACATGTTCTACTGCACTTTGCTGTTGCATTTTGTTCCGGGACAGATGCCTTCCCGACAGGCTTGTTGTGAATTAACTTAACTTTAATATAAGTTCTGTTTTCTGCAACTGGGCTCTGAGAGCACCACGCTGCACCTCCCCACATGTTAACTTCCCCTTCTCCAACCTATCCTGCCTAACTTGTAAAAAGAAAAGATCTATGTACTGTATTTATTGGCGTATAACACTCACTTTTTCACCATGAAAATCGGGTGCAAATAGCATGTGCGTGTTATACGCCAATACTTCAATTTTGGCTGCCTCCGAACGGACAGGGAGGGGGGTGGGACGAGCGCCGTCAGATTACATACAGTGAGAATCTCCTGTTTACTTGGCGCCCTCTATAATAGGAAGTCCCATCTCCTGGGCCACCATTGGATCACTATTCTGTCTATCAAAGGAGATTCTCACTGTGTGTAATCTGTCGGTGCTTGTCCCACCCCCCTCCCTGTCCCCTCTAGGCTGCAGATGGGCATCAATCAGACTGCACTGATGGCAATGGTGAGGCTGCTGCACTGATGGCAATGGTGAGGCTGCTGCATTGAAGGCAGTGGTGAGGCTGCTGCATTGAAGGCAGTGGTGAGGCTGCTGCATTGATGGCAATGGCGAGGCTGCTGCATTGCAGGCAGTGGTGAGGCTGCTGCATTGATGGCAATGGCGAGGCTGCTGCATTGAAGGCAATGGTGAGGCTGCATTGATGTGGACTGATGAGACTGCATTGATGGCACTTGTGAGGCTGCAGATGGCCATTGATGAGGCTGCATTGATGGCAATGGTGAGGCTGCAGATGGGCACTGACCCTTATTTTGCTTCCAAGGTCCTTATTTAAAATGTAAGTTTTTTTCCTGAAATTCCCCTCTTAAAATGAATGTGCGTGTTATACGCCTGTGCGTGTTATATGCCGATAAATACGGTACTTACCTAATCTGTTCCAGCCCAGTCATGTAATCCGGCAGCTCCAGCTCCCCTGTGTCAGTGAGCGGCTGCTGCAGGGGAGAGGCTGGGCTAAGGGAGCCTGGGTGACATCACAGCTCCCAGAATTCAGAGCCATTGTTGAGCACTCCCTTATACAGAGCTGCAGGATCATGTGACTGGACTGGAGCTAATGAAAACTAGGTAAAGCTGGCCATACACTATACAATTTTCCTGTTCAACTTTCCTTTCGATTTACCAAAACCATATAATATGAGGTGAAACCTAAACCCTTTCAATTTGTATGCAATCAGACAGGCCCTTGCACTACATAGTTGAAGGTAAATCTAAAGAAAATTGAATCAGAAAATTGTATAGTGTATGGCCAGCCTTAGTATGCAGATTTTTTTTTTATAGGATAGGTAGAAAATATATTTTTAGAATCAATATACTGCAGTTGTGCTTTTCTACACTTTAAAGTGCAAGTCTGGGGAAAAAACTGATGAAGTACACCTCTGCAATACATGCTAATTCCCTTTTGGTTTTCCCCTTTACAAGTGCTTTAAATACTGAAAAATACCTGTTGATCTACCAGAAATCCAATGAGCTCCCAACTTCCTGCTGTTGGCGGACAACGCTGCCTCTGCTATACTAAAATCCCAAAAAGTGTTGTCAGGCCTGCCTAAGGTCTCATTGATGGACTACAGAACACTTCACCTTTATGTTGGGGAGGTGTTCTGTAGTTCAGCAGGGAAGAACTGGGAAGGTTTGACAACACTGCTTTGAATGTCTGCAACAGGGGCTACTGTATTGTCAGCCCTCGATGAGAAACAAACAGGCTCCCTATTAAAGACTAGTATTAAAGGACAACTTCGCCTTTGCTGATGTTGTCCTTAAATCCTTCCCACCACATGAGCATAGCCTACCCGGTAACATACTTACCTTTTTTCCACAATGCACAGATGTGCCCAGTTCTGCAAAAAAAAAAAAAAAACTTTTAATACACAAGCATGCTCCGGCCTTATGAATTCCTATCGGATTGCCATACTCCACAGGACCACTGAAGGTGAGGTTGTCCTTTTAAGTTAAACATGGCCACAAATAGCTGCAGAGACTACGGCTTGGTACAGTAAATACATTTTTAGGAAAATGTCTATTTCATTATTTTTGCCAAATACATTTACAAGTTACAGCCTGTAACCTTGTGGTAAAATTGTAAGCAATTTTAACATTTCCAGCTGCTCTGGTGTCCTCCTGCATTGCAGCATTACCCATAGCTTCCAACTGTCCCTGATTTGGAACAATGTCCCTCTGTCCCTCTTTTCTCCTCATCTGTCCCTCATTTGGGTGTGATCTATATAGTTGTATATAAAATGCACTTTTTATTTTTCAAATAGAGTTTCCCAGTGCTAAACCTTTCATCCAATTTCTAAATTGCTGCATTTGTACATTTCAAAAGCCAATATAAAGGAATAGTAGTGGTAAAAAAAATCACTTGTGAGTTTAACTAATAATTTTTCTTAAGGGTGTTTGACAGAGGGTGTTTCCTATGCCTACATACTTTTGCTAATAGGCGTCCCTCATTCAGATCTCACAAAATTGGGAGGTATGGCATTACCTTTGTGTAGCACCCTCTAGCTAGTGTGCTAGATGTACATAATTACCTATTTATCTGCGTATAACACACACCTTAATTTTAAGAGGGAAGTTTCAGGAAAAGAACTTAAATTAAAAAAAAAAGAACTTTAAAGCAAAATTAGGGTCAGTGCCCATCAATGCAGCCTTATCAGTGCCCATCTGCAGCCTCACCATTGCCCATCAATGCAGCCTGATCAGTGCCCATCTGCAGCCTCATCATTGCCCATTAAAGCAGCCTGATCAGTACCCATCTGCAGCCTCACCATTACCCATCAATGCAGCCTGATCAGTGCCCATCTGCAGCCTCACCATTACAGCCTGATCAGTGTCCATCTGCAGCCTCACCATTGCAGCCTGATCAGTGCCCATCTGCAGCCTCACTATAACCCATTAATGCAGCCTAATCAGTGCCCATCTGCAGCCTCACTATTGCCCATTAATGCAGCCTGATTAGTGCCCATCTGCAGCCTCACCATTGCAGCCTGATCAGTGCTAATCTGCAGCCTCCCCATTGCAGCCTGATCAGTGCCCATCTGCAGCCTCCCCAGTGTACAAAGATTAGATTACACAGAGTGTGGATCTCCTGTTTATGGCGGCCTCTGTAATACGAAGTCCCACCTGCTAGGATAGACAGAACACTGGTCCAATGCCGGGACATGGGATGTCTATCATAGAAGTCGGTTGAGGAGGCAGGACTT
Organism: Lithobates clamitans; assembly: GCA_037952925.1. Classification (NCBI taxonomy): domain Eukaryota; kingdom Metazoa; phylum Chordata; class Amphibia; order Anura; family Ranidae; genus Lithobates; species Lithobates clamitans. The sequence continues at coordinate 3,913,461 of JBBGZY010000790.1, forward strand.
CGTTTTACAGAGGCCGGGAGATCTCCGCTCTTTGTAATCTGGCAGCACTCACCCCCCCCTTCCCTCTTCGAGGCAGCCTAAAGAAAATATTGACACATAACACGCACACATGATTTGCAGGGGGGGAAAAGTGTGTGTTTTATGCTGATAAATACAGTAGGTTTTAGTGTAGGTAAATTGGCTTGGCTGAGAGCCAGGTCTGGTTTAAATCTGGGCCAGGGATGAGTGACTCAGGGAGCCTGGATTACTCATCTGACAGCTCTTCTGGTGCCTCCCCCTCTTTTCTGGAACCTTGGAGAAGGTTCTAGATGTAGTGGGTGGAGGCTAGGAGGGGCTGTCATGCTTATTTATGAGGACCTTGGCCAATCCCCAGCAAAATGGGCTGGCAGGGGGCAGCTTACCTCATAAAGAGTCATGCCAGCAGGTCTAGTCTAGCGGGGGTGTGTGAACTTGAGTCTGGGGCTTGAGTGCTGGGAGGATCCCCCACAACACACGGAGGAAACCTTTTCATGGAGGCATGGGAGCAAGGAGAGAACAAAAAAAAGTGTCAGAAGGGGCGGGGTCACTCGGTTACGTCACTGGGTGGCCCCACCCTTGCCTATATAACAGCTGTCACAGCCAATAGACAGCAGTCGCCAGGAGGCCTCCCATCGAGGCGGAGCTTTTTTTATATTTTTGGGGTCCATCAGGCGGCGTGATTGAAGATGGATGGACATCGCGGGACACTTTTTTTTCTTCTTAATAATAAATCTTTCCTTTTTAAAAAAGGAATTGTCAAAAACTGTCTGCTGTGGTTTTTACTTTTTGACACTTTTTTTGGTGAATGGGTAGGGGTACAGTGTACCCGATACCCATTCACATGGGGGGGGGCAGGATCTAGGGTCCCCCTTGTTAAAGGGGGCTTCCAGATTCTGATAAGCCCCCTACCCGCATATCCACTGGCCAGAGTTGTCGGGAGGAGACCCCAAAGCACCCTCCCCATGTTGAGGGGAAGCGGCTTGGTATGGTTCGGGGGGGCGCTCGCTCGTCCCCCTCTTTTCCTAGCCTGCCAGGCTGCTTGCTCAGATAAAGGTCTGCTATGGATTTTGGGGGGGACCCCACGCCAATTTTAAAAAAGAATTTGGCGTGGAGTTCCCCTTAAAATCTATGCCAGACCCAAAGGGCCTCTCACAGCAGATCATGCTCTGATTGGCCAAAGCGTGCAGGTCAAGTGCATGCTTTGGTCAATCAACAGCCGTCAATGCACTGCGATCTCGCAATGCATTATGGGGCGCTCCGCGGCACTCAAATTTGCTGCGAATGTCCCATATGTTCAGGTCTTCTGTGAACAAACGAATACCTGACGTTCAAGTCAAACTTAAGTTTGATTCGAACATCGGGACCATCCCTAGTCACCAGCCTGGCTGTTCTGTCTAACAGGTATGTTCTGGATGGACAGAAATGCAAGCACAGCCTTTGTTCAGATTTAAGCACTAAAAAGGAAACCATGATTCTTGGTTCAAGTGTCAGTATAGAAGTACAGCCTCAAATAGGAGACCAGCTCTTGGATGTAGATAGGCCATATCCCAAGAAAGTGTTGTCTCTTTATGCCAGCCAATCTCAGCCAGGGTTCAGTGTTCAGTGGAACCCTAGGATTCCTCTAGAGCAGTGGTTCCCAACCCTGTCCTTAAGTACCCCCAACAAGCCATGATTGCAGGTTTTCCTTTATCTTGTGCAGGTGCTTTAAATCAGAGTCAATGGCTTGGTATTTTGGTATTGGTATTTTGGACTCTTTATCTAAGAGAAATTCCCAAAAAAATGGCCTGTTGGGGGTACTTAAGGACAGGGTTGAGAACCATTGCTCTAGAGGTTACTAGATGCTTCTTGAGCAATCCACCTCTAAGATCATTAATCACTGACACCAATGATCTTTTTTTATCAATATTAAAGGGGGGCATTCTTACCACTGATCACCAGTGTAATGGGGCCTCTCCCTAGTGACCAGCAATGCATAAGGGGCCTCCTTCCACTGACCACCAATCTAAGTGGTCTTCTGCACTGACCTCAATGTAGGGGAGGGTTTCGCTGACCACCAATGTAAGGGGACACTTTACTGACTAAGGAAGGAAGGAAGGAGATAAGGAAGGAAGGCCTGTGGTCTATGGGAATTAGATAAACCTTTATATCTAGGTTGGCAATCAGAGTAAAAAGGATCAGCTATAAAGGTCACTATTTGATGATTCAGGGATGGCTCCAAAACATATTTTTTGTGGCAAGCCAGCATAAAGTCCTTCATAGTATAATAAGTTCTCTCCATAAGCTTTAGAGATTCCATCTTATAGAAGATCTGTGACCATGGGGTAATTTGTGCATGCCAATTTAAAGCTATGACCCATTGAACAGCACTAAACAAAGTATGTAGAAGCCTTTCACAGGGGTAAGTCACATTTGGAATAGGAGCAAACCATAAGCACATTGACAACATTAGAGAAAAAATTGGGCCAGTTATCTGGGCAGTTTTAGTTGTCACTTTCTGCCAGAGAGGACGGAGCACATTGCAACTCCAATTTAAATGTGTGTGCATTCCAGTATCTGCACAGCCTCAAAAAACAGGATGGTGAAACCACTGGAACCACAGTGTGATGTTTAGAGGGTGTTAAATTTCATCTACTATTCAATGGCTGTTTTACACACAGTAATGGAACAAGTGCTCTTATGGAGGTTGGTCAGCATGTCTGGTCGGCATGTCTGTCCACCTCCTCACAGTCTGTCTCCCTTCGTTCCATTGGGGATATTTTTTCTGGAAGGTGTAACACATTAAGGTATTAGTATAAGGAAGAAATAACTCCCCTAACCTCTGGGGTTAGAGAGACAGAGCTGTTTAAAATCGGTAGATGGCCTTGTAGGGGCGAGTGAATGGTGGTTCTGGTAAAAAGGTTTTATTTTGATTACTCAGAGTAAAAGGGAGGTTTTAAGTTCATTAAAGGTTGGCGAATGAGCTAAATTCTAAGCCGACAGAGAAAGATCTTGGTGTCACCAGTGAGCCATCTATCCATCCTGCAAATCCGCTTTTATTATGAAATGTAGCCAAAAACACGGGGTCCCTCACATATGAGGGAAAGTGTTGAGGTTACTAAGGCCAAACTGTGTTTCTCTTAGTACAGTCTCCAAAGATGGAGGGAATGAGTTGGAATCAAGTTCAGTGGGGGTAATCACTCTAGGAGAAATTGAAGTCGATCATAGGGATTCCTGGAGTAGATAGGGATGTATAGATCAAGGTTCCAAACAGATTATTATTATTATACAGGATTTATATAACGCCAACAGTTTGTGCAACACTTTACAACATGAGGGCAGACAGTATAGTTTCAATACAATTTGATACAGGGGGAATTAGAGGACCCTGCTCGTTAGAGTTTACAATCAAGGATCCACAGTATATCCAGCTCAAACACAACCATTTTCAAATACTGTGTTTTTTCCCCGGTCATCACTATCATTATACCTTTTCATGTTTATTATTAAAACTAATTTTGTTGAATAGACTGGCCATGGGTGTCAGATACATAAAATATGCCACATTTGTTTTTTTTTTTTATTATTATATCTTAACTTACAGTTCATGCTTGCTGTAAATATAGTAATCATTAGCAGGGGCTCCCTTAGACCTGAAAGTTATTTCAAGGGTTCCTCCATGTTAAACAGGTTGGGAAAGGCTGCTTTATACATACATACAGGCATACCCCAGGCTTAGCCGTAGAGAATAGTGAGTGTCTTAGGCACATTTGCTAAGCTTCGTGTGAGACAGCCCTGGGTGTACATGATGCATGTGTGACATTCCAAAGGGTTTAGGACCTCGAAGGACCATGGTGGTTTTTAACAAATTGTGACCCTGAGCTTCCCAGGGCCAGTGAACAATTTGACTTGCATGCTACTGAGGTCCACACTTTTATTTAATAATTTGTTTTATAAAAAAAGCAAGGTTTTCAAAGCACAGCTGTCCTTTAAATGAAATCCCCTTTTTTCTAGCTGGCAAACCTACATGATAGTTAATTTATTTTATTCAGGTTGCATTTGGATGTGCCTAAAAACGAGCATTACATTTTGAATCCAGCTACTGCTTTGATAAGGCCTCCTTTATTATTCCTATCCTCATTTCGAATGCTGGTGTCTTTCATGCGTCCTGGTCTGTTTTTATCCGGGGGATTCTCAGCCAGCTCACATGCTGAATACGTGCCAACTCTGCATCTGTCTCTGCACACGGGTTGTAGACACAGCCGATGGTGTGGACATTACTGAATATTCTTACTGTAGTCAGATCAATGGAACTTCGAAGCATGCATATGAAAATACATGAATTGATAGCTACTGTATGTCCATGCTTCCTCCTGTAGGATAAGGATAAAATACATTTGCTATAAACTGATGGTTTTCTAAAGATCCCAACACTGAGAACTAGTATGAATACTGTAGATGCTCAATGATTCACTAACTACCTAAATAGTCCCTACACTAGAGCACTCCTTTCTTGCTGTAGGCCTCATTCGCATGCATAATGCCTGTGCGAAGGGCAGCCTTTAGCCACCTGGGATGTACAGGTAATCCGTGCAGGGGCATGCAGGCAGCTTTCATAAGTCAATGAAAGGCATCCGGCTGCATGGACCTCCATGTGCATCCTGGAGCATACAGTACATCTGTGTGGTTCCGATGCATGGATCACAACGCATCCATGCATCGAGCCCTCACAGATGTTCACTACTTGTAGGCAGGCTACCTACTGTGTGTGTGGTTAGCACCAGGCTGCCCAAGTCAGAAGGAAAGGGTTAATGTTTTGCTGCCTTTCCCTGGTGTGTGTATGCGGGCTTTCGCTGGGGTCCAGTCTCCCCCCATTGTATATATAAAAAGGAAGAGGTGCAGATCCTGGGGGGCTCCGAGAAACATTTTGGGAAATGCATGGGGACCTACGCTGAAGTCTTGCTGAGGCTTATGGTCCACTGTGAAACACAGATCCATCGGAAGAAACCCCCAGCATGGACTTCTCTACTAGTTTATCGCCAAGTTTGGACTTTCCCCTAAGAGACTTCTCATGTGCAGGTAACCTGGGGCAGCCATAGTTGAGTTTAGTTAGGGAAAGGACGTTGCCGCTTGTCGTACATGTTCTGCCTAATGTTCAGTAAAGTTGTTTACTTTACTCAAAAGCCTGGTCTGAAGTTACTCAAGGGGTGCATGTGGGGTCCTGGCATATCTCTCTAAGGAACCTGGGTCTGAACTAGCACACTGGGGTCTGTGAAACATCACTACAACAAAAGGGTTAACTTGCAATCAAGTTGCTAAGAGTAACCAGAAGGAAGAACAGCAACCAGTTGTTGGCGTGGTACCTGAATAGGTGACAGGTTCTCCGGTAGCAAGGGCGATCGGCATTCAGCTCCCTCCCTAGCTGTCTGTCTCTGACGGTCACCTAGAGCAGATTAGCTTTACGGAGATCTAATACCTGGTCACTAGGTATGGAACGAGAAGGGTTAGGTGGAGCATGCATGAGATTCGCACTGTGCTCGGCGGGACACCATTCTGTTACTGGAAGTGAGGTAGCAGAGGTACGCTGACTGGTGGAGTGGGCATAGGTTCTGCATGTCCCTCCTAATGCAACACATACACCTGTTCAAGTGTGTAGGACATGGGACAATATCTTCAGAATAACTCTGCATATAACACTGCACAGAAGTGGCTCATGTCTGAGTTGAGAAATGTTAATGTTTGACTTTCACATGGCCGTGGCCCTCGCCTGGTCCCAGGCATTGTGAGCACGCCTTCAGGCAAGGTGTTACCCTAGTGCTGGGATGAGTGTCCTCGTTCAGGTAGCCTAAAGAACCTACCCTGGGTAGGCCTCCTGTGTGACCCACACTTGGGAGCATGGAGGGCACATTAAGGCCTGATTCACACCTATGCAGGTTGCAGTTTGCATATTGCATACAGGTTTTTTACAATACACGCTTTTGATCCACTGAAGTCTATGGAACCAAAAACCAGAAAAAAGTCCCTGGCCCTTTCCATAAAATGCACAGATGTGAACTACATCCATAGGAAACCATGTAAAATGGACTATAGTGGGTTTCTGCAAAACTGAAAACACACAAAAAATGCATAGGTATGAACCAGGCCTGAAGAGTCATTCAGCTGTTTATATAAATTTCATCTAGAGCTATTGTGTTCTGTGAACAACAGGCTTTGCAAAAAGTGGAAGCCTGTAAAAAAAAAAAAAAAAAAAAAAAAAAGGAGTCTATAGTGCCACCTGCTGATTTAGAAAACAAAAACAAAAAAGAAAATTGTAAAGCTGGAGTTCCGTTCTTAGGATAAAAAAAAGCAATCTGTAGCAGCTGATTGTTATTTGCTGTTTTTTGATGTAACAAAGTCTACATGCTCTTTCACACTGGCAGTAATGCTTACAGCCCTCTGAAAAGCGATCTGTGGTGGACCGCATTTCAGAGGGTGGTAGAGTAGAGGCTGGCGCTACTGTAACCTCATGACACCTGTTTTATTTGCTGAACAGCAATTTTACATTGCGGGGCCTTGCCACATCTTTTTGTCAAGCATATGGCTCATGGTTGTGGTGTAGCCCCCCCCCTCCCATTAACCTCAATGGGTGAGTTTGACAGGTGGTGCCACCTTAGGACGCTTAGGGTTGTTTCACACTGGTGATGGTGGGGTAATAAAAACAGGCAGCTGAGCTGTGGCTTTACCTACCCCCAGCCGCCCACTGAGATGTATTTATTTAGTACAGGTACTTATATAAATTGACAGCGCTTTACATATATTTAGGAGATACACGTTACAGCCTGACAGGGCTGTAGACAAGCCGTGGCCATGATGCTTTGCGACAATTTTATCTCGGGCTGCAAAGTTTGACAACCGGCACTGCCTGCCAAACTTGCCCACTGGGATCAATGCGGCTGCTCCGCAGTAGTGAGCCAAGCTCTTGGCTCGCAGTTGCGGCGCAGTACTGCAATGTAAAATTGCCATTCGTTAATTATCAAAAAAAAAAAAAGGAAAAAACATGTGTCAGGACATATGCCAACGCCTGCCAACTGCCGCTATACCGCCCTCTGAAAAACAAAACACCACAGATTGCTTTTCAGGTGCCGTTAAGCTTAGTGCCTGTCTGAAAGAGCCCTTAATGCCTGGTTCACACCTATGCAGGTTGCATATTCAAGGTGCATTTTGCATACAATACACAGATGTGAGCTTGACCCATAGGAAACCATGTTAAATGCATAGGTGTGAACTGGGCCTTATTCTTAACAAGTCTGGTGCTCCTGTTTTTTTCAGTACCTCCTGGGCAAAATACAGATGCACTTAAAAACAATTCTTTCCAGGAGCTACAAAAACACATATATAACAAGGCTATTTATTATGCGGTAATTGCAACAAAGCATGCAACAGAGAACTAATGAAGACTAAACGCACTGTCACTGACAGACACTTACCAAATAGTGAAAAATTGTCTGGAAGTGAGAGCACAGCCGTGCCTGTTGTACTTTGGAGTACATTCCATTCAATTCCCTAAAACAAGCATATTAATGAATCCAATCCATCTAATAATATTCTGCTATTTGCATATTAAGTTTAATATAATTAGGGATTAACAGAAGCACAGACCAGTCTCACCATTCAATCTCCCATTGTAAAATTAATTATCTCTTAAGCCTCGCTATAGTTCATAGTTTTTCCTGTAAATCTCTCAGCTTTCCAGTTTGCTGTGACAGTTTTTATTGTACAATGTAAAACGGACAAAGCTTAATCAGATAATCTCTCATTAGCTATTAATGACTGTAAGGGCCACGCATATTAAGTGCTTAGGATCAGGGAACGCAGTTAATTATTTCTGTACGTCGTGGATGACTCCGTTACCAAAGAAAGCCTTAAACTGATCTCCAGATATAAAAAAAAAAAACAACAAAGTTTAAAGTATACCTAAAGCAAAAACTTTTTTTAATTAGTTCTAGATGGAGTATGGAATGGCAAAAACCTGTGAGTTTTTTTTTTTCTTGTTGTCTGTGTCTGATTGATGAGATCTTCCTTCACTTCCTTTCATGAGTCACAGGAAGTGAGATGAAATCTCTCCTAACCACTTGCTGAGTGCTCTATAGCAGTTTTACTTCTACAGGGCAGCGGCTGTGTGCAGGATCACGTATATAGTTCCAGGCAGCGGGCACAAATGTGCGCCACCGGCGGCTTGCTCCCGCTGTGATTACACACAGCAGGTACTAAGGACTCGATGTCCGCCTGCACCCATGGATCATTTGTTACACAGGCAGAACGACAGTCTGCCTATGTAAACAAGCCAGATTGCTGTTCTGTCAGAACAGAAGGCATGGATCCTGTGTTCCTGCAAAGCAGCGACACGGATCCATGCATTCCCTTAGTAAAAACACCTCCCACACAGTACACAAACACAGGCTAGGCACCAACGGTGGCAAGTCCATAAGGGGCGCAGCGTACCCGCCCCCCTAACCCTAATCTTCATGCGCCAGCCCTAATCTTCACGCGGGGGGGGGGGGGCAGATGCATAGATTCCCACAAGTTTTTTTTTTTAAGCACATATTTAGAGCCTGAGGCTCTAATTAGCTTCAACAAGGTTGGGCCACCCACCCACCTGTGACATTAGCCAATCAGGACAGGAAGTGAGTCTTAAGACCGGATTGGCCAGGAGGAGAAGCCGGGGAAGCCACAACCTGGATAGGGTAAGTGCGGACCTGGCGGGGGGGGGGGGGGGTTGTTTGCCACCCACCAAAAAAATGGAGCACCAGCTGCCACTGCTAGGCACACAGTTAACCCTTTGATCGCCCTAGATGTTTAACCCCTTCCCAGCCAGTATCATTAGTACAGTGACACTGCATAATTTTAGCACTGATCACTGCATTAGTGTCACTGGTTCCCAAAAAGTGTGAGTTAGTGTCAGACTGTCCATCACAATATCACAGTCCCGCTATAAGTCGCTGATCACCGTTACTAGTATATATATATATATATATATATATATACTGATCAGAATCCCAAAACTATACCTCTCACACGTGTACAGATAGAGATAGTGGCGCTAATATAAATTGTGTAAAATAATGGGTCAGAGCAGCATAATGCCTATGACCCTCTACTTATGCATAAAAATATTAATAATAATAGTGTCATGAAAAATATTAATTTTATCATGAAAAGAAATTTCTTTAACACCCAGTGAAAAGTGTCACTTTTCACTGGGTGTTAAAGAAATTTCTTTTCATGATAAAATTAATAGTAGAGGGTCATAGGCATTATGCTGCTCTGACCCATTATTTTACACAATTTATATTAGCGCCGCTATCTCTATCTGTACACGTGTGAGAGGTATAGTTTTGGGATTCTGATCAGTTTACGTATTTATTTAAGTGGCAGCTTTTTTCACTGTACACTGTGTATGTACACACATTTTGTATTCATTTACACATCTTTTATATAGCTTTGCACTTTTCTTTGGCGCAGTGGAGTAAGAGAGATTCAGGGGTGGTTTATTTGTATATCTCTTGCTACAAACCATTATATATATATATATATATATATATAAAAAAAAATTCAGTATATATATCATAGTTTGTTAACTTTTGCGCAAACCAATCAATATACACTTATTGGGATTTTATTCACCAAAAACATGTAGCAGAATACATATTGACCTAAATTTATGAAGATTTTTTTTTTACATTTTTTTATTGGACATGTTTTATAGCAGAAAGTAAAAAAATATAGTTGTTTTTTTTTTTTCAAAATTGTTGGTCTTTTTTTGTTTATAAACAATAAAAAAGATGTTGGAGCCTGTAACGACTCTGACCCTAGCGCTCAAAATGGAAAAAAGGTCACTATTCTACTAGCTGCTGTTATAATGGTAAATACAACAATGTTAAAAAACAGGGTATATTTGCTTAACCACTTGCCATCCGCGCTATGACCGAATGACAGCCACAGCGCGGTCCTGAATTCCTGGGAGGCCGTCATATGACGGCCTCCCCTGTGCACGCGCTCTGCTGATCACCGATCCGAGTAAAGGGCCGGTCCCGGCCCCTTACCATGTGATCAGCTGTCAGCCAATGACAGCTGATCACATGATGTAAACAAAAGATCGGTAATCATTTTTTTTTTTTCTACTCACTCTGATAGCGTGAGTAGAAAAAAAAGCCGATCACTGGCTCAGATGAGAGGGACAAAGGTCCCAAAGTGGAAGAGGCACATCTGCCTCATCTTTGCTAGCTAACAGTGCCACCTAACAGTGCCCACAGTGCCACTTAACAGTGCCCAAAGTGCCACCTAACAGTGCCCACAAGTGCCACCGAACAGTGCCCACAAGTGCCACCTAACAGTGCCCACAAGTGCCAGCTATCAATGCCCACCAGTAGTGCCAATCAGTGCCACCTAGCAGTGCTGCCTATCAGTGTAACAGATCATTGCCCATTATTGCCATCAGTGCCCATCACTGCCACCCATCAGTGCCCATCACTGCCGCCTATCAGTGTCCATCAGTGCCGCCTCATCAGCGTACATCAATGAAGGAGAAAAATTACCTGTTTTAATTTTTTTATAACAAAATATAAAAAAAAAAATGTTTTTTTTTTTTTAAATTCAGTCTTTTTACATTTTTTTAACAAAAAATAAAAACCGCAGAGGTGATCAAATACCACCAAAAGAAAGCTCTATTTGTGGGGAAAAAATGATAAAAATTTCATTTGGGTACAGTGTTGATTGACACTGCAAATTGACACAAGCAAATATTAACAGCGCTTAATACTATACTATACTATGAGTCCCAGGATGACATTTGCCTGACAGTAACTAGAGCTGTGAGTCGCATGGCCACGCACTGACGCGTTTCGTCATTCCTCTGAAGCCGGAATGACGAAACACATCAGGGCATGGCCACACGACTCATCTTGGTGGGCGGAACGCTGTGGAAACTCCGGGCCAGGGGTGAGCTGACGCTCTGTCATGACAAGCTGTTTTTAACTTTATAGATTGTAAGCCTAACTTATATCAAGGGGGAATTGGTATTTAACTAAACACGTTAAAACTATGAAGAGTTTCCTACCTCTTTATTCTCACATGCCTTTCTAATGACACCCATATACCGTGACCCTGGAACATTAAGAACCATGACGGGCAGAGCAGTCTAAGTGATTATGGGCTATTCTGAATTTTACCTCTGGTAAGCATATATCCATAAGGGGTTTGCCACGCGGTGTACTGGTGAAGGTTTTCTATCATCATTGAGGATAAGCACCAAGTTTCATATGAATGAGAATTACACATTTTTTCACCACACTCATCTGCATGTATGAAACTGGAAACTGTATTTCAATACCAATCCATTTAAACCTTATGCACGGGACTCTTTCAGAGAAGATTTTCCTCTGATGCAATGTTGGGACACTTTACCTTGAATCTTTTATAAATAGGTTTATGTTTACTCTATTTACTGATTAATGTCAAAGATTGTGTTTTTTTTTGTTTATAGCGCAAAAATAAAAAAACGCACTGATCAAATACCACCAAAAGAAAGCTCTATTTTTGGGGGGAAAAAAGACAAAAAATTTATTTATGTACAGTGTCGCATGACTGCACAATTTTTAGTTAAAGTAACACAGTGCCGTATAGCAAAAAATGGCCTTGCCGTGTGTGTGTGTGTGTGTGTGGGTGGGGGGGGGGGGGGGGGGGAATCTTCCGGAGGTCAAGTGGTTTTATAGCACATAGAGTTGGCCATACACTAGTAGAATTTGGTTATAAATGCTTTGTTCCTCTAATGATCTGAATGATCAGCTATCACTGAGACATGTCTATATTGGAAGATATCCCCTCTATTCCTGTTCCAGTTTTCAGAGAATGGTCACCAGGGTGAATATGCCCAGCAAGACCACAGACAGCAATAAAAACCTAAAAATAGTAAAAATGGCCAGCACACCAATAGTTTTACTGAGATCTTATGACAGCATAGCTTGCACAAAAGAAAAAATAAAACCAATGGTACAAGCTTTGTTGTCATTACAACTAAGATGTCCTTAAAAACTTGCAGTCTACCTTTTTGTGTGCCGGACATTTTTGCTGTTTTGGATTTTCAAGGTATCTCTGTTGGCCGTGCACCATCCTCAAGGCGTTAAAAGTGAAGAGATACGTTTTTGTTCTGTAATATTAACCTGATAGAGGTACTAATCTTTAATCTTTCCCAACAAGAAAGAAAAAAAAAAAAAAAGAAAAACTGTCTTTAGGGCTCGTTCACACTCGTTTTTTTCTCTAAAGAGTGATCAAGGTTTGGATGCCTCTACAGAGAGAGCTCGACAGGCGGTAAGGAGGTGTTGTATCGCCTCCTCCCCACATGATTTGACCCCACACTAGAACGCATTGCACGCAGTTGTGGGGAACTTGCAGAGCAGCCCCCATTCGCTAGAATAGGTTGTGTTCATTGAGCACTACGCCCACCTTAAGTGACAGGAGGTATAGTTCCTGTTGAACTGCGAAGCAAAGCATAACGCCTGCGGCATATGTCCCACTTGGCTGCTGTCTCTGCAGCTAAAGGGGTAGCGGTTGAGGGGCAGTAAAAGCACAGCTCATCCATGGGATTTTTCCTGCCCCAAACTGCTAGTGTGAACAAGCCCTAACCCCTTCGAGCCTAAGGGTGAAACAAATCTAAATGCATAAGCACAATTTTGCAAATTTTGCATGTGTTAGTAAAACCGTACAAATCATCACAGCTACTTTGTTCATCCGGGTGGATTATACTGCGTTTTTTTCAGGAAAAATTGGGCTTTCATTTTTTGGTAAATGGTAATGGATATCTCCTGATTTTTTTAATCAAAATCCCCATGGGGTCAAGGGCCTTTTTCTCACAACTCTGAGCTGTGGTTGTGGTTGTCTGTAGGCAGGGGGCTTATCGAAATCTGGAAGCCCCCTTTAACAAGGGGGCTCCCAGATCTCAGTGTCAGGGCTTGGCTTAGCCCTTCCTTCTCTGAGCTGGCTGCTCAGCTGTCGGCTAATTGCCAGCTCCTATCTCTCCACAGTGACTCACCTGTTGATGATATCCTGCTCGTCAGTCCTGCCTACTTAAGCCGTCCAGCCCAGATGATCTCTGCCTTCACCTTGGTCAACATCACAGAGATTATCTCCTGCATTTCTGTTAAAGACTTGCTTGGCTGACATTCCTTCTGGCTCCAGATCCTGTTTGCTGTTCCACTATGTTGTTCCCTGGCTTCCTGACTTTCTGGCTTGTCTGACTATCCGTTTCGGTTACCGAACTTTGGCTATGTTTTGACTACGTTTGTTCTATTTACATTTATTATTAAACAAGTGTGATTAAACTTCTGTCTCGCTCTGATTCATGGTTTCTGACACTCGGCTCCTCCTATATGAATGAGTATGGGGTTCTTCCCCCACTCATTCACCAAAAAGGTGTCAAAAAGAAATAAAAACACAGTTTTTGACAATCCTTTTATTAAAAATAAAAAAAACAATGTCCCCTGATGTGAATCCATCGTCGATCACAATGCCCGCCACACCGCCGAACCTTTAAATGAAAAAAAAAAAGAAAAAAAAAAGAGCAATACGCTTGCAACAAAGGCTAGCTGCCGTGTGCCTGCTTCGCTATCTGACAGTTCTTAAATAGGTAAGAGGCGGGGCAACTGGTGGCACTGCCCCGTGGGATGTGACCGATCGATGCATGCTGGGTTGGTGACGTCACATGGGTGCTGTCAGATGGCGTTTTTTCTCACATTTTTCTATTGGTGGCAAAGGTATTGTATTGTTGGCAATTTAAATGTAATTTTTTGTTGAGTGCCCCCACAGCAAGCAGCTGTCCATTCAGACATGGAGCCGCAACCCGGCCCTGCCCCTTTTCTCTCCTCATTGGCTGACTCACTTTGACAGCAGCGAGAGCCAATGGCGCCTCGCTGCTGTCTCAGCCAAAGAGGAAAGTCCCAGGCAGCCAAGACACACCTGCAAGGTCGCTGGATCTAGATGAGGCTCAGGTAAGTATTAGGGGGGCTGCTGCACACAGAAGGCCAACCATTAGGCCCCATACACACTATTAGATTTTCTCCAGATTTTTGCCTTCAGATTTACCAAAACCATGTAGTGCAAGGGCCTGCCTGATTGCATACAAATTGAAACTCTTAAGGTTTGACCTCATATTATATGGTTTTGGTAAATCTGAAGACAAAAATCTGCAGAAAATCTAATAGTGTGTATGGGGCCCTAGTCCTTGTACACACAGTACCAAAATCACAAGGGAAAAGTCGTAAGACAAGCTGTCTGTGGATTTTCGGATCGTTGGTACGGTGCTTTCGACAGCTGATTTGACTTTTTCATCAGACAAAAGCTGGATGTGCAGGCTATAAAATTTTTGTCGGAAATGAACTCAACATCTGATTTTTGGATGGTCAGTATAGAAATCGTCACACAAAAGTCAAAAGTACAAACACGCATGCTCGGTATCAAGGAACGAGCCGGAAGAGTTCGGTCTTGTAAACTACCGTTCGTAATCTAGAATCAAACATTCGCAAAGCGCCAGCTGATGAAATGTCGAAATGCAGCGCACATTCTCATCGTCTTTAATGGGATAATAATGAATCTGCTTTGCTGGTGATATTGATGTAGTTATGGCAAACATATTCCCGCCGACCGTACGCAGATATGCGTACTCGGCTTTCCGGGGTTATACCAGGATGATGCCTGCAGCTGCAGGCATCATCCCGGTACCGTTGTTTCGAGCGGGCGATCGGCTATCCGTGTATAACAACTGATGCGGCTAAAAGCCGCTCGGCTGTTATACCGGTGGAGCGGGAGGGGACATCCCCCCTCCCGCCGCTCTTACCGGGCCTCCCGTGCGATCGGGAGGCCCGGTGTCCAATCGGGTGCCTCCGGCGGCTGTGGGCGGGCTGGAACGAAGCTGTCGGAGGCTTCGTTCCAGCCTTCTCAATGTAAACGCGGAAGCGACGTCATGACGTCACTTCCCGTTTACTCGGCTGTCAATGGCGCCGAATTTAAAAAAATACACAGTGTTCAGAATCGCCGTTTTCGGCGATCTGAATACTTTGAAGTGTAAAGGAGGGATGGGGGTCTTTTAGACCCCCGATCCCTCCATATAGAGTACCCGTCACCACCTATTACTGTCACAAGGGATGTTTACATTCCTTGTGACAGCAATAAAAGTAAAAAAAAACAACATTTTTTTTAAAAACACACGTCCCCGCGAGCTCGCGCAGCGAAGAAAACGCATACGGAAGTCGCGCACGCATATGTAAACGGTGTTCAAATCACACATGTGAGGTATCGCCGCGATCGTCAATAATTCTAACCCCAGACCTCCTCTGTAACTCTAACCTGGTAACCATAAAAAAAATTTAAAGCGTCGCCTATGGAAATTCATAGCTACCATAGTTTGTCGCCATTCCACGAGTGCGTGCAATTATAAAGCGTGACATGTTTGGTATCTATTTACTCGGCATAACATCATCTTTCACATTATACAAAAAAATTGGGGTAACTTTACTGTTTGGATTTTTTAAAATTCATGGAAGTGTCCCTTTTCCAAAAATTTGCATTTAAAACACCGCTGCACAAATACCGTGTGATATAAAATATTGCAACAAGTAATTTTCTAGCAAAAAATATGGATTTTAACTTGTAAACACCAAATTTCAAAAATAGGCTTAGTCATGAAAGGGTTAAAAGGCATTTGTTTTGCACGATCTGAAAATCGCAAATCAACGCTCACCAAAATTCTACTAACTTCTACTAACACAAAATTAGCAGAAGGGGCCCAAAGGGTGGATATTGAGAAGTGAACTTCCTTTTTTTACTCTCATAGTACGTCACTACGTTCGTGTTTGTCAAACGACAATTTGCGGATATTTAGTAGGCTAGGCAAAATTCTGCACACGTGCTTTTGACAAAAATCGGACGCTCGGTCGTCCATCAATCAAACCGTGTGTATGAGGTCTTAATGCATAGAATACATTAAGATAAAAAAACCTTCTGCCTTTACAACCACTTTAATAAGGCTTACCTGTAGGTAAAAAAAAAAATATCTCCTAAACCTGTACTGTTTAGGAGATATTCCCCTTGCAAGGAGCCGCTGACTGCAGCTGCGCATGCGCACAGGGATTCTTGGCTGAAAGCCCGGCAGACGCCGGACCTTGCCGGATAGAAGTCTCCCGCGCGCAAGCGTGGGAGTGACGACATTGCGGCTCCAACCACTCACAGCGCTGGAGCTGCGATACCCAGAAGACACGCCGAGGCAACATGTCAGCTACCTTGACGTGGACCAGGTGAGACACTGACGCTTCGTTCTAAGGTAAGTATTTCATAATGAGCTAGTATGCTGTGCATACTAGCTCATTATGCCTTTTGCCTTACAGGGGTATAAAAAAACAAAAAAAGTGTCAACGGGTTTACTACCGCTTTAAAAATGCCATGGCCACAAAGCAAAGAAATAACAGCCACAGCATGTGAACAGCGCCGTCTGGCTGTTATTTTACAGTGCTTGTAGGCAGCTGCGGGTCACCCCTCCAACACCACCCATCTGAAAGAGACCTATTTCGGGAGCAGTTGTACCTATTATTCTTAGCACCAAGTGTTTGTTTTCTAAATGTTTTTTGTACTTATGGACCTTCCCAGGTCCAAAATTAAAGTGTAAGTAAACCCTCCTATCATTTTCAGCCAAGGAAGCTGCCATCTTTGCCTCTGTTTAATCTAAAACTGCCATGATGCTGCACATGTGGTCAGTTATGACACCAGCCATTGGATGGTTTGACAGTTTGTTCGAGAGCACAACCAATGGGAGTTGAAACTGTTTTATGGATGGGTTTACTTCCGCTTTAATGTTGAGCAGATTTAAGTTTGGCCCTCCACAACAGTCCCATGTGGCCCCTAGAGAAAATGATTTGCCCACACCATTATTGAGTTTCTCAGAGACTGTGCTATACTGCCACCTAGTGTCCATACTGAATCACAGAGACTTTGCTTTTATGAGCTTTTCTTTGCATATCTAGATAACCTGTTTAATATGTTTCTACACTAAAGTGACCAGACATATTTGCAAAATGAAATTTGAGGACGCCTTACTGACCATGCCCACTTTTAATGGGTGGGAAGGGGTGGAGCAAATATCAGCATGCAAACAGCTCTGCACCAATTGGTGGGTTTGGCCAAATGGGAGGAGCTTAAAGGGGTTTGGTTTAATCAAACCTGAGCCTACTCTGCTCTGGGTCAACAGTATGTAACAGGGCACAGGGGACAAGAGTAAATAAGGGACAAAGTACTGGGGTCAGGAGTAAGTAATGGACAAAATGTAGAGGTCAAAATTTAGTAAAGCACAGAGTGCCTCCCAAGCAAAGATTGCACCTTCCTCTCAATATGAAATAATGGCACCTGAACTTGCATTTTGCCATTGTAGTGCGTTTTGAGATCCCAAAACGCCCAGGTGTGAATGGAGCCTTATGCCCCGTACACACGGTCGGATTTTCCGACGGAAAATGTGTGATAGGACCTTGTTGTCGGAAATTCCGACCGTGTGTAGGCTCCATCACACATTTTCCATCGGATTTTCCGACACAAAGTTTGAGAGCAGGATATAAAATCCTTTGTTGGAAATTCCGATCGTGTGTACACAAATCCGACGGACAAAGTGCCACGCATGCTCAGAATAAATAAAGAGATGAAAGCTATTGGCCACTGCCCTGTTTATAGTCCCGAGGTACGTGTTTTACGTCACTGCGTTCAGAACGATCGGATTTTCCGACAACTTTGTGTGACCGTGTGTATGCAAGACAAATTTGAGCCAACATCCGTCTGAAAAAATCTTAGGATTTTGTTGTCAAGATGTCCGAACAAAGTCCGACCGTGTGTACGGGGCATTAGTGTTTCACTCATTGCTATCCCCCTGGACAAAATGAGTAATTAACCACGTAAAAACCACCTACCACATATATACTGCGGCAGGTCAGCTCTTTTGCGACATACCTGTATGCCATTTCGTGCAATAGACACTGGGGGTGCGCGTGCGCTGATTGGACAGAGGGGGAGCCAATCAGCGGGCCTGGCGGACCCGATGTCCGCCGGCTACAAGTGATTGCTCCCCAGAGAGGCAGAACGTCGATCTGCCCATGTAAACAAGGCAGATCGCTGTTCTGACAGGAAAGAAGATAGAGATTGGTGCTAAGCAGGGACACCGATCTCTGTATTTATCCGGTCAGACCATCCCCCACAGTGTTAGCAAGCAGCTCCTAGGGACACGCTTAACCCTTTGATTGCCCCTAAAGTTAACCCCTTCTCTGCCAGTGTCATTAGTACAATAACGGTGCATATTTTTAGCACTGATCGCTGTAGTAATGTCACTGATCTCCAATAAAGTGTCAGTTAGGTGTGCGATTTGTCCGCCGCAATGCAAACCAATCAATATACGCTTATTGGGATTTTTTTTTACCAAAAACATGTAGCGGAATACATATTGGCCTACAATGATGAAGAAATTTGATTTTTTTACATTTTTTTTTATTGGATGTGTTTTATATCAAAATTGTCGCTCTTTTTTTGTTTATAGTGCAAAAATTAAAAAACGCAGAGGTGATCAAATACCACCAAAATACAGCTCTATTTGTGGGAAAAAAAGGACATCAATTTTATTTGGGTACAGTGTCGCATGACCGCGCAGTTGTCAGTTAAAGTAATGCAGTGCCGTTTTGCAAAAAATGGCCTGGTCATTAAGGGGGTAAAACCTTCCAGGGCCAAAGTGGTTAACTCTTGGAGAAGGCCACACTTCAAGGGTAGCTGTTTTCCCAGCTGGACTTCAGCTTTAAACACTTGCCAACTGTATACTGTATATACACGGTGGCAAGGCGGCTCTCCTGTGCAGAATCACTAAGCTGTAGGTAATCCTGCACTTACGGGTCTGGGGCGAGCCGCTACCGCTGTGATTGCCCACACTGGGGGCCAATCACAGCGGGTCCAGCGGATGCATTGTCAACAATGTAATGTAAACAAGGCAGATCGCCATTCTATGAGAAGGGAAGGTTGTGGTCCTGTGTTCCTCTAAAGCAGGAACACGGATCTCTGCCTGCCCATAGTACAAGCACCCCCCACACAGTTAGTAAGCACAACCTAGGCACACAGTTAACCCTTTGATCGCCCCTAATGTTAACCCCTTCCCTGCCAGTGTCATATTTTTTAGCACCGATCACTGTATTAGGGTCACTGGTCCCCAAAAAGTGTCACTTATTGTCTGATTTGTCTGTCGCAATGGCACATTTCAACTATGATGCCCCATACACACGAGCGGAAATTCCGCCAGCAAAAGTCCGATGAGAGCTTTTGGTCCAAAAATGCAACCGTGTGTATGCTCCATCGGACTTTTGGTGGCGGAATTCCAGCCAGCAAAAGATTGAGAGCAGGTTCTCAATTTTTCGGTTGGAAAAAGTTCCGATCTGAAATTCCGATCGTCTGTACCAATTCCGACGTGCAAAATTCCTACGCATGCTCCGAAACAATTCGACGCATGCTCAGGAGCATTGAACTTCATTTTCTTGGCTCG
This sequence comes from Lithobates clamitans, assembly GCA_037952925.1. Lineage (NCBI taxonomy): Eukaryota > Metazoa > Chordata > Amphibia > Anura > Ranidae > Lithobates > Lithobates clamitans. Next base: position 3,933,037 of record JBBGZY010000790.1, read on the forward strand.
TTGTAGTGGTGTACGTCACTGCGTTCTTGACGGTCGAAAGTTCAGCGAACTTTTGTGTGACCGTGTGTATGCAAGCCAAGCTTGAGCGGAATTCCGTCGGAAAAACCATCCAAGATTTTTCCGATGGAAATTCTGCTCATGTATACGCGGCGTCAGTCGCTGATTGCGGCCATTACTAGTAAAAAAAAACAGATAAATAAAAATTACATAAATCTATCCCATAGTTTGCAGACGCTACAACTGCGCAAACCAATCAATATACGCTTATTGGGATTTTGTTTTTACCAAAAACCTGTATCAGAATACATATTGGCCTAAATTGAAGAAGAAATTCGATTTTTTTTTCAATTTTTTATTTGGATATGTGTGTGTAGAGCTGCTGCTCACAGTTTTTGAAGTTCGGTTTAGTTCCGCTTTAAGATGCTAGCGGAAAATGTAATCTTGTCAAAAGTAGAGCGTCTGTTTGACTGTAATCGCCTTTTGCGTTAACAACTTAATTGGCGTGACTTAGAATTCAGATCCTCATGGATTGTGGTTCTGATTTGAAAACTGAGTGGGATAAACTCAATAGGACCGCTTGTTCCTCCTGTTGATTGAAGGCCAAGGTTTCCACAGCTAGCAACCCTCCAGTACAGGCCAGGCCGTGTTGTATAGACATATACATGTGTATGAGGAAAGTATCAGTGTGGACGGACGTCGTCTGGTTGCTAGGTTACCCGACCTGTGTATTCGATGCACGTGGTGCTGGTCACCATGGAAACGCCTCCCCTGGTATCCTGATACTCAGCAGGTCTATGGCTTTTTGCCTCTGGCTTGTGTAGGAAAAAAAAAAAAAAAGACACACACACAGGAAGGAGGGGAGGGAGGCAGACACTGACAGGAGCAGAATTTTTACTGGGAGAGCGCAATATTCTTCCCTCTAACTGCACACAGGCCCGTCTCCCCTGTGCTGCATTGTGTGCCATGTATGTAAAGTAGAACTTCCCCCGGTCGGGCCTACTCAGCCTTGTCAGTGTTTGAGTCCACTCGCTCTTTCAGACGAGCTCTAGTCTAGTTATAAAGCAGCATGCCGCTTTAAAATAAGGTTCTTGTTCATTTATACTTTTCTTTTTTCGTTTTGGATAGCGTGGAAGGGTTCAAAGAGCCTGTCAGGATTCTTTTGCTGTCTGTGTCCCTCTGGTAAGGCTTCCCTTCCTGCCTTGACCTACAGGGCCGGGACAAGGGGTGGGGCAGAAGGGGCGGCTGCCCTGGGCACTGCGTATCATGTGAGGTAGGGGGGTGCCACAAGGAGAATGAGGGGATTTGTGTTGGAAGGGGGTATTGTTCTAGGAGGGGAAAATTGGGGGGGGGGGGGGGGTGCTACAAGTGGTGATCTAGGGAGATTTGTGTTGGAAGGAGGGAAGAAGATTTGTGCTAGGAGGGGGAATTTGTACTGGGAGGGAAGGATTTGAAGTAGGGGGTAGAAGATGTGTACTGGGAGGAGACATTTTTGTGGTAGACGATTTGTGCAAGGAGGGGTGAACTTTTGTTTGGGGGGGAGGGCATCTGAGTAGTGGGGGGGGGCAAAGATTTGTGCTGAGGAGGGGTTTTCAGCAGGGGCATGGATTTGTACTGCGAGGAGGGGGTAATTATGCTTAGGGGGTAAGCATGCAGATTAGTGCTCAGTGTTTTTGTGGGTGGAATTTTGCTAACACATAATGCTCATACATGTTAAGGGGGGGCACAATTTGGCATGTTCGCCCTGAGCTCTAGATTACCTTGTCCCGGTACTGTTGACATACAGCTGGAAGTGAGAGGAAATATCTTCAAAGTGAAGGGATATACCCTCTTAGGTCTCTTTCACACATTTGGCCTTTAAAAAACAATTAAAATCACAGCCACCCACCGAAATGCTAACAATACAGCCTGACCGGGCTGTATACACTCACCAGCCACTTTATTATTAGGTACATCTTGCTAGTACCAGGTTGGACCCAGGGACGTGCAGTCATGAACATAAAAAAAAAAAAAAAAAAAAAACACGATCAAGCTTTGGTCAATATTTGGCTCCTATCATATATGGTTCCGGAGAAACTGATAAAGATATTTGTTTTTTTACATTTTTTTTTTTTGATATTCATTATAACAAAAGAACATCAATTTTGTTTTGGGTACAACGTCGCACGACCGCGCAATTGTTGGTTAAAGTGACGCAGTGCCGTAGCGCAAAAATGGCCTGGTCATTAAGGGGGTAAATCCTTGTTGGGCTGAAGTGGTTAAAGTTACAGAGGAGGTCTAGTGCTAGAATTATTGATCTCGCTCTAACGTTCGCAGCGTATTTAACCACTTAAGGACTGAGCCTCTTGTTTACAAGTTAAAATTACTTAGAACCCCCAAATATTATATATATTTTTTTCTAACACGCTAGAGAATAAAATGGCAGTCGTTGCAATACTTTCTGTCACACCGTATTTGCACAGCGATCTTACAAGCACACCTTTTTTTGAAAAAAATACACTTTTTTGAATAAAAAAAATCAGACAACAGTAAAGTTAGCCCAATTTTTTTTCATATTGTGAAAGATAATGTAACACCAAGTAAACTGATACCCAACATGTCACGCTTCAAAATTGCGCCCGCTCGTGAAATGGCGACAAACTTTTACTCTTAAAAATCACCATAGGCGATGTTTAAAAATGTCTACAGGTTACCAGTTTTGAGTTACAGAGGGGGTCTAGGTCTAGAATTATTGCTCTCACTCTAACGATCATGGCGATACCTCACATGTGTGGTTTGAACACCTCTTTCATATGCGGGCGCTACTCACGTACGCATTCGCTTCTGCGTGCGAGCTCGTCAGGACAGGGAGCTTTAAGAAAAAATAATTTTTCTTATTTATTTTACTTTTAATTTTTTATTTTGACACTGTTTTTTTAAAAAAAAATGTTTGCGTCACTTTTATTCCTATTACAAAGAATATAAACATCCCTTGGAATAGGAAAAAAAGCATGACAGGACCTCTTAAATATGAGATCTGGGGTCAAAAAGACCTCAGATCTCATGTTTACACAAAAAAAACCAAAAAAGTCACTTAAAAAAAAAAATTCTCCTTTAACCACTTCAGCCCCGGAAGATTTGGCTGCTGAATGACCAGGCCATTTTTTGTGATAGGGCACTGCGTTGCACCCAAAAAAAATTGACGTCATTTTTTTACCCATAAATAAAGCTTTCTTTTGGTGGTATTTGATCGCTTCTGAGGTTTTTACTTTTTGCACTATAAACAAAAAAAGAGCGACAATTTTGAAAAAAAAAACACAATATTTTGTACTTTTTGCTATAATAAATATCCCCATTTTTTGAAAAAAGCTAATTTTTTCTCAGTTTAGGCCGGGTCAGGTAAGCGGCGGAGACGACCGGAGCGTGGTGGGAGGGGGGTGGGCACCCCTCCTGCCGCCGATAAAAGTGATCTTGCGGCGAATCCGCCGCGGAGACCACTTTTATCCTAAAGAGAAACGTACGGCGTTCCCGAAAATACTGGAGTTATGGAAGCTAGCTGCTGCCATAACCCCAGTATTTAGCATCAAAGTACTGACATACGGGTACGTCGTTTTGGGTGAAGTGGTTAACCTGTGTGCCTCACCAGCCACTGACCTCACTGCAGGTCCCTGGTTGGACCCCATTTTGCCTTCTGAAATGCCTTAATTCTTCGTGGCATAGATGCAACAAGGTGTCGGAAACATTCCTCAGAGATTTTGGTCCATATTGACATTATAGCATCACACAGATTTGTCGGCTGCACATCCATGATGCGAATCTCCCCTTCTACCACATCCCAAAGGTGCTCTATTGGATTGAGATCTGGTGACTGAAGAGGCCATTGGAGTACAGTGACCTCATTGTCATGTTCAAGAAACCAGTGGTGAGATGATTTGAGCTTTGTGGCATGGTGCATTTTCCTGCTGGAAGTAGCCATCAGAAGAAAATATCCCCCACATCATTACACCACCACCACCAGCCTGAACCATTGATACAAGGCAGGATGGATTCATGCTTTCATGTTGTTTATTCCAAAGCGCATAGTGCTGTTCACATTATCAAAACATGAAGCGTCTGCATCGCGTTGCATTGCTGCGCATCACCAATGAAGCCTCATATGGAGTGTAGAAGGAGTTGAAGCATCTGAACTCCTTTCATTCAAGTCTATGGTAGCGCACTATAAATGCACCGCTGCCAAAAATAAGAGGCACCTGGGGTACGTTTTTAATGCGCCTTTAAATCACCAAAAATGTGCATATGGTATTTGGGGAGCATATTTAACATGCTTTTAACACGTGGTGAATCATACCTCCCAACTTTTTGAGCTGGGAATGAGGGACACCTACAGTGCCATGCAAAAGTATTCACCCCCCTTGGCATTTTTCGTGTTTTGTTGCCTCACAACCTGGAATTAACATGGATTGTTTGAGGATTTGCATCATTTAATTTACAGAACATGGCCACAACTTTCAAGATGTTTTTTTTTTGTGAAGGAAACGACAAATAGGACAAAATAACAGAAAAAGTAAATGTGCATAACTATTCACCCCCCTAAAGTCAATACTTTGTAGAGCCACCTTTTGCGGCTATCACAGCTCCAAGTCGCTTTGGATAAGTCTCTATGAGCTTGCCACATCTTACCACTGGGACTTTTGCCCATTCCTCCTTGCAAAACTGCTCCAGCTCCTTCAAGTTGGATGGTTTGTGCTTGTGAACAGCATTCTTTAAGTCTGACCACAGATTTTCTATTGGATTGAGGTCTGGGCTTTGACTAGGCCATTCCAAAACATTTACATGTTTCCCCTTAAATCACTCAAGTGTTGATTTAGCAGTGTGTTTGGGGTCATTGTCCTGCTGGAAGGTGAACCTCCGTCTTGGCCTCAAATCACACACAGAGTGGTACAGGTTTTGCTCAAGAATATCCCTGTATTTAGCACCATCCATCTTTCCCTCAACTCTGACCAGTTTCCCAGTCCCAACTGCTGAAAAACATCCCCACAGCATGATGCTGCCACCACCATGTTTCACTGTGGGGGTGGTGTTTTTCGGGTGATGTGATATGTTGGGTTTGCGCCAGACATAGCGTTTTCTTTGATGGCCAAACAGTTCACATTTAGTCTCATCAGACCAGAGCACCTTCCTCCATACATTTTGAGAGTCTCCCACATACCTTTTCGCAAACTCAAAACGTGCCATTTTGTTATTTGCTGAAAGTAATGGATTTCTTCTGGCCACTCTGCCATAAAACCCAACTCTATGGAGCGTACAGCTTATTGTCATCCTATGTACAGATACTCCAGTCTCTGCTGTGGAACTCTGCAGCTCCTCCAGGGTTACCTTAGGTCTCTGTGCTGCCTCTCTGATTAATGCCCTCCTGGCCCAGTCCGTGAGTTTTGGTGTGCGGCCGTCTCTTGGCAGGTTTGCTGTTGTTCCATGTTCTTTCCTTTTGGTTATGATAGATTTGATGGTGCTCCTAGGGATCATCAAAGATTTGGATATTTTTTTATAACCTAACCCTGACTTGTACTTCTCAATAACATTGTCCCTTACTTGTTTGGAGATTTCCTTGATCTTCATGGCAGTGTTTGGTTAGTGGTACCTCTTGCTTAGGTGTTGCAGCCTCTGGGGCCTTTCAGAAAGGTGTGTATATGTAATGACAGATCATGTGACACTTAGATTGTGCACAAGTGGACATCATTTCACTAATTATGTGACTTCTGAAGGTAATTGGTTGCACCAGAGCTTTTATGGGCTTCATGACAAAGGGGGTGAATACATACGCACATGCCAATTATCAGTTTTTTATTTCTGAAAAATAGTTTTATGTATACATTTTTCTAATTTTACTTCACCAACTTAGACTATTGTGTTCTGATTCATCACATATAATTCAGATTTAAAAAACATTGAATCAAAGGCTGTAATGTAAAGTATCTTGTTCTCTTTGTATTGCTTCCCTTATGTGAAATCCCTGGTATTCCTGCCAGTCCCCTTGCTTTCCTATTAAAAACTGACCACACTTAAAGTGTAAGTAAACCCTCCTATCGTTTTCTGCCAAGGAAGCTGCCATCTTTGCCTCTGTTTAATCTACAACTGCCATGATGCTGCACATGTGATCAGTTATGACACCAGCCATTGGATGGCTTGACAGTTTGGTTGAGAGCACATCCAATGGGAGTGTTACATTTCCGGCATTTGCCGGAAATGAAGCAGTTTTATGGATGGGTTTACTTCCGCTTTAAGCATAAGAGCACACAGTGGTCAGTTCTTTAGCTATGCTGGGAACTCAGTGTACTCTCCTCCAATGATCAGACTTGTCCTGACACCACACCGCTGCACAGCCATTCACTGGGAAGTTCAGTGTCCTCCCCCCAGTTCTTGCAGCTTAGAACAGAGAAAATGTGATAACTTAACAAAAAAGTTTTGCCTTTCGTTTGCTCTGAACGGTTTAGCCCCCTTCATGATCAGGCCATTTATTGCGATACGGCACTGCGTTGCTTTAATTGACAACTGTGTGGTCGTGCGACGCTGTACTCAAATAAAATCTGACACCAAGTGACGCTTTTTGGGGACCAGTGACATGAATACAGTGATCAGTGCTAAAAAAATGCACTGTCACTGTTTAAATGACAATGGCAGGGAAGAGGTTAACATCAGGGGCGATGAAGGGGTTAAGTGTGCTCCTAGGGCGTGCTTTCTAACTGTGAGGGGGGGGAGTGGATGCACTGGATAAAAAAGAGGGGTCCACGTTTCTGCTTACCAGAAACACAAGATCTCTCTTCTACTCCCTGACAGAACAGCGGTCTGCCTTGTTTACATAAATAGACCGGAGTTCTGCCTTTCCTCCAAACGATCGGGAGGTCCCCGCGGCCATTGTGAACGCCGGACCTGCTGATTGGCTCCCGCTGTGTCCAATCACAACGGGAACGGTGATCCGGTGGCGTGCACACCCCAGATCGCGTGTACACAATCACGTACAGGTATGTGAGTTTCGCGCAGCGGGGCCACTCTGCCGCAGTATATATGCAGTGGGCGGTCCAGAAACAGTTAAACTGAATGGGTTGTGTTACAAGGTGATCGGTTACCATCACTTTAGGTCAGTGTTTCTCAACTCCAGTCCTCAAGGCGCCCCAACAGCTCATGTTTTCAGGCTCTCCATTATTTTATAGAGGTGATTTAATCAGTTTCACTGCCTTAGTAATTACCACAGCTGTTTCATCTGAGGGAAATCCTGAAAACATGACCTGTTGGGGCGCCTTGAGTTGAGAAACGCTGCTTTAGGTAACATATAGCAACCAACTAGCCGTGGTCACCCCTCACCAGATACAATACAGAGTTAAAGTGATTGTAAACGATCACCTTGTAAAACAACCCATTCAGTTTCAAATGGCAATGAAAGGCAAAACATTTTGTATAGATATAAAAAAAAAATAATATATAAATACCTTTTTTTCCCTTTTTTTTAAAAAAAAATGATCACATTCCTTTTTTTAGGCTGGAGCTATAGAGGAAATGTGTTAGTAGCTAAACTGTGTTACTAAAATCGCTAGGCACTGGACCAGATTGGAGATCCATGATTGGAGCCTGTACACAAACCACACACACATAACCATTCAGGGGGAATAGTTACTGTGCCCAAAGGAAAATCTGGCTCTGCAGCCAGGGATCCAGCATTTTCAGATGAATGTCAGAAACGGCATTCCCTATACTTGCCTTATGACAGGCTTACTTTAAGGATGCGTCTACTTGCAGCAGTTTGCTGTGGTTGCATATGGCGAGCAGAACGTTTGGAAAATGTGAACTGATATCATCTGCATGCAAGGGATGTAGCTATGCCATCTGCTCTCCGGTGACTCACCTTGCACTGCTTATGATGGGCCACTAGAGGGCACTGCTTGACTGGCAGTAACTCATTTATGATCGCAGGCGAGAGTACAGCTCAGGAAGCATGCCTTAGATTACGCATGCCCCTATCATCCCTCAACCATGTTTGAAATTTAAACAAGGCCCCAGGCTGTTCTATAGTTCATAAAAGAATCCTTTCCTGAAAGAAAAATAAAGGCTGCCATGGCTGGCTTTTCATTCTGTAAATGCTAGTCCTTTAGCATGTAAGCTTCCAGGAGAAGGGCCCTCCTAACCCTCTTGTATAGAATTGTATTGTTGCTATTTTCTACCTTTATATTGTAAAGTGTTGTGCAAACTGGTGGCGCTATATAAATCCTGTATTATAATAATATATTGACCCCTCTGTCTTTAATACTTTGAGTAACCGACCAAGAACAAGTATGTAGGTGTGGACATCTGCTTTGCATACTTGTTCTGGGTCAAAGTTGGAGGACCTATTTATTGTCTGTCTCCTTGGCTAAGCCTAAAAGTCCTGGGACCCCCTTGCTACTGCCATTAAAAAAATGTCTGTCTGAATCCCACCTCCCATATTGATTGGCCTTCTGCTTCACTACCAACTTCCACCTGTAAACCGGGACCAAGCACAGGTTCTGTGAAAGGCAGGGCCATTGACTGGCTGCTTACACTAACATTGCATCCAAAAGCAGCCACACATTATCATAGCTGTCTACAATGCAATGCCTTTAAAGGGAAATCCACCCAAAAATGAAATCTCACTTACACTACCACGTAGAGGGCCGCTGGATTTTGGATCCCCCTTGACCTGTTCAGCCAGTCAACACTCATTTTACACAGGTATGCAACAGTCAATAAACCAGTCCATGAGCTTTGTTTTTCTTATTTTATTTAGGGATAGGAAGTTATGGGATGCCTAGAACTTGGTCAATGTAGAGCTTTGAGGACAACTTGAATGATCACAAACTTCTAGCAAAGATCCCAGACTCTACCCCCTCCAGAATAACTGTACACCCTGGCTAGCCACAAATCCCAACTTGATTTCAGATACTTCAGTCTTCTCTGCAAAATGCCAGTGCACCTGGCTCCAACTGAGAATTCCCCAAGCAAGGGTGGGGGATAACAGTATACTGTCCATCTGAAAGCTAGCTGAATATTGCACTCAGCTGCAATCTTCCTTGTAGGCTTTGGGGGGTGAAAAGTATAAAGGTTACTCACTCCGTCCCTTTTAATCCTGCAGCAGCATAGATATTGACTTCTGCCCAAGCCTCCTGCTGTTCAGGTCTCACTTACCTGCCAGGGTGCCTCAACCAGCCTTTGATGAGACTGAAGGGGGTTGAAAGTCCCTCTTTGGTTCATTCTCCTCTCTGTCCACTGCAACCGCACACTTTCTGCCTGGAGGCAGAGCCCCCTCCAGCAAAGGGATCCTGTCCAGGCCTGTGGATCCTGGATTCCCCCACATGGCCTAGCTCCTGAGCATTTATGGGCCAACTCTCCACTTTCTGGGCCGTCCTCACCCAGGGATTGGCAGAGCTCCCATAAATATTCAGGCTTCTGTCTCCAACCCTCTGATCACTAAGTTCTGGAACTTAGGGGGGACAGGACCTGTCTGGGTTGGGTGGCTACCCCCCACCTGCAGCAGCTATCTTGATTCCAGCTATTAGTTTACAAGGTCCCAGCTGTGGCTTAGCTGGGGGACCTATATGCCTTAGGATTCACATTTTTGAAGATAGTCAAGCGAACTCTCAATCAAGGACGTGGTCTGGAGAGCTCACTGAAGAGTGCCCTGAGGAAGTTAGAATGGGTCTGGATGTCCTGTGGCATTGGTAGCAATAACCTCTCCCTCACTGAAGAATGTCCGGTGGATACTGGAAGGAGGCGTTCAGTGATCCTGTGACATTGTGAGTACTGACCTGAGTCCTGAGTTCTGTGTGCTTTATCTTTGGAGTGAGGACATCAGTAGGGCTACTGCCCAAGATAGCTTCTAAACTTAAATGGTTCTGTTTCTGCACTTGTACTTGTTGCTGCGTAGAGTTTGTGCACAGAAACTTAGCAAAGTGAAGTGTCCTCCTGCCAAGGTTCAGGGAATCTGGAGTATCTCATATCACTGCTCTCCCATCTCAAGTTCTTCAGCAATAAAAATCCAAAAACACAGCTACTAGACTGATTATTGAGCCATAATGAGTGAAATGTTGCTGTGTGCATGGCTGCCTCTGCGTTGACCTTGGGAAAGAAGTTACAGGGTCTCCTACATTAAAATTTTTTATAAAGTCTAAGAGGATGAGTGGGACCCCAAACATACAGACCCAGGAACCTAAGAACACAGATACACTATCAGGGGTCTTCAAACTGCGGCCCTTTACTATTCCTTCCAAAGATATGAAGCACTATTGCTCCCACTGACACCAACAATGGGACACTATTTCTTCCACGGTTACCAATGAGGGGGTACTATTCCTTCAACTTATACCAATGATGGGGCATTATTCCTCCCACTGATACCAATGAAGGGGCACTACTACTGACCACCAAGCCTGGGGCCATGTTTAGTCTCACTGATGCTGGGCCTGGGACATTTTCTACTGCCATTGGCCACAATTCGGCCCCCCTGAAGTCTGGAGGACAGTAAACTGGCCCTTTGTTTGGAAAGTCTACAGACTCCTGCACTATATGGTCAAAATGTGTAGGTACCTGACCATCACAGTATATAACCCTTTACTATATGACCAAATTTGTGAGGACACCCTTACAAACGATCTGAGTTTTCCAGTGAAGAGTACTGTTAAAGCAAATTGAAGTCTTTGTTTCATATTACAAACAAGCAGGCTGTTTATTGTAGAAGATATGCAATGCCTCTTCTGCAATTAAAAAGAAAAATTACCTGCCTGCTCGCATGCACAGCTCAGTATGCATTCTGGCACTGACTGCGTGTGAGAAAAACTGAATTTGTGTGCATGCTTGTGAGTTATGTCATCCCACGCTGGTCAATCAAGAAGGCTAAAAACAGGCACCCAGAAAAAGCCAAGAAGATGATGCCAGCGCAGTTGAGGGACCTTGAGTGTGTCGGATCATTGGCGCTAAGGTATGTATCTCGGATTTTAGTTCTGCTTTAATACTTCTTAATTTAAAAGACATTTTAGACAGCCCCGTACTTCCAACCTCATGGCAACATCTCAGGAGGGCTCTTTTCTGTTCCAGCATGATGTGCCCCTGTGACAAAGCCCTGGTATGAGGAGTTTGATATATAGGCACTAAAGGGGCCTGCCCAGAGCTAGTTTCATCCCTACTGAGCACCTCTGAATTGAAAAGGCAAACTGTGAGTCTGGTCTTTTATTTTTTCAAATTCTTTATTTATAGAAGAAAAGAGAAACATCCGTCAGAGCAGAACAGTAGAGAGTGGGATCCATGTCCCTCATCAAGTAAGTACAATCCACTACAACGTAAAGACATAAATTGAGGTACATACAGAAACAAGTTTAATTGGTCTCTAGCGGTTCCCAAATAAAAATCCCATACTAAAAGTAGGACATTGAAGATGAATATGATATTCATAAAAGAAAAAATAGACAAGGAAAATAACGGTTAAGGATGTGCCTTTAGGCAGCTTATAAGTAAAGTGCAGAGAAGTGGGGAAAAGAGAAGAAAAAGGTGGAGGGGGTGGGGGGGGAGAGGGTTGGAAGGAATCAGGATGACGGTGTACATCTATCCATCTGTACAAGAAGGGCAGATGGACCTCAGTCTCCAACAGAGGGAGCAAAAAGTGCCTTACCCTCATCTGAGTACAACATTTTCCAATACGCCCATGTTTTGGTGTATTGTTCTCTTTTGTTTTGGGCTGTGAGAACCACATCCTCTAGAGCATTACCATCCCTGATTTTGTAAAGCTACATGGCTATAGAGGGGGGACTAGGGTCTCTCCAGCACAGGGCGACACAAGCCTTGGCAGCGTTAATTATGTGACAAAGAACCGATTTCTTGTAGGGTCTCAGAGGAATGTGTGATCAGTGGAGTAAGAAGGCAGGGTCTGCTGGGACCGGGAAGTCAGTAAACTGTTGGGTAATCTTTTGCACCTCTAGCCTAATTTTCGGATAGAAAAAATATGGAACAAGGTCCCTTGCTCCCCTGGGAATCTCCAGCAGTGGTCAGTGATTTCCGGAGAGTATTTACAAAGAACTGATGGAGTACGATACCAACGCGTTAAAAGCTTGTAGTTATTTTCTTGAATATGGGTGCAGATGGAAGATTTCAACGCCAGGTATACAAGGGCCTGGTGTTGAGCTTACGTAAAGGTTCTATCGAGATCTCTTTCCCAGGTGTTAAGTCTAGGCATAACAAAAGTCTTCATGGGGATCAATAGCGCATACATCTTAGATAAGGATCTAGAGAGAGGATCACTGTCCTCACAACATGATTCAAATACTGTCAGACTACGTCGGAAATTTGCTGGGAGACCTAAGGTTCGAAGATAATGCAACAACTGCAGTGCTTGCCAGAGGTTTAACCCAAATCACCCGTCCGACTGCATCAGTGCAGAGGCCAAGGGCCAACCTTCGGAGCTCAAGAAATGAGAGGCTTGAAAACAGCTTCTCTCAATAAGTCCTCGGAATGGACCCTGTTCTATTTACGGGTGGAAGCCAGGGTTCTCTAGGATGGGATACAGCGACGAGTGGCTGGAGGAAAGCTCTGGATTCCAACATACCGAAAAGCAGATGCGGAGCAAATAAAAGGCTGAGACTTAAGGTAAGCCGGTAGGGCAGCATAACACCACAGTGCTCTACGCAAGGGAACAGGGCTGTACAACTGTTCAATGGTCGTCCAGAACTTGAGTTTTTCGTGTCTACACCAATCAATAACCCTACCTAGGTGGGCGGCTTGGTAATATTTGAACACATCCGGCACCACTATGCTGACGTGGCATTTGGGTAATGTCATAAGCTGTCTACTTAGTCTGGGTCGTTTATGTGCCCAAATAAACTTGGTGAAAAGAGCATGAGTTTAATGGAAGAAGGCCGAGGGAATATAGATGGGCAAAGTCTGAAAGAGATACAGAAACTTGATGATGTTGCAGCGACCAAACCATGAACGGAGTCCTTGGTGCCACTTTTCCAGTAGGATGCGGACTTTGCTGAGTAAAGGTGGGAAATTCAGGGCGAAGACATCTGCTAATCTTGGGGGGATATAGGTACCTAAATACTTTAGTGCTGTGGATGTCCATTTGAAATTAAAATGATGTTGTAGAGTCCGGAGTATCCGGAGATACACTGCGGCAGAATGGCACAGGCAGGCAAAATCACGTACCTGGTACGTGATCTGCTTCCCGCAAGTGGGGGGCGCATCTTGCCCCCCTCCCGTGCCCGAGGCGGTTGCCTAATAAAGTTTTAACCCCTTGATCACGCCCTGTCGCCAGTGTCACTAAGTGATCGTTTTTTTGACCGCTGTATTAATGTCACTGGTGACGCTAGTTAGGGAGGTAAATATATAGGTTCGCCGTCAGGGACCCCCATATACTATCTAATAAAGGTTTTAACCCCTTGATTGCCCCCTAGTTAACCCTTTCACCAGTGATTACCGTATAACTGTTACGGTTGACGCTGGTTAGTTAGTTTATTTTTTACACTGTCAGGGCACCCACCGTTTATCACCTAATAAAGGTTTAACCCCCTGATCACCCGGCGGGTGATACAAGTTAGGTTTTAGGGCCAGATAGGGTCTGCGTCGCCCCAGCCAGTGTCAGGTTAGTGCCAGTACCACTAACACCCACGCACGCACCATACACCTCCCTTAGTGGTATAGTATCTGAACGGATCAATATCTGATCCGATCGGATCTATACTAGCGTCCCCAGCAGTTTAGGGTTCCCAAAAATGCAGTGTTAGCGGAATCAGCCCAGATACCTGCTAGCACCTGCGTTTTGCCGCTCCGCCCAGCCCAGCCCAGCCCAGCCCACCCCACCCAAGTGCAGTATCGATCGGTCACTGTCACTTACAAAACACATAACTGCAGCGTTTGCAGAGTCAGGCCTGATCCCTGCGACCGCTAATAGTTTTTTTGGTTGTGTTTTGGTGAACTGGCAAGCACCAGCGGCCTAGTACACCCCGGTCGTAGTCAAACCAGCACTGCAGTAACACTTGGTGACGTGGCGAGTCCCATAAGTGCAGTTCAAGCTGGTGAGGTGGCAAGCACAAGTAGTGTCCCGCTGCCACTAAGAAGAAGACAAACACAGGCCCGTCGTGCCCATAATGCGCTTCCTGCTGCATTCACCAATCCTAATTGGGAACCCACCACTTCTGCAGCACCCGTACTTCCCCCATTCACATCCCCAACCAATGCAGTCGGCTGCATGAGAGGCATTTTCTTTATGTCCTCCCGATTCCCCCTACCCAACGAACCCCCCCCAAAAAAGATGGCGTGTCTGCAGCAAGCGCGGATATAGGCGTGACACCCGCTATTATTGTCACTCCTGCCCTGACAATCCTGGTCTTTGCATTGGTGAATGTTTTGAACGCTACCATGCACTAGTTGAGTATTAGCGTAGGGTACAGCATTGCACAGACTAGGCACACTTTCACAGGGTCTCCCAAGATGCCATCGCATTGTGAGAGACCCGAACCTGGAACCGGTTACAGTTATAAAAGTTAGTTACAAAAAGAAGTGTAAAAAAAAAAAGTTGTCGTTTTATTGTTCTCTTTCTCTCTATTCTGCTCCTTTTTACTGTATTCTATTCTGCAATGTTTTATTGTTATTATGTTTTATCATGTTTGCTTTTCAGGTATGCAATTTTTTATACTTTACCGTTTACTGTGTTTTATTGTTAACCATTTTTTTGTCTTCAGGTACGCCATTCACGACTTTGAGTGGTTATACCAGAATAATGCCTGCAGGTTTAGGTATCATCTTGGTATTATTCTTTTCAGCCAGCGGTCGGCTTTCATGTAAAAGCAATCCTAGCGGCTAATTAGCCTCTAGACTGGTTTTACAAGCAGTGGGAGGGAATGCTCCAAACATCTCTATGGCCTAAGAAACCGGAAGCTACGAGAATTTCATGATTTAGATTTCGCCGGATGTAAACAGAGCCATTGGGAAATTGGGAAAGCATTTTATCACACCGATCTTGGTGTGGTCAGATGCTTTGAGGGCAGAGGAGAGACCTAGGTTCTAATAGACCCCAATTTTTTCAAAAAAAGAGTACCTGTCACTACCTATTGCTATCATAGGGTATATTTACATTCCCTGAGATAACAATAAAAATGATTAAAAAAAAAATAAAAATGAAAGGAACAGTTTAAAAATAAGATAAAAAGCAAAAAAATAATAAAGAAAAAAAAAAAAAAGCACCCCTGTCGCCCCCTGCTCTCGCGCTAAGGCGAACGCAAGCGTCGGTCTTGCATCAAATGTAAACAGCAATTGCACTATGCATGTGAGGTATCACTGCGAAGGTCAGATCGAGGGCAGTAATTTTAGCAGTACACCTTCTCTGTAAATCTAAAGTGGTAACCTGTAAAGGCTTTTAAAAATGTATTTATTTTGTTGCCACTGCACGTTTGTGCGCAATTGTAAAGCATGTCATGTTTGGTATCCATGTACTCGGCCTAAGATCATCTTTTTTATTTAATCAAACATTTGGGCAATATAGTGTGTTTTAGTGCATTAAAATTTTAAAAAGTGTGTTTATTTCCCCAAAAAATGCGTTTGAAAAATCGCTGCGCAAATACTGTGTGAAAAAAAAAATGAAACACCCACCATTTTAATCTGTAGGGCATTTGCTTTAAAAAAATATATAATGTTTGGGGGTTCAAAGTAATTTTCTTGCAAAAAAAAATAATTTTTTCATGTAAACAAAAAGTGTCAGAAAGGGCTTTGTATTCAAGTGGTTAGAAGAGTGGGTGATGTGTGACATAAGCTTCTAAAGGTTGTGCATAAAATGCCAGGACAGTTCAAAACCCCCCAAATGACCCCATTTTGGAAAGTAAACACCCCAAGCTATTTGCTGAGAGGCATGTCGAGTCCATGGAATATTTTATATTGTGACACAAGTTGCGGGAAAGAGACAATTTTTTTTTTTTTTGCACAAAGTTGTCACTAAATGATATATTGCTCAAACATGCCATGGGAATATGTGAAATTACACCCCAAAATACATTCTGTTGCTTCTCCTGAGTACGGGGATACCACATGTGTGAAACGTTTTGGGAGCCTAGCCGCGTACGGGACCCCGAAAACCAAGCACCGCCTTCAGGCTTTCTAAGGGCGTAAATTTTTGATTTCACTCTTCACTGCCTATCACAGTTTCGGAGGCCATGGAATGTCCAGGTGGCACAAAACCCCCCCAAATTACCCCATTTTGGAAAGTAGACACCCCAAGCTATTTGCTGAGAGGTATAGTGAGTATTTTGCAGACCTCACTTTTTTGTCACAAAGTTTTAAAAATTGAAAAAAGAAAAAAAAAAAAAGTTTTTTCTGGTCTTTCTTCATTTTCAAAAACAAATGAGAGCTGCAAAATACTCACCATGCCTCTCAGCAAATAGCTTGGGGTGTCTACTTTCCAAAATGGGGTCATTTGGGGGGGTTTTGTGCCACCTGGGCATTCCATGGCCTCCGAAACTGTGATAGGCAGTGAAGAGTGAAATGAAAAATTTACACCCTTAGAAATCCTGAAGGCGGTGATTGGTTTTCGGGGCCCCGTACGCGGCTAGGCTCCCAAAAAGTCCCACACATGTGGTATCCCCAACTCAGGAGAAGCAGCTAAATGTATTTTGGGGTGCAATTCCACATATGCCCATGGCCTGTGTGAGCAATATATCATTTAGTGACAACTTTGAGCAAAAAAAAAAAAAAAAAAAAAAAGTGTCACTTTCCCGCAACTTGTGTCAAAATATAAAATATTCCATGGACTCAACATGCCTCTCAGCAAATAGCTTGGGGTGTCTACTTTCCAAAATGGGGTCATTTGGGGGGGGTTTGTGCCATCTGGGCATTTTATGGCCTTCAAAACTGTGATAGGTAGTGAGGAGTGAAATTAAAAGTTTACGCCCTTAGAAATCCTGAAGGCGGTGATTGGGTTTCGGGGCCCCGTACGCGGCTAGGCTCCCAAAAAGTCCCACACATGTGGTATCCCCATACTCAGGAGAAGCAGCTGAATGTATTTTGGGGTGCAATTCCACATATGCCCATGGCCTGTGTGAGCAATATATCATTTAGTGACAACTTTTTGTAATTTTTTTTTTTTTTTTGTCATTATTCAATCACTTGGGACAAAAAAAATTAATATTCAATGCGCTCAACATGCCTCTCAGCAATTTCCTTGGGGTGTCTACTTTCCAAAATGGGGTCATTTGGGGGGATTTTGTACTGCCCTGCCATTTTAGCACCTCAAGAAATGACATAGGCAGTCATAAACTAAAAGCTGTGTAAATTCCAGAAAATGTACCCTAGTTTGTAGACGCTATAACTTTTGCGCAAACCAATAAATATACACTTAGACATTTTTTTTTACCAAAGACATGTGGCCGAATACATTTTGGCCTAAATGTATGACTAAAATTGAGTTTATTGGATTTTTTTTTATAACAAAAAGTAGAAAATATCATTTTTTTTCAAAATTTTCGGTCTTTTTCCGTTCATAGCGCAAAAAATAAAAACCGCAGAGGTGATCAAATACCATCAAAAGAAAGCTCTATTTGTGGGAAGAAAAGGACGCAATTTCGTTTGGGTACAGCATTGCATGATCGCGCAATTAGCAGTTAAAGCGACGCAGTGCCAAATTGTAAAAAGTGCTCTGGTCAGGAAGGGGGTAAATCCTTCCGGGGCTGAAGTGGTTAAAGGAATGCATTTTTCTTGAAGTTTTCTTGCACTAAAAAAGGTGCAGATAATAGTCGACAAATTCATATTTAAATTTATAACATTAAAAAGTCGAATATAATCCAACTAGTTTTTAAAAAAAATATAAATATTTTTTAATATACGTCATTCTCAGTTTCGGCCAAGCTCATTTTGAATTTTCAGTTTTGGCACCAAAATTTTCATCCGGTGCACCAATAGTTATGGCAGGTCTGTGTAAAAGGCTTAACTTCAGGGGAAACCAAGCGCTGTAATACACCAGATCTTAGAACCAGCATACAGTGGATTCAAGAAGTCAGTAGGGGAATGGTCAGAAGACAGTAGGACCGAGCACCCAGGGACACATGTGGGAACGCTGTGTGTGGACATCCTTTTAAGGCAGGATGCCACCTTTGCAGGCCACTCAACCCCCCCCCCCCCCCATGTTTTAACCCCCTCTATAACAGCTGTTTTTTTCTTTTAGAAAAAATTGTGGGAAAAATGTCTCCGTGCGTTGTCTACTTTCCAAATGGGTCATGGGGGGGGGGGATTATACTGTCCTAGGATTGATTTTGCTATTTTTTCCCTTTATATAGCAAAAAATAAACCCAGCGATAATTAAATACCACAAAAGGTAAAATTTGTTTGGGTACAGTATTGCACGACAGGGTGATTGTCAATGTGTCACAGCACTGAAAAATGGCCAGGTAATGAAAGGTTATTTGGGCTCATTCACACAAGCTCAGGTAATGGTAAAAAAAATAAAAAAAATAAATATATACACACACGTGTGGCTGAGCTATGGTTTTACCACCTGCAATAGCAGCAGTAAGGGGTTGTACACATGCCATGGGGAAAAGTATACCGAACACAATTAGAGTGGAGGGCAGCAGATGCTGCAGCACACATCATGAGTTACAGTGCACCGAGCTACACAAAAAAGTAATGTCCATTTTTTTGCCCAGTGTGGTGCGTTGGTAGCCCTTTTCATGAATGAGCTGCTTTAAAGTGGAAGTAAACCCCCCTATCGTTTTCAGCCATGGAAGCTGCCATCTTGGCCTCAGTTTAATGTTCAACTGCCATGATGCTGCACATGTGATCAGTTATAACACCAGACGGTTGATGGTTTGACAGTTTAAGAGCACAACCAATGTGACAGTTACATTCTCGGCACGTGCTGGGAATGTAATTTCTTTTGCAACTGGTAAATCTTAGGATTTACCTCTGCCTTAGGCTCGGTTCACACAGGGACGACTTGTCAGGCGACCTAGTCGACTGACAAGTTGCCTCCCGTTCTGTGCTATGGAACCGTTCTAAGGGGAGCGACGCAAGTCGCTCCGACTTAGAAAAAGGTTCCTGTACGACTTTGGGGGCAACTTGCATAGACTTCTATACAGAAGTCGTTTTGCAAGTCGCCCGGGCATTTGTGTGCAGGTCGCCTCGGTGAGGCGACCTGCAAGTCGTGCCGCCTCTGGTGTGAACCGAGGCTAAATGCGGAAGTAAACCCATCGATGTAGAAGTTTCCAAAAAGTGCAGAGAATGTAACTGTTGCATTGGTTGTGGACTCAACCAAACTGGCAAACCATCAACCGGCTGGTGCCATAACTGATCACATGTGCAGCAACCTGGCAGTTGAACATTAGACTGAGGCCAAGCTTGCACCTACCATGGCAGAAAACATCGAAAAAATTGTGGGAAAAATCTGATCTCCTTGCATTGTTTACTTTCCAAATGGGTCATGGGGGGAGGGGGTTTATACTGTCCTAGGATTGATTTTGGTATTTTTTCCTTTATATAGCAAAAAATAAACCCAGCAGTAATTAAATACCACAAAAGGTAAAATTTATTTGGGTACAGTATTGCACGACAGGGTGATTGTCAATGTGTCACAGCACTGAAAAATGGCCAGGTAATGAAGGGTTATCAGGGCTCATTCACACAAGCTCAGGGGATGGTAAAAAAAATAAATTATTTATACACATATATACAGTATATACATACACACACACACAGCGGTAAGGGGTTGTACACATGCCATGGGGAAAATTATACCAAACACAACTCATTCAAGTAATTGGTGGTCAGGCCGTAACGCAATAGCTAGGCTCGACGTTGCAGAGTGGTATTCCCATATAAAAACCCTGTAAAGCCTCCTGAATGCCTGGCAGCTGCTCCTGAAGTGTTCCACAGTGAATCGCTTTTCAGAGGGGCAGATGACTGCTGCAGGTGGGGACGAGCCCTCTTGATTTTAAAGCAGTTAACAGAGTACAGTACTTCATTATTAAACATCTGAATAAAACACACAACACACCTTGTTTAAATAATTTCCTTTAAAATTTATTTGACTAAATGTGTTACATTCAATATCTGATACTTTTCCTTTCAGAGAAAGGCAACTGGCATGAATAGAAACCATGTTTCGTGGCTTAACAGGAAAAGGGTTACAGGAAACCTGCTAGAGTCAAATCTCTATTTACAGTGACTCCACAGCTCTTGTGGCAACGCCCTATATACATAAAAAAAAAAAATACAGTAACAGGGAAAGGGGGGAACAAAAAAAAAGTGCGTCTCGGAAACACGCTCCAAACTTCAAACAAAGCATCCGTGACTGGCAACAGGAACACTGTTAAAACTGTGCACACACAATTCATTTCTGTGGGTGCAGACTAGCCCACTACAGTGTTGTTCCCAAAAAAAAAAAAAAGATAAATTCATTAAAAAATAAGATTGTTGTAGAAAGAATATTTGTATTTAGATACAAGTGGAAGAATGCATTAAGGGCAAAACGGGACTGCCTTCATGGTGACCTTTACAAGACATTTAATATTGTAGGACATTGCAGTGAAATGATCAGCTTGGAGAAGAGCATTAGGCCCCCTTTCAGAGCTATGCATTGCGATAAAACAAATGTTTTACAGTGCATTAATGGTATCCCAACACACAGAGTGGAGGGCAGCACACATCATGAGTTACAGTGCACCGAGCTACACAAAAAAGTAATGTCCATTTTTTTGCCCATTGGGGTGCGTTTGTAGCCTATTCATAATTGAGCTGCTTTAAAGTGCAAGTAAACCCTCCTATCGTTTTCAGCCATGGAAGCTGCCATCTTGGCCTCAGTTTAATGTTCAACTGCCATGATGCTGCACATGTGATCAGTTATAACACCAGCCGGTTGATGGTTTGACAGTTTGAGAGCACAACCAATGTGACAGTTACATTCTCGGCACGTGCTGGGAATGTAATTTTTTTTGCAACTGGTAAATCTATGGGCTTACTTCTGCCTTAATGCAGAAATAAACCCATCGATGTAGAAGTTTCAAAAAACATGCCGAGAATGTAACTGTCGCATTGGTTGTGGACTCAACCCAACTGTCAAACCATCAACCGGCTGGTGTCATAACTGATCACATGTGCAGCATCCTGGAAGTTGAACATTAAGCTGAGGCCAAGCTTGCACCTTCCATGGCGGAAAACAATAGGAAAGTTTACTTCCACGCAACATGATTGTGCGAAGTAATTAACATACTAACGCACGGGACTGCAGAAGGTCTTAAAGCAGTGTTCCGTCTGGGGAAAAAAAAAAAAAAAAATTAAAAGTCAGCAGCGACAAATACTGTAGCTGCTGACCTTTAATATATGGACACCCATTACCTGTCCAGGGAGCCCGTGATGTCGGCACCCCTGCTGGTTTTTGGATCGGCTGTCAGGTGCTACCGCCGCCATTCATAGTAAGGGAACCCGGCAGTGAAGCCTTTCGGCTTCACAGCCAGTTCCCTACTGCGCATGCGCAAAGCACTTTCTAAATGGGCCGACGGCGGAGGAAGGAGGCCGAACTTCCGAGGGACGGCGCTGTCTCCTGGAAGTGGGGAAGGGTACCTGTCAAAAACCGGTAACCGTTCCTGTCTCCCCCCTGAAAGGTGCCAAATGTGGCTCCAGAGCGCGGGAGAATGCAGATAAGCAGATGTTCCACATTTGGGTGAAACTCAGCTTTAAAATGGAGCCTTACCCTGGACTTTTTACTTAGGTTTGGATAGAGTGCAGAGGATTTAGATTGACATCAGTTTCCTTACTGGGAGCATTTCCCTTTATTTCCTGTCCCAGAGACCCAACAAGTAAAAATCTCAAAGTGAAGGAAATCCTTTGAAGACTCTCACCAGAACAGGGGCATCCAATGAAAGGCATGCTCCTCTACGTCTGTCCAGGTGACACCTGCAACATTTTTGGACTTCTGATTAGTTTCACTCCCAGTGAGATCGGTCAACGTGACAAATAGTGAAGGTTGAACTCCCTAGTGGGGCACAGACAGGAACACAAACACTACAAAGTTTCTAACCTTTTCCTGCTCTATCCATTGGTGTAACTATTGTCACAGTATGGGCAGCTATGATAGGAGAGGGTAATGGGTGAGGGTGGCTGGGACTGGAAAGTCACTGATGGCTGGATGGGGACAGCATGACAGTTAGGTAGGTGACTGATGGTGGAGGGCAATTAAACAGGGTACTATGGATGATTGGGAGGGATCTGGGACCAAAGGAGGGTAGGGCGACTCATAGGGGGGGTACTGTGGCCGATGATGGATGGGCTGTGGAGTTTGATAACAGTTTAAGCTGGCCATAGATGATTTGGATCTTGGCCAGTTCAGCAGGGATTGGCTGGGCAGGCTGAGTGCACCCAAGTCGATCCATTGATATACTTGGGTACAACCAGCATGTTTGACTTTTACATGCAATTATTGCCATCGGCTATATCCGCTGTAAAAAGGAAAAATCACTGTGCACCGTCCCCTTGCTGGGAATACACAATAGCTCAGCGGGAGGGATTACCCCATCAACACTGGTGATGATGGGAGGGGGGGGGGGGGAATCAAGTGATTTCGGGTTGCAGGAAAGAAAATCGCATCATCTATGGCCTGCCTTAGTGATTACAGTGTCAGAGGTCATGATAACCCACCCCTCCCCCAACTGTACCTGTTATTATTAGCAAAAAAAAACTAAACCAAGTCCGAAGTGTCTGTTGAGCTGCGTTTTTTTGCACATGTATGATGTGAATAGGGCACAAAGACAGCAATTGTTTTCTATGTCTCTTGTTCACACCATACATGTGCGACGGTGTTCATAAAACCGCAACTCTATGGACTGTCAATGTGGAAATGCTACGTTTATTACAAAAATTCTGGCAGGTAAGGAGGGGGTGCATGAGCTCTGTAGTACATAAAGAAGCGAATTAAAAAAACCAAAATATTTATACAGAAAGCTGTATGTATGTATTAGAGGAATAGATCCAATAGGACAACTGGTCACCAAAGCATAAAATCCAGCAACCAATGACCTGCTGGCTACCATGGAACAGGAAAGCTGTTATAGAGAGGGGCCAATGGGTAGATGAAAAGTAGGGGCTCCATCAAAACTTTGCTATGGTGCCCTGGATTAAAGGTTATGCCCCTTGCTCTATTCAAAACTAAGAGTTTAAATATGTTGATTCACGTTTTTAAATTATTCTTTAAGTCTAATGTTTAGTTTTCTCTGTTGAACTATGGGAAACTATACTAACATCTCCATTTTAGGTGTCTGAAGACAGCCACGGACCGCAGACACACCACCATGGAAGAGGCAGCTGGGCACAATGGACAGTGAAATGGGTTGTACAGGTATAACTGAACAAAACAAATAATGAATGCTATTTTTAAAAATGCTTATTCCACTGCCCCGCTTTACGGTGTCAGATTTTTCCAAAAGATGGAGTTGTGCTTTAATCAACTATTGGGGCCAATCAAAAAAACACGAAGTGCTGCCTCTGACACCCTACTACTAATCTGATTGGCTGCTTTGCTTTCCTTCCTCCCCTGTTAAAGAATACCCGTGTATAATAGCAACACTAACGAATAAAGGAGAGGAAGTTACATAATTCGAATGAAAACTATACAAATCAGGGCAAGACAGAGCCATCCCACAAAAAAGGCAATAATTCAAGTGAAAGAGGTTTTAGATAAGTGAAAAAAATATGTAAAAGATAATCCTGAACATTAAAAGAAAAACTTGTATGTACATTTAAAAGATCTCTTAATCTAATCTTTGATTGTCAGAGAGGAACCCGCCCCGCTGACTGCACAAGAATGAATCATACTAGGACTTCTGAGTCTTTACATGTAGAACGTCACACACTCTGCAGGTCTTATGGACTGAACAACTGTCAAGATCCCCATAATTGCCAAGAAATACAGCACAAATGTGAAATGAGGAGGGCCAACATAAAACAGATTTTAATGAGCAGCGAGGCAGGTGCTGTCTTACTGTGATTGTTGGGAACTTTAAAAACATTTCCTGCTAAAGCATGCTCTGGGTACATAGGAGGGGTAACTGAATAATAGGTGGTATGCACAGAAAGGTGGCATCTGCACACTGGAGGAATAGGCTGGTCGGTATGTGCCCCCTGGACCGGTAATTATAAGATGTGCGGAAAGTATATTGGTAGTGGAGATGCTTCACCATTTAGACATCACAGTGGGATCCTGCAGTTTGACCCATACTGGGCATTTATATGACTACCCACGATCGCAGCATCTGACAGAGGCAAATCTTCCAGCACAGCAGTGGCGGTCCATCCATTAGGGGCGCCGCCCCCCATATCCATGTGTCCGGCCCCCTAATCTACATGCGGAGCGGCGGAAGCATGGATTCCAATGGGAGTTTTTATATTTTGTAAAGCAAAAGTGCGGGAGACTAGACCGGCTGACCGCCAGGGGCTTGTGCTGTCGGGCTTTCCCACCCCAAAAAAAATACCACCAGCCGCCACTGCAGCACAGACTTTCATTTTTCAGGCTCTGAGATGAGATATGACAAATACTGAGTCACAAAGAAAGCCGGTGCTGGAAGATGAGAAAAGGTGCATCACAATAAACCAAGTCTTTTAGGGCCTGTGACTAAGGGCTTTTGCTCAACGTTTTTTGAGTTCCCATAAAGGTCTATGGGGGTGCAAGACTAACTTGAAGCAGGTCAAAAGGTAAACTACAAAAGGCATCTGTCAATGAGTTCTGAATGTTTTTAGAAGCATTTAAAACTGCTGCAGACACCGCAGAAACAAAAAAGCACATTGACGCAGGCCCTTAGAAACACCCACCTTTCACTATACCTGCCAATTAATATGGCACTATGGCATATCGTGTAGCTTGGCTATGGAAGATGCACGATGAACTTTATGAGTGCAGTGCCTGAATGAAGACCATTTCCCTCTTAGTAACCAATCAACTTCTCCCATTTCAGGTCAGAAAATCAAAGGGAGACAGTTGGTTGCAAAGAGGGAAACCCGGACTGTTTAATCAGATACTTCGTACATGAGAATGTCTATGTAATACGGCCCTACACAGGCTAAAAGCAGGAGTTTGTTATGACTGCACAGCTCTTTGAGACCCTAAGTCTGTACTGCGGCACGCTGCCCCGAATATTGCCTGCCACATCTGTCCTATAATGGATACTCTTGGACTTTTAACTGCGCCTGGTTAACCTATTCAGCAATACTCTATTTACCCTGCCTGCCATGTACAATGGCGCATACTACTTTGAGCATACGAGCTTCACATCTGTTTCTTCCGGTAATATAGCAAACAATCGGCACAATTATATCTAAATGATGGTGTGGAAATGTCAGTTTTCACCTGAAGCAGCACTGCGAGTCATAACAGAATTTAGGATCAATCTAGGGCAGGGGTCGTCGGATGTAGCCCACTGCTTGCCTTTATCTAGACTTGAGGCATTAATGCTCCCACTGACAGCAGAGATGGAGAACTAATTCTCCCACTGACACCAATGATGGGGAACTAATTCTCCCACTGACACCAATGATGGGGAACTAATTCTCCCACTAATACCAATGATGGGGAACTAATTCTCCCACTAATACCAATGATGGGAAACTAATTCTCCCACTAATACCAATGATGGGGAACTAATTCTCCCACTGACACCAATGAAGGGGCACTATTCCTCCTTCGGACATCAATTTTTTTTACTCCTTACCAACAAGCCTATGGCATTGTTAAGGCCCCGTCACGCCGGGCGCTTTTGAGGCACTTTTCAAGGCGTTAGCGGTGCATTTTTTTGAAGGTCACGTGACTCAAAAGAACCACTTTTCATGCGCTTCTTATTCATTTCATTGGAGAGGAGCGCTTTTTTTAGCGCTCCAAACATGCTACTTGCAGGAGTTATTTCACCGCCCTGCCAGCCCAGTATGAAAGCATTCATTCATTTTAATGAAAATAAGTTTTCGTGAGCTTTTCAGTTGCTTTTTATTTAGCGCAAAAGCCCCTGAAAAGCTCCTCAGTGTGAAGGGGGCCTTACTCCCACCGATGCCGGGGCATTTTCTACTCTCACTGGCCACAGTCTAGCCCCCCTAAAGTTTGAAGGCCAGCTAGATGGCCCTTTGTTTTGAAAGTTTGGGGACCCCTGATCTAGGGTGATGCATAGTGTTGTCTGAAGTAGAGGTTCATTGTAATTAATAAGTGGAGAACCCAATTAATTCCTGAAAGACAGACAGGGCACAGTCAACTATTTATGGATATATGCAGCGATATAGTGCTAATCATATATTGTACATGGTACAAGAATAATGCATATCAGCATCAATATTCTAGGTGGGAGGAATTATAACAACCACTGTAATCCTGCGACTAAAAAGGTCAGATGTTTATCTTAATGGACAAACCATCTTCCCTTCAGAATTCATTAGTATTAAAAAAGAAACGCCTTAACAATACAAAGATTCTTATTTCAAAAGGGCGAACTCATCACTTAAATGGGTTTCTACAAACTGTACTCGTGTACTAAAAAATAAATTAAAAAAAATAGCGGAGTAGCGACTATCTCTAGACCAGTAACAGGAGCCATATTTAATATGGCTCTTTCCTATAGGTGCTGCCTAGCGACTTAGATCCATGATCTGTGGGCACAATTTAGAACAAACCACAAGTGTGGCGTTTTCAATTTTCTTGAAGTGCCCAGGAAAAAATAAAATAAAAAATACACATCAAAGAAGACTTGATAGCATATGGTACAGCCTTGTGGTGGCACCAAAAAAAAAAACAAGGCTTCTTTCATAAGATTTGGTTTTAAGGATGAAGCCGCTGACTGAAAAATCTTTTTTTATTGTAAAGGTCTAATACCCAATCAAGTTGTTTTCTCAGTCTAACCAATTAAGTTTCTGTCTCATTCTGACCTATCAGGGCCTGTAAAGAGCTGTGCTATAATCTATGTCAACAAATCAGGAATCAGCTTTGAATGCTCTGCCTAGGGTGCAAAATTATGATTGGATGCCACCTGTTAGTGCACCTCAGTGATTTATTAAATAAGCCTGAAAAATACTAAAAAATAAAACATTGCATACATCTAGTGAGGTTTAGGTTTTCAAAACCTCGCTACAAGGTCTTCATACTGACAGGACTGTGTCAGTGTTAAGGCTACACAAGATACAAAGGTGACAATAGCCTTAAATCACCCTTTCTTATAAAACATGAGTCACTTCAACTCATGGAGGTGGTTTCAGGTCTGTTACGTGGAGTGGGATGACTAAACTGATATGGCTAAAGCGCTGGCAATAGTCCATGGCGCTGCTCAGTCAAGCCTTCCTTTTCCCTCCAGTGTTGGTGCTCTAGCAGTGGTGTGTGGATCGATCCTAAAGATCCACATGCAGCTTGACAGTCTACAGAGTGATCAGTGATAAAGTTCTCTGCTAGCACAAGCCTTGAATGGGATCCCTCGAGCTGGACACTAAGTGGCAGGTCGCAGAGCCTCCTTACATCCACACATTCAGTGCATTAAGCTCGTATTTTTGGTTTCCAGGCCTTGCCAGAGCGGTCCCTTTGACAAAGTCACTTGCCGGCAGGCCCCTGAAATAGGGACTTTGGTTTAAGGAGTGCAACTCTTCAGACCCACATCCTGGAAGAGGGAGGTGTAGAACTCAGGCTCCAGCTGCCTGTTCCTATACTTGTTTACTATGTCGGTGATCTTCTGCTTCCGGCGCACGTGTGGAGTGTTGGAGTCACTTTCCAGCCGCTTTCTCCTACAGATGTTGATGACTGTTTGCCTCACTAAAAAGCCTGGAAAGGGAAATGGAGAATGTTTAATACGATTTCACACTTGTGAAGATGAGAAATAGGCTCAAGTGAAAGAAAAAAGCCGGCCATAGAGAGATCTAAATGTGGCCTGTTCAACAGGAACCAGCTGAATTTCGATCTGTATATGAGAAGGTTAGCTGTACTGAGGTCGATCCAGTGATAGACTTTAGAACAACCAGCTTGTTGGGGTTTTCTCGCCTGAACACTTTCGGCAGCTATAGCCGGGCAGCAGTGATCATTGTATTTTGCTGCTGCCGAAGGCTCCCCTATTGCCCAGAGCAGGTAAGAATAACGTTTGTTATTTTAAAAATAAAAGATTTACAATCACTTTAGGACTTTTGCCTTAGATCAGAATGGAAACATCAATAATATTTGTCTGCATGATGGAACAATGCAGGAAATAAAAATGGTTTAAAAAAAAAAACCTGTGCATCATGTCAAAAATCGGTCATAAAAGGTGTTTTTCCCCATTCCGTGCTTACCAAGTGCTCTTCTGCTGACCACCATTCCATCCACCAAGGGGATCACCATGTTGAATTTCCCAGAAGCCCCGTGGACTTTTACCCGGAACAAGCCAGTGTATAGAGGGTGGATGAATATTACAGGCACCTCCTTCTCAGGCATGCGGTTACTGTTATGAGGGAAGGCACACATGATTAATCCTGCAGTTGTTTTCATGTTAGAGGACAATCTTTTGAACCCAGGACATTGTATTACCTGATTGAAGTACTGCTGTTGGTTGTGGTCTCAATACCAGTGCTGGTCTCTGCTGCCAGGTCTGCCAGTGGAAAGTTTTCTGTATGGATGAGAAAACTTTAATGAAAGTGGATGTAAACCCTTACATATACCCAGGGAAGTGAATAGCCTCAGATGATACACAGATAAAACAAATCCTCCTACATAAGTTTTACTTGTTTATCTGCAATCTTACCTTCTCTACATCCCTGCAAAAGTGCAGAATTGTGATAAAATCCTTCTTAATCTGTCAGTATTACAGAGAAGGGGGCGGAGAGCAGCAGTTACAGTGTGTGAGAGCTGATTAGAGGAAGGGACACCGCCTCCCCCCATTTACACACAGCACGGTAAGGAACATGCAGAACTGTGTCCTGAAAAGACAAGCTGTGTGCTAAGCTCTCCTCCCTGATCACAAATGTATCTCATGTGTCGGGAAAACTTCTCAGAAGTGACTCATGCTGATAAAGGAGGAATGAAGCACCAGAGAGAAACGACTCTTAAAGCTTTGGAGATAGACAAGTAAAACAATACAGACATATGTGCTTTGTTCAGATTTCATGACTGAGGTTCACAACCATTTTAAACCTTTCCAGTTCCCAAGTACATAAACATAGTGGCAATCCCCAGAATATGCTCTATAGCACCCTATTCTCAACAATTTTAAAGGAACCCTTGGAATAACTCTTAGGACTTGGGGAACACCTAATAATTACTATAGCTACAGCACATAGTAGATTAGTGTGATGGCGCGTGAAGAAAACTCCTTACATATGTGGTCACTGGGAAGAAACTTCCCCTTACAGATAGCTAAAAAAAAAAAAAAAGACCGATGTCAGCGATTACTCATCCAAAAGGCTTAAATTGCTCTATGCTCAAAGGAACCCTTAGCAACCTCTGGAGGAACCACAGGGTTCCCCAGAATCCAAGATGAGAAAGCCTGCTCTATAGAATGTTTAAATGGACTTCTCCTTTCTCTACGACATGCGTGCAGTCAAAGCAGACTAAACAGCTTTCCCATTCATATGCAAATTTCTGACATTTGTTCAAAAGCCAACAGCTAGCCCTCATCTCCATCTTTAACTCAGGATGAAGCCAGAAAGGGTGAAACCTGTGGTTGGGAATTTGGATACGGTATGCGCTTTTATACTGGAACATTGCAATAAATTGTAAATTTTATTTATATACTTCATTTGTTTGCACTATTTTGCCGCAAATCATCAGCAGCTGGTAGATCATGTGGATGAAGGAAGTGGCTGGCCATGTAACTGGGAGGAAGCATGAGAATGCTGGTCTATTCAAACAGTGGACAGTAAAAATGCATCTAAAAAGCATATGCACTGTGTTACATTTTAACGCAACGCTTTACAAATGAGCTAAAACCACATATTGCCTTTTACAACACACCCGTGTGAACGGGCTCCAAGATCAGACTAAAAATTGTGTTTACACTTTGCCGGAATGGTAGGAGTGTTGGCTCATATACAGTGTTGAATGCTGCTGAATACTGCTACATACATTGCTCCAGGCAGCATACGCTCAACATAAAATTAAATTTATGTTTAGGCTGTCACAAGCATTTAAAAAAAAAAAAAAGTAATGGGTAAATGGGTTGGTCTTTGAAGAGCTCATCAGTTCTGAGATAAAAGTAGTAACTGCTAATTCCTTCTCCATTGTTGTATGTTTTTTCAACCACAATGGGGGTTTACCACCAGCTAGTGGTAAACCCCCATTGTGGTTGAAAAAAAATTACAGCATTGACTTTGTAAATAGGAGTGATAAATATCTAAAAAGGATACTTGTTGTGACCGCAGTGGTCACACATGGATCATCAATCTATGTATGGCCAGCTGCTTGAATTTTAAATAACCACTATAGGAAGACTATGATATGTGCATTTAATGTATTTTAAACACATTATTTACCTGGAAAACCCACCCTTGTATACACATACAAAAGCTCTGAGGCTTCTGCTGGCTGTCACCATCATGACTGCAACGTCAGCAGCTCCAGCCAGCCACTCAAGTGATTCTCTTTAGCTGTGATGATGAACCTTGACACCCCATGATGCGCAACAACACTGCAGAGTGCATGAGAATCATGGGAAATGTATTTTCCAAACATCTGGGGTGCCAAGGTTCACCATCACTGCTCTATAGTATTCCCCTTCACTCAGCTCAGCACACTCAGCAACTAAAACTTCTAGAAGGATGTCAGCAACAGAAACCTTCATATATCTCTTCAAGTAGAGGTTTCCTTTAAGGGTAACTGACGTGCAGAAGGGGCACTGAAATATATGCAGTATATCTTGATAAACACTATATACTGGAAATGATTGTCACACTGTGTGGTTTTACAAACATACCCAAATCATCATATTGCTCCAGCCACACGACAGCCACTTTAGTCTCTGGTCCCAGTGGTGGGACAGTTCTCCCATGTGGAAGCTTCTTAGCGCGTGATGTTGGACTAAGCTAAAAAAAAAACAAAAAAAAACAAAAAAAACAAAAAAAAACAAAAACAAAAAACACATGATTAAAGCCCAATTAAGCTTTTAGCTTAAATCAGTTAAACACATTTCAGGTGCATCAAAACTCTTAGTTTTCTAAGACAGCCACAGCCTGAGTAGAAAGGCCTGTCCCCTGGCAGTATGCTGTAGAGCAGGGCCCTTGCTCTCTGTTTGGAAACCGTGGTCATTCTGTAGTAGTCTGACACACCCCTTACTAAGTCAGAGCCTGATTGCAAAGCTAGAGGTCTGGCCAAATTAGATTAGACCTGAGTTGATTTGGCATTCCCAGCATACAATCACCAGAATGTAGTGGGATATAACTCATGCTCCATGACTTCCTATCCTGTACTGTAGAATTAAGAAAAATCTTTTGTCCGTGGACAGATAAAACAGTACCTACCCTTTGCGTGGAGTTTAAGCCTTCTGTGTGATTCGGGAAAAGTTCCAAAGTCAACGGTTGCTTTAATATTCCATGTAGAAGGTCCATATTGGAATCTGCTTCTTGTTCAGATGCATTACTTTCTGAGGACTCCGCTGGTCAGTGCAGATAAAAAAAAAAAAAAAGTCAAGTTAGTCACATTTTTTTTTAGGTTGTAGCTCAAGCATTGTGACTCACTTGTACATTCTCACATCAAAACTTACTGAGAGCCTCAGTTACGGATGGTACCACAAAAGCAATCTCAGTAAGTGCATCTGCGTAATACAGGACTTTCTTCTGTCCGTTAAATATGCTTCCACCTGAGTCTTCTGCATTAGTGGTTTCATCTATAAGTAAACCAAAAAAAAAGAGCTTAGTGGTTTGTATACTATTTTGGCGCATGCTAGATGGTGATGATAACAATCTCTTTCAAACAGAATAGCAAAAAGGATGACAACGTGAAAAAGAATTTGCCCTTTCCTAATTTTTTAATTAGGTTTGCATTTGTCACACTTAAATGATTCAGATCAAACAAACTTTTAAATTACACAGATAACCCGTGTAAATACAAAATGCAGTTTTTAAATGACGATTTAATTTATTAAGGGAAAAAAGCTATCCAAACCTGCCTGGACCTATGTGAAAAATTAATTGCATTTAAATGTTACAAAAAAAAAAAAAAAAAAAAACCACAACAGGAAGGGGCAAATACTTTTTCACAGCACTGTATATATACCAGACCCCAACTTACACCTAGAACTTCCCCTCTCTCTCCCAGTCTGAGTGCAGCTGTGCAGAGGATGAAAAGAGGCTAAGGCTCGGTTCACACAGGGGCGGCACGACTTGCAGGTCGCCTCACCGAAGCGACCTGCACACGACTGCCACGGCGACTTGAAAAACGACTTCTGTATAGAAGTCTATGCAAGTCGCCTCAAGTCGCCCCCAAAGTAGTACAGGAACCTTTTTCTAAGTCGCTCCGATTAGAACGGTTCCATTGTACAGAACGGGAGGCGACTTGTCAGGCGGCTAGGTCGCCTGACAAGTCGCCCCCGTGTGAACCGGGTCTGAAGCTGCATATACACTAGCAGAATTTCAAATGGAAATTCTAAGGAAAATTTGTACAAATTTTTTTAGAACACTCGAATTCTGATCTAAATTAGTTCAAGATTTCATGGACTCTACTAAACAAAAACCACATACTGTAAGAAATTCGTACATTCAAGAAAAATGTTCCATCCAGTTCCATTGAATTTTCTGGTCACTGCAGTCAAAAAGGAACATCAATTTGATCCCACTAATGAGTAGAATGATGAGCAAATGTTCTTACACTATTCTTACAATGAAAAATGTCATACGAAATTCTATAAGTGTATACAGTGTCTTGAAAAAGTATTCACACCCCTTAACATTTTCCACATTTTGTCATGTTACAACTAAAAACATAAATGTATTTTATTGGGATTGTATGTGATAGACCAACACAAACTGGCACATAATAGTGAAGTGGAAGGAAAATGATAAATGGTTTTCACATTTTTACAAATATGCGAAAAGTGTTGGGTGCATTTGTATTCAGCCCCCCTGAGTCAATACTTTGTAGAACCGCCTTTCACTGCAATTACAGCTGCAAGTCTTTTTGGGGATGTCTCTACCAGCTTTGCACATCTAGAGAGTGACATTTTTGCCCAATCTTTGCAAAATAGCTAAAGCTCTGTCAAATTGGATGGAGAGCGTCTGCGAACAGCAATTTTCAAGTCTTGCCACAGATTCTCAATTGGATTTAGGTCTGGACTTTGACTGGGCCATTCTAACACATGAATATGCTTTGATCTAAACCATTCCATTTTAGCTCTGGCTGTATGTTTAGGGTCGCTGGAAGGCGACCTTCTGCTTGGCTGCTTCTCTAATTAATGCTCTCCTTGCTCAGCCTGTCAGTTTGGGTGGACGGCCATGTCTTTGTAGGTTTGCAGTTGTGCCATACTCTTTCCATTTTCGGATGATGGATTGAACAGTGCTCTGTGCGATGTTCAAAGCTTGGGATATTTTTTTATAATCCAAACCTGCTTAAAACTTCTCCACAACCTTATCCCGGACCTGTCTGGTATGTTCCTTGGCCTTCATGATGCTGTTTGTTCACTAAGGTTCTCTAACAAACCTCTGAGGGCTTCACAAAACAGCTGCATTTATACGGAGAATAAATTATACATAGGTTGACACTAATTCCTAATTAGGTGACTTCTGAAGGCAATTGCCCCCACTAAACTTTAGTTAGGGGTATCAGAGTAAGCCCACGTTCACATTGGGCCGATTTGGCATATGATTTGACATGTCAGATTGCATGCCCAATCGGTGGCTATTGCCGGCAGTGGCACTTTGCGGCGCCGCACAGATTCCCAAAAGTAGTTCCTGTACTACTTTTGGTGACTTTGGGGGCGATCTGAATAGACATCTGTGCATGAACCTGCACAGATATCTGTCAAATCGCCCCTGAAGTCGGACTGCATTGCCGGTTTAAAATCGTACGAGTTCAGCTGAACCCGCACAATTTCAAACCCGTATCACTGTGAACCTAGGCTAAAGGGGCTGAATATAAATGTATGCCACACTTTTCAGTTATTTACTTGTTAAAAAATTTGAAAACCATTTATAATTTTCCTTCAACTTCACAATTATGTGCCAGTTTGTGTTGGTCTATCACATAAAATACATTTATGTTTTTGGTTGTAACATGACAAAATGTGGAAAATGTCAAGGGGTATGAATACTTTTTCAAGGCACTGTACCCAGCTTAATACTAATAAAGATTTAGGTACAGTGAGGGAAAAAAGTATTGGTCCCCTGCTGATTTTGCACGTTTGCCCACTGACAAAAAAATGATCAGTCTATAACTTTAATGGTAGGTTTATTTTAACAGTGAGAGACAGAATAACAAACGAAAAATCCAGAAAAACGCATTTCAAAAAAGTTATAAAATAGATTTTCATTTTAATGAGTGAAATAAGTATTTGACCCATTTGCAAAACATGACTTAGTACTTGGTGGTAAAACCCTTGTTGGCAATCACAGAGGTCAGATGTTTCTTGTTGTTGGCCACCAGGTTTGCACACATCTCAGGAGGGATTTTGTCCCACTCCTCTTTGCAGATCCTTTCCAAGTTATTAAGGTTTCGAGGCCAACGTTTGGCAACACGAACCTTCAGCTCCCTCCACATATTTTCTATGGGATGAAGGTCTGGAGACTGGCTAGGCCACTCCAGGACCTTAATGTACTGCTTCTTGAGCCACTCCTTTGCTGCCTTGGCCATGTGTTTTGGGTCATTGTCATGCTGGAATACCCATCCACGACCCATTCTCAATGCCCTGGCTGAGGAAAGGAGGTTCTCACTCAAGATTTTGACGGCACATTGCCCCATCCTTCGTTCCTTTGATTCAGTGAAGTTGTCCTGTCCCCGTAGCAGAACGGGGACAGGACTCTCCCCCCCAAAGCATAATGTTTCCACCTCCAAGTTTAACGGTGGAGATGGTGTTCTTGGGGTCATAGGCAGCATTCCTCCTCCTCCAAACACAGCGAGTTGAGTTGATGCCAAAGAGCTCGATTTTGGTCTCATCTGGCCACAACACTTTCACCCAGTTCTCCTCTGAATCATTCAGATAATCATAATCAAACTTCAGACAGGTCTGTACATGTGTTTTGAGTAGGGGGACCCCACGGGCGCTGCAGGCTTTCAGTCCTTCACGGCGTAATACGTTACTGTTTTCTTGGTGACTATGGTCCCAGCTGCCTTGAGATCATTGACAAGATTCTCCTGTGTAGCTCTGGGCTGATTCTTCACCATTCTCATGATCACCGAAATGCTACAAGGTGAGATCTTACATGGAGCCCCAGACCGAGGTAGACTGACAATTATGTTTTGTTTCTTCCATTTGCGAATAATCGCACCAACTGTTGTCACCCTCTCACCAAGCTGCCTGGCGATGTCTTGTAGCCAATTCCAGCCTTGTGTAGGTCTACAATCTTTTCCCTGACATCCTTGGACAGCTCTTTAGTCTTGGCCATGGTGGAGAGATTGAAATCTGATCGATTGCTTCTGTGGACAGGTGTCTTTTATACAGGTAACTCCCTTTAAGAGAGCCAGAAATCTTGCTGATTGATAGGGGATCAAATACTTATTTCACTCATTAAAATGCAAATCAATTTATAACTTTTTTTAAATGCGTTTTTCTGGATATTTTTGTTGTTACTCTGTCTCTCACTGTTAAAATAATTCTACCATTAAAATTATAGACTGATCATTTCTTTGTCAGTGGGCAAACTTAAAAAATAAGCAGGGAATCAAATACAACTAGTGAGGGAAAAAAGTAACATACATTTGCATCACTGGTATTTTTATATTTGCCTGGGATTCAGCTTTAACCACTTGCCAACCCCCTGCCCACAGTAGTTGTACTGCGAGTGGGAGGCAGCTCCAGGCAAGGCGACATACTGGTACGTCACGGCTTTTCTTCTAGGTTTGGGGTGCGCGCATGTGCGTGCCCCAGCCAACCTGTGCTGTGATTGGACACTACACGAGTTTGGCAGCTGATTTCTGCCAATGATTTTGGCTGAAGTCAGCTGATCAGCTGTTGCCAATCACACACAGAATTCTGTGTGTACAAAAACGCAGACCTCTGTGTATTGTAAACAGCGATCTGGCTGTTTCTTCATCCTGCTTAAAAAACAGACAAATAGTTAAGTAACAGCAGCACACATTACACATTCTTAGGCACACAGTTAACCCTTTGATTGCCCCTAGATGTTAACCCCTTCCCAGCCAATGTCATTAGTACAGTGATAGTGTACAGTATTAGCACTGATCACTGTATTAGTGTCACTTGATGTCAGTGTCAGTTAGCGTACCTCTCAGCCAGCATCAGGTAGCGCCAGATTGCCTGCCACACTATTATAGTCGATGATCACCGCCAATACTAGTATAGTGTCATACCTGCTTCTAGTACCAGTTTGTAAACGCTATAACTTTTGGAATTGTTTTTATTAACCAAAGACATGTAGCAGATTACACGTTGGCCTAAATTTATGAAGAAATTTGATTTCTATTGGATATGTTTTATAACAGAAAGTAGCAAAATACATGAAAAAAAAACACATTCCTAGCTGACAAAATCAACACCTGACTAAATAACTGTACTTTACAAGAGCCACAAAGTGCTAATATGATTCATTTTGAAAACAGCGCGATTCAATTATTATTCAATTATTGAAGTCAGCAGGGATATCAGATTGCAGTGTTTATACTGTGGTCAGTGATTTTACAGTGAATAAGCAGAAACTGGGGAAACATGCTCCCATGAGTCTTTGGTCAAAGCTGGAAGAACGCATACTGACACATTTAGGTTTTTTTGTACATACCTTGATCTTGTTGGTCATTCTCACTGATGCAGTTAATTGACCAGCTTGTAGACACATGGCCTGTCCACCCTGGGTGCTTCCCAACATCCACAGGCCAGCCAAGAGAAAGCAGGAACTCCAGGAAGTGAGGCTGCACATTACTAGATGACTCAACATTCTTCAAGATCTGTGAATGCGTCACATATTAACTAATTTAAAACTTTGTATCAATAAGACCCAGAATAATTCAAATGGGTGGCTTTATTGACCCAATCTCTTATGAGGTAGCATAGAAGAACAAACAAAAACAAAAAAAACACACTATTACAGGGGTCTCCAAACTTTTCACTTCGAAGGCCACATTGTATATTTTACACTTACTCAAGGTCCAAAAAAAAAAAATATATAAAAAAAATCGACAGTAGAGGAATAGAATAAAATTTGCCAGGCTGCCAGCACCTGTATCCACTGCCCATACCTAAATGCAGTAGCCTCATGCAGCGGGTTAAACTACCAGTGTGCATTAGGGCCTTACATTTGTGTTACCATCAGAGTCTCCCTGCAAATTTGTGTCACCATCACTCATTAGGGTTTCTCTGTAAATTGGTGTCCCCATCATAGCCCCCTAAAACGTTTGTGTCCCCATCAGAATCTTCCCGCACACTTGTGTGACCCTACAGCCATTACACAGCCCCACAACTGTGCCCCCATCAGAGCCATCACCACCCTCCCCCACAACTGTGTCCTCATCAGAGCCATCACCCCTCTTCCCCACAACTGTGCCCTCATCAGAGCCATCACCCCTCTTCCCCACAACTGTGCCCTCATCAAAGCCATCACCCCCCTCCCCCACAACTGTGCCCTCATCAGAGCCATCACCACCCTCCCCCACAACTGTGCCGCCATCAGAGCCATCACCCCCCCTCCCCCACAACTGTGCCCTCATCAGAGCCATCACCCCCCTCCCCCACAACTGTGCCCCCAGAGCCATCACCCCCCTCCCCCACAACTGTGCCCCCATCAGAGCCACCCCCCTCCCCCACAACTGTGCCCCCATCAGAGCCACCCCCCTCCCCCACAACTGTACCCCCATCAGAGCCACCCCCCCCCTACAACTGTGCCCTCAACAGAGCCATTGCCCCCATCCTCAACTGTGCCCTCCCCCACAACTGTGTCCTCATCAGAGCCATCGCCCCCCCCTCCCCCACAACTGTGCCCTCATCAGAGCCATCGCCCCCCTCCCCAACAACTGTGCCCTCATATGAGCCATTCCCCCCCCCCCACAACTGTACCCCCATCAGAGCCATCGCATCCCCTCCCCACAACTGTGCCCCCATCAGAGCCATCGCATCCCCTCCCCACAACTGTGCCCCCATCAGAGCCATCGCCCCCCCTCCCCCACAACTGTGCCCCCATCAAAGCCATCGCCCCCCTCCCCCACAACTGTGCCCTCATCAGAGCCATCGCCCCCCTCTCCCCCACAACTGTGCCCCCATTATAGCCAACACCCCCCTCCCCCACAACTGTGCCCCCATCAGAGCCATCATCCCCCTCCCCCACAACTGTGCCCCCATCACAGCCATCACCCCCCCTCCCCCACACCTGTGCCCCCATCATAGCCATCACCACCCTCCCCCACAACTGTTCTGCCATCAGAGCAATCACCCCCCTTCCCGAGAATTGTGCCCCATCACCCCCCTCCCCCTTACCTGTGCCCCCATCAGAGGCAATCCCTCCCCACCCTGCACGTTGTTTCCTCCCCATCTGTCTCTCCGCTGTACAGTGACCTGTAAGTGCAGACCTTCTGTATCAACCAGCTCCCACCCCACTGTTACATGCTCGCTGTATGCAAAATTACAGTGCTAAAGGACAGCAGTTTTAACAGCGGGGCGGAGCCGGGAGGATTAGCTGATCTGCACTGAATTCACAGGTTGATGCCGGTGTCTTGCCGAGAAAGTTCCCCCGGCGGATAAGGACCCCCTGCGCATGCGCTGTGCTTGCGCAGTACGAACGACTACAGAGCCGCCGAAAATGAACAGCTGATCGTCAGCTCTACATGGCGCCTGCGCACTACATTCTGCCCTAAGTCCACGTTAAAGCCCCACCATCCAAGTGGACATAGAGTTAGAATATTAATATGCCGAGCGCATATTGGCACGCAGGCGCTGTGTACAGCTGACTCAGGTGTTCAGCTTCGGCTCTTTTCGGCGGCTCCCTTGTTGTTCCTACTGCGCAAGCGCTGCACCTGCGCAGTACAGGGGGGTAATTATCCGCCGAGGGGAACTTTCTCTGCAGAACACCGGCTGTTCTAGCAAGCAACACATGGAAGCGCCAGGAGTGGTTGCGGGACCTGTGCTGCACATTGCCAGGGTGGGGGCGAGTATGCATCGCAGGTTCCGCAACCCAGCAAAGCTTTAACAGAGAGATAGTCACTGCAGTGACTCAGGACTCTAGCTGCAGGACAGTAAAAACATCCTAGCAGGCTGAACGTGGTCCGAGGGCCATACTTTGGGGACCCCTGTACTATTACAATTAACCTGCGTATTTTTTTTTTTTAGTGTGGAACCTGATGCCCGCTCCAGTCACACAAACTTTCCTTCCTTTCGCTCTCCATTCCAACACTGGGAGAGAAGAGAAATACCTGGTCTTTGTGTATGGGAAGCATGTAACTCCCCTTGCTCACATGTAACAGTGTTGTTGATTTGGCATTGGACACGCATGCTCTAAGCACTGTCACATAGGGCGGGGAGAGAGTCCCTAACCATGTTTTAGCTCTAAGCTGCAAAAACTGTCACATCTTCAGCAGAGATCTAAAGGGCTACATTGTTAGGCACTTGGTCATATGACAAGCTGCTAAGGGAGGGGTGTCAAACTGCCGTTCCTCCAGCTGTTGCGGAACTAAAAGGCCCATCATGCCTCTGCTTGTGGGAGTCATGCTTGTAACTATCAGCCTTGCAATGCCTCATGTGACTTGTAGTTCCGCAACAGCTAGAGGCCTGCCAGTTTGACACCTGTGTTCTAAGGGATCTGAGAGCAGAAGGAAAGTAATTCAGGGTTTTGTTTTACGACTTTGAGTCTCTGTTCACATCTAGGCTTTTTTGGTCGATTTTCTGCTTTAAGCCTCAGCTTTAAAAAAAATGCCCAACAAGACAAATTCAATTAATTTTAATGGCCCCTGTTCACTTCTGAGCATTCTATCGCCTTAAGCAAAATACCCGTTCGTTCAAAAAAGTACATGAGCTTCTTTTTTGGCAGATTAAAGGCGTTTTACTGCTTTTCATTGGTCACTCGTCAACTCAATAATGCTGCAAAAACACCAAAAAAAACACCAGATGTGAATAAAGCCTTATAGTTATGGGTTCGGTTTGTGTTGGGAAGGAGTGGGTGGGGGTTGTTGGTTTACAAAAGGTCCTTTTATTGGGACAGATTTGCCCCTGACCAGTTCTATTATATGCACTACAAGAAATGATTCAAATGCAGCAAAAAGCACAATAAAAATGCAGCATATTTCAGGCATACAGGGGTAGGGGTGACAAAAATCAATCAAAATACTGTAAAGTTTCATTGGTAAATGCACAGCAGTCAGGTTTATAGCAATTCTTTTCAGCATGACTAGCCCTAGATGTGTCTCACCTCTTGGCTTGTTTTCTGTCCGGCTTTCATATAGAAAATGAAAACTGTATCAAATGGACGACATGGAAGTAAATCCAAGTATCCAATATCATCAAAGAAGCCAGGCATGTGTGAGTCAAGGGCAATAAGGTGAGGAGGTAGACGACTGTTTACAGGTTCCTGAAAGACAGGAGGATCATGAGTGATTATTAAATTGACAGGCTTCAGTATAACAGACACAAAAGTACAAAGTGAAGACTCTAGGTCAGCCTTCTCACCTGGAGTGCCTGTGTGGCTGCATCTAAAAAGTTAGAGCTGTAAGCTTCCTCTATATGCACAGTTCAACAACCTTGCCCTGAAAGTTTATCCCAAATTTTGCGGTTGCACATTGACACTGCATACAGTGCATCCAGAAAGTATTCACAGCGCTTTACTTTTTCCACAATTTTGTTAGGTTACAGCCTTATCCCAAAATGGATTAAATTCATTATTTTCCTCAAAATTCTACAAACAATATCCCATGACAATGTGAAAAGTAGTTTGAACCCGGCCAAACTGAGCGATGGGTGGAGAAGCGCCCTAGTCAGGGAGGTAACCAAGAACCCGATGGTCACTCTGACAGAGCTTCAGCGTTTCTCTGTGGAGAGAGGAGAACCTTCCAGAAGAACAACCATCTCTGAAGCACTCCAACAATCAGGCCTGTATGGTAGAATGGCCAGACAGAAGCCTAGAGTTTGCCAAAAGGCACCTGAAGGACTTTGACCATGATGAACAAAATTCTCGGGTCGGATGAAACAAAGATTGAACTCTTTGGCCTGGAGAAAACCAGGCACCGCTCATCACTAGGCTAATACCATCCCTACAGCGAAGAATGGTGGTGGCAGAATCATGCTGTGGGAATGTTTTTCAGCGACATCCTTGATGAAAACCTGCTCCAGAGTGCTCTCGACCTCAGACTGGGGCAAAGGTTCATCCTCCAATAGGACAACAACCCTAAGCACACAGCCAGGATAACAAAGGAGTGGCTATGGGACCGCTCTGTGAAGGTTCTTGGGTGGCCCAGCCAGAGCCCAGACTTGAGCATCTCTGGAGAGATCTGAAAATGGCTGTGCACCGATGCTTCCATCCAACCTGATGGAGCCTGAGAGGTCCTGCAAAGAAGTAGGATTAACTGCCCAAAAATAGGTGTGCCAAGCTTGTAGCATAATACTCAAAAAGACTTGAGGCTGTAATTGGAGCCAAAGGTGCTTCAACAAAGTATTAAGCAAAGGCTGTGAATACTTATGTACATGTTTTTGGTTGTTTATTTTTAATACATTTGCAAAGATTTGAATCAAACTTCTTTCATGTTGTCATTATGGGGTATTGCTTGTAGAATTTTGAGGAAAATAATTACTGTATCTATCGGTGTATAACATGCACCTTCACTTTAAGAGGGAAGTTTCAGGGAAAAATTTTTTATTTTAAATAAAGAACTGTGAAGCAAAATAAGGGTCAGTGCCTGTCAATGCAGCCTGATCAGTGTCCATCTGCAGCCTCACCATTGCCCATCTGCAGCCTGATCATTGCAAATCTGTAGTCTCACCATTGCAGCTTGATCAACGCCCATCTGCAGCTGCAGCCTAACAAGTGCCATCAATGCAGCCTCACCTTACTGCTACCTCGGAGGGGACAGGGAGGGGACACGACGAGCACCAACAGATTACATACAGATTACTCTGCGGCCTCTTTAATACAAAGTCCCGCCTCCTTGGCCAGCTATGATAGACAGAACAGTGGTCCAATGCCAGCCCAGGAGACGGGACTTCCTATTATAGAGGCCGCCGATTAAACAGAAGATTCTCACTGTATGTAATCTGACGAGCCCCCTCCCTGTCCCCCCGAGGCAGCCCAAATTGAACAATCGGCGTAGAACATGCATGCACTATTTGCATCCAATTTTTAGGGTGAAAAAGTGCACGTCATACGCCAATACAGTAATTTAATCCACTTTGGAATAAGGCTGTAACATCAAATAAGGAAAAAGTGAAGCGCTGTGAATACTTTCTGAATGCACTGTATCTAAAAAAAAAAAAAAATTAAACAAAAAACATTTTTTTACTTTTCTAGGGGCCTGTTTGGAACAAGTCTCGAACAGACTGCAAACTACTCAGTAAAATTTGATATGAGAGGAAACTCAATTTTTCCGAACTGACAAAGAGGAACACACTGAGTTTCCCCTCATTAACATGCAATGCAGAAGGGCAGCTTATAGATCCTAAAGCCTTTTGTTAGGGCAGACAGCGTTCAAATCTATTTTACAACTGATAACTTCTCAGCTCCCTCTGCAAAGCAGAGAAAATCTATTTTTGAGTTTTCAGAAAAAAGTAAAATGTAAGTAGCAATTTTTCAATTTATGCTATGAGAATGAGAACATGTAACAAATATAAAGTAGGCGTTTATCCGACTTGGCTGCTGAAGTGGAAATACACTTTAAATCCTAACAATACACAGCCATTGGGTGGTAACTGCTGATCTTCTGCTTCCCTGGTTACTGTTCCTCCTCAAACTGTTTGGACAATAAAAGGGCAAAAGCACGCTTTGTTTTCCTCTTAAAGCGGTTGTACACCTGCAGATCAAAAAAAAAAACCCTGCAAGGCAAAGGCATAATGAGCTAGTGTGCTCCACATACTAGCTCATTATGAAATACCTTAGATCGAAGCCCCCGTATCACAGCCCAGTCCACTCAGAGGGAGCTGACATCTTGCCCTCTGCGTTTCTTCCGGGTTCGCGACTCCGGCGCTGAGTGGCTGGAGCCCTGATGGCGTCACTCCCTCGTGGGAGTCTTCTTCACGGCAAGGTCCGTCAGCGTCTGCCGGGCCTTCACCTGGGCATTCAGAGCGCATGCGCCGCTGACATCAGTGGCTGCATGGAAAGGGAATATCCAGAACATACTGATTTTCCAAGATGCCCGTTCGACAGAAGCCAGTCGTTGAACCGGCTTCTGTGCACACTGGCCGAATGTCGTCCGGTTGCTTTTGACCCGATACCAGCCAATATTTGGACCCTGTGCACCATGCTTTAGCATGCAAATTATTAGCCTTAATGTGCAAATAAACAAAGCGTTGCTTGCTTTAGAGTGCTGCCCATCCCGTTTCCCAGTCTGACTGCTGCTCTGCAGGGGATTACAGAAAAAACATTTTGACAAAGATTTCGGTAAATTTTTTGTTTATTTGAGGTATAGCACCGTCAATTTACGCAGTGCTTTACATACATATTGTACATTCACACCAGTCCCTGCCCTCAAGGAGCTTATATTCTAAGGTTGAGCTTATAATGAACTAATTCATTCACATACTAGGGACAATTTTTAGACAGGAGCCAAATAACCTACCAGTATGTCTTTGGAGTGTGGGAGGAAATCAGAGGAAACCAACGCAGGCACAGGGAGAACATGCAAAGTCCAGGCAGGTAGTGTCGTAGTTGAGATTTAAACTGGCGACTCAAGCGCTGCCAGGCGGAAGTGCTAACCACTTAGCCATTGTGCAGCCCATATATGGAAGTTGTATTAAAAAAACTATTAATTAAATGAACTGTTGCAGTATTAAATCAAACAAATGTTACCTACTTTTAGTGCTTCAAGAGACAAAAAGCCAAAGTGTGATAAGAGCAGTCGGGCAGTCTGGAACTCCTGTGCTGGAGAGGGAGGCTTGCATTCTGTTACTGGGTCAGGATAGCTCTTCTTTTTAAACTCTTCCTCTTTCTTGAGGTCTAGCGCAGTCTCATACGCTATCTGTTTGGTCATTCCATTCTTCAACTTGTCGTGCCTAAGCTCCAACTACATAAAAAAAGCATTACTAATATTACTGAGCAAATTAAAAACAAAATGCAATTGCTCTACCT
Source organism: Lithobates clamitans (assembly GCA_037952925.1). NCBI lineage: Eukaryota > Metazoa > Chordata > Amphibia > Anura > Ranidae > Lithobates > Lithobates clamitans. The sequence continues at coordinate 3,977,371 of JBBGZY010000790.1, forward strand.
TAGATAAATACCATTCATAAAAATGTGTCAATTTCCCACTAAGTCTATCTTATGTTATGAGTCATTTTAGGCTTAATCTGGGAGGCAAAGGCTAATACAATTTAGGTTAAAAACGTTGCTTCCCACCCTCCTCATGACCACACTGCCTACTATTTATACAAAAGTTCTGTGTGGACACCTTTTTCCCCATGAGCTTTAGAGTGGTCATGTGATCTGTAAGCTGTGGCTCCCGTGTCAGTGAGCGTCTTGACGGAGCTGTAATTCTGGAGCTATGAAACCACCACCCGGATTTCATTGCCCCTATTTTCGGCGCTCCCTCACATCTGCTACATTGACCAGAGACGTGATCGGTGACAATATGCGTGGGGAGGAGCCAAGTGACATCAGAGCCGGGCACCCACAGTGGGGTGGCGTAGCGATATTACTCCCGAGAACTTGGTGTACATAAAGCGATCTTGTCATGTACTAATGTGAGTGCATTTTTTTAAACGATTGGTTGACTGGTTAATACTAAAGTACAGTGGTTCACTTGTGGCTCTGAGCTTGTCCCATAGAGTATTGGAGGCTTTGCAGCAGAGTTGAAAAAAGACAGAGGTGATGGTGGAAAGGTGGGCGAAGTGAGACACCTGGATCAAAAGAGGCTTTGGATCAGATTATCCCCAGAAGTTGGAGAAAGTGCTGTGGGTCCCATTATATTTATAGGCCACTATACCAAGGTGAGGGTACATCTAGATCCAATATTTGAGGTGGTGCACAGTGGTGTGAAGCATTGGGATTTTGGTTTCACATACCCTGAGAATAGTTGGGATTGCAGGGAATTGGATTGTATGCACTGGATTTTGGCTTCAATTGTCTTTGTGACTTTATGATTATTGATGACTTTTGGTACACTGTATATGTTTTGTTTGTTTTTTATGTTAAGATTTATGAATTCAGAATTATTTCATTTATGTTTACATGTCTATTTATTTTCTTTGGCTCCCAAAAGTGTTCTATCAGGTTGAGGTCAGGACACTCAAGTCCCTCCATGTCTTCATGAACCTTGCTTTGTGCACTGGTGCGCAGTCGTGGTGGAACAGGGGCCATCCCCAAACTGTTCCCACAAAGTTGGGAGCATGAAATTGTCCAAAATGTCTTGGTATGCTGACACCTTAAAAGTTCCCTTCACTGGAACTAAGGGGCCAAGCCCAACCCCTGGAAAACAGCCCCAAACCATAATCTCCCCTCCACCAATTGATTTGGACCAGTGCACATAAAGACATGGATGAGCGAGTTTGGGGTGGAGGAACTTGACTGGCCTGCACACAGGCCTTGACCTCAACCCAATAGAACACCTTTGGGAAGAATCAGAGCGGAAACTGCGAGCCAGGCCTTCTCGTGCAACATCAGTGCCTGACAAATGTGCTTCTGGAAGAATGGTCAAACATTTCCATAGACACACTCCTAAACCTTGTGGACAGCCTTCCCAGAAAGAGTGGAAGCTGTTATAGCTGCAAAGGGTGGGCCAACTCAATATTGAACCCCACAGACTTAATCCTCGTACACACGGTACGATTGTTGGCAGGGGATTGTCTGTTGACAGACTGTTGTCCTAAAATCTTACCGTTAGTACGTTCCTTTTGACAATTGTTGTCCAACTTTCGGCCAACAAATGTTGGATGGCAGGCTAGTAAATTTTCGGCGGACAATAGTTTGACGTCAGATTTTCGTATGGTCAGTACACAAATCCGTCACACAAAAGTCAAAAGTACAAACACACATGCTCGGAATCAATGCTCACCAAATACGAAATTAGCAGGAAGGGTTCAAAGGATGGCACTCCAGAGCTGAAATTCCACGTAGTAAGTCACCACGTTCGTGTTTGTGGCACGACAATTGTGTACCGTTAGTGTGCGATCGTGGGCACAAGAGCCAGGACAGGGACATGTGTGTGTGCGCGTGTAAACACACAAATCCCTGTTCTGTGAGGAGAAACAGATTGTGTGTTCCTACTAGCTAGGAACAACGATCTGTCATCTCCTCTAGTCAATCCCACCCCCCTACAGTTAGAACACACACGAGGGAACACGGTAAACCCCTTGATCGCCTCTTAGTGTTAACCTCTTCCCTGCCAGTAATCAGTGTAATTGTCATTTTTTTTTGTTTACAGTGCAAAAAATAAAAACCTGCAGAGATGATCAAATACCACCAAAAGAAAGCTCTATTTGTGGGGAAAAAAAAGGACGCCAATTTTGTTTGGGTACAGTGTCGCACGACCGCACAATTGTCAGTTAAAGCGACGCAGTGCCATATGGCAAAAAATGGCCTGGTCATTGAGCAGCCAAATCTTCTGGGGCTGAAGTGGTTAAAGTTAATGTGCATGTAAAGGTAGGTGTCCCAATACTTTTGACAATATGGTGTATATAGAAAGAGGGATTAGACACAGCAGTGCAATATGCATTTATTTTGATTTTATGCAATTTGGGTGGAGAACTCACACTGGATGTTTGCAGCAGCTGAATTGGATTTTATTATAATTTATTTTAATTTGTTATTTAAGTGGCAGCGCACAAGTGTTATTTGAGTGTTTTTTCTATTTGATCACATCATGCCTGCAGAGAAGTCTTTTAGAATATCATAAAATTAGGGTAGGTTTGCAAGTACTGCTTTAAAAGCTTTGCAAACAAGGAAAAGAGGTTAGAAACCATGGCTCTAAAAATGCTACACTTTTCATGCATTTAATTAGTTTGTTGACTGATATTTTGCCTGGAGTTGGAGTACTCATGAAAATAAACACATCCTCACCTCCTTTGTAACGATTTCATGCAGGTCAGGAATGCTAAGATCAGCCTTAACGAAGGGAATCTTATCCACTTCTTCCGGAAACGGTCGGTGTTTTACATTGTACCTTATCCCCACGTCATTCTTAGGCTCTGGCCTTGCTTCAGGAATGAACATCTAAAAGTAAAGCAAATCAACCATTTAGAAATAAGAATCATGCAGAAAGATTAACTACCTATTGTAAAAAAATAATTATTTATATATATATATATATATATATATATATATAGATAGATAGATAGATAGATAGATAGATAGATAGATAGATAGATAGATAGATAGATAGATAGATAGATAGATCTCCCTCGGCTCAGCCGAATCCGATTATGCAAAGACCTTGGACACTTGTCCCATTTCACCAGGATCTCCTTTGGAGGGGCCTCGTATGGCACTGTGCAAACGGAACCACCTCGAAAGTAGATACCATCAGGCCCAGCACCCACATGCAAGTCTGGAGGGAGGACCAGCTGCTGGACAGCAGCAGATGAATCAAGCATGTAACTTCTGGAGTTTTTCCAGAGGAAGGAACACTCTGGCTAGAGCTGAATCCAGAGGCAGACCCAGATAATCCAATTTTCTGGATGGGATCAGAGTAGACTTCTGGTAATTCAGAAGCCAAACTCCTTCATGGTCCATATAGTGATCTCCACATCGTCTATCAAGGCGGAAGAGGACTCCGCTCGCAAGAGGAGTTTGTCCAGGTAAACCAGTACCAAAATCCCCCACTGACGTAGCAGCGCCAGAACTGGGGCCAAACACTTTTTTGAAAACCCAAGGAGCGACCAAAGGGTAACGCCACAAACTGACAGGGCTCCTTTCCCACAGCAAAACAGGAGGAAGCACTGGTGTCAGGCACATATTGGAATGTGCAGGTAAGCATCCTTGATGTCAATAGAAGCAAGAAAGTCCCCCTGATGTAGGGATGCCACCACTGTGCAACTGGATTCCATTCTGAACTTCTGTACCCGCACAAAGCAGTTTAGGGCATTGAGGTTCAGGATCAGACATACTTTGTCCTCCTTCTTTGGGACCGCACACAGGTTTGAATAAAAACCTTCAAACCGCTCTGACACCGGAACAATAACACCTTGGAGCAAAAGGTCTTGCACAGCCCCAAGGAGAGCTTACAATCGGTCCGAGGACAGGAGCACATTGGACGGGAAGAACCATTCTGGAGGGCAAGAATGAAACTATCTTGTAACTGGACAGGATAAGTTCATGGGCCCATTTGTCATTTACCAAGGAAGTCCATGGGCCCGGAAACCAGCGAAGACGTCCCATGACCCCAGGCACGGGTGAGGGCGCGCCTTCATGCTGAAGGAGCCTTGTCCGCGGGTCTAGAGAATCCCGCTCTTGGCTTGCCAGATCAGGGCCACTTGGGACCTCCCGAGGAGGACTTAAAAGGTTTTGAACCATTGTCAGTGGACCCTGAGGGACGAAAAGGAGGAGCTGCCACAGCCCCAGAAGGCTCCACTGTCACGGCTACCTCTCTACCAGCACGCTGGACCAACCAAACATGGCTGCCGGACTACACAACAATGGCCGCCGGCCATTAGGAATACACAGGCCCCAAAGAAATTGTGCCGGCTACGGCAAAATGTCCGCCAGGGACCCAGGAGAGAGCCCTGACATCAGCCACAGTGAAGAGGGGGACACCCGGGCAAAAGATAACCATCAGTAGAAAGCGCCTCCCCCCAGTTGTGAAGCCCATCCACTGGCGGTGTGACCCCCCCCGTACAGTGCAGCACACCATCCCACTTACCCACCCACCACGCTACCCCCAGGGGCATGCCAAGACAACCAACAGGGGCCACTAAACCAAAAAGGAGGGCCTGAGGGGAACACGCAGGTCCAACCGTTAGACGGAGGGGGGACAGCTACTCAACATACCAGGAACCAGGTGGGCACCAATCCAGACAGAACCTCCTCACCATCTAAATGGTGGCTGTTGGCCTGGAGGAACACTGCAATATGGGCTGCAAACTGGTCGAATGCGACCTCGCAAGATGTTTAATACGCAGGCCAGCCACCCTCCAGTGGAGCTATGTCGCAGCCGACCTAGCACAGATCTCAGGTCTACACACACTTGCTGGCCAGACTGGGGGAACTGGATCTAGATATCCAGCCCGTCGCCAAGTCATGCAGTTGATTGTAGATCTCACAGGAAAAAAAAAAACATATGAAAGGAAAAAATGCCAGGACCAGATATCCCGGCTGGGAACTAGGTACTTACTCCTGACTAGGCAGAAAAAACTAAAGGCCTATAGCAGAGAGGGGGGATGTATACCACCTAGGTTTGCCCATAGGCATAGCCAAGTATTTTTTTCTGCCTAGTGTCCTACTCCTGTAGGGGGCAATATAACCCTATGGTTCTGAATATGGAGCTATGTGTCAGTCAATGAACGAAAAAGAAAAAATATCTGCAATAAGTAACCAGATGGCTTTGTTTCTGAATTAAGTGTATCAACGAAAATTTACTTGGCAACATAGCAATACATAAAGGGAAAACTGTGTTCACATGTATCTGTAGAGTTAAGCTGGCCATAGATGGATTGAAATTCGGCCAGGTCAGCACAGATCGGACGAATTTCAAACCATTTATGGCAGTTCCCGTTTGTGAGGTCAGCCTACTTGCTGATTAAAAAAACTGATGAATGTATGGCCAGCTTTAGGTTCACCACACCTTGACAAGAATACATTTTGTCCTACATTGCCAGTGTATCTCTTTTTAAGTTCTCTATACAATGCTTTAAAGATTTGCTAAAACCTTCTTCTTCTTTTTTCTTTTTTTTTGTAGGCTGTAGGAAATGATTAAGACCAGTCAGTTTTTTTTTTTTTGCCATCAGTTTCCCTTTGGTGAGACTGCCCTTCACTTCTGTTCTGTATATACTAAAGGAAGTGAGAGGAAGTAATGAGGCCTATGCTAGATTGTCAAAATTGTTGGTTTTGCTAGACTATAAGTAGAACAGCTACCAAAGTGCTATAAATTATATTCCCCTAGCAGCACATACAGTGCCTTGAAAAATTATTCATACCCCTTGAATTTTACCACATTTTGTCATGTTACAACCAAACATGTAAATGTATTTTATTGGGATTTTATGTGATAGACCAACACAAATTAGCACATAATTGTGAAGTAGAAGGAAAATGATAAATGGTTTTCAAAATTTTTTACAATTAAATATCTGAAAAGTGTGGCGTGCATTTGTATTAATTTAATCTCAGTATAAATACAGCTGTTCTGTATTTATATATATTCTCAGCGGATTGTTAGAGAACCTTAGACAACAAACACCACCATGAAGGCCAAGGAACACGCCAGACAGGTCAGGGATAAAGTTGTAGAGAAGTTTAAAGCAGAGCTAGGTTATAAAAAAAAAAAAAAAACACAAGCTTTGAACATCTCACGGAGCACCGTGCAATCCATCATCTGAAAATGGAAAGAGTATGGCACAGCTGCAAACCTACCAAGACATGGCCGTCCACCTAAACTGACAGGCAAGGAGAGCATTAATCAGAGAAGCAGCCAAGAGGCCCCTAGTAACTCTGGAGGAGCTGCAGAGATCCACAGCTCAGATGGAGGAATCTGTCCACAGGACAACTATTAGTCATGCACGCCACAAATCTGGCCTTTATAGAAAAGTGGCAAGAAGAAAGCCATTGTTGAAAGAAAGCCATAAGAAGTCCTGTTTGCAGTTTGTGAGAAGCCATGTGGGGGGCACAGCAAACATGTGGAAGAAGGCGCTCTGGTCAGATGAGACCAAAATTGAACTTTTTGGCCTAAAAGCAAAACACTATGTGTGGCGGAAAACAAACACTGCACATCACCCCGAACACATCACCCCCACCTTGAATCATGGTGGTGGCCGCATCATGTTGTAGGGATGCTTTTGTTCAACAGGGACAGGGAAGCTGGTCAGAGTTGATGGGAAGATGGATGGAGCCAAATACAGGGCAATCTTAGAAGAAAACCTGTTAGAGTCTGCAAAAGACTTCAGACTGGGGCGGAGGTTCACCTTTCAGGAGGCCAACGACCCTAAACATACAGCCAGAGCCACAATGGAATGGTTTAGATCAAAGCATATTCATGTGTGGGCAAGTCCAAAGTCCAGACCTAAATCCAATTGAGAATCTGTGGCAAGACTTGCTGTTCACAGAGGCTCTCCATCAAATTTGGCAGAGGTTGAGCTATTTTGCAAAGTAAAATGGGCAAAAATTTCGATCTCTAGATGTGCAAAGCTGGTAGAGACATACCCAAAAAAACTTGAAGCTGTAATTGCAGCAAAGGTAATTCTACAAAGTATTGACTCAGGGGGGCTGAATACAAATGCTCTCCACAATTTTCAGATTTGTAAAAAAATTTTTAAACCATTGATCATTTTTCTTTCACATCACAATTTTGTGCCATTTTGTGTTGGTCTATCACATAAAACCCCAATTTATGTTTTTGGTTGTAACATGACAAAATGTGGAAAATGTCAAGGGGTATGAATACTTTTTCAAGGCACTGTAGTTTTCGAAAACTTTGCTTCTCTCCTGCTCCATTTATCTGCTAGGAGCAAGAGAAGCCACTACATGTAAGTGACAAGTCACAGCCTACAAAAGGCTAGGAACTCTCCCCTTGTGACAGCATTGGTGCTTGGCGATTGGTCCAGCACTTTCATATAAAGCAAGTCACACATGCCTCTTTACCCGAATTACTGAGTATTTTCTTTGATAACTGAACAGAGCTGCAGGGGAGCGTACAAAAAAAAAAAAAAAAAGGTAAAAAAAGGTGCGGATGAGGAAGGATTTAGGCAAAGTGCTGAAATAGGTATAGCCCTCAGTAAACACGAACACAGCTCTTAAATTGGAAGTCCATGCAAAAAACTAAAATCCCTGCATCTATAGGCACCACAGATCTAACACTAACCTCTTTATCCCTGTAAAGAAAAATAGGATTTTTTAAAACAGCTTACCTGTAAAATCCTTTTCTTTCGAAGGACATCACGGGACACAGAGCCACAGTAATTACTGATGGGTTATATAGGTATCACTGGTGACTGGACACTGGCACACCCTATCAGGAAGTTCAACCCCCTATATAATCCCTCCCCCTTGCAGGGATACCTCAGTTTTGTAGCCAAGCAATATAGTGTATTAGAAGAAGGGCGGGACCTCTGTGTCCCATGATGTCCTTCGAAAGAAAAGGATTTTACAGGTAAGCTGTTTTAAAAAATCCTATTTTCTTTCTCGAACATCACGGGACACAGAGCCACAGTAATTACTGATGGGATGTCTCAGAGCAATGCTACCTGAGGGGGGGGGGGGAACCACGACCAAGTAGGGTGCAATCAGACCTGAGAACCCTGTACCGCTGCCTGCAGCACACTACGCCCAAAGGCGATATCCTCATGCCTTCTCACATCCACCTGATAGAATCTGGTGAATGTATGAACTGAAGACCAGGTTGCGGCCTTGCAGATTTGAGCCATAGAGGCCCGGTGATGCACTGCCCAAGAAGCACCAATAGCCCTTGTGGAATGTGCCCTGATCTGAAACGGAGGAAACTTCTGTTTCAAACCGTAAGCTTGAATGATCAACTGTCGAATCCATTTAGAAATGGTAGCTTTTGACGCTGCCTGTCCTCTATTGGGACCCTCTGGCAGCACAAACAAAACATCCGTCTTGCGGATGTGAGCAGTTGCCCCTAGATAGGCCTTAACTGCTCTTACTACATCCAACGAATGTAGAGATCTCTCTTCCGGAGAACAGGGATCTGGAAAAAAGGAAGGTAGAACAATGTCTTGGTTTAAATGAAAATCAGAAACCACCTTCGGTAAAAAACTAGGATGAGGGCGTAGTACCACTCTATCCTTGTGTATAATCAAATAAGGCTCCTTACAGGAAAGAGCTGCTAATTCTGATACTCTTCTAGCAGAAGAGATGGCCACCAGAAAAATTAATTTCCTTGTCAACAAGACCAAAGGAATCTGACTTATTGGTTCAAAAGGCTGTTTCTGTAACACAGCCAGGACCAAATTCAAGTCCCAGGGGTTTAGGGGCGCTTTAACCGGAGGATTAAGACGCATCACCCCCTGCATAAAGTTTCAGACCAAAGAATGCGAAGCAAGTGGCCGCTGAAATAATACTGATAAAGCAGAGACCTGGCCCTTGATGGTACTCAAGGCCAGCTTCATCTCTAATCCCATCTGTAGAAAATCAAGGATTCTACCTATGACATATTTCCTGGGATGCCAACCTCTGGATTTACACCAGGTTATATAAGCCTTCCAGACTCTATGATAAATCATCCTGGAAGCTGGCTTCCTTGCATTAATCAAGGTAGATATGACAGGACCTGAGAGCCCACGACTCTTCAGAACGTGGGTCTCAATAGCCAAACCGTCAAATTTAGCGTTTGTAAGGCAGGATGGAACACTGGACCTTGAGATAACAGGTCTGGGCGTACCGTTAGGGTTCACGGGGAACCCACCGTCATCCTTACTATTTCTGCATACCAAGTCCTTCTGGGCCAAGCGGGGGCCACCAGAAGTACCGACTTCCTTTCCTGCCTGATCCTGCGAAGGAGTCGTGGCAGTAGCAGAATAGGCGGGAATGCGTAAATCAGTGAGAACCGATGCCACGGAATCACCAACGCATCCGTCCCGCCCAGTAGCTTCTTACATGGTGCTTCGGCTGACCAATTTTTCAACCATAGGATTCTACGTATATGCACCAACCCCAGTGAAAGACGGGAGGTTTGCACGATAGAATCTCTAATGGCGTCAACCACAAAGCATAAGGCCGCTGGAAGGTTAGCAAACCCCTGGGCCTGCTGTTCAGGTAATACTTTGATGACCTGCTTAACATGGTCTCTTAAGTATTGACAGACTCCAATCGCTGCTACTGCAGGTTGGGCCACTGATCCTGCTAAGGAGAAAACATCCTTCAATAGGGATTCCATCCTTTTATCTACAGGATCCCTGAGCATTGTCGACAGGACAAGTCAGGCTATTATTTACGGAGGAAATGGCGGCATCAATAGCCGGTATTCCCCACATTTTAATAAACTTTTCTTCCATCGGATAAAGTGTTGAAAACTTTCTCAGCGGAAAAAAACGTTTGTCTGGGTGATCCCACTCAGAATAAATAAGCTTTTCAAGTAAAGTATGAACAGGAAAAGCATGTGCTGCTTGGAAAGGTTTCAGTGACCCCAAAGCAGAAGAGGATTCTTTAGCAGTTTCAGGTATGGGCAACTTAAATGTGGAGCGGACCAATCCAGTGAGGATCTGCACTAAGACCTTCTCCTCTTGGGAAGTCGCAGAGGGTCCCTCTCCACCTGAATCCTCCGAAGAGGAATCATCCATCCCATCCCGATCCTCTGAAAGGGATTCATCTCCTTTATCCCAGTGCTCCTCTGTCTGAGGGTCTTGGGGAACAGAGGAAAGCCTAGTGCGTTTTCTTCCACTGAGTGAAGACGTAATCACGGCCATTAATCTTTCCTCTAGACCATTAATGGTTGAGGAAAAAACCTCTTGTGTAATATATACAGGGGCTGAAGTGCCAGAAGCAGGTGTAGCCCCTGACCCCGATGGCTCTCCCTGGCTAGCCGTCCCTGGCCCATCTTTAGGGGGGGAGGATGCTGCCGACAGGGGGCCCTCAGAACCTGAACGAGATCCCCTAGTGTCTCTGGTTCCTGGGGTGCTTGAACCTCTTCTACCCATAGTGCAAAGCAACAAGGTGTGAGGTATACAAATGAACACTGCCCGCTGAGCAATGTAGTCTGGCTAAAAGCCTTGCTACCCAATGCTCAGTCTGGTGTTACTTCAGTAAATGCTGCCTAGGAGAATGCCTGTGTCCTACCTTACATGCGACCGTCAGCTCTGTGTCTCTCAGAAGGCTGTGTGCACCTGTACAGAGTGCCTTTAATAGCCTGCAGCTGGCCTGAGTGGGAGTCTAAGCACCTGTGCTGACGTCCCGCCCCCTCCTCTACCGCCCCCCCCCATGAGTTTTGAAAAAAACGAGCGCTTCCCGCGCTGCCGACTCTCCTGTCATGCTTCCGGAGAAAGGCTGGGGATGGGGGGGGGGGGGGGGGAGGGAGGCTGGTAACAAGATCTGCCTGAACGGCTATCTTGAGAGATGGTGGCCAATAGGCCGCAGAGCCCGGGTGGTATAACCACTTTCTAGACCCCTGTGGCCCCTCTCTAGCCTGGGGGGGAACATTCAAACATGAGAAATCCCCCTTTCCACCTTACCTGTTTGCAGCCTGCTTGAGACGCTGGGACATAATCAGCGATGAAAAAACACCTGAGACAGACAGTCAGCATGTGTAGGTTTGTGCTCTTGGCAGCCCCCAGTGGTCACAATAGGCATAGCATGCATTTACCTTAAAGGAGAAAAGCCACTAGAACTCAAAAATTCTGTGGAATCTCCTCTTACCTTATCCAGCCGCAGGGTGCTGTTTACACAGACCCAATCTTCACCTCTCACGGTGGGCTCCGTTTGAAAAAACCGTCAGAGACTGGGGCCCCCATCAGTAGGGGGATCCAACAGTTCTGGGACCGTAAAGCACCTCGCCAGAAATTAGGAAGTTTAAAGCCATTTCCTGATCTGCGGGGTCCAGCTCTCTAAAAAGAGAAGCATTACGGGTAAAACCTTGTTTCTTCGGACACGAGGCCCGGGTACCATTCAATTCGGCCATGAAAAGACACTTTGAATGGATCCGGTTCGCCTGGCTTGCCCCAGTATAGGATCTTAGGATATTCCCTTTGGAGCTCAGCACAGGACATCTTTACACGTCCATCACCTAAGACACTGGCGTAAAAACTGAGGTATCCCTGCAAGGGGGAGGGATTATATAGGGGGTTGAACTTCCTGATAGGGTGTGCCAGTGTCCAATCACCAGTGATACCTATATAACCCATCAGTAATTATTGTGGCTCTGTGTCCCGTGATGTTCGAGAAAGAAAAATGAGTATACATACCTTTTTAGAAGCCGGTCTGACCCGCTCTGACCCCCCATCTCCAGCGGCAGAAGCTCTGCAGAGGACACGGCCAACAATGGCTGTGAAATTAATGGGAAGTGACGTCGCCCATAGACTTACTATGGGACTTCCGCTGTCGTCTGTCTCCTCTGCACCCGCCCCTACAGTGAAGCCACGGCTGACAGCTCAGCGTAGAATCCGGTCGGAGCGGGTCAGATCGGCTTCCAAAAAGGTATGTATACTAATTTTTTTTCTTTACAGGGATAGAGAGGTTAGTGTTCGTTCTGTGGTGCCTACAAATGTAGGGATTTTAGTTTTTGCATGGACTTCGACTTTAATGAATAATTCCATTCAAATCGGTCACTGTTTCACTAGAGTTTGACATTCCTGTCCTAGTCGGAAGCTGATCTTTGCTCATTAGACAATAGCTACCATTCCAAAGCCACAGAACAAGATGTTAAAGGTGCACATGAAAGTCTAGTCTAGATACTTGCAAAAATTACTCACTCGCTGATTGGCTCTTGCTGCTCGTGGAAGGTGGCACAGTTGCATAGACCATGCATGGCGGCCAGACATGCCTCGGATTAATACAGTGATGGATGGACTTGGATTGCCTAGAAAAGAAAAAAAAATGGATATAAAATTATCGATCCACACACAAATTCTTGAAAACCAAAAATGTATAAGTGATAAAGAAAACAGGAATTTGTCTGAATGACTCACTCTGCTCGTTGCCCAGTGGTTGCTCCAACATAGCCAGAATTACACTGTTATCCAACACAAAGTAGCGGAAACTGTACTTGCTGACAGTGGGCAGTCGAGAGTAGGTGATCAGCGTGGTCTCATTAACCAGACTGCAGGGAGAAGCTGGGCCACTGGGAGGTGGGAATGCACCAAGTAGTTGCATAATACTGCAAGAAAAAAAAAAAAAAAAAAAAAAAAAGAAGGTCACTCTTTGTACCCTGCAAGGCTTCCACAAGCAAGTTATTCATACCTTCTTTTTAATTCTCTGTATGTAATGTAAAGAATAAAAATAAATAAATAAATAAAAACACACACCATGAACATCACAACCTGACTTCCTACAAATGGAAGCACCCCCCCACTAAAACGTATGTGTGAGCATTTAGGAGTGTAGGTTTCTTGGTCCTTCCACGTCCTGGCTCCAGAAATTCCTACAGGCCTCACTTACAACCCACATAAATAACATGAATGATACACAAAGTCATAAAAAAAAAGTAAAAAAAAAAAAGTGTGTTACCATGTTAAGGTGGCTTCTGCAGCATCCTTCACTCTCATAGAGGCTGGATTGTGCTCCTTATCCCCTTTGTATCGCACCTCTTGCTGCTCGGGATTTCTGGACTTGCTGCCGGATATTCCCAGCTCAACAATTTCCAGAACCTCCTTCAGACAATCCTGGAGATGGAGAGAGGTTAGCAAATACAATGTCACTAGATTGCATCAAGGATAATGAAGGTAGGAGGTGGAAATTATGCAGTTGAAGAGATCCTATTCAGGTCTCTTAAAAAAAAAAAAAAATCAAATCATCAGGTTACTGCAATACTTGACCCCTATGGTGGCTCATGTCCTCGTCCTTACTTCTGTTTCAGCGCTGCAATCTTTACATAGTTAGTCAGGTTGAAAAAAGACAGACACAAGTCCATCAAGTTCAACCAAAAAATAAACACAATCCCATATACACAAACCTACACCCACAGTTGGAATCAGTTGATTCACAGACAGACAAGTCTTTGTCATTCAGCATTGAACACTTCCTTGGGATTCAGATGCCCGTTTCCCTGTCACATGCTGTGGTTACTTTTTCTGACCCGGACATTGCTATAGGACTTAGGGGTGATAAAGGGGATAGAGGAAGAGATCATGGTAAGTACACCAAAACTTCTATTTCAGGGTACTGGTGTTTGTGTGTCTAAAGTGAATCTGGTCTAATCCAAATCCCTTCTAAGGTACTAACTCTACTGAAGCGCGGGAAGTGTGCTGTAGCGACAAGCATCTGAGTGTGATTTTAAACTGATCCCTGCGATTCTGGAGACCCTTGGATCCCAGTTTGTTGCATAGGGGTCTTCACTTCTCTCCAAAAGAGACATTAAACTCCAACCCTCCCAGTATTAAGCGCCTCCCAATGCAATTCAACTGTCAAATGTCACAGCCTATACTGCCCAATAAAGTTTGATTGTCAGGGGCTGCAGCTTAATCCTGGCCTGGGAAGAAGTGGAGGCGCAATGTACCACCTGGGAAAAGGATAGAAGGTGTTCTACAGTAATCTATAAACTAAAACAAGTAGCAGTGCCAGCATTGTTTTTGCCACAGCAATGTTAGAAGCAAGATCATGTTTTTATCGATCACAATATTTGCACAAATTATTTATCAAATCAATGTTTTCACTAAAAACACACTAAAATCATTATTAGCAGATACAAATATAGCAAATTTTACAAAATTCCTAACTTGTATTGAGTTAATAACAAATATTTAAAAATTTTAAATTGCGTCTTTTAGGGAAATGGTGAAAATCGAACGTACGCAAAATGTCCTCCGATTCCTCCTGTATTGAATTGTATTGTAACTACTGTCTGCCCTCATGTTGTAAAGCGCTGCGCAAACTGTTGACGCTATATAAATCCTGTATAGTAATAATAATTAAAATGCGTATAAATACCATATTTATCGACGTATAACACGCACCTTTTCACCCTGAAAATAAAGTGAAAATGATGTGCGAGTGTCATATGCAGACACTGGGCTGCCTCGGAGGGGAAGGGGGGAGCGAGCGCGACTGGATTACACAGAGCGTGGATCTTCTATTTACTCGGCGGCCACTGTAATACATAGTCCCGCCTCCTGGACCAACCCCTATGTATGATAGACGTCACATGTCCTGGCATTGGGCCAGTGTTCTGTCCATCATAGGAGCCAGGACTTTGTATTACAGCGGCCACCGAGTAAACGGGAGATCCCCGCTCTGTGTAATCTAATCTCTGTGCAACGGCGAGGCTGCAGATGGACACTGATCAGGCAGCATTGATGGGCAATGGTGAGACTGCAGATGAGCACTGACCCTTATTTTGCTTCAAAGTTCGTAAAAAAAAAAAAAGCGGAGTTCCACCCAAAAGTGGAACTTCTGCTTTAAGGAATCCTGACCCCCTGACATGCCACATTTGGTAAGTCATTTTTTGAGGGGGGGAGTGGATAGATACCGCTCCGGGCCGCCTAGGTGGCCCCTCCCTCCCAGCAATGTTCTGTGACACGTCACAGAAGATTGCCCGGCCACTCAGGACACGCAGTGCGACCGCAAGCTGTCACAGCCGGGTGCCCACAGTAGTGATGCCGGCGCTGCGGAGGGGAGAGGGAAAGGAGAGGAGCAGTGGCGTCTCCAGCTTTCATATTTAGGGGGGGGGGCCATATATATATATATATATGCCCCCCCCCCCCTAAATATGAAAGCTGGAGACGCCACTGCTCCTCTCCCCTCTCCTTTCCCCTCCGCAGCGCCGGCATCACTACTGTGGGCACCCGGCTGTGACAGCTTGCGGTCGCACTGCGTGTCCTGAGTGGCCGGACAATATATTATATATATATATATATATATATATATATATATATATATATATATATATATATATCCTGGGGCCCTTTACTACGATCCCACAACAGCCCTTTCACATGTTCTGCAGTGAGCTCCCTTCCTACTGTATTGGGGCCCCCCAGGGTGGCAGAAAACAAGAGATATATGTCACCAGCATACCAAGAAAATATAAGGGTCCAAAGCAGTGGGAGAACTATCAGGGTTGCAAAGGTGGTCTTGCCACCGGGCCCTGGTGTTCTGCCACTGTGGGGTTCCCCAGCCTCCTCTTGCTGTCCTGCCCCTGCTATTGACAGCGCTTGTCTGGCATCTCTTGGAATTTACAGGCTGGTTCTCCTGTCCTAAGGACGGGAGAAATCAGTCTGTTTTTTCAGTAACAGAGTCCTGGTGGAGTTCTTCCTGCAACTCGTTCTTCTCGCTGCCAATGAGGATGCAGGGGAAGGAGCAGATCGGGCGGGCGTGGTTGTGTGAGCGCTCGCATTATGCAGTGTCAGTGAGCAGAGGGAGGGGGGAGGAATCACCCGCAGCACCTGACTGGGGACGCTCTCCCTCTTAGACATGGCCTTTTGTAAAAAGAAAAACTGGAGTTAGACTTACCGGTAACTCCTTTTCCAGTGGTCTTCCAGGACAGCCCTTGAGAGATGGAGTCCCTCCCATCGACCCAGGAAACACATTGCCAAAACAGTTCAAAAGGCGGTCCCTCAGGTCCCTGGTCAGTCATTCACCAAGAACCGAAGGATGGAACTGCAAAAAACATAACCATAACAGGTAATAATGTTAGTACATTCACATAATCAAAAAAGGGTGGGATCGTGCTGTCCTGGAAGACCACTGGAAAAGGAGTTACCGGTAAGTCTAACTCCAGTTTTCCCCAGTTGTCTTCCAGGACAGCCCTTGAGAGGATCCCCAAGTACTCACCAGATTAGGGGGGGACCACGGCTTGGAGAACTTTTCTCCCAAAAGCCTGATCCTGACTGGACATTAAGTCCAGTCGATAATGCCTTGTAAAGGTGGAAAAGCTTGACCACGTGGCTGCTTTACATATTTGCTCCGGGGTGGCACCAGCTCTTTCTGCCCAGGATGCTGATAATGCCCTTGTGGAGTGGGCTTTAATACCCCCAGGAGGATCTTTGTTTACTGTCTTATAGCCCTCTGCTATAGCTAGCCTAATCCACCTAGCTATGGTGACTTTAGAAGCTTTTTGCCCCTTACGTTGTCCGGAAAAAAGAACAAAAAGTGAATCTGAGATTCTAAATGGATTGGTTACCCTAAGATACTCTAGGATACACCTTCTCACATCTAATAAATGAAAACGCCTTTCTTTCTCGTTTGAAGCCTTTTGACAGAAAGAAGGGAGGACAATATCTTGTGATCTATGGAAATTAGATGCAACCTTTGGTAAGAACCCAGGGTCTGTCTTTAGGATGACTCTGTCTTCCAGAATCTGGAGGAAAGGCTCTCTGACAGAGAGAGCTTGGATTTCACTAACTCTGCGTGCTGAAGTGATTGCCACAAGCAGTACTGTCTTGAAAGTGACTAGTCTTAGAGAGGCCTCTGAGATAGGTTCAAAAGGTGACCCCAAAAATGCCCTTAGAACAACTGACAGATCCCAGGATGGGGCTATGTTAAGCCTAACAGGTTTGCGTCTGGAGATTGCTTTACAGAACCTAGCAATAAAAGGATCTTCCTGCAACCTTTTTTCTAAGTACACACTTAAGGCCGCTATCTGGACCTTAATAGTACTAGGAGTTAGCCCTTTATCTATCCCTTCCTGGAGGAACTGCAGGATATTTGCTGTATCTGTATTTACCTCCCCTCGGCTGTTCAACCAGCTGTTAAATTTCCTCCAGACCTTCCTGTAAATGGCCTGAGTGACAGGTTTTCTACTTTGTAGCAGGGTCTGAATTACTCTGTCAGACAGGCCCTTGCTCCTCAAAATTTCCTCCTCAGTAACCACGCTGAGAGGTTCAGCATGGATACTTGTGGATGAAAAAGAGGTCCCTGCGACAGAAGGTCTGGTCTGTAGGGAAGCCTCAGAGGAGGTTGGTCTGTCAACTGTAGCAACGTTGTGAACCATGGTCTCTTGGGCCAAAACGGTGCCACTAAGATTAGACACGTTTCCTCTACTAGAAATTTCGCTAAAACTCTTGGGATGAGGTGAAGCGGAGGAAACGCATACGCTAAACTGAAGTTCCATGGGGTCTGTAAGGCGTCTACTGCCCAGGGCCGATCTCCCGGGTGTAGCGAGCAAAAATTTGGAACTTTTGCATTCACCTTGCTTGCAAACAGGTCCACTACTGGTTTTCCCCAGTAAGCTGCTATATATTTGAACACCTCTGGGTGTAGAGACCATTCTTGATTCGACACTTGTTGTCGACTCAAGAAATCTGCCGTGTTGTTGAGCTCCCCTTTCAGGTGAACTGCGGAGATGGAAGCCAGATTGGATTCTGCCCATAGAAACATGCGATTGGCCACCAGCATTAGTCGACGACTTCTGGTGCCCCCTTGCTTGTTTATGTACGCTACAGCCGTCATATTGTCTGAACGGACCTGTAGATGATGACCCTGTATTGCATTCTGAAAGAATAACAGAGCCCTGAGGACCGCTGTTAGCTCTTTCCAATTGGACGAGAGGAGTTTCTCCTCTGCCGTCCACCTGCCTTGTGCCCAATCTGAGTTGAGGTGGGCTCCCCACCCCCAGCTGCTCGCATCCGTCGTTAGTATGGACGTGATGGGAGAGATCCAGAGAACCCCTTTGTTCAAATTCTCTGAGTCTTTCCACCACCAGAGGGAGCGTTTTACTCTGGTGGGGATTGAAACTTCTTCTTCCAGATCCCTGTCCTTTAATTTTTCCAACAGAAAACTTTGAAGGTCTCTTTGGTGGAACCTGGCCCATTGTACAGCTGGAATGGCCGCTGTCATCAGTCCTAAGACCGACATCACCTCCCTCACTGTACACTTGGCGCTGCTTTGAAGAAAAGACATTCTGTGGCGTAAATTCAATATCTTCTCTTCTGGCAGAACTATCCTCTGCTCTACTGACAGGATCTTGTACCCCAAATACAAAATCTCCTGTGTTGGGGTAGTCTTGGACTTTTCCAGACTGACTATCCACCCCAGCTGCCTCAGGTTGAACTGAGTCAACTCTAGGTCCCGACGAAGTTGTTTCTCCGAACGGGCCGTGAGAAGTAAGTCGTCTAGATATGGGATAATCGTGACTGACTGTAGTCTTAACGGAACTAATGCCTCCCCGAGAACTTTGGTAAAGATTCTCGGGGAGGACGACAGTCCGAAAGGAAGTGCTCTGCACTGGAAATGATAAACCTTGGTGTCCATCTGAATCGCCATCCGAAGAAATTTCTGGCATTCCTTCCTTATTGGGATATGCAGATAGGCGTCCCTTAAATCCAGGGTAGCCATGAACAC
This sequence comes from Lithobates clamitans, assembly GCA_037952925.1. Classification (NCBI taxonomy): domain Eukaryota; kingdom Metazoa; phylum Chordata; class Amphibia; order Anura; family Ranidae; genus Lithobates; species Lithobates clamitans. The sequence continues at coordinate 3,996,190 of JBBGZY010000790.1, forward strand.
CTCTTTTTGGAGTAGATTCCTTATTGAGTAAATAGACTCCATCCGGAATTTTTTGTATCGGATGGAGCGGTTCAGAGGTCGGAGGTTCATTATTAGTCTGAATCTCCCGGACGGCTTTTTTACTACAAAAATGTGCGAGTAAAAACCGTCCCCCTGTTCCTGAATAGGGACTGGTGTCAATACCTCTTGATCCACCATTTCCCCTATTAACAGAGGCAAGGCCCTGGCCTTTTCTGAGTCTCTTGGAAGCTTTGTCACAAGAAACTTTGAGGGTGGATCGCTGTGAAACTCCAGCGCATACCCCCTTTTTATAATGTTCAAGACAAACTCGTTTGAGGTTGTCTTTTCCCACTGTGGGAGAAAGTTCATTAATCTTCCTCCCACCGGGACCCTGATGTCACTGGGGTTTGGGGTTTGAATTGGGGCGGTTAAAAAGTATGCCCCCTTTTCCTTTCCCTTTTTGTCCTGTCCAATGCTTTTTGGGCTTGAACTCCTTCTCTGACTTAGAGGGTTCTTTTGAGGGACGAAAAAACTTTCTTTGAAAATTTTTCTTTTTAATGGGAAAGGTTTTCTTTTTATCCGCCGTTCTTTCCAAGGCGGTATCAAGTTCAGGCCCGAAGACTAAGTCTCCTGTAAAGGGGACACTGCATAAACGTGTTTTAGACGCCGTGTCTCCCCCCCAAGTTTTCATCCAGACTGACCTCCTAGCTGCGACCGAAAGCGCTGCTGTTTTAGCCGTAAATTTAATGGCATCAGTGGAGGCGTCAGAGATGAAACTTGTCGCCTTAAAAAGCATAGGGAAGGTTTTTAAGATCTCCCCCCTAGGCGTGCCTGCCTTTAGATGTTCTTCTAGTTGGGCTAACCAGAACTCTAGGTTCCTGGCTACACAAGAAGTGGCCAGAGCTGGTTTTAAACCTGCCATAGAAGCATCCCAGGCCCTCTTTAAGACTATGTCTGTTTTCCTGTCCATGGGGTCCTTTAAATGACCCATATCCTCAAAGGCAAGGTCAGACTGCTTGGAGACTTTGGACAGGGGGGCGTCTAGTTTAGGATTTTTATTCCAGACCGCCTCTGGGCTCTCGTCAAAGGGGAATCTCCTTTTTAGGGAATTTGGGAAGAAGACCTTTTTATCTGGCTCGGCCCATTCCTTGCGGACAAGGTCAGAAAGCACATTATGTATAGGGAATACCTTAGCTTTCTTTTTCCCCAGAGCCTCATACATTTTATCATGTCTGGTCAATTGAGTTTCTTCCTCATCAATTTCCAGTGTATCATAAATGGCGCTCAACAGCTCGTCTACATCCTCCAGAGACAGCTTGTATTTTGCGACTTTGTTAGCTACAGCCTGATCCTCATCTGAATCTGCGTCAGAGGATTCAGGGCTAACTAACACGGGGCTATGCTCCCTGATTGTACGGGGCTCCCCAGAGCTGGGTGTTGTAAGGCATGGTGAGGAGGGAATCGCAGCTGCTTTACTGGTGGAAGCAGACGTGCCTACATCTGCGATTAACTCGCGGAGAGATTTAAAGGTTGATGCCATCTCATCTTTAAAGGAGCCAAGGAATCTTGCCAAAGGAGAGTCTGCCTCTGTTTTAAGTAAGCCTGCAATACATTGCTTGCATAGGGCTTTGTTAGAGCCTGAGGACAACTTATTTCCACAGTTAGGGCATTTTTTGCGGCCTGACTTGTCTTCCCTTGGAGCTTCCTTCCCCTAAAAATAAAGAATAGACTTTTTTAGCATCAGGAACCCCTAAAACTCTAAAAAACACCTGTGCTGCAACCACCACTGCATCCACCCGGGACTGTGAGGAAACCACCACCATGGGGTACTACAAATCCCAGCCTTACAACAAAAAACCCCAGAAAAAACCACAGTAAGGGCTTGCCCAGCAGCCTACCTGGGTTTGGCTGGTGCCTGCCTCCACCGGAGTGTCCTGGGAAGTAGCCTCCATGGTCCCCCTCACGCTCCGTGTCCCGCCGCTAGTCCGGTATAGCTGGACGCTGGTCGGAACTGCAGGCCTCAGCGTGGGCCTTCCCCTCCTCCTTGTGCCTGTAGAGACCCGGAACCGGAAGTCTCGGCACACAGGATGACGCGGTTCCGCCGGAAATGACGCTCGGCGTCTCCGACCCCCACCGCTGTGTATAGCAAGGAGCTGTGATGGAAGAATCCATCTGCACCGCTCCTGGGGGAACCTGCGCCAACCTGTCCCTGGCACACCTCGGCACTGGAAGGAGGGGGGTAACGGGTCGGCTCCTAATCAGCTGGACGGTACCCGAGCCCCAAATAGAAAATGTAGGACTAGATTTGGAGCCGCTGGATAGGACCCGGTCCCCCTGTGCGGCTCCGCTCCCCTCAGGCAGCCCCTGAGAGATGGAGTCCTTCTCTGGTTCCTGGCAACATGTTCCTCCGACGGAGGAAACACAAATGACTGACCAGGGACCTGAGGGACCGCCTTTTGAACTGTTTTGGCAATGTGTTTCCTGGGTCGATGGGAGGGACTCCATCTCTCAAGGGCTGTCCTGGAAGACAACTGGGGAAATATATTTTTTTTATTGGGGGGCACAGCATAATGTTGGGGGGGGGTCAGTGCCCCCTCTGCCCCCCCCCCTAGGGATGCCACTGGAGAGGGGGAGAGAGAGAGAGAGAGAGAGAGAGAGAGAGAGAGAGAGAGAGAGAGAGAGAGAGAGAGAGAGAGAGAGAGAGAGAGAGAGAGAGAGATAAAGAGAGAGAGAGAATGAGAATGAGAGAGAGACGCATTGCTGGACCGTGGGACAGGTGAGTGTGTGTTTATTAAAGTCATCAGCTACACTTTTTGTAGCTGTTGACTTTTAGGTTACTTTCACACTGGGACGCGGGCAGGCGTTGGCAGTAAAGCGGTGCTATTTTTAGCGCTGCTTTACTATCGTTTTAGCTGTGCTATTCGGCTGCTAGCGGGGCGGTTTTAACACCCCCAAGCAGCCGGAAAAGGGTTAAAACCGCCTGCAGCGGCGCTTTGCCGACGACGCCCTATTGTTTTCAATGGGCAGGGGTGCTTTAGCAGGGGTGTAGATAAAGTTAGCTGGACTTGCAGCGATGCCACCCACCGAACGCTACACATTCAAATCATTGGGGGAAGCTGCGCAAATGCCCCACAACTGCTTGCAATGCATGCCGTTGTGGCTCATTGATTGGCAAAAATGGGGTAAAACAGGCATTGCATCTCAACCTCACTGCCTGTCAGTAGCCTCCAGAGCAGAGCCTTGTGCTTCAGAAGCAAGGGAAATTTAGACGCATGTCTGAACCTACAGTACGAGCTGCACTGTAGATGAATGAACAGGAGTCTGTATAGAGACTCCTATTCTTTCACAAACTGAAGAATACTAAACACTGGTTACTATTCTTCAGTGATGAATGAATACAGAAGCAAACGGCACTGATCGCTGTCTGTATTTATTCAAGGATAGGAGGCAGCACTGAGAGACACAGGTGCAGCAGGAGAAGGGGACAGAAGGGGGGGGGGGGGGGCAGTTCGGTAGCTAGTGAAGAGAAATAGAGGGGATGAAGCAGCGGGTGAGAGGTACAGCAGCAGCGGAGGTGGGTTGTGGGGGCACAATTTTAGGTTAATAGTGTTGATCAGCTGCTTGTTAGTCACTAATTAGAGCTATTGCCTTGTTAAGCAGAGGCCATGAGCTTACAGTATAGCAGAAGGAGGAATGTCCAGCTGGAAACAGTGCTGTACATCTGTACGCCTACTACTCTTCAGTGATGAATACAGAAGCTAACGGCACCGACCGCTGTCTGTATTTCTTCTAGGAAAGGTGGGGGGGGGGGGAGAGATCAGCGCTGAGAGACACAGGTGCAAAAGCTAGTGAAGGCAAGTGGAGGGGATGAAGCAGTGGGTGAGAGGTACAGCAGCAGCGGAGGTGGGTTGGGGGGGGGCACATTTTAGGTTAATAGTTTTGATCAGCTGCTTGTTAGCCACTAATTAGAGCTATTGGGTTGTTCAGCAGAGGCCATGAGCTTACAGTATAGCAGAAGCAGAAATGTGAGGAATGTCGGGTCAGTACGGCGTACAGACCTGGCCACCTGGAAGCAGTGCTGTAGATCTGTACGCTGTATGGACCTGGCAGTGAAAGTTTGGAAGAGGTCAAGGCTCGTCTGCCAGAAGTTTGAGTATGTCTGTGTACCACATTCTTCTGGGCCAATTTAGCCCTATGAGAGTGACTGAAACCCATACCTCGTCCTGCGCGGCAGTTGTACGAGAATCTTCGGCAGAGGGAAGGCATAAACCAGCTTGAACTAAACCCAAGTCATCACCAGAGGATCCTCTGTGAAGGCTAGAGGATCCCTGGCATTGGCTACAAATTTGTTAAGCTTGCTGTTGAACCTGGAGGCCAGGATGTCTGCAACTGGTATTCTCCATCTTTTGACAGATCCCGGGGTGCAGAGTCCACTCCCCAAGGTTTAGGCACTGGCAGCTTAGGAAGCCCACCTGCCAATTGTTTAATCCAGGGATGTGAATGGTTGAGATGCGAGTTCCCACCCAGGAGAGTATCAGCCTTGTTTCTTTTGGGGCAGTCTGACTCCTGCTGCTTCTCTGTTTCCTTTTGTAGGCCACTACTGTGGCATTTTTTTGGCTGTACCTTTATTGGGTGACATCACATTTTTCATAGCATCTACACAAAACAACAATGCTGATGGCAACAGCTCCAATTGTTCTAGGCAAGCAGGGTCTTCATACGTCTTGTCCAGTTAGCAATAGTCTGGCAAATGAACATGGCAACAGTAGCTGGCTGTAGGGTAAGGCCTGCTAAAGAGAATCCTTAAAAGAGGGAACATCCCCAATAGGAATTGTAAGGTGCTCACTGAGAACTAAAATGGCAGGGCCCACCATAGTCCATTTAAAAAAAAAAAAAAAAATTCCTAGGATAAATCTCAGCAAATAGCTTAGGAAGAGTAAATACCCTTTCAGGATTGTGCCAGTCATAATGCACACAATCAATCTGTGCGTGTATTGGACAAGTCCTTCTCTATTTCTTTTAGTGTCCATAGGGACTTGTTTAGGCTGTGGAGAGTCAGGTGCTGCTAGGCAAAGACTAATGCACAGGGATCAAATGTGTAGTGTGGTGTGTGTAGGAAGCATTTGGTGTGAAGCTGCAGCTTGCACCTAATAAAATGTAGGGTAGAGAAAATCCAATTCAACCTCTGCTACAGAATTAGTGACTTCCACTATAAGAACGTCAAGGAAAGGAGGTTCCACTTCTGAATCCTGAACTGGATCAGGAGAAAGAGGATGTGGAATGGAACAGCTCTCATGCGTACGGGTAGGTTAATGTTCAAGGCTGCATAAATCACATAAATTTAAGTACTGTACTAATTGAATGGCTACTTTACTTGGTAATTTTATGTTTAGTTTCTTGATTAGCTTGTTTTCCAGTAACCAGGCTGTATGCCATAACAGTAGATCATTAGTTGCCTGTAAAACCTGCTCACAGACTATAGCTGGCCCACTTTCCAGTAACCCTGCATCTAACAATGGTGTAATGTAAATACAAATATAAGGTTCCATTTCCAGGAGGAAAGGATTGTTATCTTTGGAATAAGACATGGCCTAGATCAGGGGTAGGCAACCTTTTGAACACAGTGTGCCGAAAAATGTTTTCAAAGAAATTGAGCGTGCCGATTTTATAACGAAAAAAATGTCAACTTCACACTCAATCACGAAAAGGATTGTTTATAAAGTAAATGCTGTAAACTTCTTTAGTAGTGAGACATTAACATCCTGCACTCTCACGCCTCAGATCAGCCCCAATTCCTGCAACTCCACACCTCAAATGAGCCCCAATTCATGCACCTTCACACCTCAGATCACTGTCTCCCCTGCTTATCTGCCCCACCACTGTACCCCCCCTGCTAATCTGCCCCACCAATACAACTCCTTTCACATCTGCTCCACCCCCCTGCTTTTCTGCCCCAACACTGAACCCCCCTGCTCATCTTGCCCATTACTGTACCCCCCTGCTCTTCTGTCCCACTGCTGAACCCCCCCTTCTCATCTCTTCCACCACTGTACCTCCTGCACATCTGACCCAGCGCTGTCCTGATCTTCTGTTCCACCTCTGAACCCCCCCTGCTCATTTTCCCCACCGCTGGACTGTCTTCTCATCTATGATATTTGTGATATGCAGAATGTTGAAAGGAAGCAGAGATGTGACACATCTACCTGTCCTGGCAAACTCCTCCTGCTGATTCAACTCTCGCATCCAGCCCACGAGCTTGTATGTGATGTCACATACAAGCATATGGAATGGATGCACAATGATGAGCTCAGGTCAAGGGCATCTTCTGAAAGCAGTGGGCCTGTGTGCAGGATCAAAAGTTGTGCCCCCGCAGCTGAGAAAAAGTAGTTGGGCATGATTTTCATTGCGCTGAATACTGGCTGTGGCTTAAAGGGACACGGAGTGCAGGGGTTCAGTAGTAAGTGACGCAAAGGTTCAGGAATAATTTCAACAAACTTCCCAGAAGCTCAACAGTAATTCCACACACTGTCACTCGATTGTGGTTTACTCAATCGCAGTGAAATACCTTCTTTCTGAGATCGGTAGCGGCAACCAAGCGAGTCATCTTCCTTCAGATGGTGGTCAGGGCTAGCAGGACTGTGGTTGGCTTTAGCAGTGGCCAAAACAGTCCTCCTCCTCCTGTAAACAGGGACCGCCCCCAGCCCCCCTAGCAGAACTGCACCCAATCTCTTCCCCATCACAAAAGCTGACGATCGCAGCTACAGCAAACCAAAAAATGTTTCCCATCTTTTACAATGTGTGGGAGCACAGTGCCTCCCCCTCAGTACGTGTGCGGCGTGGGGAATTCTGAAATTGGAATGCATTAGTGTCTCACTGACACTTCCCTGCGCTGCTCTGCTGATGGGGAGGGAGTCAAGTGATGGCATAAAAGGCTTGGCATGTCGGTTGCAGCACCAGTTCCAGGGGGGCTGCCTACCCCTGGCCTAGATCATAAAGAAAGTAAAAGAAAATCTGAGGAGTAAAGCAATGACATTTTTATCCTATTTTCTAACCTCTACTGGAAATTATAGCTCCAATTTTACCCTTACCTTTCCACCTGGTTTAGTAAATTAGCCTCCATAAGTAAGAAGGCCCTGTATTTCAAATGGAAGCGGTCAATGTGACCAGTTTCAGGAATATAAATGGCCATCTCCTCATTCACAGACTGTATGAAAACCAACCTGGAATTAGCTCAATCTACAATTACAGATAGGAAAGCACAGGAATACTGGCATTTCAACGGTACAAAAAAAAATGCTTTTTATAACAGCTTACCTGTAAAATCCTTTTCTTGGAGTACATCACGGGACACAGAGCCACAGTAATTACTGTCTGGGTTATATGGCACCTTTAGGTGATGGACACTGGCACACCCTAAACAGGAAGTTCAATTCCCCATATAACCCCTCCCTTTACCGGAAGTACCTCAGTTTTGTAGCAAAGCAATACCAGAAAGAGGGAAGGGACCTCTGTGTCCCGTCATGTACTCCAAGAAAAGGATTTTACAGGTAAGCTGTTATAAAAATCCTATTTTTTTAATTGTACATCACGGGACACAGAGCCACGGTAATTACTGTCTGGGATGTCCCAGAGCAATGCCACCTGAGGGGAGGGGACACAACAAAAGTAGGGTGCATTCAGACCTGAGGACCTATACTGCAGTCTGCAGTACACTGCGCCCAAAGGCGACATCCTCATGCCTTCTTACATCCACATGATAGAATCTGGTGAATGTATGGACTGAAGACCAGGTTGCGGCCTTGCAGATATGAGCCATGGAGGCTTGGTGATTCACTGCCCACGATGCACTAACAGCCCTGGTGGAGTGCGCTTTGACCTGAAAAGGTGGAACCTTCCTCTTTAAGCCATAGGCTTAAATAAATTACCTGCCGAATCCATTTGGCAATAGTGGATTTAGATGCTGCCTGTCCTTTCCTAGGACCTTCCGGCAACACGAACAAAACATCTGTTTTCCGAATCTGAGTAGTCGCCTTCAAATAGATCTTGACCGCTCTCACTACATTCAAAGAGTGTAGTGATTCTTCTTCCTTAGAACAGGGGTCTGGAAAAAATGAAGGTAAAACAATATCCTGGTTTAGGTGAAAACCTGAAACCAACTTTGGCAGAAAGCTAGGATGAGGACGCAATACCACTCTATCCTTGTGAATGAATAAATATGGCCACCAGCTCTGATACCCTTCTTGCAGAAGAAAAAGCTACCAGAAAAACTAGTTTCCTTGTCAAAAGGACCAAAGGAACATGTTGTATCAGCTCAAAAGGCTGTTTCTGTAATGCCGACAGAACTAAATTCAAGTCCCAAGGGTTCAGGGGTGCTTTACAGGGGGTAACGCGGCCTAATCCTCCGGTTATAAAGCTTCGGATGCGAAGCCAGAGGACGTTGAAAAAACACTGATAAGGTCGAGACCTGGTCCTTGATAGTACTCAAGGCCAGCTTCATCTCTAGCCCCATTTGCAGAAAGGCGAGAATTCTACCTATGACATACTTCCTAGGATGCCAATCCCTGGATTCACACCAAGAAACATATGTCTTCCAGACTCTATAATAAATGACTCTGGAAGCTGGCTTCATTGCATTAAATCAAGGTAGGTATCACTGAGCCTGAAAGCCCACGATTCCTTATAATGTGGGTTTCAATAGCCAATCCGTTAAATTTAGCGTTTGTAAAGTAGGATGGAACACTGGTCCCTGCGATAGCAGGTCTGGACGTGGTGGTAAGGTCCATGGGTTCCCTACCGCCATCTTTACTATTTCTGCATACGAAGATCTTCTGGGCCACGCTGGGGCTACAAGAACTACCGACTTCCTTTCCCGCTTGAAAAGGAAGTCGAGGTAGCAGCAGAAGAGGAGGGAATGCATAAATCAGTGAGAACTGATCCCGCGGAGTCACCAACGCATCTGTTCCGCATGCGAGGGGATCTCTTGTTCTTGACCCAAAGTTGTCGACTTTGTTGTTGAACCTGGACGCAAACAGATCTACATCCGGGATCCCCATCATTGGCATATAGCCAGGAAGATGTCAGGGGGTGAAGGGACTATTCTGCAACCTGAATGTCCAGGCCTTTAGGGTTAGACGTGCTGCCCGAATCTCTAGAATGTTGATGGGCAAGGTCTTTTTGGTTCTGGACCATTTCCCTTGGACAAACGCTTATTCCAGGACTGCTCCCCAACCTGAAAGGCTGTCATCTGTTGTTACCACCTTCCAGGTAACCGGTAAGAAGGATTTCCCCTTCTGCAGATTCTCGGATATCCTCCACCAACTGAGGCTCTGGCGCACATTTGACAACAAACGCATAGGAAAATCTAGTGCCTGAATCTTTTCAGGCCGATAGGATACTGTTTTGCAGCAGTCTCGAATGAAACCGAGCATAGGGAACTGCTTCGAATGAAGCCACCATCTTCCCCAATAACCTCATACAAAGGCGAATGGAAGGACCTTTCTTTGCCCTGACCCCTTGGACCAGCTCCTTTACGGCGCTGATCTTTGTTTGGGGTAAAAACACCTTCTTTTGGGCTGTATCTATGGCCAGACCCAAGTACTCTAATCTTCTTACTGGCTTTAAACAAGATTTCTCTAGGTTGATGACCCAACCTAGGTATTCCAGGTAGTTGATTGTGGTGACTACACTTTGATTCAAGCGGACTACTGACCGGTCTATTAAGAGCAGGTCGTCCAGGTATGCCATTATTGTTATACCTTGAGTCCTTAATTTGGCCAGAGGAAGGGCCAGAAGTTTTGTAAACACCCGAGGTGCAGTAGCTAGACCGAAAGGCAGGGCTACAAACTGAAAATTACATTTTTTTTCCTTTTCGAAACGCGGATACTTCTGGTGAGCAGGGAAAATAGGTACATGCAGGTATGCATCCTTGATGTCGATTGATGCCAGAAGCTCTCCCCCTTGTAGGATGGAGACTACTGATCAAATTGATTTAATGCAAAAAGAACGAATCTTCAGGAAGCGGTTTAAATCTTTGAGATCTAGAATGGGTCTGACATCCCCATTTGGTTTTGGTACCGTGAAAAGGTTTGAATAAAACCCTGACCCCTGGTCTTCCACGGGGACCACCATGATCACCTTTTGTGACAAAAGTCGGTCTAATACTAGAAAGAGAGACTTCTTTTTCTCTGGATCTTTGGGGACATTTGACCTGAGGAAACGAGGAGACGGGAATTCTCAGAACTCTAGTTTGTAACCTAGAGCTATTGTGGAAACTACCCATCTGTCCCAAAATTCTTCTTGCCAGACCTTTGAGAACGGCAGAAGTCTTCCCCCCACTCGAGCGAGCGGGGGCGCCCCTTCATAAACAGGCTTTAGCGTTCGGTCTTGCGGGTTTCATCCCCCAGGACCTCTTTTGTCCCTGGGATTGACCCTGAGGTTTACCTCTTGAACCTGACGGTGGAGGCCAACGCGACTGCCTGGGGGATGATGCCCCTGGCACTGGAGAAAGAGCACGTTTAAATGAGGGGCGTTTACTCTTTTTCTTAACTGGCAAAAGGGTACTTTTCCCACTTGATACTCTTTGGATATATTTGTCCAAATCCTCCCCAAACAGCTTTTCACTACGGAAAGGAAAACCAGACAGGAGCTTTTTGTATGGTGCTTCGGCTGATCAACCTTTCAACCATAAGATTCTATGCATATGCACCAACCCAAGCGTAAGGTGAGAGGTTTGAAGAATAGAATCTCTAATTGCATCAATTGTAAAGCACAAAGCCGCTGGAAGCTCAGCTAATTCCTGGGCCTGCTGTTCAGGGACCACCTTGAGTACCTGTTTCAATTGGTCTCTCAAGGACTAACATACCCAAATTGCCGCCACTGCAGGTTGAGCCACTGAACCTGCCAGGGAAAAAATGTTTTTTAACAGGAATTCCAATTTTTTATCAGTTGGATCCCTAAGCATTTGTGCATTTGTCAACCGGAAAAGTCAGTCAAATTTTTATTCACAGAGGATATAGCAGTTTCAATTGCTGGTATACTCCACATCTTAGTAAATTTTTCCTCCATAGGATAAAGTATTAAGCAATTTTTCCCTCCTAAAAAGTTTTCATCTGGGTGATTCCACTCAGAATACATAAGCTTTTCTAGTAATCAATGGACAGGAAAGGCACACAAGGCTTGAGGAGGCTTTAGTGAACTTCAGCCTCTTTAGGGCTCTTCAACCGACTCCGTTAAGGGTAGCTTAAATGTGGAGCGGACCATTTCATTAAGAAAATGTACCAGCAACTTCTCAGCATGTGAACCTGAAGATCCTTCCCCACTTGACTATTCGGAAGAGGAATCATCAGCCTGTTCACGGTCCCCTGAGGGGGATTCATCTCCCCCCCCCCCACAGTTCCTCCGTTTGGGGATCCTAGGTGGTAGAAGGGGGCCGCATGCATTTTCTTCCACTCTGTGAAGACGTGATTAAAGCCACTAATCTTTTCTCTAAATAGCTGAGGAGAAAACCTGCTCAAACCTGCTTATGCCTCGTTTCCACTGAGCGGATCGGTTCGATTCGGTACGGTACGCTATTTTGGGTGTTTCCATTATGAAAGCGGCCCATACAACCGAACCGTACCGCTCCATTCAGGGTCCTGCTTCAGATGTGGGGCCATAGAAAATGGAACAGTTCGGTTAGGGCGGAGTTACGATACATTCCACTGATTGGCTGACAGAAAACCCTCTGCTGTGCTATGCTGAGGCATTTTTTTCTAAACCCTGTATGGCCCCTTGTGGTCCCACTTGCAGTGGAAACGCTCATCAGAATAAACCCGGACCATTCAAACTGTAGCGACCCGAACCGATCCACTCAGTGGAAACGAGGCATTATATAGGCAGGGGCTGAAGTGTCGGAAGCAATTGCAGCCCCTGATGACCCTGATGGCTCACTCTGATCAGCCTCCTTAGTATGGTATGGTGTTGCAGAGGGAGGGTCCTTAGGACCTGAGGGCGGCCCCTTTGTGTCCTTGGTCTTTGCAGCATTTGAACCACCTCATGTGGTCATAGTGCCGAGCACAACGCAGAGGTACCACCAAAAAAATGCACCCACTGCTGAGCAATAGTCCAGCAACTGCCGCTGCTATTAAGCTCAGCCTGATGCTTAAAGTAAATGTGCCTGGGAATGCCTGTGTCACCAACTCACATGCCCGTCTGCTCTGTGTCCCTCCTAGCTGTATGCACCTGAAAAAGGTGCATTTTATAGCTATGCAGCCCGCATTGTGAACGCTCAATTCGCATCAATGCCACTAAGCCCCCCCCCTCCTTCCTCCGACCCCCCACCGCGCCCACCCCCTCATCTATTTTAAAATAGAGGATTTTCCGTGCGATTGGGCTCCGATCCTGCCCGAATGCATGGAGGAGGGCTGGGGGAGGAGGAGGGCTGCCGAAGGGGGACCGCTGTAATGGCGGCGGAAGCGGTGCAGAACACCGCCGTGTAGCGTCATGCTCCCCCTGCCTGGAGGAAGCTATCCATGTGGGGGGACATTCCCGGGAGAAGAAAACACCCCTTTCCCATGACTTTACCTGGAGCTTTGGGCCGGAGAAGCGTGCAACCTGAGGCACAGTGGCGAGACTGACAAGCATGGAACAGATGTGTGCTCTTGACAGCCCCCGGTGGCGACTTTAGGCATAGCAACATTTACTTTAAAGGATAAAACCCACAAGAATTAGAAAAATTCCTCAGGAATCTCCCTTACCTTATCCAGCTCTCATGGTGGGCTCCGTTAGAAAACCTTCAGGGACTGAGGCCCCCCCTTTTTATCGGGGGATCCACAGCCCTGGGCCTGTAAAAAGCACCCCGCCAGGAATTTGGCTGAAAAAAACAAATACTGGATCCCGGGGCCCAGCTCTCTAAAAAGAGAAGCAATACAGGTAAAACCTTGTTTCTTCGGTCACGAGGCCCTTGTACCATTCAATATGGCCTGGAAAAGACACTTTGAATGGATCCGGTTGCATGGCTTGCCCCAGTAAGTATGATTCCAGCAGAGCTCAGCACAGCACATCTTTACTCGTGACCAACACCTAAGACACTGGTGAAAAAACTGAGGTATTCCCGGTAAAGGGGAGGGGTTATACAGAGGTCCCTCCCCTCTTTCTGGTTACACATGTATTGCTTTGCTACAAAACTGAGGTACTTCCGGTAAGGGGAGGGGTTATATGGGGAATTGAATTTCCTGTTTAGGGTGTGCCAGTGTCCATCATCTAAAGGTGCCATATAAACCAGACAGTAATTACTGTGGCTCTGTGTCCCGTAATGTACGATAAAGAAAACTACTGCAAGATTTTCAGTATTTTTAGCAGCTGGTTAAACAAGGGTCACCAAAAAGCTTGAATGCCAAATTTGAGGTTTTGCATTTACTGAAAATGCCGATTTGTTTTAACCTCAGATTCTCCTCAGATCCCCAGAGATGACTTTTTTCAACAAAATGGAGTTACACATAATTTAGCTTAATACAATTCATAAACAACAACTAAAGAAGGGAGTACAAATGAAATATTTGGGAAAGAAAGAAGGTCACCTTTTCATTTAACATGTCGGGGTGCTCGGTAAGCCAGACGGACAGGCACTGAAAAGCAGCCACAATCATTGAGTGGAGATCCCGCGAGTGATGTGGAGCTGGCCGCGAGCACTGATACACTATATACAAACATATTGAGCTCACTGCCCTCTTCCTGTCTGCAGAGTCGATGTTCACCTTCACCTGGCAAAAGAGGAGCACAATGACTTAATTGGTGTAGTTCTAAACACAAGCTCTGCACCTGAAACCAAGTTAAAGGAGACGTATGGGGTTATGAAAAAAAACAAACCTTCATACTCACCGATGCGATGCTGCAGCTGTATCATGTCAGCCATGTAACCGAGAACTGAGTGATCACATGACCACTGTCAATCACTGCTCTAATCTCTGCTCCTCTAGTGCTCACTAGAGCGCCTGCATGGATAGGGGGCAGTCACAACTGGCTCTGGCTGTCAGCCACATGCTGAGGGGCAGGGCCAGCTGTCAACCAGGCAGCCAAGTGGGTCCACACAAAAATGTTGGGATCTTTCCAGAGCTTGGAGCGCCCAGGCCCAGTTAGCCGACAGTGGACAATAGCCTGCTATCAGCTGACTCTGGGTCACACAAGAGAAGTATGGCTAAAACCTTTGACCATACTATTAAATGTGACCCTAAATGTGAGGTCCTAAAAAATACAGCAGCTGCCATTATTAAATTATTTTTAAAGGTACACAGTCTTGAGATGCTTTGTAAGATTCACTGACCTGGAACAGGCAGGCAGCCAGTGAAGTCTGAAAAGTTTAAAGCCCTGTCCTGCCTTCTAATTTCAGGTCCATGTCCTACTCTGGATGACAGACCCAGAACCTATACTTTTAAAGGATAACTAAAATAAAAAAAATGTAATATATTGCAGTTCACCATTTCTTCGATGTGAATACTAAATCAACTCTCTTTTTTCAGAAAAAAAATCATATTTTTTTTAGCAAGTACAGAAACATAAAATATTTTTCATAGAACAACACAGGAAGATTTCACCTTCGGGTTATACTGCCGCCTACAGGAGTTTTCGATGTTGGCAAATAAAAAAAATAAAAACCTGTAGGCCAGTCTAGGATTACCACTACCGGTGCCAGTGCGTCTGTTTGGTAGCAGAGCATGATCATAAACACAAAAGGGGTGGGACCAGAGTCCCTCAATGAAAAGGATTTTGGGGGAAAAACAAAAATCTGATTCTCTCTCACCCACTGAAGGTCACAGGAAGTGTCCTTCGGGACATACAAAAGCAATCGAACTGAGGGGAGGGCAACACAGCAAAACAACTGCTAACAGGCCCAACATGCCCACCCGAAGCTGGCACCAGAGAGGGCTGCAACCAGGAGACCAGGTGATTGCCTAGCATAATGAACCAGGCTTTAACTAAAAGATAGACCTGACCAGAAAAGCACACGTTGAATGGGAGGGAAAAAACATTCTATAGGACCAAGCTTGAAAGCTGGCCTATTAATCCATCCAGAAGGGTGGAACAAAATAACCTACCGAGATCAACAGGGAGTCAGTAACTGAGAAATACAGTGGGCATGGAAAGTATTCAGACCCCCTTAAATTTTTCACTCTTTGTTATATTGCAGCCATTTGCTAAAATCATTTAAGTTCATTTTTTCCCTCATTAATGTACACACAGCACCCCATATTGACAGAAAAACACAGAATTGTTGACATTTTTGCAGATTTATTAAAAAAGAAAAACTGAAATATCACATGGTCCTAAGTATTCAGACCCTTTGCTCAGTATTTAGTAGAAGCACCCTTTTGATCTAATACAGCCACGAGTCTTTTTGGGAAAGATGCAACAAGTTTTTCACACCTGGATTTGGGGATCCTCTTCTATTCCTCCTTGCAGATCCTCTCCAGTTCTGTCAGGTTGGATGGTAAACGTTAGTGGACAGCCATTTTTAGGTCTCCCCAGAGATGTTCAATTGGGTTTAAGTCAGGGCTCTGGCTGGGCCATTCAAGAATAGTCACGGGAGTTGTTGTGTGCTTAGGGTCATTGTCTTGTTGGAAGGTAAACCTTCGGCCCAGTCTGAGGTCCTGAGCACTCTGGAGAAGGTTTTCATCCAGGATATCCCTGTACTTGGCCGCATTAATCTTTCCCTTGATTGCAACCAGTCGTCCTGTCCCTGCAGCTGAAAAACATCCCCGCAGCATGATGCTGCCACCACCATGCTTCACTGTTGGGACTGTATTGGACAGGTGATGAGCAGTGCCTGGTTTTCTCCACACATACCACGTAGAATTAAGGCCAAAAAGTTCTATCTTGGTCTCATCAGACCAAAGAATCTTATTTCTCACCATCTTGGAGTCCTTCAGCTGTTTTCTAGCAAACTCCATGCAGGCTCTCATGTGTCTTGCACTGAGGAGAGGCTTCCGTCGGGCCACTCTGCCATAAAACCCTGACTGGTGGAGGGCTGCAGTGATGGTTGACTTTCTACAACTTTCTCCCATCTCCCGACTGCATCTCTGGAGCTCAGCCACCGTGATCTTTGGGTTCTTCTTTACCTCTCTCACCAAGGCTCTTCTCCCCCGACAGCTCAGTTTGGCTGGACAGCCAGCTCTAGGAAGGGTTCTGGTCGTCCCAAACGTCTTCCATTTAAGGATTATGGAGGCCACTGTGCTCTTAGGAACCTTAAGTGCCGCAAAATTTTTTTTGTAACCTTGGCCAGATCTGTGCCTTGCCACAATTTTGTCTGAGCTCTTCAGGCAGTTCCTTTGACCTCATGATTCTCATCTGCTCTGACATGCACTGTGAGCTGTAAGGTCTTATATACACAGGTGTGTGGCTTTCCTAATCAAGTCCAATCAGTATAATCAAACACAGCTGGACTTAAATGAAGGTGTAGAACCATCTCAAGGATGATCAGAAGAAATGGACAGCACCTGAGTTAAATATATGAGTGTCACAGCAAAGGGTCTGAATACTTAGGACCATGTGATATTTCAGTTTTTCTTTTTTAATAAATCTGCACAAATGTCAACAATTCTGTGTTTTTCTGTCAATATGGGGTGCTGTGTGTACATTAATGAGGAAAAAATGAACTTAAATGAATTTAGCAAATAGCTGCAATATAACAAAGAGTGAAAAATTTAAGGGGGTCTGAATACTTTCCGTTCCTACTGTAGAGGTTAATGGCCTGAACCATGGACAAAAAAGAAGAGAAGCTCTCTCTGGCTCAAGGAAAATTATGTCCTAGTTGTGGGAAAGTAAGAACCATTATCCTAGGCCAGAAGAAATATCTAGGCCTCTTATCTGGCATACAGTATATCACAGAGGCGCTCACTACCAAAAAAAATTCCCTGAGGTTGAATTATAGTAATATCACTACCAAGTAGTGTAACTGTAGTTCCTGAGCAAAGAAGCAAGCTTCGATCCCACAGAGTCACAATCTACAAATGAGAAATGGCACATAAGAACTGCCCATACAAGGATTAAGGCGAGGAATAGAAAATTTGGGAACAAACTGGGACAAAGTGCAGGAAGGATCCGCTGCTGCAGTGGAGAGATGTTTGAGGAATATTGACCATTCTGCCATGGTTTGAAAAATAAAGTCAAAGTCACAGTCAGAATAAGGCGAAGGGCAGGGTTCCGCCAGCAACAGCTAGATCCTAAAGAGGCATTCCAACTGCTAAGTACAATCCTTGCACGTAGGAGCTGCAACTGCCCTTGTGGTTCCTCTATTAAGGAAAACCACTGTCAGATCCACAGTGAGTGTAGACCACCATTTAACAAAATTCTTTTCAAAAGGGACCAAGTCCAGCAAGAGCATGAGGGATGTTAAGGGCACATCGGAGTGTTTCCAAAACTTAGAGCATTTCCTACAAGAGAAGGTGTAAAAGGAAGGTCTTTGCAGATATATGAAAAGACTAAGACCGCAGACAGCAGGCTGATCTTCCAGATTCAGAGTAGTGCATACCGCATCAATTCTAGAGTAATAGCAGAAGATAATCCCATCAGGTAGAGACTGGAGTTACTTTGAATCAGAATTAGTCACTGGGACGATGAGTGGGCAGATCAGCAATGGAATCTACGGGCATGCACTTAAAGCCTCTGTGGTCGCAAAGTCTTGCCTAACTGTAATCAGAGAAAGGGCCTGTGGTTAGGCAATGGCTCTGGTCCTGGAAATCATTCCATGGCTAAATTGTTACAAGAAAGTCTAGAAACTGCTTTATGTGGAACACAGTTCTTGAAGGTCACTTTCAGGCTAGCCCTAAAAAGTCCAGTCCATCGGAGTCCAGTGTGGGCACTCCAAAAGCCAGGCTGAGAATAGGCTGCACCACAAAGGAACAATCATAGTGACTAGCAGAGATGTAAATAAGAATTTTGATTTCAGAAAAATAAACTAACAAAAAAATGCTAGCAAAAAACTAGGTTAGACTTTTCCCAGCAGAGCCAAATAAAATTTGCCCATCCTCCTCAGACAATAGCAAAAGTTTGCCACTGTCCAATCTACCTGTAGTTGGCAGCATAACCCGAAGGTAAAGATTTCCTGTTGATCCTGGAAGAAATGCAGTGTACTTGTCACTTCCTGTGAGCTCATCAGAAAGCACATGCAACTTTATCTATCGTCTGTGATCAATCCCATCAGATCTAATGTAATGAAGATTAACAACACAGACATGTTTGAAGTCCAGCCTGGGTGACAACCAAAGTTCCTACCACTGATATCTGCAGCAGCTTTGATTACATCCTGCTTTGCGCAAATGATGAGCTTTTCCAATTTGCCTCTCGCACATTGCTCTTGGCCATCGAGGCTTCCTTTCTTAATAGGCCAACAGGAATAGGTGAGGGTGGGAAGAACCATGCAAGTTTTAAAATCACCCTAAAGCAGGATAACTGCTTGGCGGAACAGCCCAGGATTTGGGTGAAGCAAGGTACTGGTTATAAAGTGTCTTTCAGTGCCAGATCAAAGCTTTATCCATGACAGATGTCATGGCAGGTTGCCTTAAAAAAATAAAATAAAAAAAAAATTATATATATATATATATATATATATATATATATATATATATATATATATATATATATATATATATATACACACACACACACACACACACACACAGGTTTTTAGGTTAATTTCAAGATGTTTATTGTAGCAATTACAGATACTGACCTTGGCGAGTCCGGACAGCAGCTCCAGGGCAGCCAATGAGATGCTCATGTCTGGCCTCCATTGTGCGTTGAGTCTTTGGGTGACCAGGTGGATGCTGCGCATGAGTAGACCGGCAGCTGTATCTGTATGAAGAGCTAGGATGTAACCGCAGAACCAGTGCAAAGCCAGGGAGGGAAAACAACCGCTCGTTAGTAACAGGAAGCGGACAGCCCAGGAGCAGGGCGCAGCCACAGAGCACAGAGACTACAAACCGGGAACAATTAACATTTCCACTCCCCAAAAGACGACACAAGCTGAGGTTAAATCATTCCACAATCAGATATATGGGCATGTTAATTCACAGCAGACACATTACGAAGAGACACAAAATATCAGCACTAAGCGTAGCTGCTATTTCCCTAATACCACCAATCAGATCCAGCTCTGCACTGGAAAACATCTGGAAGTGAAAGCTAGTACATGATTGGTGACTGCGGGAAATAACATTTAATTACTCAAACTATTAAAATAAGTATTGCACACTAAACATTTCATTTTTGTTGATGTTGGAAGAGTTTAAACTTTTAGCTGCCAATAGTACCGGAAAATTATAGTGGGACTAAAAATTTTAAATGACAAACTATGCAATTGGTTAATAGCTTTAACAAAATAATGTATTTTTCTGTAAAAAAACTGATTTGCTTTCTAGATTCACCAGGGGAAAATAACAGAAAGCAAGCCTAAAAAAAGAGAAATGCAGTCAAGCCATCACACCACAAGAAGTGGTGGGCTGCAGTACAAAAAAAATAAATAAAAGTTTGCTTTTTGGTTTAATACTGCTTTAATTATGTAGATTGTTTTGCATGTTGACAAGCACAGGGTGGAGAAAAAAATGGAAATCATCTGTCTTTCATAGCAGAGTACAGTCTGGCACTAATGTGGGTCTAAGCCACACAAATGGTGTTACTGAAGAGTTTGACCAAGGACCGCAAAGGGGGCTAAATCATAGCATCTACTACACCATGATTAAGCCTCTGGGTGGGTGATGCACATCAGAGCTGATGACCATTGTGGAGTGTCCATTTCCATAAAAAAAAGTTAGTTGAAACACCAATTTTTATGTGGCTGTGTATGGCCATATTACTACGGTGAACATTGGTTGCTTTGCCCAAGATGGGTCAACCAGAGATACTCTACAGTGGTCAGGAAATGCCTACAGTCCTTGCCAATCCAACCATAATCTTCCAGATTGGGTGGTCAGCAAGTTATCTCCATAAGCAGAGGTTAGAAAGGTGCAAATGTTCCAGAAGCACATTTGAGAGGCAAAACTTTGATAAAGAATGTTGATAATAACCTCAATTTCCCCATTGTTATTATGGTTTCAACTATTGTTCTATAACTTGACGGGCAAAGTGACAATGTTTCTGTAAATGGTCAACCCCTTTTATTCACCCTGCCTGCGCTCCATCTCAGCTCCTTTCTCCATCCCAGCCAGCGGCTTATACCGCCATAACCATGGCATCGGCGACCCAGGAGAGAAGTGAAGTCACCACGTCTTATGCAACAACAGTGCTCAGGCCTATTCTTGATTGCTAGGTCCAAGCACTATCACAGGAGAGCAGGTCACATGCTCTGCCATACCCTGAAGAGCTGGTTAGTGTTCATGGAGGAAGGACAGCTAGGCAGTGCAAGCATAGGAGAGGGCAGTTGTGTTCTACAGAGAAACAGTCACTTTGCACTGCATGGGCAAGGTGACTGTCTCTAATTCACATTTGTGTACTATCCTTCCCATTGGATACTGGCCCTCTGATATTTACTGTCACAAGCTACCTCAGATGAAAGGACACCACATATAAATGTAACTAGCCTAGTAGTGTACTTTCATTGTGCTCATTATGGTCAATTTCTTCTTTCAATTATGAACGTTATAATACTCCTTTGTTACATGTATTTCATTTTAGTGCAAGATTTGCTTGTGCCACCTATCATTTGCCATGCTTTTTCACTTGCTTAATTTTATATGGTTTCTCAACGCTTTTCTTTGTTGAAAGGATAACAAGTCTGCTGTCAATTAACATTTGTATTTGCATTATGACTAATGATGATAGAAACCCATGCAACACACATTCTGATAATGTAAAAAAGAAATGGATTACATATTAAATGAACTTCAGTGACCTGTTATTGTTAGTTGTTAATTTGTATCTGGAAATTACTAAGTGGATTGGGTATACCAAGGAGAGAGTTAAAGGAATTACAATAATGATAGCTGGTTGGATTGGTACCTGGATATCCTATGGGAAAGACAACAGTAAAAAGAATCAGGGTTATTTAATCCTTTCAGGGACCCTGCAATAAGCAAAACTTGATATCCTTCTTATAATGCACTCTACTTGATTTGTTGTAGCCGTATTAGTGCAATTGTGACAGAGAAAATTGAGTGCTGTCCGTGATACTTTTTTTATTTGCACTAACATACAATTTTTCAGGACAAGCTTTCGGGGTATGTCCCCTTCTTTAAGGTACTGCTTGGACCTTGAAGGGGACATACCCCGAAAGCTTGTCCTGAAAAATTGTATGTTAGTGCAAATAAAAAAAGTATCACGGACAGTACTCAATTTTCTCTATAATGCACTCTGTAATAGTAAGTCAGGGGGCTTCTCGGGAATTGGCATAAGATAATGAAAATCTATAGAGGGTTGTGATCCAAAATGTCAGTGCAAATAAGTGCATCTGTATAGATAAAACATTGCCCAATTTACCTTGATTTCTGAAGACAGAAGCTGACAGCTCCGATAGAGAGGCCTTGTTTTAGGTTTTAGTTTTTAAGAAAGAGCTGCAGGAGGTAGAGACCTAAATCATGTGTTTACATTGTTATGGCAACACCTTTAAAACAAAATCGTGGACCACTCATCACACACTTCTTTGCTGCAGTATGGCGGTTTGCTCTTCATCTGCCCCTCTTCTTATAAGCAGCAGAGAACCTAATCTTACTATTGTATAGATCTGAATTGCTCTATTGATGGCCTTTGGAGGACGTAGGTCCTGGCCATAGCATATGTTTACGTGCAACTGTGCTAAACCACCAGCAGACATCAAACATTGCAACCTAGGAGTCCCCCCAAACCTGGAGCACTCAAGAAATATCCACTGCTGAGCTGGCAAAGCTAAGCTCTGATACCTCTACTGCATTCTGTAACTGTTTCCTCAATGTGATATATAGCCTTATAGTGAGAAACAGGGTGGGTGTGTGTGTAAGCATGACTTCCCTAAGTCAGGCCAGCATTTACCTATCACAGCACACTGGTTTAAACCTGTGGATCACAGGAGTGAAGTTCGTTCTGCACTTCTGTGACCTGTTTTCAGCAGCCTGAAGTCCGCTGTCTGCTGACATCACAGAGCTGATCCAGGCTCGGGCATGATTGCGACAATGGAGTCGGGATCCGCCTACATGCCTGGACTGGTACCGGGCTCAGACTCTCAACGAGCCGCTGAGAGTCTGAGCCGGCCGCTCCCCCCCCTCTCCACAGCCCAGCGCTCCAGTGAGCGTGGGGAGCGTGAGATCAGAGAGCCAATGACTGATAGTCACCAGCTCTTTGCTTGGGGAACTGTGAGAGCCGAGTGATCTGCGGTGTTAGAGGCACCGGGGGGACTAAATTATTTACTAAAACTGGAGAGTGCAAAATCTGCAACCGCTCTGCATAGAAACCATCAGCTTCCAGGTTTTATTGACAAAGCTTAATTGAACAATGGCACCGGGGGGATGTTTTCCTTTGTTTAGTTTGGCGTATGTAACCACCTGTATTATTTTGTATTTCACAGTATATTGTACTGTTATGTCTTGCTTTTCTTCAATATACTATTCGCCTTTTTGGTAAATCTCCCCTGTTGTCTTTTTAAAGGCTGCAAGAATGCTCTAGATACTATGTTAAATCAAAGTATCTCTAGGTGCTGCTGGCAGTTGAATACATTTAGAAAGGGTAGAGATGTACTAAATACTAAAAGAAAAACTCTTGGTGCAGGTCATGTGAAAAAAAATAATGGTGAATGGAGCATGCCAGCCAAAAGTGCTGATTGCATTGAGCTACATTTCATAAATGCATTAGCTAAGAACATTTTTTTCTTTCGTGGTCAATGTATTATGGAGCTACAAAAGGTTCTTAAACTTATGGACAAGACATCAAAGCATACACAGCACTAATACATTTAACACAACAATACATCCATGCTATGTTATTGCCAACTACAGTAGGCAAACTAATAATTGATATCATGCAACGACCCATTAGCAAAGCAAATGTCCACATATGATGCAACTAATACATCACTGTGATTACCTTGTTTTAATATATACATTTGCTGAATTAGAATTTTTTTGGGCTACTTACTATGAATTCAAAAATTAAACCTAATTTCCAGAGGATTATAATGCTGACCACACAGCACAGGTCATGCCTTGCCTTACCCCCAGACCTTCATTACGTTTACCACATTGCCCTTTTATCGTCATGTCTAGCTTCCTGTTCTTAGAAGCGATTGTTAATATTGATATGGGTAAGTCTGACTTTGTAGGTATGTCCCACCTCTGCAATGAGACCACTGCTTGCACACAGGGAGCCAGGGTTCCGTTTTGCAACATGCTGGCAGGGAACAGGCTTTTCTACAGCTGTCCATATTTTAGAAGAAAAAACTAACAAATTGAAAGGTTTGTCTTTATGGAATTAAAAGTAGGACTGAACTGGGCTTTAATGGCTTGCTTAACGCACCTTAACTACCTAAAGTCCGCCCTATAACAGTTTTTCTACTACAGGTTGGCACCTCTGCGCCGGATCATGTATATATACATGATCCGACATTTTCAGGTAGGAGGTGAGCATGAGCGCCACTGGGGGCTCGCTCCCGCAGTGATTACACAAAACGGGAACCTATTGGCAGGTATAGTGGACTCTATGTCCACCGTCACCCGCTGATCATCCTGCAGAGAGACAGAACGACGGTCTGCCTATGTAAACCAGGCAGATCGCCATTCTGACAGGAGGGAAGAGATGAAATTTTTGTCCCTGCAAAGCAAGGAATAAAATCCATCTCCCCCCCTAGTAAAAGCAACTCCCAGAGTGTAGTGAAACACTGGTTAGGCACACAGTTAACCCCAGCCAGTATGAGTACAGCGACAGTGCATATTTTTTTAGAACTGATCACTGTATTAGTGTCACTGGTCCCCAAAAACTGTCAGTGTCCGAATGTCCACCGCAATATCACAGCCCCGCTGATCACCGCCATTATTAGTAATAAATAAAAATATCCATTGTTTGTAGACGCTATAACTTTTGCACAAACCAATCAATATACGCTTTGCAGTATTTTTCGTTACCAAAAATATGTAGCAGAATACATATTGGCCTACATTTATAAAGACATTTGATTTTTTCAAATTTTATTATTGGATATGTTTTATAGTAGAAAATTTAAAAAAAAAAAAAAAAAAAAAAAAAAAAAACATGTTTTTTTTTTTCTTTAAAAATTGTCAGTCTTTTTTGTTTTTGTTTATAGCGCATAAAAAATGAGATGTGATCACATACCACCAAAAGAAAGCTCTATTAGTGGAAAAAAAAAAAAACACATTTTAATTGGGTACAGCATCACATGACCGCGCAATTCTGAGTACCATATCGCAAAAAATGGCCTGGACATGAAGAGGGGTAAATCTTCTGGAGGTAAACTGGTTTAAAAGTAACCACAGGGACAACTCCTTTTCTATTCTTTAAAGCCCAGCCCTCACAGCATTCTTCTTTTCTGGCTTCTAAGAGAATCTAATTGCTCTACTGTGATTTGACAATATTATCCTCTATGCCAACATCAAAGTGGACACTAAATGATCAATTATAGCGTAACATAACTGACAGAACTAAAATGTATAAGATAGAGAGAAGCTGCTATAGCTGCCCTTGCATGATACTTTAGTTCGCTTAGTCACCAAGACACATCATTCATTCCCAATTCTCCTCTTACGGGACCAAATCTTACCATAGTCCCGCATGAGTACTTGTGCTGGCCTCTCACTGTCTGGTGTAGTGGGCTCAGTGCTGCCTCCGCTGGCTGTGCTGATGCCGCTGTTTGTTCTGCTGTGGCTTTTCATCTGATTATTTTCAATCTAAATACCATAAACAGAAAATTACCAATAAAAAACTTCTAGAACAGTAAAGTGGCATCTATGAGAAATATACAGTATATCAGCTTCAAAGGGTGACAAAATGTATCATAGCAGGATCCCTGTACCCACATTTACCTCTCCCGCTTACACCAGCTTGCGGGAATCTATTAATCGCCACAGCCCAGTAGGCCATCTACATGAAGTTTCTCTGCTGCTCTGCCTTCAGGGATGGGTGAAATAAAACTCCACGTGCATTTGTTTCAGCATACAGCAATAGGACCTTTTATTTCTTTTTTTGCAATATTTCTTTTAACAGTGGAATATATACAGCACATTATACTTCCATGTGTTACTGAGGCTGTGGCACTTTCATCTCTGAACTGTGAACTCAAGTCTACATCATGGGGTCCCCAAACCCCCCAGGTCGTGGACTTGTCCTGGTCTGTGGCCTGCTGGGAGCCGGGGTGTGAGGGTGGCCAGTGGGCAAAGTGGGCCAGCACATCTTGCACTACCACCCTCCGACCACCAGAGGGTGCTCCTGACAGTTCTTCTCAGCGGTGCTACAAGAGTGAAGTCTGCGGTAACTCAATCGGTATTTACACTGGCTCCAGTGTAGGAATCCCAACTGCAGCAGTTCATCAAGGCTCCCATCCATCCTGCACTCCAGACCCTGGATCCTGAACATCTTCTCCTGGAAGATGGTATGTGACATGCCTTTGTTCACAGAGTGCTTGTGAGTGTGTTTTTAATTATTTCACAATAAAACTAACTACTACGGTATACTGTTGCCTGGCGCCCCTATCTTTCACCTCTCTTTTGCAGGCACTGGGTTCCCAGCCTGGACAAGGAGCTAGCCTTTAGCAGTCAGCCAGTAGTTAGCTGATGATTTTTTAATTAGAGTCTGCCAATACCTCCTGGTGCATTGATATCACCCTTTTATGTGTTCATTTTATACTCTTTATTCTGTTCTTTTCACTTGATTACAAGTTACCAGAGTATCTTTTTCATGCTGCTGTACTTGAACTATCTAAACAAACTTTTAAAGATAGATATATTTCATAGCTCTACTACGACCACAGGCTGTGACCCGTCCAGGGAGGGGTTGACTATCGCATGGCCGGTCCCTGGGGCTGGAGAGGTTGGGGAACGCTGGTCTACATAACTGCTTGGAGCTGGCATATCCATATTTAAACTGTACTATTGAAATGCATATGTGATTATATGGCGCATATAGAGCCAATACTGTTTATGTGACTGTTCTATACTGATCTGTAAGATGAGCACATGGTGCACAAGGGACCCCAGAAACCTGTATATAGTTTATGAAGTGGTAACGCACAGAATGATCATGGGGTTTCATAGGACCCATCAAGCAAAACAGCTGTTTTCATTGAGTTAGCTTTAAAGAGAACCTGTCAAAGTGGGGACGTTGGCTGCCCCTGCCATCTTCTTTTTTACTGTGTAGTAGCGCTCATCAAGAGACAGGGATTCTTCTAAGTTTCCATTAGGGAATTAGAGACAGTTTAACATTTTCCAAAATATGGTTTAATAATGAAAAGATTAAAATGGTGTAAATAAAATATCCCCCCCCCCCACCCAAAAAAAAAAGGTATGACAAATAAACAAAGACAACAATGCACCAGCAAGACAAAAGGGAGAAAAATGAAAATACCGTATTTATTGGAATATAACACGCACTTTTTTCCCCCTGAAAATGGGGGGCAAATCATGGATGTGTCTTATATGCCGATAGTGTACCTTTGGAGGGGAAGGAGGGAGACACATGCCACCGGAAATTCACAGAGCCATCATCTCCTGTATAATCGTCTCTCACTCGGCTCTGATATCACTTACACAGCCCCGCCTCCACCACAGAACCAGTGTTCTGTCAATCACAGTAGCTGATCCAATGCCGATGGCGGAGGCGGGACTGTGTATGTGACTGCCGACTGAGAGTCGAGTAAACAGGAGATGACGGCTCGGTGATTTCCTGCATGAGAGATGGTTAAACTGCAGATGGGCATCAGACTGCATTGATGGGAGATGGGCGCAGATCAGGCTGCAAATGGGCGCAGATCAGGCTGCATTGAGGCTGCAGATGGGCACAGATCAGGCTGCATTGAGGCTGCAGATGGGCACAGATCAGGCTGCATTGAGGCTGCAGATGGGCACATACCAGGCTGCACTGAGGCTGCTGATGGGGTCATTGTTATGATTAATCAGGATTTCACTACAGGTCAGGTCACCGAGCTTCACACATTAGTATAGACACAGGACACGTTCTCGCAATTGCAGGCGCTAATTACAATTAACAATACAAACAGTGATCTACCCCCCTCCTCAGCCTAGTAGGCAACAAACTATAGTAGGAGTAGACTGTCCGGCTCCTACCCAGTTCTAGAGGCCAATGTGATCAGCTCTCTCAACTAACATTTTGAGTTCAGAATCAAACAAACCAAGAATAGTTTTTACATATATCCTGGGAGATGTTGTGGATAAATATTACTGTCCCATTTTAGGTAATCCAAGATATATTTTCTCAGTCACCCTGTGCCAGGATGGCACAGGGTGACTTAGACATAAGAGGTGCACGGGGAGCTGAAACATGGGTTTTCCAACCTTTCCAAGGGATTCTTGGTTCCACGGGCCCTCCTGTCACACAAACATACCAAGACATGGCCGTCCACCTAAACTGACAGGACGGGCAGGGAGAGCATTAATCAGAAATGCAGCCAAGATGCCCATGGTAACTCTGGAGGAGCTGCAGAGTTTCACAGCTCAAGTGGGATCTGTCCACAGGACAACTATTAGTTGTGCACTCCACAAATTTGGCCTTTATGGAAGAGTGGCAAGAAGAAAGCCATTGCTGAAAGAAAGCCATAAGAAGTCCCATTTGCAGTTTGGGAGAAGCCATGTGGAGGACACAGCAAACATGTGGAAGTAGCTGCTCTGGCCTAAAAGCAAAACGCCATGTGCAGTGTAAGTTTTTCACCACATCACCCCGAACACACCATCCCCAGCGTTAAACATTGTGCTGGCAGCATCATGTTGTGGGGATGCTTTTCTTCAGCAGGGACAGGGAAGCTGGTCAGAGTTGATGGGAAGATGGATGGAGCCAAATACAGTGCAATCTTATAAGAAAACCTGTAAGAGTCTGCAAAATACTCGAGACTGGGGCAGAGGTTCACCTTCCAGCAGGACAACGATCCTAAACATACAGCCAGAGCTACAACGGCATGGTTTAGATCAAAGCATATACATGTGTTAGAACAGCCCAATCAAAGTTCAATTCAATTGAAATTCAATTGAAAAATGGGCAAAAAATGTCACTCTCTGGATGTGCAAAGCTGGTAGAGACATACCCAAAAAGACTTGCAGCTGTAATTGCAGAGAAAGGTGGTTCTACAGAGTATTGACTCAGGGGGCTGAATACAAATGCATCCCACACTTTTAACATATTTGTAAAAAAACAAATGTTGAAAACCATATATATATATATATATATATATATATATATATATATATATATATATATATATATATATATATATATATATATATATATATATATATATATATATATATATATATATATATATATATATATATATAATATGTATTGTATCTATATATATTATATATGCTGTCTGTTACATATTTCCTCCCCATCTTCCTTCTACTGAAACTATTGTTATGGGGACAGTAAGAGAGGGGTAAGGTTTCTCTAGCAACAAAGCAACACAACTAGGTTACCCTCCTCTATTTGACAGTAAAGGAGCAGCAAATGAGGAGATCATCTTTCTGCTCTCAGGCAGGTTACTTGTCAGCACTGTACATTTGGTGCATTATATTGCAGTATATTGTAGTGCATCCGTGGATCCGTGGAGTGTGTCTGTGTAGTGCGAGTATTCAAATTAAAGTGCACCAAATACCTCTTTACATTGATTAAAGTGCATCTACGTACAGATTTCAACTTCTTTACAATTGCTTATAAGCACCGCCCCCTCCCTCCCAATAATGTCTGGGAGGACAACAGGGAGAGGCAGACGTTCCCATGGCACTGTAAGGGGGCCAGCAACAAATGTGTCCACAGGCAAAGGTGGACGTGCTGGTCAGTCCTCAGGCAGGGCATCATTTCCTCTGTTTAGTGAGTTTGCCAATGCTATCCAGCCACAGCATGCAGAGGAGGTGGTGGACAGGCTTACTAAACCTTCCTCATCCTCTGTCACACAAGCAGAGACAAGTGTGCATTCCCCTGCAGTTGCCAGAGTGGATAAACCTGCCTCCTCGTCGACATTTATTCCTGCCATAGCCCCAACATCAGCCATTGAGGAGTCAGCTGAGTTATTTGACCACAGCGTCAGCCACTTGCACCTTGATGATGCCCAGCCCTTGTTGGATTCAGATGTTGGTTCTGAGGATGAGAGGAACATGAGCCTAGAGAGAAGGAGGAAACTGAAGGTGAGGCAATACAACCCCAAGGAGGCCAACATCAAGAAAGAGTAGAGAGCAGCCACCCTATTCCATCACATTCTGCAGCTGTTATCTCCCGGCCCACTCCCGAAGCTCAGCTGTCTGGGCTTTTTTCAGCACATCTGCAGCAGATCGCGATGTTGCTATCTGCAAACTGGGTCTCAGGCACATTAAATGTGGCAAAAACACCAACCATTTGGCTATCACATGCTTAACAAGGCATCCAACGTCCAACCACTCATTACCTCTCAGCAGCCTCCACTGACAGGGATGATGGTATAGCACAGGGTGTCCCAGGTCTTAGCAGCACATCTGCCAGCAGCACACCACCAGCTGTAGACTGTAGCCGACAAATTTCTCTACCCCATCTGCTGCAGCGGAAAAAAAAAAAAAAAAAAACAGTCCCTGCCACCCACATGCCCAACGTCTAAATGCAAGCTTGTCAAAGCTGTTGGCTGTCCATTTTCTGCCTTTCAGTCTGGTAGATTCTGCCCCCTTCCGTGAATTCACACAATGTGCTGTACCACAATGGCAGGTTCCCAGTTGCTACTACTAATCACGCAAGGCCGTTCCATCTCTCTACCATCACTTGGAAGGGAATTTTCTGGCATCGTTGGGCAAGGCAGTCAGCTGTAACATCCACCTTACTGCTGACACGTGGTCCAGCAAGCATGGGCAGGCACGATATATTTTGTTCCCAGCACACTGGGTAACGCTGCTTGCAACTCGAAAGGATGCAGGACAGGGCTTGGTGCTGCAGCTTGTTGTGCCCCCACGTCTCCATACAGCTGGTGGTGATGCCATACCTGTGAGCTCTACCCCCTCCTCCGCCACCTCCATGCCCTCCTGTGCAGAATTGTCCTATGAACATCAAGTACCCACTAAGTGTTCAAAGGGCTATTCCAAGAGTCAGGCTAAAAGCTGTCATGCAGGGCTTCAGCTGGTGTGTTTAGGGGACAGGAACCACACCGGAGCAGAGATTCTTGCAGCTCTGCAGGGACAGGCCCAGAGGTGGTTCACACCATGCCAGCTGGAGCCAGGAATGGTGGTGTGCGATAATGGCTCAAACCTCCTGTCCGCCCTTAGACAGGGAAAGTTGACACACGTGCCATGCCTGGCACTTGTCCTCAATTTGTTGGTGCAGCATTTCCTATACATACATAGGGTTGCAAGATGTGCTAAAGCTGGCCAGAAGAGTATGTAGCCATTTCAGGCAGTCATACACAGCCAGTGATTGGTTGGCTGAATATCAGTGTGAAATTCACCTGCCCGTAAACCGCCTGATTTGTGACATGCCCACTAGGTGGAACTCGACTTTGTCAATGCTGCAGCGGGTATACATGCAGCAGAGGGCCGTCAACGAGTACCTGTGCGAATACGGCACGACAGGCTCAGGCCGCCACTGCTTTTTTTCCCCACGCAAATGGCTGATCATTAAGGATGCATGCACTGTATTGTCACCATTTGAGGAGGCCACAAGGATGGTGAGCCGTGACAGTGCATGCATCAGTGACACAATCCATGTTGTGTTCCTGCTGGAGCAGACTCTGCGTGGCATTATGGACAGGGCACTGGAGGAAGAGCAGCAGGAGGAAGAGAAGAACTTCCTTTCCTCTCAAGGCCCACTTTATCCAGACACCATTATTCCTATGTCACTGAACACACAGGAGGAGAGAGGGGGGGAGGATTCTGGCACTTTTATAGGCTTCGAAGAAGAGGAAGACATGCGTCAATCTGTAAGTGATGGCTTTCCAACCCCAGGACCCTTGGGAGCAGTACGTGGCTGGGAGGAGGAAGTTCCAGATGATTTCATCCTGAGTGACCCCAAGGAGTCTGCTTCTCAAGCCTCGGCAAACTTGAGGTGCATGGGCAACCTCGTGCTTCAGAGCCTGCAAAAGGACCCAAGAATACGCGGCATAAAGGAGAAGGATGATTACTGGTTGGCAACCCTCCTTGACCACCGTTATAAGGGGAAGGTCTCAGAACTCATCCCGTCCTCATAGAGTGCAGAAGATAACATTTCTTGAGGACGCCTTAAAGAGGATTTTATTGAACATTTTTCCTGACTCCAGTAGGTCAATAGATGAGTGTTGGAGAAGCCGTCCGCCTAAGTGAGACATTTCGAAATTTTTTTAGTCCCCGCCGCCCAGGGCTGTCAGTTTTCACATCCCATCGGCAGCATTTGCATCACATGGTGGATGATTACCTCAGGGACAAAACAGAGATGGAGAGCTTTCCAGCTGACGATCCGCCGACTTACTGGGTCATGAGAATAGACCACTGTCCAGAACTTGCCCAGTAAGCTATTGAGTTGTTGGGCTGCCCTGCATCCAGCGTGCTTTCAGAACGGGCATTTAGTGCTGCAGGTAGTTCTGTTACTGATCATAGAGCGCGTCTGTCCACAGACTCCGTGGACTGTTTGACTTTTATAAAAATGAATCAGTCCTGGATTACCAGCTATGAAGCCCCTGATGCTGTTGTCACAGATTAAGTCTTTTTGGGATGTGGAATCTCTGCAGGACTTCAAGGCTGCCTAGCTTTGAGGGTGTTCAATCATTTCATCTGGATGAATGTTTTTGGTATAGGTTTCATGGGCACAATTAACACCCAAAGACCAATTTTTCAGCACCTGCTTGACAGGTGCATATCATTGCAATCTTTTGCAGCAAGGCCAATTCTTGTTTTTATATAGAGTACCTCTAGAGGGTTACAGTGGGAAGGCACCACCAACACCCAGAGACCAATTTTTACGCACCTGTTACTTCTATCCAAAGTGACACCAGAATGTATCCAAAAAATCTCAAATCTTGTTCACAGTGCACTACATTGTGGCCTCATCATACACACTGGCTCCCCAGCTGTCGCTGAGCAAAATAAAAAAACTCTTGCAGGGAAAATGTTATTTTTTCAGGCTTTATAAATTCAATTATTGCTTGAGTAGATTCTAGACATGGTACAGATCTGCCACTTTACAGGTAGACTAAGGAGACCCCTCAGGCACTATATTAGAAGGAATTTTACATTTTATGCTTTCATTTAAAAAAATAGGATTTTTTACAGCTTACCTGTAAAATCCTTTTCTTTTGATGTACATCACGGGACACAGAGCCTCAGTAATTACTGATGGGTTATATGGGTATCACAAGGTGATTGGACACTGGCCACACCCTAGACAGGAAGTTCAACCCCCTATATAACCCCTCCCCTTAATGGGGATACCTCAGTTTTGTAGCAAAGCAATATAAGTGTATTAGAAGAGGGACGGGACCTCTGTGTCCCGTGATGTACATCAAAAGAAAAGGATTTTACAGGTAAGCTGTTATAAAAAATCCTATTTTCTTTCTCGTACATCACGGGACACAGAGCCTCAGTAATTACTGATGGGACGTCCCAGAGCAATGCTATTTGAGGGGAGGGGACTACACAACTTAGGGTGTAATCAGACCTGAGGACCTCGTACTGCTGCCTGCAGCACACTAAGCCCAAAGGCGATATCCTCATGCCTTCCCACATCCACCTGATAAAATCTGGTGAATGTATGGACTGAAGACCAGGTTACGGCCTTGCAGATTTGAGCCATAGAGGCCCGGTGATGCACTGCCCAAGAGGCACTAATCGCCCTTGTGGAGTGTGCCCTGATTTGAAAAGGTGGAATTTTTTGTTTCAAACCGTAAGCCTGAATAATCATTTGTCGAATCCATTTAGAAAGGGTAGACTTTGACGCTACCTGCCCTCTATTGGGACCTTCTGGTAGTATGAACAAAACATCCGTTTTGCAAACTTGAGCAGTTGCTTCCAGATAGGCCTTGACTGCCCTTACTACATCCAAAGAATGTAGTGACCTTTCTTCCGTGGAACAGGGATCTGGAAAAAAGGAAGGCAGAACAATATCTTGATTTAGATGGAAATCTGAAACCACCTTTGGTAGAAAGCTAGGATGAGGGCGCAATACCACTCTATCCTTATGCATGATCAAATAAGGCTCTTTACAGGAAAGGGCTGCTAATTTTGATACTCTTCTAGCAGAAGAAATGGCTACCAGGAAAATTAACTTTCTTGTCAACAAGACCAAGGGAATCTGACGTATAGGTTCAAAAGGCTGTTTCTGTAAAACTGACAGAACCAAATTCAAGTCCCAGGGGTTTAGGGGTGCCTTAACCGGAGGATTAAAACGCGTCACCCCCAGCATAAAGCTTTGGACCAAAGAATGTGAAGCAAGTGGCCGTTGAAATAATACTGATAAGGCCGAGACCTGGCCCTTGATGGTACTCAAGGCCAGCTTCATCTCTAATCCTATTTGTAGAAAGTCAAGAATTCTACCTATGACATATTTTCTGGGATGCCAACCCTTGGCTTCACACCAGGATACATAAGTCTTCCAAACTCTATGATAAATCACTCTGGAAACTGGCTTCCTTGCATTGATTAAGGTAGAGATCACAGGACCTGAAAGCCCACGACTCTTTAGAACGTGGGTTTCAATAGCCAAACCGTCAAATTTAGCGTTTGTAAGGCAGGATGGAACACTGGACCTTGAGATAACCGGTCTGGACGTGACGGTAGGGTCCACGGGGAACCCACTGTCATTCTTACTATTTCTGCATACCAGGCTCTTCTGGGCCACCAGAAGTACCAACTTCTTCTCCTGCCAGATCCTGCGAAGGAGCCGTGGTAGTAGCATAATAGGAGGAAACGCATAAATCAGTGAGAACTGATGCCACGGAATCACCAACGCATCCGTCCCGCATGCAAGAGGATCCCTTGTTCTTGCCACAAACTTGTTGACCTTTTTGTTGACCCTGGATGCAAAGAGATCTACATCTGGTACCCCCATCTTTGGCATATGGCCCAAAAGACATCGGGATGAAGAGACCATTCCCCTGGGATTAACCGCTGGCGACTCAAATAGTCCGCCTGCCAGTTCTCTATCCCTGGAATGAAAACTGCCGATATGCATGGCACATGCTTTTCTGCCCAGACTAAAATCTGGTTCACTTCTCTCTGAGCTGCACAACTCCTGGTGCCTCCTTGATGATTGATATAAGCCACTGCTGTGGCATTGTCGGACTGGATCCTGACAGGTCAACCCTGTAGCCTGAGAGTCCAGGCCCTTAGGGCTAGATACGCCGCACGGATCTCCAGAATGTTGATGGGTAAGGTCTTCTCGATTTCGGACCATTCCCACTGGACCGCAGACTGTCCCAGAACTGCTCCCCAACCCGAAAGACTGGCATCCATTGTTACCACTGTCCAGGAAACCGGTAAAAAGGATTTCCCTTTCTGCAGACTTTCGGGTATTAACCACCAACTGAGGCTCTGACGCACTGTAGGAGACAGGCGCATCGGAAAATCTAATGCCTGTACCTTTTTGTTCCAAGCAGACAGGATACTTGTTGCAGCAGTCTTGAATGAAACTGAGCATAGGGAACTGCTTTGAATGAAGCCACCATCTTTCCCAGCAGCCTCATACAAAGATGAACAGAAGGACCCTTTTTGGTCCTGACTACCTGAATCAGCTCTCTTAAGGCACTGATCTTTGCCTGAGGTAAAAATACCTTCTCTTGGCTTGTATCTATGACCAGGCCCAAATACTCTAGTCTTCTTACTGGTTTTAAGAAAGACTTTTCTAGGTTGAGAATCCAACCTAGGTATTCCAAGTAGTTGACTGTGGTCACCAAGTTCCGGCTCAAGCAGGCTACTGACCGGTCTATCAAGAGCAGGTCGTCTAGGTATGTTATGACAGTTATACCTTGGGCCCTTAATCTGGCCAGAGGAGGAGCCAAGATCTTTGTAAACACCCGAAGTGCAGTGGCTAGCCCGAAAGGCAGGGCTACAAGCTGAAAATGGCGTTTTTCTATTTCAAAACGCAAGTACTTTCGATGAGCATCTCCATTTGGTTTTCGAACCGTGAAAAGGTTGGAATAAAATCCCAAACCCTGTTCTTCCATGGGAACCACCACGATGACCTTTTGCGACAATAGTCGCTCCAATGCTAGAAGGAGCGACTGCTTTTTCTTTGGATCTCTGGGTACACTTGATCTGAGGAAACGAGGAGAGGGGAATTCTTGGAACTCCAGTTTGTAACCTACAGTTACCGTGGAGATTACCCATCTGTCCTGGAAATCCTCCTGCCAGAGCTTTGAGAACTGTAGCAGTCTTCTCCCCACCCGAGCGAGCGGAGGCGCTCCTTCATAAAGAGGCTTTAGCGTCTTGTCTAGTAGGCTTCTTCCCCCAAGACTTCTTTTGTCCCTGGGGTCGACTCTGAAATTTATTTCTTGAACCTGACGGAGGAGGCCGTCGCGACTGCCTGGAGGCCGATGCTCCTGGCACTGGGGAAAGAGCTTGTTTAAAAGAGGGACGCTTACTCCTTTTCTTAACAGGTAAGAGAGTGCTTTTCCCACTAGAGATCTTTTGGATATAGTTGTCCAAATCCTCTCCAAACAGCCTAGCACCACGAAATGGAAATCCAGCCAGAAGCTTCTTACATGGTGCTTCGGCTGACCAATTTTTTAACCATAAGATTCTGCGCATATGCACCAACCCAAGCGAAAGGCGAGAGGTTTGGATGATAGAATCTCTGATAGCGTCAACAGCAAAACATAAGGCTGCTGGAAGGTTGGCCAACCCCCGGGCCTGCCGTCCAGGTCGAACTTTAAGGACCTGTTTAATAGGGTAGTATCGGTATCGGCACCGATACCGAGCATTTGCCCAAGTACTTGTACTCGGGCAAATGCTCCCGATGCTTCCCCCGATACCTGGAAGTCAGCTGTGATCGGCGCGTGGGGGAGTTACAAGATTCTCCCCCAGCGGCTTTCAGCTGCTTTAGTGACATACAGCGGTGATCGGCCACCGCTGACTGTGACTGCATCCTCCTCCATGCCCCCTCAGTTCCTCTGTCCCCCTCCGCTGTCCCCCTCCTTCTCTGTGCCTCCCCGCTGTCCCCTCCGTTCCTCTGTCCCCCTCCGTTCCCTTCTCCTTTTCTGTCCCCCTCCGTTCCCCTCTCCTTCTCTGTGCCTCCCCGCTGTCCCCTCCGTTCCTCTGTCCCCCTCCGTTCCCCTCTCCTTTTCTGTCCCCCTCCGTTCCTCTCTCCTTTTCTGTCCCCCTCCGCGGCCCCCCCCGTTCCTCTCTCCTTTTCTGTCCCCCTCCGTTCCCCTGTCCTTTTCTGTCCCCCTCCGCTCCTCTCTCCTTCTCTGTGTCTCTCCGCTGTCCCCTCCGTTCCTCTCTCCTTTTCTGTCCCCCTCCGCTGTCCCCTCTGTTCTGCTGTGCCTCTCCGCTGTCCCCTCCGGTCCCCTCTCCTTCTCTGTCCCCCTCCGTTCTCCCCCTCCGTTCCGCCGTCCTCCTTCCTTTGTGAATGGACAGAGTCAGCTGACTCTGTCCATTCACATAACTGAAACAATGTAATCTAATGTGATTACGATGTCTCAGTTTATGAATGGAGAGGAGCCGCTGTCTTCTCTCCATTCATTCTCAGTGCAGCTGAGGCTGGAGAGAAAGGAACTGGGGAATCTCTATCCTCTGTCTCTTTCTGTCTCAAGGGGGAGATATCAGAGGTCTGTTAAGACCCCTGATATCTCACCAAAGCCCCCCAACAGGGCTGATTAAAAAAAAAATAAATAAATAAAAAATAAATAAAACATATTGCAATAAAGAATAAAAAAAAAATTATTGTAAAAAATAAAAATTGTAAATTAAAAAAAAACAAAAAAAAAAACACACACACACCATTCACACCCCCCCCCCCAAAAAAGCACTGTTAAAAAAAAAAAAAAAAAACACTATCACGTGACAAGTATCGGTACTTGTACTCGGTCCTAAAAAAGTGGTATCGGGGCAACCCTACTGTTTAACATGGTCTCTCAAGTATTGACAGACCCCGATCGCTGCTACTGCAGGTTGAGCTACTGAACCCGCTAAAGGAAAAAATATTTTTTAACAGGGATTCCATCTTTTTATCAATTGGATCCCTAAGCATCTGAGCATTGTCGACAGGACAAGTCAGACTTTTATTTAAGGAGGAAATGGTGGCATCAACTGCTGTTATACCCCACATTTTTCTAAACTTTTCTTCCATAGGATAAAGTGTTGAAAACTTTTTAGGCGGAAAAAAACATTTATCTGGGTGATCCCACTCAGAATAAATGAGCTTTTCTAGTAAATTATGAACAGGAAAAGCATGTGTTTGAGGAGGCTTCAGTGAACCCAAAGAAGAGGAGGGTTCTTTGACTCAGATATGGGCAACTTAAATGTGGACCGGACCAAACCAGCAAGGATCTGTACTAACACCTTCTCATCCTGAGAAGCTGAAGAGGGTCCCTCTCCACTTGATTCCTCAGAAGAGGAATCATGAGTCCCGTCCCGATCCCATGAAAGGGATTCCTCTCCTTTTTCCCCAGAGTTCCTCTGCTTGAGGGTCCTGGGTAACAGATCGAGACCTAGTGGGTTTTCTTCCACTGAGTGAAGACGCAATTAAGGCCATTAGTCTTTCCTCTAGTCCATTAATGGTTGAGGAAAAAACCTCCTGTGTAATGTATACAGTGGCTGAAGTGCCAGAAGCAGATGCAGCCCCTGACCCCGACGGCTCACCCTGTCCAGCCATCCCAGATCCTTCAGGGGGGAGGTGCTGCAGAAGGGGGGTCCTCGGAGCCCGAGGGAGATCCCCTAGAGCCTTTGGTCTTTGGGGTATTCGTACCTCTTCTATCCATAGTGCAAAGCAACAAGATGGAGGTATCACACAAATGAAACACTGACTGCTGAGCGATGTAGTACAGCAACTGCCGCTGCTACCAATGCCCAGTCTAGTGTTTCTAAGTGAATGCTGCCTTGGAGAATGCCTGCATCCCACCTTACATGCGACCGTCAGCTCTGTGTCCCTCCATAGGCTGTGTGCACCTGAAAAGTGTGCTCTTTATAGCCTGTGCAGCCGGTGATGTGGGCATCTAAGCACACCGGACGTCGCGCTAATGCTCCGCCCCCCCCCTCCGAGAACTCCTCCCGCCCCCCCCTCGTTTTTTTTCAAAAACGTGCGCTTTCCCGCGCGAGCCGATACTCCGGGACAAGTATGGAGGGGAGGCTGGGGTGGAGGAGGAAAGGAGAGGGGCTGGCAGATTAGGAACCTGCCAATAGTAATGGCGGCGGCGGTAGCGCAATATACTACCGCTTTTCTGGCCACCCCGGCCCCCCTAAACCTCGGGGGGAATATCCCTGAGGAAAGAGACCCCCATCCCATCCTACCTGGAGCTCGGCTGGAGGAGCTGGACACTGAGACAAACAGATCAAGCATGAGAAGGTATGTGCTCTTGGCAGCCCCCGGTGGCGACAACAGACATAGCATACATTTACTTAAAGGAGAAACCTACTAGAATTAAAAAATTCTGAGGAATCTCCCTTACCTTATCCATCTGCAGGGTTCTGTTATACAGACCCAATCTTCACCTCTCACGGTGGGCTCCGTTTGGAAAACCTTCAGAGACAGGGGCCCCCTAGAAAAGGAAGATCCGCAGTTCTGGGCCCGTAAAGCACCCCGCCAGGGATATGGCTAGAAAAACCAAATACTGGATCCCAGGGTCCAGCTCTCTAAAAAAAGAAGCGTTACAGGTAAGATCTCGTTTCTTTAGGCACGAGGCCCAGGTACCATCCAATTTGGCCTAGAAAGGACACCTTGAAATGGATCCAGTTCCCATGGCTTGCCCCAGTATAGGATATAGGATATTCCCTTTGGAGCTCAGCACAGCACATCTTTACACGTGACCAACACCTAAGACACTGGCAAAAAAACTGAGGCATCCCCAGTAAGGGGAGGGGTTATATAGGGGGTTGAACTTCCTGTCTAGGGTGTGGCCAGTGTCCAATCACCTTGTGATACCCATATAACCCATCAGTAATTACTGAGGCTCTGTGTCCCGTGATGTACAAGAAAGAAAAATAAATAAACCACTGCTCATTTAAATACGTTTTTCACACACTTTTTTATTGATACGTGCCCCCAAGTCAGGACCCGGACCCCTATAACCAATGTATGCCCAATTACTTGCATATAAGCCTTCAAAATGAGCACTTTTGATTTTTCACTTTTGGGTCCTCTTGACTTTAATGGGGTTGGATATTTGGGTCTGAACTTTCGCGGTGTTCGAAAGATCTGGTGTGAGCGGAACAGGGAACTATGGCCCATCCCTAGTCAGCACATCAGAGCACATCAGGATTCTAATCCTTCTCTACTCTATCCAATACTAAAAAGGTTTCAGCTGGACACTTATCTCAAATCAAGACATACTTCAACTACATTCACAGATTTTGAAAAAAAGAAACATTCTATATGAACAAAGCTTTCTTACCATCTCCACCTGATTTCCAGTAGCTTCTAAAAATGCGCTGTCTTGAACAATGTTCAGCATTGCACCTAAAGGAAAAATTTGAAAAAAAAAACAATGAAGTTGAGTTATTAAAATACACACTTAGTCATTCCTAACCCAACATGAGAGATTCTACAGGGGACATGGTATTAACTGCAACATCCTAAAGTCACTCCGGGCATAAACCAAAAACCAAAAGAAGGAATGCCAGACCATATTGAAAACAGCTTTAATCCCTTTCCCCTCTCACATCTGTTCCTCCTTATAGACCAGAGCAATTTTTACATTTCTGCTATGGACCTGTTTATTTAACAATACAATTTGTCATTAATAAAGATAACAGGGTAATGCATACTGCATATATTAAAGGGCAAACAAGGGTTTCTTTTCATGACATTGTCTTGCAACAATTATTTTTTTCCGACTGCAATCCTAATGCCGTGTACACACGGTCGGATTTTCCGACGGGAAATGTTCGATGGGAGCTTGTTGTTGGAAATTCCGACCGTGTGTAGGCTCCATCGGACAGTTTTCGTCAAACAAAATTTGAGATCTGCCCAGTAGGCAAGTGGTTAAAATGAAACAAATTATGATTCTGGTACAAAGCATTAAAAAGTTATTTACAAATGAAATTGATAGTTAATAAAATAGGAGTCAATTAGGGCTGATTAGCAAGCTAAGGGTTAATATGGGGTTAAACAGAGAAACTTTTTTTTTTTTGAAGTTTTTTTTTTTTTAACTGTCAGGTTAATCCCTTTGATCTGCAGATCAATGAACAGAAGGATACAAATGTAACAATATGTTACTTTGTATATTCATGTTTTGCTTATAAACACTGATTCAGGCTGGGTTCACACATATGCGATGCGGGAATCAGCACGAAACCTGTGCGGGTTCCCGCATCGCATGTCTCTCGCAGGGAGTTCACACTGCCCTATGTGAATTGCTGCAGGTGTCAGTACAAAGTTAATGGGACCCCTAGATCGGTTCGCAGATTGCAGTGCAAACTGTAAAATGGTGCAGGAATCTGATCTCATAGGTGTGAACACCCATGCGATCCGATTTCAGCGTGGTCCAAAAAAAGGGTCCTGCACCATTTTGGTCCGAACGCGATGCAAATTCAGCCATACAATCTGCATGGCTGAATTCGCATGCACAGACATTGCATGTGGATCTGCACAGCAATGAGGTGTGCAGCACATGTGATGTCTGACATCGCAGTAGTGTGAACCCAGCCTCAGACAACTTTTTTGCCGAGTATACTGTAATGCCGACTAGGATTAATCGCAGCTGAGGAGTACAACATACTTGGAGGGGGAGAGGTCCCAGAAGGAGTGCAGAGACACTAGATGTGCTACACACGTCCTGTGTACAATGATTACTTATTCTGGGCGTGTGTAGCACATCCAATTTATCGGCGTATAACACGCCCCCTAACTTTAAGAGGGAAGTTTCAGGATTTTTTTTTTCCGCAGACCTCATGCACAGTACACAGCCCCCTTTCCCTAAACAGTTGACAGCCCCCTTTCCCTAAACAGTTGACAGCCCCCTTTCCCTAAACAGTTGACAGCCCCCTTTCCCTAAACAGTGCACAGCCCCCTTTCCCTGCACATCGCACAGCCCCCTTTCCCTGCACATCGCACAGCTCCCTTTTCCTGCACATCGCACAGCTCCCTTTTCCTGCACATCACACAGCTCCCTTTTCCTGCACATCACACAGCTCCCTTTTCCTGCACATCACACAGCTCCCTTTTCCTGCACATCACACAGCTCCCTTTTCCTGCACATCACACAGCTCCCTTTTCCTGCACATCACACAGCTCCCTTTTCCTGCACATCACACAGCTCCCTTTTCCTGCACATCACACAGCTCCCTTTTCCTGCACATCACACAGCTCCCTTTTCCTGCACATCACACAGCTCCCTTTTCCTGCACATCACACAGCTCCCTTTTCCTGCACATCACTCAGCTCCCTTTTCCTGCACATCACACAGCTCCCTTTTCCTGCACATCACACAGCTCCCTTTTCCTGCACATCACACAGCTCCCTTTTCCTGCACATCACACAGCTCCCTTTTCCTGCACATCACACAGCTCCCTTTTCCTGCACATCACACAGCTCCCTTTTCCTGCACATCACACAGCTCCCTTTTCCTGCACATCACACAGCTCCCTTTTCCTGCACATCACACAGCTCCCTTTTCCTGCACATCACACAGCCCCCTTTCATTATAAAGCCCCCCTGCACTCCCAGGAGACCCCCAGCTTCCTGGGACAGCATTGGCAGCATACTCTAAAGTGGAGAAAACATCACTGTCAGCTCCTTCTCATACACCGCTCCTCCTGTGTCACTGTCATTGTAAATCAAAGCTTGTAAATACCTCAATTAATGCCGCTCTTTCATGGACCCAGTCTTGTGACCTCTGTCCTCTGCTGTTTCATTGACAGTCACATGACCGCTCTCCTCCTCTAATCAAAAGCTACACTCGAGCAGGAGGCAAAGCGGGAGGAGGAAAGTGGCCAGAAAAAGCGGTGTTTATTGAAGTATTTAGAGGCTTCCATTTACATTGACAGTGACACAGGGGGAGCGGTTTATGAGAAAGTACTGGGACCAATGTTTTCTCAACTTTAAACTATGCTGGCAGCACTGTCCCAGGGCCAGGAGAGACGGGGCAGCTGGCCTGACACCCTCCTTTAATGGGGTGCACCCAGGGCGGATCGCCCGATCCCCCCTCCCCCCGTTGGTTAAAAAAAAAATTTTTGTTGTATAACAAATGTCGTATGTCGTTTACCCTCCGCTTTCAGGGGAAAAAAGTGCAGGTTATAGGCTGATAAATACGGTAGTTTTTGATTAACCAAACTTCCAATCTCAGGGGTAAAACAGTGAAGCAGATGGTTCAGTACGAATTATATCACATATTTGGACTACTGAAAGGACATTTGGAAGAATTGCACTATTTATTTTTTTGCTTACATGGTTTAAATTTGTGGATATTTGAACAGGTTAATATGTATGAGCTGTAGCACATGCCCACAGCAATAGGGACACGAAGAGGTTCTATTTTTATTTATTATTTATTATTATTTCACACTCATTTGTGAAGGTTCTGTTTGGTATAAGTTGTTATAATTTACACAATTTAAGGGAATAGGTGCAGCAACATAATAGTTTGGTTTTTTAGGGAAGCAGATAAATCTCAAGTCAGCTGACCTGTTGCAGCCGTTTTTACTGGCATAGTCCTGTGCCATTAGCATGTTCTACATAGTTTACTGGTCCAAGCTGGAAATCACTGAAATAGACACGCGCTACTCCAGTGATCTGCACGTACTTCCAGAGCCCATACTGAGCTACCAGTCTGATGCATTCTGAACACAGGAGGGTCAGCTGTAGGCCGACCTATAACATAGATATTTTTTCCATTAAACATGTGAATCTTGTAAATCACAGAGCTATAACTCACCCAATATCATCTGCGTGTTGTTGGGATCTGTCTCGGTTTGCAGGGCTCCTATGAGGATATTGACCAGCCTGAGCTTTAACGACAGGAAGGTAACAGGCTTGTCACTGCCGGAGTCATCATTACTAAATTTACCTTCTAACAAAACCTGCGAATGAATAATGAGAAAAATTAAATAAATTTGCTTTTATTTTGCCACTTGTGACAAGAAACGGACAAAAAAAACAAAAAAACAAAAACAGAACCATAAAAAATATTCAGTTTATTACCTCCGATTTCACAGTCCCAAAATGGTGTGGCAAAGGCAGCAGGGACAGTAGGATGTGAATACTAGATCTCCTTAGTTCTGTGGGGTTTACATAGCTTTTAAATTTTGACAGCTCTCTGTAAGAGACAAGAGATAAATGCAAAAGAAATAGAAAATTAAGTATTTCACACTACAAACATAAAAGACAAGATGGCATGCTGCATTCGAAACTCAGACAATGGA
The DNA here is from genome assembly GCA_037952925.1 of Lithobates clamitans. Classification (NCBI taxonomy): domain Eukaryota; kingdom Metazoa; phylum Chordata; class Amphibia; order Anura; family Ranidae; genus Lithobates; species Lithobates clamitans. The sequence continues at coordinate 4,039,794 of JBBGZY010000790.1, forward strand.
AGACTGCAGAGCACAAGTCATAAGTTACCTATAAGGGCTCAAGCATATGGGGCTTAAAACACCACTTATACAGGCATTCAGTGTTTTTGTTTTAAACACACCACTATGTTAGCCTATGTGGCCATGCGTTTAAAGGCATATTTAAAAGAGCGTTTACAGGCAAAAAAAAAAAAAACACACCACACCAAAAGGTGCATTCTGAGAGGAGCTTTTGAGCATAATTTTTTTTGCCAGGATAACTTTATATTCTGGCCAGTAGATTGCATTTATGCTCAACAACATACATGCATAAAACACACAGACATATGCAACATAGGAGGCATTTTTTTCTGGCAGAAGAAATCCAGGATTTTTTGAGCAGAAGTTCATACGCCTGTATGTAGGAGGCCTACCAATGAATATCATTTGCTTGGGTGGCTGCGTAACTGTTCAAATCCTATTTTTACGGATGCGGGATATTACAGAGCTCTTGTTCCGGCACTGCAACTGAGAATTCCATCTTACACAGTAAAGGTTTCTGACATTTGCTCTTGCCTCGTCAATCATTTTGAGAAAGGACAATGGTAGAGGCCGGGGAGAGAGCGAATGTCAGTATCATTTACTGCTCAAGAACTGCAACTTCGGAGCACCAGAAGAAGAGAACTGTGAGAATTATCTGGCATAAACATTGGATTGGCACAGTAAACAGCAGTGGTCTGAAAACAGGATACACATAATTGCAGATACCTTATATGACTCGTGCTGTTGCGAAAACCCCCCCACAAATTAAGCAGTCATAAATGCATTCATTAAAGCCCAAGTTTATCCTAAACTTTTTTTCCCCCCAGTTCTCAGTGTGATGAAGAGTAGGGCAGGCAATTTTCTTTCCTACCTCCACGGGTTAATCTCACCTGCAACGCTATTGCATTCTGCTAGCGGGGATCACAAGGACCCTTCCCTAGCGGCAGAACACAATTAGTGTCGCCGGCACTAATCATACGGGAAAAACCCAACAGGCTGGTTATACACAGTAAGATCGACTTTTGTATAACCAGGGTGTCCATACATGGATCGAAATTCAGCCAGTCCCTGCTGAACCAGCCAAATTTCAATCCATAAATGACCAGCTTAAGAATCAAGCATCTTTGCTACCGGTGTCCCCGTTGGTAAGACTTTCTCCCTACTTCTTGTCTGTGTAACACCAGGACCGGTAATTTTACTGGGACAGAAATTATTTTTGAATCCCTTCCCTAATCTACAACATACAGTGTCTTGAAAAATGATTCATACCCCTTGAAATTTTCCACATTTTGTCATGTTACAACCTAAAACATAAATGTATTTTATTGGGATTTTATGTGATAGACCAACACAAAGTGGCACATAATTGTGAAGTGGAAAGAAAAAGATAAATGGTTTTCAAATTATTTTACAAATAAATATCTGAAAAGTGTGGCGTACATTTGTATTCAGCTCCCTTTACTCTGATACCCCTAACTAAAATCTAGTGGAACCAATTGCCTTCAGAAGTCACCTAATTAGTAAATAGAGTTCACCTGTGTGTAATTTAATCTCAGTATAAAGCTGTTTTGTGAAGCCCTCAGGGGATTGTTAGAGAACCTTAGTGAACAAACAGCATCATGAATGCCAAGGAACACACCAGACAGGTCAGGGATACAGTTGTGGAGATGTTTAAAGTAGGGTTAGGTTATAAAACAATATACCAAGCTTTGAACATTTCATGGAGCACTGTTCAATCAATCATATGAAAATGGAAAGAGTATGGCACAACTGCAAACCTACCAAGACATGACTGTCCACCTAAACTGACAAGCTCGGCAAGGAGAGCATTAATCAGAGAAGTAGCCAAGAGGCCCATGGTAACTCTGGAAGAGTACAGCTCAGGTGGGGGAATCTGTTTAGTCTAATCTATTAGTGATGCACTCCACAAATCTGGCCTTTATGGAAGAGTGGCAAGAAAGCCATTGTTGAAAGAAAGCCATAAGAAATCCCGTTTGCGAGAAGCCATGTGGGGAACACAGCAAACACGAGGAGGAATGTGCTCTGATCAAATGAGACCAAAATTGAAAATACGCCATGTGTGGCGGAAAACTACTGCACATCACACACCATCCCCACTGTGAAAAACATGGTGGTGGCAGCATCATGTGGTGGGGATAATTTTCTTCAGCAGGGACAGGGAAGCTGGTCAGAGTTGATGGGAAGATGGATGGAGCCAAATACAGGGCACTCGTAAAAGAAAACCTGTTTTAGTCTGCAAAAGACTTGACTGGGGCAGAGGTTCACCTTCCAGCAGGACAACGACCCTAAACATACAACCAGAGCTACAATGATATGGTTTAGATCAAAGCATATTTATGTGTTAGAATGACCCAGTCAAAGTACAGACCTGAATCCAATTGAGAATCTGTGGCAAGACTTGAAAATCCTGTTCACAGACGATCTCCATCCAATCTAACAGAGCTTGAGCTATTTTGCAAAGAAGAATGGGCAAAAATTTCACTCTATAGATGTGTAAAGATGCTAGAGACATCTCCAAAAAGACTTGTAGAGGTTCTACAAAGTATTGACTCGGGGGGGGGGGGGGGGGATACAAATGCCCACCACACTTTTCAGATCTATGTAAAAAATTTTGAAAATCATTTATTATTTTCCTTCAACTTCACAATTATGTGCCACTGTGTTGGTCTATCACATAAAATCCCAATACAATACATTTTCATTTTTGGTTGTAACATAACAAAATGTGGAAAATGTCAAGGGGTATGAATACTTTTTCAAGGCACTGTACAAGCGCTTTTGTTATTTCTGTCCCCAGCAGATGATCATATTCATTCATGTCCTGTCACAGGGACAGGAAACAATAGTAACCAATCTGGGCACAGATGGCATATAAAACTTAGCATAAAAGTCTAATGATAGGCTCACCTGTCTGGCAGAATAATTTCTAGTGCAGAAATAAAATAAGGAACCACCACATTAATCCCTTTAAGATCACAGCAGAAGAGAGGAGCTGAGTTGAGGATAATGCTGGCAAGTACTGGGTGACAGATAAAATCCCCTATCTGTAATCCTTGCACCAGGACCATGTAAAACCTGTGGAGAAAGGGATACTATAGTAAATAAATCAATACATTTACACATGTAATCAAGTAAAAATTGTGACATTTTATATTATAAAATATATATATATATACACACACACACACACACACACACACAGTGGGGCAAAAAAGTATTTAGTCAGCCACCAATTGTGCAAGTTCTCCCACTTAAAAAGATGAGGCCTGTAATTGTCATCATAGGTATACTTCAACTTATGAGAGACAAAATGTGGAAACTAATCCAGACAATCTCATTGTCTGATTTTTGAAAGAATTTGCAAATTATGGTGGAAAATAAGTATTGTCAATATAAAAAGTTCATCTCAATACTTTGCTATATATCCTTTGTTGGCAATGACAGAGGTCAAACGTTTTCTTTAAGTCTTCACAAGGTTGTCACATTCCTCAATGCAGATCTCCTCTAGAGCAGTGATGTTTTGGGGCTGTCGCTGGGCAACACGGACTTTCAACTCCCTCCAAAGGTTTTCTATGGGGTTGAGATCTGGAGACTGGCTAGGCCACTCCAGGACCTTGAAATGCTTCTTATGAAGCCACTCGTTCGTTGCCCGAGCGATGTGTTTGGGATCATTGTCATGCTGAAAGACCCAGCCACGTTTCATCTTCAATGCCCTTGCTGATGGGAGGAGGTTTGCACTCAATCTCACGATACATGGCCCCATTCATTCTTTCATGTACACGGATCAGTCGTCCTGTTCTCTTTGCAGAGAAACAGCCCCAAAGCATGATGTTGCCAGCCCCATGCTTCACAGTAGGTATGGTGTTCTTTGGTTGCAACTCAGCATTCTCTCTCCTCCAAACACGATGAGTTGCGTTTCTACCAAACAGTTCTACTTTGGTTTCATCTGACCATATGACATTCTCCCAATCCTCTTCTGGATCATCCAAATGCTCTCTAGCAAACCTCAGATGGGCCCGGACATGTACTGGCTTAAGCAGGGGGACACATCTGGCACTGCAGGATCTGAGTCCCTGACGGCGTAGTGTGTTACTGATGGTAGCCTTTGTTACGTTGGTCACAGCTCTCTGCAGGTCATTCACTAGGTCCCCCCGTGTGGTTCTGGTATTTATGCTCACCATTCCAGTGATCATTTTGACCCCACGGTGTGAGATCTTGCGTGGTGCCCCTGATTATCAGTGTTCTTGTATGTCTTCCATTTTCTAATTATTGCTCACACAGTTGATTTCTTCACACCAAGCTGCTTGCCTATTGCAGATTCAGTCTTCCCAACCTGGTGCAGGTCTACAATTTTGTTTCTGGTGTCCTTCGATAGCTCTTTGGTCTTCGCCATAGTGGAGTTTGGAGTGTGACTGTTTGAGGTTGTGGACAGGTGTCTTTTATACTGATAACAAGTTCAAACAGGTGCCATTGATACAGGTAATGAGTGGAGGACAGGGGAGCCTCTTAAAGAAGAAGATACAGGTCTGTGAGAGCCAGAAATCTTGCTTGTTTGTAGGTGACGAAATACTTATTTTCCACCATAATTTGCAAATAAATTCTTTCAAAAATCATCAATGTGATTGTCTGGATTTGTTTCCACATTTTGTCTCTCATAGTTGAAGTATACCTATGATGACAATTACAGGCCTCTCTCATCTTTTTAAGTAGGAGAACTTGCACAATTGGCGGCTGACTAAATACATTTTTGCCCCACTGTGTGTGTGTAGATAGATAGATAGATAGATAGATAGATAGATAGGATAGTAGACATTCCAAGGTATTTAGTAAGAGGCATATTGGTTTTTTGAAGCTGTAATTTTTTCCCACAATTCTTTGCAAAATGAAGTTTTTTTTTCTTCACAAAATTGTCATATTAACGGGTTATTTCTCACACAGCATATGCATACCACAACTTACACCCCAAAACACATTCTGTATGGCGATACCACATGTGAGACTTTTCACAGCCTGGCCACATACAGAGGCCCAACATGCAGGAAGCACAAAAAACACATATCATTTCTAGACTACCTCTTACACTTCTGAAGGCCCTGGAGAACCAGGACAATGGAACTGCCCAAAGAATGACTCCATTTTGGAAAGTAAACACCCTAACATATAATCTATGAAACATGAGTCTTTTGAACATGTCATTTTTTTTCACAGGTTTTTGGAAAATATGGAAAGAAAATGAAAACTTTTTTTTTTTTTTTACACAAAGTTGTCCATTTATAAGATATTTCCAACACATAGCATGTATATAGAAAAAAATGACATACCAAAATACATTCTGCTACTCCTCCGGAGTATGGCAATACCATGTGTGAGCCTTTTTCACAGCATGGCCACATACAGAGGCCCAACATGCAGGAAGCACCATCAGGCGTTCAAAGGGCAAACATTTCAAATCTAATTTGATTACCGATTACACTTTTGTGAGGCACTGATGGGTACTTTAGGGGCACAGATGAGGCACGGGTGATCAGCGATGCGGCACGGGTGATCAGTGATGCGGATCTGGGAGACCCGACGATCACAGAGATTCCTGGGTACGTGCCCGGGTGATCAGCGATGCGGCACGGGTGATCAGCGATGCGGCACGGGTGATCAGCGATGCGGCACGGGTGATCAGTGATGCGGCACAGGTGACCAGTGATGCGAATCTGGGAGACCCGACGGTCAGAGAGATTCCTGGGTGCGTGCCCCGGGGGGGCGATTCTGGGAGGACGTCGTATGATGGTCTCCAAGAGTTATCTGTCGACGCTGTAGCCGTCATTGGGATATGGCCCGGTCGGCAAGTGGTTAGAAAAAAAAACAAAACACAATATTTACCCCAATTTTTTTGTATAATGTGTAAGATGACATTACACGCACAGTGGTGTAGTGGATAGCGCTTTCGCCTAGCAGTAAGAAGGGTCGCTGGTTCGAATCCCAGCCACGACACTACCTGCCTGGAGTTTGCATGTTCTCCCTGTGCCTGCGTGGGTTTCCTCCGGGTACTCCGGTTTCCTGCCACACTCCAAAGACATGCTGGTAGGTTAATTGGATCCTGTCTAAATTGTCCCTAGTATGTATGAATGCGAGTTAGGGACCTTAGATTGTAAGCTCCTTGAGGGTAGGGACTGATGTGAATGTATAATGTATATGTAAAGCGCTGCGTAAATTGACGGCGCTATACAAGTACCTGAAATGAATAAAAATTACACCAAGTAAATAGATCCCTAACATACCATTCTTTAAAATTGCGTCTGCCCATGGAATGGTGGCAAACTATGGATCTTAAAATTGTGGATTTATGGCATGAAGAGCACTATTGAAGGATATCACAAAGATTTATGGACACTTTATCATAATGTTTTTTCAACCGAGTCTCATTATTTGTCACTTGGAGGGCACAGTATTGTTTTATGGACATTTAAAAGGGACCTTAGTACAGGGCTCGACAAACCCCAGGCACCAGGGTTGCCATTAGATCAAGAATCACACACAGTAGGCAAACCCTCATACCTGGAAAGATAAGCAGACAATATTTCCTCGCCTGTCTTCTTGCTGCAGAAAATCCTACATAAGGTACCGCAGGCTTCAGCTCGCCCAGCCTCGTAATTCTCTGGAATTTCATTGGCATCATTAATGGTGCTTGATCCCATGGTGTCTGTGGACATCTGGGAACCTTTACGGCGAAGCTCGACTGTGGCCTGTGTAGCTATTGCTGCAGAGAGTGAAGAAAGTGTTTGATTGGACATTATTAAACACACAGAAAAAAAACTGGGCTCATGGGAAAGAAGGACACAAAGATTTTACAGGACAAAAAGGCGATACAGAAATCAGTGCCAGCAGCAGACTATTTTCTAGTTAGCATAAAAGTAGTTATCCGCTGTACATGAACATATGCCAGATCGTTTACTAATTCAGTAACTTTACCTTAAACGTTCTTGTGTTATTTTAAAAGGGACTCAGCCAGTATGTATAGAATTAAAGGTGAACGGTATATGTAGTCTGCTTAAACAGTAGTTCACAATCCAGGGCTAGGTACAGAAATAAGACAACATAACAGACGAAACATTTTGAACCTGCACTCCTATCATAAAACCAACATTTTTTTACTACTGCGAGACACTATGTTAAAAGAGCCCTCTAGGGGCAGCAACTAGTCTGTGGGTGACAGCTAGGGGAAGCTGACAATCTACAGACAGGGGCAGCCGCTAATCTATGGGCAATATCTGCCAATTTTCACGCAGCAGCCACCAATCTAGAAGCGACAGCTAGGGGCATCAATGGAAAGTTGCCAATCTATGGATGAGAGTTAGTGGAAATCTACAGCCTACAGGTGGCAACTAGGGAAAGCCATCTATCTACAGGCAACAGCTGCCAATCTAGGGGCAATCGCTAAAGCAAACAAACCAACTTATAGGCAGCAATTGGGGGAAGCCACCAATCTACAAATTACAGTAATGGGCAACTGCCAATCTGCAAGAAACAGATAGGGGAACCCAACAATCAAAGGGCAGCAGCTGGGGGCAATTTACAGGTGACAAGGGACCAATATACAGCTGCCAATTTACAGGAGATACTTAGGGCAACCGCCATTTAATGGCCAACCTAAGGGAGACTGCAAAAGGCACTGGCGAAGCGAAGGTAGACTGCTTCAAATTGATGTAAATAGGAGACTGCTGCTGTGTTATAAGTGACTCCACATGAGCGAATGGCATGTTTCCATGCATGCAGTACATGCAAAGTAAGGATCAAGCCCAAATTTTAAAGTGCCCACAGCAATGATGTACCACCACCAGACCTGAAGTCTGATTCATCTAGCTTGTTCTGCCAGAACCTCATTTCACATGGCAAGACCCATAGTGACAACCCCAAAAACTCTCCCTAGTGTGCAGGGCCTGTTTTAAGCCTGGCACACACTAGAACCCGCTTGGTTGAATGAGAAACAGAGATCGCCATACTAACACAAATGATGTTAGTGCGGTAATCTTCCCCACCGTGGCTTAGTGTTCTGACAAGGGGGACTCCCTCACCAGAACACACTGATCAGTGCTGGCTGCCAACTTTCAAAGACTCTAAAGTTCAGTTGGTTTCCAAGGCCATGTTCACAAGGCAGCAGTCTCTAAAATGTTTTCCGCGTTGGATAACTTTTCAGAGGGCAGCTAAGTAGCTGTCTCCAGGCATTCAGGAGGCGATTATGCCGCCTTCGGAATGCTTCTGCTGTACAGAGTTTTTGAATGGAACACACCACAACAGCAAGCCAAACGTTTGGCTCGTAGTTGTGGCACGGTCCTATTGGGAGAACCTTTGGCATAAACTTTGAGATCTCAGAGAACCCCCCGAAATAATGTTCACATCTACAACTCATGGAACATTGGTGTGATCAGCGAGTTGTTGATATAACAATCATTTTTAGAAATAACATTAAAAAATAGAATCAATATCAAAAACATACCTTTTTTTGCGAAAGTTGTGCTTGCTTTTTTCTGCACAGATGCTCAATTCTGGGTCACTTGAGATAAGAAGTGTACAGGGTGGCAGCAAGGTAAAGCACAGGGGGTCAGGAGGGCACAATACATGGGGGGGAAGCAGGGCAACGCAGAACCCCGGTTGAGAAACCCTGGCCTATATGGTTTAAAATCCAGTCTCACCCTGCTTTGCACATGCTCAGTTGCTCTCTACTCTCGGCACTGTGGCTAAAATCAGAGCCACTGGAGCTTGATCGAACAGCTTTAGGATTTACAGTTGTTGAATGGGGAAGAAAGCAACAGGAATGACAGAGAAACGAAAAGAACAGGCGACAGGACAAACTCTGCTTACAGGGAAACACAAAAGAGTTATAACGTAAGCCTTGTACACGTAAGCTGAAAATAGTCTGAAACTACTGTTGAACCGACCAACTTACGGCCTGTGTGTAAAGCGGTCTCTTCTACAGAATCCAGTCTCATGACCGGCTTCTGTCGCACAGGCATGCTGAAAAACCAGAAAGGAGGGAGAGATGAGGGCGCTCTGGTGAGGCTGGGTATCCAGTCCTTAGAAGCAGTGGAGAGATGGCACTGAAGGCAGCACTTTGTAGACAAGTAGCAGCTCTGGAGTGTCATAAAGAGAAAGGCGCCTCTAAGTGCAGTGGTTAACAGATTTATTACAGGCACAATGGGATTAAAAACACTTACAAGATAGTAAGAGGTCATAGGCATATAATGATTTGTCCTCATGCAGATCGCTGTAATCCTCGTCTGTCTGCTGGGGGAGAGAGAGAGGGAACCGTCCTGCAACTGTCAGAGTCCCTGGTAACGTGAATTGGCGAGGAGGTGAAGAAGCGATGAGGCGGCTGTGACATCAGGTGAAGGTGGTGGGCAGAAACGCATTTTGGAGCATGCACAGCTTCTTCGCCAATCCATGTCAGCAGGGACTCTGACAGCTGCAGGACGGCTCGCTCTCTCCCCCCCAGACAGATGAGAATTACAGCGATCCGCATGAGGACAAATCATTATACAGTTGTGCTCATAGGTTTACATGGCAGAATTTATGATTTCTTGGTCAATTTTCAGAGAATATGAAAGATAACAACAACAACAAAAACTTTTCTTTCACTCATGGTTAGTGTTTGTCTGAAGCCTTTTATTATCAATAAACTGTGTTTACTCTTTTTAAGTCATAATGGTAAAAGAAACTACCCAAATGACCCTGATCAAAAGTTTACATACCCTGGTGATTTTGGTCTGATAACATGCACACAAGTTGACACAAAGGGGTTTATACGGCTATTAAAAAGGTAACCATCCTCACCTGTGATCTGTTTGCTTGTAAATAGTGTGTGTGTGCGTGTATATAAAAGGTCAATGAGTTTCTGGACTCCTGACAGACCCTTGCATCTTTCATCCAGTGCTGCACTGACGTTTCTGGATTCTGAATCATGGGGAAAGCAAAAGAATTATCAAAGGATCTGCGGGAAAAGGTAGTTGAACTGTATAAAACAGGGAAGGGATATAAAAAGATATCCAAGGAACTGAGAATGCCAATCAGCAGTGTTCAAACTCTAATCAAGAAGTGGAAAATGAGGGGTTCTGTAGAAACCAAGCCACGGTCAGGTAGACCAACTAGAGTTTAAGCCACAACTGCCAGGAAAATTGTTTGTGATGCAAAGAAAAACCCACGAACAACTTCAGGTGGAATACAGGACTCTCTGAAAACATGTGGTGTGGCTGTTTCAAGATGCACAATAAGAAGGCACTTGAAGAAAGATGGGTTGCATGGTCGAGTCACCAGAAAAAAGCCATTACTACGCAAATGCCACAAAGTATCCCGCTTACAATATGCCAAACAGCACAGAGACAAGCCTCACACCTTCTGGCACAAAATCATTTGGAGTGATGAGATCAAAATTGAGCTTTTTGGCCACAACCATAAACACTACATTTGGAGAAAAAGGCCTATGAGGAAAGGTATGGAGGTGGATCGCTGATGTTTTGGGGATGTGTGAGCTACAAAAGGCACAGGAAATTTGGTCAAAATTGATGGCAAGATGAATGCAGTATGTTATAAAAAAATACTGGAGGAACATTTGCATTCATCAGCCAGGAAGCTGCGCATGGGACGTACTTGGACATTCCAACATGACAATGATCCAAAACACAAGGCCAAGTCGACCTGTCATTGGCTACAGCAGAATAAAGTGAAGGTTCTGTAGTGGCCATCTCAGTCTCCTGACCTAAATATCATTGAGCCGCTCTGGGGAGATCTCAAACGTGCAGTTCATGCAAGACAGCCCAAGAATTTACAGGAACTGGAGGCTTTTTGCCAAGAGGAATGGACAGCTTTACCATCTGAGAAGATAAAGAGCCTCAGCCACGAATACCACAAAAGACTTCAAGCTGTCATTGATGTTAAAGGGGGCAATACACGGTATTAAGAACTGGGGTATGTAAACTTTTGATCAGCTAGATTGATTGGCTAGTTTCTGTTGCCATTATGATTTAAAAAGAGTAAACACAGTTGATTGATAATAAATGGCTGCAACCAAACACTAACTATGAGCGAAAGAAACGTTTTTGTGTGATCATTCACATTCTCTGAAAAATGGCCAAGAAATTAAATTCTGCCAGGGTATGTAAACTTATGAGCACAACTGTATGCCTATGACCTCTTACTATCGTGTGAGTGTTTTTAATATCATTGTGCCTGTAATAAATCTGTTAATCACTGCACTTAGGAGGCACCCTTCTCTTTCCCTTATGCTGGAAAACCAGCATCCGACCTGCATCCAATCAGCACTGAAAGCCAATGGCTGCCAGCGCTGATCAGTAGGTTCTGACGAGGGGGCAGAACCCCTGTCAGAATACAATAGCACAGCCGGGAGATTGCTACACTAACATTGCTTGGGTTAGTACGGCAATCTCTCAGTTTTTGTTCATTCATCCCAATGGGTTGAACGAAAAAAAAAAAAAAAAACTTCTAGTGTGTACACTGCTTAACAAAAATAGTGTCTTATCTTATCTCACCAATATTCTCTCCTTTCTCCCTGGCAGCCTGTGAACTTCAGCACTGAATTTCGGCCAGTTAAGCAGGGACCGGCCGAATTTCGATCCGTGTAGGGGCACCCTTATTGTACACAAGTCGATCTATCAGTCGACTTGTGTGCAACCAGTCAGTTGGGTTATCCCGAATGATTACGCTAATCATTGTGTTCTGCTGGCAGGGAAGGTTCCCTGCTGGCTGAACACAATAGCGATGCGGGAGAGATTCCCCCATCAACACCGACTGTGTTGATGGGAAAATCAAGCAATTTTCTTTCCTTCCACTAGTTTGCATAATCTATGGCTTGCCTTACTCGCTAATTGAGTCAAGACATACAATCAAGGCTGGATACGTACATATTTTAGTTGAAGAAAGTGACATATCGCTTTTGAGACCAAAGAGCAGGCGGGACTTTCCAATAGGAAAGCGACTTGCTCTGAGCTTCAAGAAAATGGCGGCCTCCAGCAAGAAGAAACAGGAGCAATGCTGGAGGAAATTTGAAGCACACAATTATTTTAGTATAATTATTAATGTGGAATGTATGTCCTTTTGGTAAAGTACATTAATTGTTATCAAACTGTTATGGGTAAAGTTCCGCTTTAAAATTGCCACTCACACGGCAAAAAAACGGAGATCGGAGTGCCTCTGTTATGAATTTGAAGACAACCCATTGCACAATGCCTAGAACAATGGAGGTGAATGATGGCTTGTTTTAGGCTTTATGCACACGGCCAGATGGAAATACAGCAACTAGTTTGCAGAATATTGTTGGCAAAAGCTGGCAGCAAGATACATAAAAAGTACTGTACACAGGTAATGTTTCAGCAACATGTATACAGCATTACAATGGCTTAGGTTTGCTGCCATCACTGCTCAGGGCTGTCATTGTAAGTCTGAGGCACCTATGCCACTGATTATTACACTACTAAAAGAAGGAAGCCGCATAGCATCCTAATGTTACTAGAACACAAGTGGCTTCTTCTGCCTAGCATTCTTCTGTGGCTAGGAAGCAGGAGGCTTTTGTATTCAAATACAGCACACTTGTGCTGTATGCATGTAAATGTTTACATCCATACAGTGTAAAATACAGTCGGAGGAACACGGTTGCACGTTTTTCTATTTTTATTTATTTTACGGATTTAAAGTGTAGTGGTGCGCAAAAAAACAAAAAAGCCCCTTTTTTTGTGGCCGTGTGCATAAGCTCTTTAAGTACTTTAAAGTGGATGTAAACCCAATGTCATCCTTTCTAAAACTACTGCCATGGGGGTTATCTATAAGGATATACATGCCTCCTGCATGTATCTTTACCTGTCAAATGTCTCCCCTCTGTCTGTTATTAGACCCGAAAAACTGCAGATTCTGTGGGTGGGTCTGTTGTCTGGAGCTCGGTGGGTGGAGTTGTGATGTCAGTAGACTCCCCACCCATCTCTACACTCCTTGTCAATATGCATTTTCTCCTGTGTATTTCTAACACTGAACTTCTGCTATGATCTCTAACATCCAGTGAAAAGACAGGAAAGTAACCACATGACTTCAGCATGCCAAATCATGCTGAGGTGTGAAACAGCCAATCCTTGCAGAGCTGCTGAAGAAAGGAGTGGGGGTGGGAATTAAAAAATAATGCATGTGTCTTAGGCTGTCACTCACAGCAAGGGGGAGTATTTGACAAAGTTTTTCTGTTTGTCAAGATTTTTCTCATTGAACAATAAAAGAGGATTGCTCAGAGATGGATTGACTCTGTGTGGCAAGACTGGGCTCAAATGATAGGAAATCTTATACTCTACAGTATGATAAAAAAAAAATTCCGGGTTTACATCCACTTAAAGGCCTCGTTCACACCGATGCGGCTTTGAAAATCGCACTACTTCAGGGCAATTTCAACGCTGCACATCAGTGCGATTTGTGCATCCGATTTCCCTGCGGCTTGCGACTTCATTTAACAGAAGTCATTGCAGGTCACAGTGAAATTGGAAAAAAGTACTGCAGGGACCTTTTTTCAATGACATGAGTTGTGGTTATTTGAACGGTTCTATTGCCAGCTATGAGGCACGACTTGCCATACGATTTGGAACTGTCAAATTACACGGGTGTGAGTGGGGGCTTACTGCTTATGCAGAATATGTATATTACTATTTATTATATAGGAATATAGAACCAACAAATTTCACAGAATTTATACATTCACATCAATCCCTAGCATCAAGGAGCTTACAATCTAAGGTGCATACACACATCCACAAACCCACCCACACTTGGGTCAATTTAGACAGGCGCAAAAACCCACACAAGCACAGGGAGAACATGCAAACTAAGCAGGTAGTGTCCTGGTTGGGATTAAAACTGAGGACCTCACTGCTACAAGGCAGAAGTGCTAATCATTGAGCCACTGTAATTACTTTAGAGTGCATAGTCTGGGCACACAAATTCACTTTAAAGTATATGTAAAGCCTAATTAAATTACATATGGTTTCTAAAGCACTGTTACATTGTTAATCTGGTTGAAAAAAAGACAAGTCCATCCAGTTCAACCAACAGAGGAAAACAAAAAAAAAAAAAAAAAATCAGCACACTCAAATTGAAAACTTCCATATACGGTATACTAACAAATACCCACAGTTGATCCAGAGGAAAGCAAAACACAAAAAACAAAAGCATGATTCAATTTGCTCCAGTGGGGGAAAAAATTCCTTCCTGATCCCCCAAGAGGGAATCAGATATTCCCTGGATAAACTTTACCTATAAATATCAGTATGCAGTTATATTATGTGCATTAAGGAAAGAATCCGGGCCTTTCTTAAAACAATCTACTGAGCTGGCCAGAACCAACTCTTGAGGGCGTCTATTCCACATTTTCACAGCTCTTACTGTGAAGAAACCTTTCCTTATTATTTGGAGATTAATTCTCTTTTTCTCTATATGTAAAGAGTGCCCCCTTATCCCCTGTGATGGCCTTAAAATGAATAATTCTACACAAAGTTCACTGTATTGGCCACTTAAGTATTTATGCACGTTGATCATATCCTCCCTTAGCCCTTATTCACACTGTTGCGACTTTGAATCAGACATCCCTGCGCGGCTTGCATACAACTTCTTTACCAGAAGTCAATGCAAGACGTGTTGAAGTCACACCAAAGTAGTACAGGAACCTTTTCCACTGTTTAGAACAGTTCCATTGCCGTTAAAGGGGCATGATTTGTCATGACTTTGAACTGTCAAGTCGCATGACAAGTCACGACAGTGTGAACCAAGGCTTACTCTCCTCTTCTCAAGAGAAAAAACTCAGATCAGATAACCTTTCCTCATAGTGGAGCTCCTCCATGCCTCTTATCAGTTTGGGTGCCCTTTTCTGCACCTTTCTCCAGTTCTCAGATATCCTTTTTATGAATGGATGCCAAAAATTGAACCACATATTCCAGATGAGGTCTTACTAATAAATTATACAGGGGCAAAATAATATATATATATATATATATATATATATCTCTACCTCTTTTAATACAAAAAAAAGCAATTTGATAGCTTTGGAAACCGCAGCTTGGCATTGCATGCTATTATTAAGCTTACGATCTACCAAAACCGCCAGATCCTTCTCCACCATTGATTCCCCCCCAGTTGTACTCCCCCTAGTATGTATGATGCATGCATATTCTTCGCCCCTAAGTGCATAAATTTACATTTATCAACACAACCTAATTTGCCACAGTTACCCAATTAAACAGTGCATTGAGGTCGGCTTGTAAATTGGAGACATCCTGTAAGGACGTTATTCCACTGCATAGCTTGGTGTCATCTACAAACATGGAAATGGTACTTTTAATCCCAGACCCAATATCATTTATTAAAAATATTAAAGTGGTTGTTACCATAAAAATGTATTTCATTGTCAGCCCCTCTATTATAACTAGACATAAAAAACAGGGTAAATGTTTTATTAAAACAAAGCTTGTAAATACCCTTCTACAGCCATCTTTAGGCCGGTCACGTGACTCCCGGCCGGTCTCCTACTCTGAACCAGGGCTACTGCAGGAGTGGCCGAGATCTCCCTCTGACCTCAGCCGACAAGGTCACGTGCCCCTCCCGGAGTAGCCCTGGATTGGAGTAAGAGACTGGCCAGGAGTCACGTAACCGGCCTAAAGATAGCTGGGTTTTTGTCACTACCACAAAAAAAAATAAATAAATCAGGTTTGTTTGACATCTTCTGTCATGGAATCTATGATGGCTAATACTTTTCTAGCAAAAACTCATCTATATGGTCTTTTATTAAACTCTCTTCCCAATTATAGAAGTTAAATTAACAGGTCTATAGTTATTTGGAAAGACTTTGACCCTTATTTAAATATGGGCACCACATGGGCCTTACGCCAATCCAGTGTTACTATGCCAGTCATTAAAGAGTGTCTAAAATTAGAAATAATGGCTTTGAAATGACGGAGCTCAATTCTTTTAGGACCAGTGGGTGTATGCCATCTGTCCAGGTGCTTTATTCACCTTTATTTTGTCTAAATATTTCTGGACCATATCAATTTTGAGCCATTGTGGATCATTTGGGGGCTGTGTCAATACCATCCCAATTATGTACATGAGCTCCCCTCATGATCCTGAAGAAGGTATTTCATAAATTTGCCCCCCAGTAACCCACTTCAGATTATTTTGTAAAGGGCCTATATGCTCAGACCTGAACTTTTTACTATTGATATATTTGAAGAATTTTTTTAGGGTCTGTCCTACTCTCTTTTGCAATCTGTTGTTCATTTTGAATTTTTGTGGCCTTGATTTCGTTTTTACATATTCTGTTATGTTCCATGTAACATTTACATGAGGATAGTGCTCCATTATTTTTATATTTTTAAAAAAAAGCTTCTATTATTATTTATAGCTTTTAAAGAGAAGTAAAGTATGGGCTTTGCAAAAAAACAAAAAAAAAACAAAAAACACTTTGCTTTGGCTGTAGGCCACATAGGTTTTATATAGTTGTTTTATTTTTCATATTGTTTGGAAGAATTTCCATTTTTGTCCTGTGTCCATCTTTCTACGCCAATATTCCCTCCCAGTCTAAGCCTTGGAACATGTGTTCTCTTAAAGCAGCGTTTTTATATTTCCAGTATGTAGTTGTTGATAGCGAACATTAACCACTTGCCTCCTAACTACGTCATATGACGTCGCAGACATCATTCAGATATCTTCTTTTACTGTGGGCAATTCCCTGCACTGTAAAAACAATCATAGCTGAGAAAAGAAGAATGGCTGCACATCAAAAGGTTACAAAGTGCCTTTATTGAAGATCACCAGGATACACCTAGGACACCAGATATTTAGTCACGTAGACTCTTTTCACACATCCAACCTGTGCTTAATCATGACATCATTACCATATTTAGATATCTTTTATTGCGGGCGATTCCCTGCACCGAAAAATAATCATAGCGGCTGTTCAGCCGCTTAATTGTTTTTACAGGCGGTGGGAGGGGACATCCCGCACCACCCGTGCGATCGGTGAGCAGGGAAAAAAATCGGCCATCAGAAGTCGTTTACCGTAGACCTCACCGGGGACCATCTGGTCCTCAGTCATCTCTATGACCTTTGGAGGCCGGGTGTGACGTTATGTTGTCACGTCCGGCCTTGGCAGTTGTAAACACTGCCATTGCCTCATTTGGGAAGCAGGGATGGTTGTTTTTCTTTTTTTTGTTTCAGGCTTTCCAGCCTAGAGGCGAGATCTGGGAACTTCTAGACCCCAGATCTCACTGTAAAGAGGACCCGTCATGTCCTAATCCTATTACAAGGGATGTTTACATTCCTTGTAATAGGAATAAAAGTGATCAAAAAAAAAATGTATAAGAAAAAGTGTCAAAATAAAATAAAACAAAGCAAAGCCCCCCTGTCATTGCGTACTCACAGAACCGAACGCATACGCAAGTCATGCCCGCATATGTAAATGGCGTTCAAACTACACGTGAGTTATCGCTGTGAACGTTAGAGCAAAAGCAATAATTCTAGCCCAAGATCTCCTCAGTGACTGTAAACAGGTAACCTATAAAAAATGTTTAAAGCGCCACCTATGGAGACATTTTGGTACCAAAGTTTGGCGCCATTCCATGAGTGTGCGCAATTTTAAAGCGTGACATGTTAGGTATCCATTTACTCGGTGAAATATCTTTCACATTATGCAAAAAATTCTGACTTTACAACCCCTTTAAAATTCATTGCCGCCTTTTGCACATTTATTATGCATTTTTTTTTTTTTGTAGTACAATTTCCAGTTGTTTATAACCTCCTTATCACCTGCCATAGCCGCCCCCCCCCCCCCCCCCTAAGGAGTCCCAAGGATCGTGGGATATGTAGTTTCCTCACAGGAAGAAGTGCAAGTTCTTAAACTACAAAGGTCATACACTGACCCATGCAGTGCCATGTTGCACCTTTAAGTTTTGCTACAGACTTTGTACAAACCTCCTTAAAACTAAGTTTACATGTAAAGCTCACTGGAGAGTTTTTATCATTGTGTTTGTACTGTAGTAAAACAATTACAGACTGTATTATACTTTGGTATTAAAAACCAATCGCACTCTGATTACAAGAGCATCTAAAGGCTCAATAAATATTTAAATACTTACAAAAAGGACTAAAAGCAATACATATATAAAAACACAAGCACTGAAGGCTGAATATAAAGCATGGAAAGATTACATGCATAAAGCATCTGATGTGACCTTAAGATCAAGCAAGATAACATGCATACAGATCTTTCTACAGAGATCATTTATGCAGCAATCTTCCTGTCCTGCAGTTTTGTAACAAAATCACCCAGAAAGCCCATGCACAGAGACCACAGAAGGTGATTTTACAGCCTAGAAGGTCAGTGGTACATCTGATGTGGCGTTGTTTCCGAAACAGGAAGTTGTTAGAAACAAAACAAAGACTGCAAGACAACAAAACTCTTCCCTTCTGTTGATCATCTGATAGAGTAGTATCTATTGATTGCTGCTTTATCACGAAACTTGCCAGTTCACTCTCAGGATTATCAGACAGGTCAGCGTGGCTCAATCACAGCAAACTGGTAAGATTGGTCTGACTGACAAAATTATATGGAACCAATCAGGTAGAGCCTCGGCACTACACCTGCTACCTCCGATCTGATCTGGCAAAAACAAACGGTAAGGGGATCCGTTCCTCTAAATCAGGCTGGATCGGAGGGAAGTCGGGTGTAAACAGACAGCTGGTTTGTGTACATCCGACTGCCTATAGAGCAGAGCAGGCTGTGTCCATGTGGAGCAGACACAGACCTCTCATCTGGCTGATCCACTCAACAGGAGATCGGCAGACAGATCCCCTGCTGAGCAAAATCAGATCCGGCTCGTGTGAAAGTGGGAAGGGGGCGCCCGCACCGGCACAGCAGGAAATTCAAAGGTACGGACAGGTACGCCCATTTGCCCAGCCATGCCATTCTGCCGACGTAAATGTACGGTGGTCGGTCGGCAACGGTTAAATATCAGTATAGATGGACAATTGAATGCTGCATGTAAGCAGTGTTTCCATTGCATTTTTTCAGGTTGTTCTATTTACGTATGCTTTAGGTAACTCAAATGGATGGCAAAGCAGAGGATATGCTGCTCAGTCACAATGAGGTTGATTTACTAAAATTGGGGAGTGCAAAATCTGGTGCAGCTTTGCATAGAAACCAATAGGCTTTCGGTTATTTTGTCAAAGCTTAATTGAATAAGCTGAAGTTAGAAGCCAATTGGCTACCATGCAGAGCTGCACCAGATATTGCACTCCTCAGTTTTAGAAAATCAACCCCACTCTGTCTGGCAGCCTTATCCTGCGAGCTGATTTTGAAGTAAAAAGGGTAGGAAATCAATGATCACATGACTGTTCTACAAGTGGGAAGAGCCACATTATCTCTGCACCGAGCTTTGCTTCTAGCAAATTGAAGTAGAAGTGTATCAGAGTATCAGAGGAAGCACAGGACTGACAGGTAAGTTCAGAGGGGCACACAGGCGGGGCTCTGATAGTAATTGCATTGCTAGCACAATCTTCCTCAAGCCATAAACGTAGCACAAATGCACGAAGAGCTCAGTTGCTGCAGTGCCATGAAGGCATGCATTTGTATTAAAAGCATGCGTCTTGTTTGCGCAGGTCGGGAATGGCGCACACTGTTCCAGTGACAGGATCTGCCATAAAAGTTGCCCAACAGTGACAGCACTGCATAAGCAATACACAAGATGCTTTTTCATTATTTGTATGACCCCAAGTTGAGGACCATAGACTGCTTTTATGGAGTTGTTTAGGGCCAATTACCCTATATGCCCAAATGCTTGTGGACACCTGACCGTTACACTAATATGAGATTGAAGGACATCCAATTCCAAAGCCATGGACATTAACATAGAGTTGGCCCCCCTGTTTGCTCCTAAAGAGCATCCACTCTTTTCCACTAGAAATTAAAGAGTATCAGTGGGAATTTGTGACCAGTCAAAGGAAAATGTCTGAAGTTAGGCTCCGATGTTGGAGAAGAAGATCTGGCTAGCAATCTGCATTCCAATTCATCCTAAATGTGGTAAATGGGGTTGAGGACAGGGCTATGCAGGCCAATGTAAATTCTCCACACCAAACTCATCAAACCGTGTCTTTATGAAGTTGGCTTTGTGCACAGAGGTGAAGTATGCTGGATCAGACCCTTCCCTGAACTGTTGCCAAAGGTTTAGAAGTGCACATTTTCTAAAATAATGTTAATGTAGCATTAAAAAGTGGTTGTAAAGTCTTTTTTTTCTTCTAGTGGTTCTAAAGCCTAAAGATTTTTTACCTTAAAGAGTAACTCCACTTTTGTTGAGAAAAAAACAAAACATTCCCCTCTGGGGGATCTATGTAAGATACAAGGATTTTAACAAACTTTGTTGCAGATTCCTAACTTGTTATTCTGAAGAAATCCATGTGCGTTTGTCTGTGTTCATGTGGGAAAGTGAATCTAATGGGAGTGGTTTCATAATTATCAATCAGCTGCTGCACCTACAGAGCACTAATGAGTAAAGTTTCTGGGCCTGCATCCCTTTAAGCACTTGCCGACCAGCCGCCACAGTTGTACTGTAGTTGCAAATACCACTAAAAGAAAGCTTTATTTGTGGGGAAAAAAAAAGGACGTCAATTTTGTTTGGGTGCAACGTCACACGACCGTCAGTTAAAGCGGCGCAGTGCCGAATCGCAAAAAGTGCTCTGGTGAGGAAGGGGGTAAAATCTTCCATGGCTGAAGCGATTAAACGTGATTTCCTATTGGGAGTATCTCACCAAAAAAAAAAAACCTTTTTGTGCATGGGATGCCAGAAATCTGACTTG
Source organism: Lithobates clamitans (assembly GCA_037952925.1). Taxonomy (NCBI): domain Eukaryota; kingdom Metazoa; phylum Chordata; class Amphibia; order Anura; family Ranidae; genus Lithobates; species Lithobates clamitans. The sequence goes on from JBBGZY010000790.1 coordinate 4,060,689, forward strand.
CATCTTAGTGCTGACTTCTGGGAAAATCAATGAGCCAATCACACAAGCAGGAAATTATGTTTCTGGGGGGCGTTCTGTACACATTCTGTGTATAGAACACCTCCGGGTAGCCATATTGCATTGCATTATACTGAATATATAGAGCTGTAGACTGAAAAGGAAAGGTCATTTTTAATAACATTCCACTACAAAATGACTTGCGTTGCATTGTAAACGCTATATTATTTTTTCTATATTTGCTTTTTTTCCCCCCACGAAAGTGGAGTTACCCTTTAATGCATGAAGGTAAAAAACCTTCTGTGTCACAGAATTCTCTCCTCCCCACTTATACATACCTGAGCCCATTCTTGATCCAGCGCTGTGCAGCGCTCTGTAGCTCCTCACCGAACAGATTGATAGCCATTGGCTGCCACTGCTGTCAATCAAATCTTATGAAGAGGGAGCGGGGCCGAGCAGCCCTGTCTGTCAATGGCTCCTGCTGCTGCTACCAGCAAAGCTTGTGAGACCAGGAAGAGGGGTGAGAAAATCTGCATCCGGGGGAAAGCACTGGATCGATAAAGGAGCCAGACAGGTGAAAGGGAAGAGGGGCAACAAGTAGTGAAGAGAATGCATTAAGGCAAAAAACTTTAGTGTTTAGAGCTACTTTAACCCTTAACCTTCCTCTGAACTCAGTAATTTGGATGGGTGTCCACATCACCCAATGCCAAAATTATATGACAGGTGTGCATCAAAACAACAGGACACATAACCCATAAAACAATTAGCAAAGTTTTAAAAAGTCAGACCAAAAAAAGAAAAAAACTCTGCCGCACAATAATTTTTACCACAACTATTCACCTGGAAAACAATAAAGTTGACAAAAGCAACTCTAGCCAAATTTTCTGTAAAAAACTAAAATCTTTATGCCTTTTTTTCCCATGAGCCTCTGCTTTGGATGCAGGTTATGCCAACATACTACACCAAGATAACTACTGAAATAAAATGAACTACATGCACATAGATCAAACAGTACATCCAAAGAGAAGATAAAAATAACTAAAAGAAACGAAAACGAAAAAAAATAAATAAATAAAAGGAACCATGGTTAGTGCAAATTCCTCAAATTCATGACATGAAACAAATGGGGAAGACTGGAAATGGACTGGTTTTGTCTCTGTACCAATATGCATTCCCATTCAGGCTGACGAGACTCAAGGAATGAAATGATTTTTTTTTTGGATTTTTTACCCCACAGAGCAACAGAGAAGGATGGATACTCAGCAAAATAAAAATCAAAATAAAAACTGGAGAACAAAAAAAAAAGCAACAAGACCACGACAATGTTAGGAAGAAAGCGAGCGGTTATCGGGACATTAAAAATAAAATAAAAAATAGAGAATATAGATGATTGCAATTGAGGAGAAGCTACAGATTCCTACTTACAAGATTTATAAGAAAGGAGAATTTGGATAAAAGATGCTGCAAGATAACAGAAATAAAATGGAAAGAAATCAAAAGGACAGAAGTAGTTACAAGAAAGTACTTTAAAATTATGGTGTAAAGTTCAATTTAAATAAGGAAGGCTTACTCTCATTTTTCCTTTAAAAGAAAAAAAGAAAAAAAAAAAGAAAAAAAAGAAAAAACGAATAAAAAAAAAAAAAAAAAAAAAATAATGAGTGGGGTAGGGGGGAGAGGGGTGACAGTGACATGTGAGTTTGGGAAACACTGGGCACAACAATGGAAAATAAATCCACAAAAATGGAGGATGGCATCTACCTATTGGGGTATAACTGGTCTAATGAAATGAATTGGTCTCTTCCCAGCAATATCCATACCTGGTTGCCGACAAGTCGAGAAAACTGAGCAGAAAGACCATACCATGGAACAGAACCTAAAATATCTTCAGATGCTTTAAAGGACAATTGCATGAATACACTAAACTCCTCTGACCCACCCTCGAGTTCTCCTGAGCAACCCTACCCCAACACCCCCCCCCCCCACACACACACACCCCTTATCTCTATAGCAGAGCCACAGCCTGGAGCACCGTTCACTTCAATTTGGACAGAAATCCTCTTCGGCATCAGCCTAGCCTTTGCAATGACACCTCATAGACTTGTATGGGGTCACCCAGACACTGGAGCTGCATCAAGAGATGACCGCCCCTACACGTCTGCAAGGTTTCAGTGAACATGCCAGACCAGCCCCAAAGAGGATGTTTGCCCAAACTGGAGTACACAGTGCTGCATAATGTGGCTCTGCTACAGGGGTAAATAAAGTAGCTGGAGTGGGGTTGTTCGTGTAGATTAGTTTGAAAAGTATGTGGATTATGGAAGTTTAGTGCATAAAATACAGTTGTCCTTTATTCCTATTAATCTCCAAGAATTGACAACTGCCTGCGGCCAGTTTTCAGTGTTTATTATTTTAATTGGGGATTGGTAATCATCCAGGATCCTAGAACACGTAGGGCTAGCCAATTATAGTTGCAAAAAATACAATATGAAGGTTGCAGCTGCTGCAAGATCCAAAAAAGGACAATATAAATTTTAATCATACCGTGTGTCAGTATTAATTCTTAGTGGCTGCTTGGGTAAGGGGGTTGTTTAAAAGAACTGTGCAAAAGGCTGTAGTTGGGAGAAAGAAGGTCTTAAAGTGGCAGTAAAGTTTTTCTTTTTAAACTTGTACCTTAACATGTACTGTTTAGGAGATATTCACACTGCATGCAGGCAGTGACGTCACCGACGCATGCGCTCTGAAGGGACAGCATACTCGTGCTGTCCCTTTAGAGATCTGTGCCACGGCAGTGATGTCATCGCGGCTCGGACAATCATGCAGCTTGTAAAGAAGACCGGGTGAAGGTAAAAGCCCTGTCAGCGGTGACATTGTGCCGCTGGAGGGTTTTGTTCTAAGCATTTCATAAGGTGCTAGTGTGCTATGCATAAATGGAATTTAGTTTAAAAGTGAACCACACTTTACATGTATAACAGTGAATTTGGTGGAACTGACTCATAACCATCACATGACCAAAACTATCAAACTAAAAGGGAAAAAAAAAAAAAAGTGTGGCCAACTTCTCCAACGGCTTCCTCTGCAGTTATTCATTAAATGGTGTATTTTCATCATAGAGACATTATAAATCAATATCGAGGTGAAAGCATATACATCTGAGCAAGGTATAAACACATATTTTAGGTAATAGTGCATGGATATAACTAAGAAGAGCAACACATGATTCATTTCATCTATGCAGGTAGGATGAAAAAAGTCAGATGCATCTATGTCCATCCCTCCCTCACCTGCTCACTTACGAGCAGTTTAATCTGCAGGCAGGAAGTATGGTCAATTCTGAGAGGAGACAACTATAGGCTGGCATACCTGTCATACTACTGTCTCGATTGACCCCATTCTGCAGCTTGCATTGAACCAGGGCAGCATCAAACAGCCAGGAGCCAAACAGGTTCAAGATACTGTTGACTTTGGGCCTTGTTGGAGCTGGCAAAGGACGTGGCTCTGAGTTTGTTTGGTTTGGGCTGGACAATGGGGATGTGGAAGATGGCTGCTGTTGAACCTTTGTGCTGTGCGTTGTGTTTACCTTAAATAAAGAAAAAAGAAAATAAGAGAAAAAAAATAGTAAACAACTATTACCCACACAGAAAAGCAAAAAAAAACAAACAAAACAGGATTTTATACTAAATATATATATATATATATATATATATATATATATATATATATAGATATATATATATATAGATATATATATATATAGATATATATAGATATATATATATATAGATATATAGATGTAGATTATATACGGTATATTATATATATATATATATATATATATATATATATATATATATATATATATATATATATATATATATGGGAAAATAATTATTTGAACTCCTGCAGTTTTTGTACGTTTGCCCACTTACAAAGAAACGAAGCGTCTATAATTTTTATCATAGGTGTCTGTTAAATGATAGAGACAGAATCTCAACCAAAAATCAAGGAAAAACACATAAAACAAATGATATAAATTAAGTTCCAGTTCAGTGAGTAACATAAGTATTTGATCCCCAAGCAAAACATGACTTAGTACTTGGTGGAGAAACCCTTCATGGTAAGGACAGGAGGTAACACGTTTCTTGTAGTTGGTTACCAGATTTGCACACATCTCAGGAGAGATTTTGGTCCACTCTACTTTACAGATCTTCTCTAAATCTATAAGGTTTCTTGGCTGTCTCTTGACAACTTAAAGATTCAGCTCCCTCCATAAGTTTTCTATAGGGTTAAGGTCTGGGAGACTGACTAGGCCACTTCATGACCTTAATGTGCTCCTTCTTGAGCCACTCCTTTGTTGCCTTGGTGGTATGTTTTGGGTCATTGGGATGCTGGAAGACCCAACCACAACCCATCTTCAGTGTTCTGGCTGTCCATTGGCCCCCTCAATGCAGCAAAGTCAGCCTGTACCTTTAGCAGAGAAACAGCCCCAAAGCATAACATTTCCTCCTCTGTGCTTGACTGTAGGAATAGTGTTCTTAGGGTCATAGTCAGCATTTTCCTTCCTCCAAACATGGCAAGTCGAGTTAATGCCAAAGAGCTAAATTTTGGCCTCATCCGACCACAGCACTTTCTCCCAATCCTTCTCTGAGTCATTTAGATGTTCATTGGCATGACTGTACATACGCCTTCTTGAGAGGGCGACTCGCCATGTTTGGAGGAAGAAAAATGCTGACTATGACCCTAAGTATACTATCTCTACAGTCAAGCACAAAGGTGGTGGAAACATTATGCTTTGGGGCTGTTTCTCTGATAAAGAACTTGAGGGGCCAATGGACAGGGCCATGTATTGTAAAATCTTGGATGAGAACCTTCTTCCTTCAGCCAGAACACGGAAGATGGGTCGTGGATGGGTCTTTCAGCATGACAATGACCCAAAACATACAACAAGGCAACAAAGGAGTGGCTTAAAAAGAAGCACATTAAGGTCATGGAGTGGCCAAGCCCATCTCCAGACCTTAATCCTATAGAAAATGTATAGAGGGAGCTGAAACTGAGTTGCCAAGCGTCAGCCAATAAACCTTAAGGATTTAGAGAAGATCTGTAAAGAAGAGTGGACCAAAATCCCTCCTGAGATGTGTGCAAACCTGGTCACTAACTACAAGAAACGTCTTACGGCCCTGTCCGTTGCCTGTGTATTTTGTTGTGCTTACATGTGTGGCTGTCAATTAACTTGCACCGTCGCCGAGACAACCAGATGTTGATGTATCTACGTAGTCCCACGTCTGTGCTATAAAAAATGTTTGTCTCGGGTACTGCGCATGCTCTGAGGAAATCCGAGTGACGGATGAAACGCGTCAGCATGACGCCATCACGCTTCCCATAGCGTTCCTACAGACTTTCAGACCCACCCACCAGCCCTGGAATCTTTGCCTGCAACCCACAAGGCCGTTCAAATTAGCCCGGGAACGGAACCCGGGGAGGACTGAACGCAACTGAACGTCCCACATCACTCTTGGCATTTTTCGGGGTCAATCCTCCTGCTCCCTGAATATCACCATCACCATCGGGAATGTACGGCTGATCATACAGAGGTGGATGGAAGACAGCTTAATCAATCAGCTGGAGGCAGCGTGGGCCAGAATCGGCGTCTTGACGTGAATCGGTGTATTAGAATGCCTACACTGGGTGAGATCTTATCTTTTTGTATCCCTAGAACGGACAGTTATCTTTACCTGCAAGCTGTAACCTGTTCAGTTCGATTCATTCTTCCATGGCTCATAGCCCATCATATCTATGAACTCCCCTCCCCTGCCATCAGTTCCCTTTGATACTGTATGCTTAGGGTGGACTCCATCGATAAGGACTATATTGTCCAGTGCTTGAGTTACAAGTGGGTTCTAGTGAACACTCTCCTATCCTCCCCTCTGTTCTCCTGTCCCTACATCCACAAAGGCTATGATTTCCAGGGTGGTCGCACCAATACCTACCCTCACTTCTTTCCACTACTAGCTGTCACTGTGCAACTCATCAGAATTACCAGCTTATGGTTAGACGAAACAACATAGGTATCATCTTGCAATAATTTACATGAAGTGTGCATAGTATGTGTGAGTGGTGGCCATCTGAGTCTGTCAATGACAACGTTGTCATTTTAATATTGGTGGTGGTACCTGTTTTAAACAGTATTCTTTTTGATTGGCGTTTAAAGTGCCTTTTTCAATAAACATTTTTTATATATTTTCTGACCATTGCCTGTTCCTCATTGATGAATTATCTTTTTCTCTCTTTTTTTTTTGTGATATGTGTCATTAATTCAGAAGAACGCACCTTAATCACGGCTTCAATGCCACCGGTGTAAGCAATTGTCTTTAATTTATACAGACATTGACATCACAGATCTTTTGTCTGTTGTAATTATATAGCCTAGCAGAGCTTTTGGTTCTTTCCTTACCGTTTTGTTAGCGATTCATTTATTTAATTGCAATTTTTTATTTAAAGTTATGTAGCACCAATTGTGAAATTACATGGTTTGATTTGATCTCATATAGCGCAGTTTTCTTTGTTTAACATTTTTCTATACACTACTCTAGCGTCCTGCCAGGCCCTTATCGTGGTCTTCATAGGGGCGGTTAAGGAGGGGTCAGCCTGCATCCCCCGAAAAGCTAGGTTGCTCAAAGCTGCATATGAACCCAGAATGTCCCTTCTATTGTAACCGCTGGGTTTTGTCTGGGCTGGGAGAACCAACAGCACACAGTAACAAGGACGGCTGCCCAGGTAGGTAAGTAGGTATAATATTCGCTTTGCGTCCCTAGGGAGCTTTCCAGCTCAGACAAAGGACACCAGCAGCCCATCCAACCTCTTGAAGACGCTTCTGGGGATATGCGATGGTGTATTCCTAAAGAAGTATAGAAATTGACGTAAATACACCATTTTCAGTAGGTTAACCATGCCTACAGGCATCAAGGGGAGAAAGCGCCAAGCTGCACATTTGGTGGTGACCTGCGACATAAGGGGATATATGTTTTTCCCATGTAGTCTCCTATCTCAGTAGTAACTTTAACACCTAAATACATGAACTCTTCCACCCAATTAAGCGGTGTCTGGGTGTCAGGTCGAGCGTGTGACGGCTGCAGCGAGAAAATACAGACTTATCCCAGTTGATGCGTATGCTTGAGCAGCCAATTAATTGATCAAATAGGAACAGCGCGGTGCGGAGAGATGTGGATGCGTCCGCTAGATACAGCAGAGCGTCATCCGCATAAAAAGACAGTTTTTCTTCAATTGGCCCAAACTGTATACCATGCACTTCCCTGTCAGCTCGTAGGAGAATGGCCAGAGGTTCTAATGCCAGAGCAGACAGTCCCGCTGATATGGGGGCACCCCTGCCTCTTTCCACAGCCCAAAAAAAATGGCACAGAAAGACAACCATTCGTATGGACCCTAACTTGTGGATTGGCATACAACATATTTAACCATGACTTAAATTTAGGGCCAAAGCCAAATCTGGAGAGAACTTTCCACAGATATCTCCATTCAACAGAGTCAAAGGCCTTCTCCGTGTCCAGAGAGGCCACCACCCCTGCGCCGTCCTGACTTGCTCTAGCAATGTGTATGAAGAGTCTCCTAATGTTGATATCTGTGCCTCTGCACGGCATAAATCCCATTTGGTCGGGGTGGACAAGGGCTGTTATGACTGTGTTCAGTCCGTTTTCTAATATTTTGGCTAGTATTTTCACACCTACATTTAATAGGGTGATAAGGTGATAGGAGGAGCACAGGAAGGGATTCTTCCCCGGTTTAGGTGTCACTACAATGACCGCCTCTCCCATAAATTTGGGAAGGGTCTCCGATTCTGCCGACCAACATGGCGCTCCACTGGAATACCATCAGGGCCAGGGGTCTTGCCCGATTGCAGTGTTTTGAGTGCATTGAGTATTTCTTCTACCGTGATAGGCCCGTCTAGTTTGTTTCTATAAGTGCCAGTCAGAACTGGAATGTCTATGTCCTCTAAGTAGGACTTCGACTCGTCTTCCCTATAGGTCACACGGGAGCTATAGAGTGATCGATAATAATACATAGCATTGGTTAATCTTTTCCGGGACATAGTGGAGGTAACCATTAGGGCCAAGAATGTGGGGTATACTAATCCCGCATGACTGCTCTTAAGAGAGCCAAGGCCAGACCAATAATTTCCCCGATCTCTCTCCCTGCTCAAATATACGTTGAGATTATGCCAGTAGCTTCTTCTGAGTGAGGGAGGTGTGGAGGGAGAGGACCTCCCTAGTCAGAGACTGTAGTCGGGCATAGTGTTGGGGTTCTCGAGATCTAACAGAGCGCTTCCCGAGTACTAGTTTCAGATTCAGCCCTGATCAAAGCAGCCCTTCTCATTTAAAAAAAAAAAAAAATTATTAATAAAAAAGCCATAAAACTATCCCCTATTTTGTAAACGCTATAACTTTTGCGCAAACCGATCAATAATCGCTTATTGCGATTATTTACACCAAAAATATGTAGAAGAATACGTATTGGCCTAAACTGAGGAAAAAAATTGTTTTTTTTATATATTTTTGGGGGATATTATAGCAAAAAGTAAAAAATAATGTGTTTTTTTTTCAAAATTGTCGCTCTTTTTTTGTTTATAGCGCAAAAAATAAAAAGCGCAGGGGTGATCAAATACCACCAAAAGAAAGCTCTATTTGTGGCAAAAAAGGACGTCAATTTTGTTTGGGAGCCACATCGCATGACCGCGCAATTGTCAGTTAAAGCGACGCAGTGCCGAATCACAAAAAGTGCTCTGGTCAGGAAGGGGGTAAATTCTTCCGAGGCTGAAGTGGTTAAAGCTGGAAAAAGACCTGTGGGACGCAGAGTTGAAAGTTAAAAGCTTGCGACTGAGGGTGTCGCCATCTCCATACGGTCATAGGTCTCCGCCCATGTCACCAGTCCAGAGTAGTGGGAACCAGCGGCAGCCATTCTGTCCATGCCTGGGTCAGGAGCCATATTAAAATCACCCAGCATCACCACATGGTCTGAAGCAAACTCTGCTATCTTGGCGGGTTATTTGGTTTAATAGTTGTAGCGATGCTGATGGAGTCAAACATAGACCCACAACAGTCCATGTCAGGGAAAGAATTCTAGCATATATAATAACATATCTGCTATCTGGGTCCAGAGCCAAGTCCAAAAGTCGGAAGGGGAGCCTCTTAAGTACCAGCATGCTAACACCCCATGGGAAATTGGAGTATGTGGAATGATAGTGGTGGCCCACCCACGGGTTTTTAAGGACAAGAGTCCTGCTACCCACTAAATGAGTTTCCTGGAGTATACAGATGTGAGGGCTATAAAATTTAATAAATTGGAACATCATTGACTGTTTGACTGGGGAGTTTAGTCCCCTGGTGTTCCAAGACAGGATGTTAAGGGCGGACATAAGTACTGGGGCATACAGGAGAGTAAGGATTATGTGGTTGAGACCGGGCCGGACTCAGCAGTCGGACACGGATGGAGCAATCACAATGCCTATGCAATGCAATGTTGAGGTATTCAATATAATAGCTGATAAACAAACGATCATACATCTTAAGCTGTAACCATAAAAAAAAAAACAAAAAAAAAACAGCCCTTAGTGGACAACATTTCCCCCGCCCTGCCCATTTCCTCAAAACTTGGAAGAGCTTCCAACCACACTAAGTTATGTTTTGCTTGGGGATCAAATACGTATTTTACTCACTGAACTGCAACTCAATTTATAACATTTGTATCATGTGTTTTTTCTGGATTTTATTCCCCACTGTGTGTGAAAATATATATATATATATATTTATATATTACACACACACATATAGATACATGTACACATAGATACGCGCACACTAAATACTGTATGCAGAATGGACAATATTCAGTATCTGTCTGTGTATAGCTGTGCTCATATTAACTAGACTTGCACAGATTCTCAGCCAGTATACGTACCCAAGGGGTTTTTCTGATTTCAGGTAAGGAAACATTGCTCACCCCCTTGAGGACCTGCCCCTCGCTATTGGCCACCAAAGCTGCCCATCCCACTTAGTGGCCAACAGAAAAGCATGGGGAATGGGAGGAGGCTGGTAAAAAGCATGACTATGCAAACCCAGGTTGAAATGTGCATTATATAGCTCCTAATGGTGTTCCTACAGTAGTGTGAACAACACACACAGACCTCTATATATACAGACCTGAAATCAGTTCAAGATACTAAGTTGCCAAGGGTATACTTTAAAGTAGAATTATAGGCAAAACTTTTCCCCTCATTTTGCACAGAGTAAAGGTAGGTTATAATCCCTGTCAGATTTTTTTCGCCATCTGTGTCCCAATTGTGGATATTTCTCTTCACTTCCTGTCCCATAGCCAAACAGAAAGCGAGAAGAGATCCCTGCAAATTAAGGGAATTCCTTGAGAACCCCCAGGTCACCAGAACTAGTCTCCCCATTAGATTTGCCCTTGACTACTTTTCTGTGGACAACCCAAAAGTTGGGATTTTATTTCACTTTCACTTTCAATAATGTTTAACAGGACAAATAGAGAGGGTGAATTTCCCTAATGGGGGTACAGACAGCAACAAAAACTGACAAGCGTTCTAATCCTTCTCCACTCAATCCAAAACTAAAAAAAAAAAAGTTTTGCCTTTAGTTATACTTTAAAATATCCAACAAATCAAGCAAGTTTGCAAATATACATTCTTCTGTCTTGCTATGCCTTAGGAGTTATGCTGAGATCATTAGTGGTTCTGCATTCTAAATATTCCCTGAGTTGCCTGATCAAGTTCCTGGAGTCACAACTCATTGTGATATATGAATCTATATCAAATACAGCATTTCCCAACATTCATGTATTGCAGTCAGGGTGGATTTGATTTAAATCAAGTCGATTTAAATCATACATTTTTAAAGAGCGACTGTAGTTTCTGTCCCGCAGCGGCTCCTCCTCTGACCCGCTGTTGACTCACCGACAGTCCCATTCACTTTAAATTGGACGGCTGGTGATGCAGCAGTGACACAACAAGGTGAGGCACTACTATGATAGATCTGAAATGACAGGTACTCTTTAAATGTAAGGACTTATTCTTGCTGGTAGTTAGAATCTTTAATATTGGCAAACAAAAGGACTTCTATTACATGCAATACCGCATGTGGCCAGAGGTGGGGGGCGCCGGAAAAACTCGGGAACAGAGTATTTCTGGCTCTGAACCATTCTGAGTGTCCCTGCACCTCTGGCCAAATGCGGTACTGCATACATCATTAGCTTGAATTCTGCTCGTTTTGCGAGACAACACTCGTAAACCATGTCAGAATTAAAAAAAAAAAGCTGCTCGTCTTTCAAAATGCTTGTTAACCGCTTTACTCGCAAACCAAGGTTCCATTGTATTGCAGAATATACAGCTACATAACTAAGCTTCATTTCATGCAGAATAAACTAAATTATTAATATATCTTAAATAGAAAACTATCTTTAGATTGATTTTTACTCCAAAAGCATTTAAATAAAATAAATTTGATTAAAAGAAAAAAATCTGAATAAAAAAAAAAAAATCTATATATTTTTTTTTTAAATCATCGATTTTTATCCACCCTGGTTACAGTTCTTCTACAGAGGCCATTAAGGAGCTTTGTGCGTAAAGGGTCTTTATACATGTAGTGCAAAACACTGTAGCCTGTCTCTTGTCTACCTTTTAATTTTGTACATGCTTGCACACTTCCTTATAAACACATGCTGCATAATTATTTTATGGCTCAACCTATCGGGGCTTCATGGTGTTGAATCAGGGCTGGGCCAAGAAGAGGGGGGGGGGGGGGGGGGTGGTGAAGATACAACCATCTTGGGCACTTCAGCAGAAGGGGGCGCTAAAAGGGTAGAACCACCAACCTGCTGAAGTGCTCAAATCTCACTTTGGCGTTTTGTTTGCCTTGGGTGCTTAACGACCTTGTCCCAGCACTAAAGAAAAGAAACAAATAACCATCTAAACCCCATTGGGTAATTCAGTTTTCAACCAACCATTTTAAAGCAAAAAATTACATTTCCAGTGAATCAACAATTTCAAAGAAAAAAATAGATATTTGACTCCACATTTTTCTATAACTCTCCAGCAAATCGACTTACGCTTGCTTTCATGGTGGTTTTGTTAACAGTGACAGCTCGATGTCTCCGGCTGTGTGGAGGCGTGGTATTCATTGCGGTGTTCTGTGGCATGCTTAGCCGATTCACAGGTGTGGGTGGAGCACTGTCAGCCCTGGGGCGAGAGATACCTAGTGGCAAGTTAACAAGTTACTATGAGAAGTCCAACGTAGACAAATGTTATGGTTTGGAGATTAACCACCTACACACCCATTACAATCAACTAAACCAATCAATGCATAAATGTTTCATCTTTGGCACTGATGGAGAAGCTCATCACAGTGACCAAGAATAATACATTTGATCTAATTTATTATAGCAAAGTCAAGTGCTTTGACTATAGTGGACAGAAATGTCATTGTTTATAGGTTATGCACTGGGTTATAGGCCAAAGTGCTAAGAAGTTATGTCCCTCTGCTTCTTCAGTATCAAGTCAACGTCTAGAATTATTTATTATTAGTCCCACAATTAAAGGATTTCAACCTAAAGACGAATTTAACCAAAATGGGTAAAATACTCACTACTGCAACAGATACTAACCACACTTCATAATCTTTCTAGCTCCTTGCCATTGTCAGTTGACAATTCATAAAGCAGATTGTTTTGCCTTGGCTGCTTAGAGATACAAATCAGCTCGGGCCTAATTGGATCCAGGTAATAGACCTGTATCACACCCTTTGCCTAAATATAAATTCATAACCAAGGAAACGAAACAACAAAGTGTATACAAGACAATGAAAGTTTTAAATAAAGGTGAAAGTCAACCTGTTTTCACTTTGAACCCAATGTGACTGCAAACCCAAAAAGCTCAGGTATCCTAGAGCAGTGGTTTTCAACCTCAGTCCTCAAGTACCCCCAACTGGCCATGTTTTCAGGTTTTCCTTTACTTTGCTTAAATTCAATATCAATTACATGGTATTGATAAGAGCTTTTTTATCTAGGGGAAGTTCCCAAAACATGGTCGGTGTGGGTACTTGAGAACTGAGGTTGAGAACCACTGCCCTAGAGTGTCCAGAGAGCTGTAAAACCCAGGATTCTGTTCTACAAATCTCCACTCCAGCTCCTGAGGTCTAGCTAGGACTCCCCCCTTCCTTAATCAGTGTGACTATTCATGGCGATCACAAAAACTGGAAGGCAGAGAAGGTAAGGCAGGCCAAAAAGGATTCCATTTTCTTTCCTGCAACCACGGCTAGTCTCAGATTTTGAGATAACATTACTGTGCTTCTCACTTCTCCTTGCTTGAGAAAAAGCTTTAATAATTCTGTGCATCTGGGATTCCTTCCTTTACCTCCGCTGCCTCATTGTTCCCCATCAGATATCAGTGGGGCAGCTTTCAAAAGGTGAAAAGCATAGTCTTGCTTCCCTACCAAGATGGTCACCTTCACACAGACAGTGAAGAACAAGCCATGGTAGGTCAGTGTTGTGGAAAAGATTGGCTGCAGGGAAACCACAAGCAATACTGGTGACTAGCCCTTTGTCCTCTGCCTGCCTTTTTTTGGCACTACATTCACAATACAGGTACTCTTTAACATTACCCATCCTGGATCTACATCTCATTAAATCCTTTTCTTAGCAGATCAAAAAATTAAGGCGAGGATGGTCTTATATGGTCTGTATTGCTATGCAGCAATATAAACTCACCGGCCACTATTAGGTACACCTATTCAATTGCTTGGCAACACAAATTGCTAATCAGCCAATCACATGGCAGTAACTCAATGCAATTAAGCATCTAGACGTGCTGAAGACGACTTGCTGACGTTCAAACCGAGCATCTGAATGGGGAAGGAATGGGACTGAAGTGACTTTGAATGTGGCATGGTTGTTGGTGCCAGGCGGCTGGTCTGAGCATTTCAAAAACTGCTGATCTACTGGGATTTTCACGCACAACCATCTCTAGGGTTTATAGAGAATGGTCAGAAAGAGGGAAAATATCCAGTGAGTGCCAGTTGTGTGGATGAAAATGCCTTGTTAATGTCAGAGGAGAATGGGCAGACTGGTTCAAGATGATAGAAAGGTTGTAACGAGTAACCACTCATTACAACCAAGGTATGCAGAATACCATCTCTGAATGCATAACACACCGAACCTTGAAGCAGATGGGCTACAGCAGCAGAAGACCACACAGGGTGCCACTCCTGTCAGCTAAGAACAAGAAACTGAGGCTACAATTCACACAGGGTCACCAAAAATGGACAATAAAAGATTGGAAAAAGTTGCCAGGTCTGATGAGTCTCGATTTCAGCTGCAACATTCAGATGGTAGGGTCAGAATTTGGCATAAACATGAAAGTGTGTATCCATCCTGCCTTGTATCAATGGTTCAAGCTGGTGGTGTAATGGTTTGAGGGATATTTTCTTGGCACACTTTGGGCCCCTTAGTACCAATTGAGCATCGTTTAAATGCCTTGGCCTACCTGAGTATTGTTGCTGACCATGTCCATCCCTTTATGACTACAGTGTCCCCATCTTCTGATGGCTCCTTCCAGTAGGATAACGCACCATGTCACAAAGCTCAAATCATCTCACCACTAGTTTCCTGAACATGACAATGAGGTGACTGTACTCCAATGGCCTCCACAGTCACCAGATCTCAATCCAATAGAGCACCTTTGGGATGTGGTGGAATGGGAGATTCGCATAATGACTGTGCAGCAGACAAATCTGCAGCAACTGCGTGATACTATCATGTCAATATGGACCAAAATCTGAGGAATGTTCCCAACACCTGTTGAATCTATGCCACCAAGAATTAAGGCAGTTCTGAAGGCAATAGGGGGACAACCCGGTACTAGCAAGGTGTACCTAATAAAGTGGCCAGTGAGTGTATATTTTTTTTTATAATGTAGCTCTGAATTTTAGTGATTGCTAAGAAGAAAGGAAAACAGACTACAAGACCATCCCAAAGTTATTTGAAGAATTAATCCATTTGCTTCATGCAATTTTGCATAACATCCTTTATTTAATAACAATATGCATAGAGCAATGATGTCCTGTTATCAATAACTAGACTTGAGCAGTTTCATGCTGCTTTGAGTTCCTGCACACAATATACTGTTCTTTGCGTTATTAAATAGATATACCCATTTTTATATGTAAAAATGCATTTTCTGCGGTAGATTTTTTTGAATAAAAGTCTCAAAGGCATTTACAGTATACTTGTAGTGTTTATGTAACCTTCTGTAAATCTCCAAAAGTCAATACAACACTACAACTAAACTGTAGTTTAAAATGTAAAGTCATCTATTGAAAGTGATCAATATCTATTGCCAAATTTCCCCATCACCATTCACACCAAAATCTTGAGATTTGAGAAATCTAAAAAGGAAACATGCTGAAAGATTAGACCATCCTATATAAATCAATCACCAATTTCCTTAAATTCCTAATAGATTTACGAAAGTGCAGTATTCTATATTTTGTAAGTCAATGTTTGCTAAACGATACATAAATGGCTGCGATTTTCAAAATAAATGAAGGACCGTACATAAAAATGCAAAGGCTCGGGCCCACCTTCACACTACGCTTGCATTAATGCAACTGAAACACAAAGGCTACTTTCACAATGGGGCAGGGGGGCATTAGCGATAAAGTGACGCTAATTTTAGCGGCGATTTACCGCTGTAATAGCTGCGCTTTTCGACCGCTAGCAGCTGAAAAAGAAAAAGGTTAATAGCGCCCGCAAAACGCAGATGCCAAAGCGCTTTGCAGGCGCTTCGGCAGCGGTGCCCACCGATTCCATTGGCAGGAGCGGTGGAGGAGCGGTGTATACACCGCTCCTGCACCACCTGAAAGATGCTGCTTGCATAACTATTTCTAACGTCCTGCAAGCGCACTGCTCCAGTGTGAAAACACTCGGGCTCTCACACTGGGGCTGCATTTTTCAGGCGCTTTACATGCGCTATTTTTATCCCAAAAGCGCCTGAAGAATGCCCCAGTGTGAAAGGGATTGTACAAATCAGACTGTAACCTGCATGGCCAGGATACTCACTTGTCCAGGATCCAGCTACATACTGCTTACAAAGCCGCTGAGCCACATGTGAAAATCTTCTGAGACGCGCTCACACACATGCGGAACTCTCTCTGTTCAATCCGATGGAGTTCGTACTCTGCTGAAGCAGACAGAATGGAGAGTTACTCTGCATGGGCACAGCTCAGAAGATGTTGGCATGTGGACTGGTGGCTTTGCAGGCAATATCACGCTTGAGCAGGGAGAGATAATTAGAAGACATGCAAAACAACAGGTGTAAAAGATGACACCACATTGCTGGGGAATGCGAATGTGGTTCTGATAAAGAAGGGGTTACCTTTGAAATTAAGGAAGCTGGTGCCATTTTGTGAAGTGGCACACAGAAGAGAAAGCTGGTCACTTAGCGACGGGTATGGACAGCGAGAAGTCGTGGAGGAGGAGAAGAGACAAACTTGGACATTGTGGAAAATGTTTGTCTTCTCTGAGGAAGGGAAGGCCCTCTTAGAATGATACTGCTGACTGAGGATCACCCCTGACTATCCTTGTGAGATACAATGAGTTCCTCCATACCATCCTCCCCCCCAGCACCTCCTTCTCCCACGTCTCTTCCCTTCCCTCTCCTCTCTCCTGTTCTTCTAGTCTTCCTCCTTCCATTTCAGTCTCTTCCTTTCTCTCTTCACTTATGTGACATACTTTCTTTTGAAAGAGAGATAAAAAAAAATCTTTTAGACAGTTTCTGGTGTCTACTATGATCAGCTCCACGCCTGACTACCACCACAAGGCGATGGAATGCTCCACTTTGAACTTACGTTGGCTGAGCATATACTACCTTATATAATACATATCTGGTTTGTTATAATGTACCATTCCATATACTTCTTTACCATTGTTCTTTTGACAACATGGATTCTGTCTTTCGAGTAAAATAAAAGATTTGAAAAAATAAAGGAAGCCGGTGAAGTCCCCCTGCACTCTGGAGTGTGCTAAGTCTAGGACTACTGAGCTATAGAGGAGTAGCTCGATGAGGTATTTTAATTCACGTTTGTATTATTCTTGTTGATCTTCAATAAAAGCTGTGGGATAATGCACTAGACTGGTTTTGTATTACTTATCCGTACACCAGTGCCAAGGCCCACACGGGATGCACAAGGTAGTCAAATCCATATCTATTGGGATGCACTGGGTGCGCGGATGGGTTGTTGGTCCCAATTAGAAAACGTGGGTGCATGTCCCTGAACACACAGTCTGCATTTGTGAACAGGCAAACACAAATGTCAAATTGGAAGCAGCAGCTGTTGCGTCCCAATAAACATGAATAGGACTGCCTGTACCCAGATGCATGTAATACCCGTGCATAACGCACAGGCAAAGATGGCCCTTCACACAGGTGTACAGATAGGTATGCCCGTGTCCATGAGGCCTTATAAGTATAGTATATTCAAACTGTACGTCAGCCTACTGGACTAGTATTCCAATTTTCTCAGCAGGGCATTGCAATAGTGCACCAGCCCACTGGGCTTCAATTTGTCAGCAATCCTGTGACCTTGACACTCCTGCGTGTGCTGCAGAAACACCCACTACAGGCTGGCTTTCATATACAGCAAGTCTGATGGAAAAAATACGTTTCTTATAGCCACCAATCCAAATTCAAACCAGCATTGAATTGGTGAAGCTAAATGGTGACGCAGAAGTAGAGAAGTAAAAGTATACGGCACAGGTTTCCAGAAACCCAATCCCAGCTTCTTTAGATTCAGAGAATGCACTTGTTATGATGGACAGGTTAATGTAACTGGCCTTGCAGACACCATGGCTGTTAGATAATAACTGGACTAGTACAGATGTTGTATCGACTAGTATTAGGTCACATCTAACTGAACTCTAAAGGGTTGTACACACAGACGAATATTGGCCGGGTCAATAGAAACTGGCTGACATTAGGCCTATGTGTACAGCAGCCACTCTGTAGAAGCCAACTTCTGTTGCAGGGGCATGACTGAAAAAGGTCTGCCGATCGTGTGTTCTGGCAGGGGGCCATCCCCCTGTCAGAACACAATACCTCAGCAAGTGAGATCACTGTACTAACATCGGATTGTTAGTACGGCAACTCCTCCTGAGCTCGTTTTTTTTGTTAAGCGCACTGGGCTGAACGAAAAAAAACAAACTGTTAGGCTGGGTTAACATATATGCAAATTGGATGTGGCTTTCCCTGCATCCAATTCGCATGACAGGCGAGTGTGACCAGCTCTCAATGGAACTGGTTCCCACAGGTCCGGGGAGGCCATGGTCCGGATTGCAGAAGGGTCCTGTGCGTGTTTGGGTTTGGTTCAGGTGTGAATTCAGGCAAAAATTCAGACCTGAAACACACCTGAACCAGTGAATGGACACGCACTGGAACCCAGGCAAGAAGCCGCGGCTGCACATATGTGAACCTAGCCTTACTGTGTACCAGGCTTAATGATGAAGACTCCCCTCAGCTCTTATAAGCATCAGGAATATACCCCAAAATGTATAACCACATGGAAGAGCCATTCGCTACAAATGCTGGAGTATGTCCCCGACACTCAGACGAGGAAGCCATGTGAATGAGTTGTGAAATGTCATTTGCATTACAGAACAAGCCCAGTTAAGTACTAGAAGGTATATTGTGACATGGATCAATGAGAACCTTTAAAGATGCTAGTACAGATGAAAAATGTTGTCCAGTCACAGCACTTGTGAAGGCTTATAATATACAATATAAGAAATAAACAGCATGACTTGCAAAACACAGAATACTGCAACTTGGTGTTATTCTCTACCCCCCCCCCCCCCCCCCCCCCCCCCCCGAGTGGACAGGACAGAATCTGCAGTTATTAATAACCAGTTCCTGTAGCCCAGATTTTTAGACCACATTGATGGTAAGTGAAGTAGGAGGCTTAGATACCATATCTGAGTAATCTTTCCAACCCCATGTTCTTAAAGACTGCAACTCCTGAAGAAGAAACATACGAGTTTGCAACAGTTAACAGATCTCATAAATATGCCACATAACGGTCTGTTCCTTCAAAGACTGCTGAGGCTGCAAGATCCACTCTATTAAAATTTCTAATGGTAGCCATATCCTTGGAGGTCTATGTAAAAAAGTTTGCTGAATGAATGAGACATACATCCAAAAAAACTTGCAGTATTCTATGTAATCTCGAATGATCGTAAACACCATCCAGTGGCCATAATGCATTTTAATTCCTGATTGAGGTACTGTATTTAAAAACAAACAGCACATTATGGTCACTGGATGTTGCTTGCGATCATATCAGACAACTGCATTGAAAGGAATATGACATTCCATTGGATCTGCGTGGATGTGCATCTCATTCGTTGAGTGAACTTTTTATACATAGACCCCTAAGTGATTTGTGATCTAATTAGGTGCAAGTGATCGCAAACAAGCGATTAATGATCAATTACAATTTTAAATGGCATCGTTCAGAGTAAAGTCGATCAATAGCTTACTAAACTGACTGAATGGAAGGTCTTTGGTTTGAAATTGTATTTAAATTTGATCAGTTTAGCTGCACTGAATGTTAGACTGAATGATTATATCGACATGTTTGGTCATATCATTTTTCTACTCGATTATCCCTCATGGATCCTCAGATATAAAACCCAACAATCTCTGAATTCCTGTCCTCCAATGAATGAGAAAAAAAAAAAAAAAAATCATAAATTACTGGTTTTACCTCTCAAAAGCACTAGAAAATGTTCATCTAGCTTTGTTTTTACCATACATATACCACACTGTACAACCAGAAGAGAACTACTAATTCTTGGTTCAGCTTCCTGGATCACTTCTCTTATCAGACAGGTGACAAAGCTACATCATGCTACAATACGGAAGTTGAAGATAGAGGACTTATGCTTTAAGAGGCAACGCTGATCCAGGCAATACATGCGTTTGCCTGGATGTGCAGTGAAAATCACATTAGCTGAAAAGAATAAGTAATCCATTGCCTCATTTGAGGAATGGCGCCTTCAAGTAAAAGATAACCTTCTGAAGGAACAACAAATCTATTGTAATAGGGGCATACCTAAAAATTAAATTAAATTGTGGAAACCATGGATATCAGCCCCACGGATGGCCGCATCTTCATTGGCTCTTGTTGTTCCCATGTAGGGTGGTCAAATGTAGCGTGTGATAAAAAGTACAGTATCAGAAGGAAAATGGGGATGGAGGGCCATACCAGTGGGCAGAAAATAAAGTAATGAAATAAGCCATCAGCAGTGGTAACTTCTCTCATAGATATAGACATACAGCTCACTACATAAGGCAACGATTGGATTAGTCGCTTGATTTATTATTTTTTTTTATTATTTATATATGTGTGGGGGGGGGTATTTAATTGTGTTTTTTTTTATTATTTATCTATTTGTGTTTTTTTTTTGTTAGTTTTTGTATGTTTGTGTATATGTAGATGTTTATATACTAGCTATGTTGTATAGATGATATATGCAAGGAAAAAGAAAGAAAATGAGAGATAAGATGATAAGTACTATATTTTCCAATAAGAATGTATTCTGGTCTGTATTGATGAAAATCTATAATAAAGAAATATAATTAAAAAAAAAATCCATTGCCAAGCACAACAGATTACAAAATGCATTTCAAATGTGTATTTAGCAGAAATTCTGGTTTAAATTGCCACTTTAGAGGGTGGCTGAATAATTGACTTGACAATTGACTTGATTGCTTCACAATCTCTTTCTAAAGAACCCTTGCCCTATAAAAGAGCATGCCTGTGTGAATGGCAAACAATCTCACTAAACTGCAACATTTTTTGAAATTTTGGAATTCTCCATCATGAAATTGAAAAAAAAAAAAAAAACAGGCATCTAAAAAATACAAGTCAAAAAGCCAAAATGACCTTTCAAGCATTTAGCAAACCAAAACTATAATGAAGACTGGGCCAAAAAAAAAAACAACTTTGGATAGAAACACAAAGAATCCACATTGTCACAAACTCACGTTTAAATCATCATTTCCCTGTGCTGCTGTGGTAGAACTACTCTTCTGTAAACAAATAAAGCAGCACTGATCTATAAACCCACTCATCGCCACTAATCCCCTTCTATCTCTATGGGGTTATAGCTGGGGTAAAAGCAGCAATACTGCTTCAGAATTACGGAAGTCGTGTACAGACTTTTTTTCTGACTTTAGGTAGAGGAGGATCAATTTACATTACAGTATGTCCAAGACTTGTGTCAAAATTCTTAAAGATGACAACTTTACCTAGAAAAGCATCCACAAGACAGCTGACCCCCCGCATGGCCCGGAAGAAGATTTGGGGCAGCTGTTTTAGACAGGAGTAATGGTTCAGTTCCTGAGGCATTCCGCTGACATTCAGGAACTGCTCCTGAAATTTGGGAGTTGTACCAATAATGCTTGGGTTGCTCAAATCCACAGGGTTACTGGAAAAGAAACAAGATTGAAAATTATGAGGAATAACCACATCTGTTAGGCTTAGCTGCTTGCTATGGCGGCACTCGTACAGGCTTGCTCCTAAGCAGGACTCAGGTATTGGGGTGGGGGGAAGCTGATCATGGAAGGTTTTTTACCTTAAAGCGGAGTTCCACCCAAAAATGGAACTTCTGCTTTAAGTAAAGGTGACCCCCTGACATGCCACATTTAGGGGGGGGGGGGGGGGAGTAGTAGATACCCTCTTTTTAGAGGCATCCAGCTCCTATTTCCTCCCAGGGCCCTGCAGAGACAGAAGGAAGTTCACCTCTCCCCCCCCCCTCCGTGTAATCTTCTGGGACATGTCACAGGTCCCAGAAGATTGCATGGGCAATCAATCATAGCGCGCAGCTCGGCTCGCGCACTCACAGTGCGTGCCCGGCTGTGGAGCCACAGCCGGGCGCCCACAGTCACAATGCCAGCGCAGAGGAGGGGAGGGGGAGAGGAGCGGGGCTTCGTTCACCCACATCGCTGGACCGTGGGACAGGTGAGAGCTACACTTTGCTCTGCCCCATTCTCGCACACTGGAAGAGCTGGGCTGTGGAGGGGGTGGAGCGGCCGGCTCAGGCTCTCAGCGACTTGCTGAGAGCCTGAGCTGGGTGGCGGTCCAGGGACCTGGCGGATCCTGACTTCCATTGTCTTGACAACGCGGACCCTGGACCGACTTCTGTGACGTCAGAGAGTGGACTTCAGCCCGCTGTCTGCTGAAAACAGGTCTGAGGAGTGCAAAACAAACTGCACTCCTGTGATTCATAGGAGAAGTAAAGCCAAACAACCTTTGGCTATACTTCTCCTTTTAGGATATTTGTTTTTTGGCACAAAGAAAAAAAAAGAAAAAAAAAAGAAAAAAAAAGGAAGAGATGGAGAAGTGATTTTGAGAAGTTACGCATATCAAAGTAATCAAAATAACCCAAAAGTCATCAAAGTGGATTACAGATCAGTTATGAAATGTGTAATTTCAGACCAAAAAGGTCTGCCTTTAGGGCAATCCTAAACCATATGGAATACAACACCTAGGAGTATTTGGCATTTAAAACAGACAGGGCTAGTTCACATCAGATGCAGTTCCGCGCGCGTTTTTTCTGCACTAAAAATGCATGCAGTGTTTTCCATGTATTCCAATGGCTTTAGTTCACACCAGTGCAGTCAGTTTCCGGTGCATATAAAAAAAAAAAAAAAAAAAAAGTAGAGCGTGCTGCATTTTTTCTACACAGAACTGTACTGGAACCTAGCAAATTGTATCAAAAATGCACTAAACTGTGTGTGGTGTGAACTGTAAGCAAAAACTGATCCGGAATGTATGAGTGCATTTTTGTGGTGTAAACCGGCCCTAAAAATACATGCACAGTGTTTTCCATGTATACCAATGGCTCTAGTTCACACCAGTGCAGTCAGTTCGAGTCAGTTTCCGGAGCAGAAACTGACTGCATTGGTGAAAACTAGAGCCATTGGAATACATGAAAACACTCTGCATGTATTTTTAGTGCAGAAAAAAAGTAAACGGAACTGCATCTGGTGTGACCTGGCCCGTACTGTAGGTGTATCCCTTACACAATCTATATGGAGTGTAATATACACGGTCCAGGTATTTAAATTCAATATCTTTAGAGGATATAACAGCAAGAATGTGTGGGCCCAATTTTTATTTCCACATCTCTTTCTGGACAGAAGGTAAGTCATCTTGCCACTGAGCTTTAATAGTGGTTAGTCTCTTGGTTTTGGCATGTAACAGAGTGGAGTGATGGGTAGAGATCCAATTCCTATGGTATGCAATAAAAAGTGCCTCTAGCTTATGATTGGTAGTATAATATTTTGTAGACCCAGCTGTGCTGCAGTGGCATGTCCATGGGGATTATGGAAAAAAGTAGGCTTTAGTTTCCCTGAATTCTTTTTGAATGTCAGTAAAGAATTTGCTACCCTTCAGTACATACCTGAGCATGTGAAGAAACCGAAACCAGGTTTGTGTTACACATTCATTATCCATCTCAGAAGGAATCAAACTGGCATCATCCTCAGGAACTTTAAAAGGAGGAAATGAAGGCCCGTAGGTGAATCGCAGCAACCTGGAAAAAAATGAAGGAAAGAAGCCCAAAATAAAGTTAACCTGTCCTGGCCTAAAAACAGGGAGATGAAACCTGTGGTAGCAGATCATAATGTCCATCAAAGTCATTTGTAGGCTGCCTGCTTCAGCTATTCTGGTCTCTTGCAGCTGGGAAATATACCCGATAGGTGTAAGCAAGTGCCCTGCTCTATGTAGAGGGGGCAAAAACAGAAGTCCAGAAAAAAAAGTGCATTCTTTACTTTTTCGTAAACAGAAAAAAAAAAAGAGAGGACATACATACAGTATTTAATAATAAAAAGATTCTCGCTCAGAGGCTGAGCCAAATGCCTGTCCAGGCATGTGGGTGGATCCCGACTCCATTGTCATGAACTTTCCCAGCCTGGACCGGCTCTGTGATGTCAGCAAACAGCGGACTTCAGCCCGCTGTCTGCTGAAAACGGGTCACAGGAGTACGGTTCATTCTTTGCCTGTACTCCTATAAAGCGGATCCTCATTCCAAAGTATATAGGATGTTGCCCTGCCTCCTCCCCCTCCTTCTCTTACAATCAGACATATATATAATTTTTTTTTCCATTACTGCCATTTTTTCACTTCCACATTTCTTGCCTAGGTGAGAAATAAAGTGGTTCTATAGAATAAACATTTTTTTACCTTAATGCATTACTTGCATTAGGATAAAAATATTTAGGCATTGATTTTGGCCCCTCATCCCCCTCTTATCACGTCTGTAGCTCCTCTCTCCCCTCACTTCCGTGTCTCATTGGCTTTGATGGGGCACAGGGAGCCATTGGCTCCTGCTGCTGTCAATAAAAGCCAGTGACGAAGGAGAGAGGGGTGGGACTGAGTCCCCCTGTCTGACAATGGATGCAGCAGGGCTCAGGAGCGAGCACACACTACTGCCCCCATGGGAAGGAACTTAACATGGGGGGGCACCGGACAGAGAGGAGGAGCCAGCAGCACCGGTGGGGGACCCGAGAAGAGGAGGCTCGGGGCCGCTCTGTGCAATTCCATTGAATAGAGCAGGTGTAAGTATAGAGATGTTTGTGATTAAAAAAAATAAATAAAAAAATTTCTTTACAAAATCACTAAGTTATTTTTTGCCCCCTCTACACAGGTTTTTGGGGATCTATGTTCCCTTCAGCAGTGCTGTATGACGAACAAAGCTGTTTAGGCAAAGAATGACAGAAATGTTATAAAAAAAAAAAAAAAAGTACATTGCTGAATAAAATCCAAAAAGGATGAAACCCACAAAAGTATAAAATAATAATGGAATGGAAGCGGTACACTAAAAAAGTGTTATTCATGGGTTTGTAATGAAATAGTATGGGAAAAACTTCTGCTTTAAAAAGTCAATTCTGCATTTTATGCTAAACCTTATACATCAAAGCGTATGAGTAAACAGTCACAAAATCTCTGGTACCCTACAGCACACAGGCACCTTGATTGAGCCTTTCCTTTACACACTTCCATAAGTGCGGTTTAGTACTTTTTAGAGGGATTTTTGGTTCCCCACCCAATATTCTGCATAGAGTGGAGAAGGGTTAGATTTCTTTTTTATCAGGTTTTTACTAGTGTTCCTGCTTGGGAGCAATCCCCATGCTGTCTGCTGTGGTGATAGCCAGGACACTGTTATATACTTTACACTTCCTCCCTCTTCTGGAATGGCTACTCCAGCTAATCTTGCCGCCAACTCATAATGAACTCTCCACACAGAACAGGATGTTTACCTAAAAATTATGCCCTGGTGGTCACCAGTAAAGAAAGTTAGGGGGAAAAAAAAAAATCTAACCAAATGGGTCACAGAAGGCAATAAAAAGCCGAAGGATGGAGAGGTAGCATGCTGGAACCCCAGCTTGGATTGGATCACTGCTCTCTAGGAGTACAAGGGCCGTAGGCTGGGTCCTTGGGGCACTATAGGAGATTATAGGAGAAGAACTCTAAGGCTCTGTTTCCACTAATGCCACCCCAAAGTCGCGCGATTTTGCAATGCAATTTTTGATGTGCTCTCATGCGACCGGTGAAAACCATGTGAGAACAAGTCATACCGAAGTCGAAACAAAGTAGTGCAAAAACCTTTTTTGGAGTAGCTGCGACTTGAGTCGCACCAATTAGAGCGAGGACCATTGAAATACATGGGTTTTGACTTGTCATGCGACTTCACATGCGTCAAGTTGCACAACAACTCGCAGTAGTGGAAACAGAGCCTAACAGTATAAAAACGTTATTGAGTCCTAATGCACTGTGAGGTTGATTTACTAAAACTGGAACGTGCACAATCTAGTGCAGCTGTGTATGGTAGCCAATCAGCTGCCAACTTGAGCTTGTTCAGTTAGGCCCGTTCACATCTAGCAATTTCGGATCACGGGCAGAATCGCAGCAATTCTTCCCACTATTCCAAATGGTACGGCAATGCTGGAAAAAACGCAGAATGCATGTTTGTGCATCATTCATTTTAAAGCGGAGCTCCACCCAAAAGGGAAAGCTCCACTTGTCTGCAATTCCCCCCATCTGCTGCCACATTTGGCACCTTACGTTTTGGTAAGGGGGGGGGGGGGTTGCTCAGTTCACCATGGAGTTTGGCCCCCCTCCTTTCCTTGCAGCTGGCCTATTTACAGAGCACATGCGCAGTAGGAAACTGGCTGTACAGCTGCAAGGCTTCACTGCTGGGTGCCCTTAGGCAAGACGGAGGCGGCAGCACCCGACAGCAAAAAAAATCGGCTCGGTGAAGACACTGCTGGATTCCTGCACAGGTAAGTGCCCTACTATTAAAAGTCAGCAGCTGACCTAATTTCTTCTGAAGAAGCCTGGAGCTCCTCTTTAAATGGCACCAAAACACGGTGCAGTTTTGCCACGCAAAACGAATGGCACACAAAAACATGCGTGCAGCGTTTTGCCAGTACTGCAGTGCAATTTGAACTGCAGGCAGAATCTCGCCGATTTTGCCTGCAATCCCAAATCGCTTTTTTTTTTAAATACGATTATTTTACATGAAATTTATATTTTTGGACATACTATAACTGCTAAGCAGATACCATATTTACAATCAAAATTTAGTCCGATCTGTTCTATTATAGCCCCGATAAGAGGTCCTATAGAATCTTCAAAACACATTGGGGTTGATTTACTAAAACTTGAGTGCAAAATCTGGTGCATGGCAGCCAATCATCTTCTAACTTCAGCTTGTTCAGTCAAGCTTTGACAAAAAAAAAAAAAAACTGGAAGCTGATTGGTCTCGATGCAAAGCTGCAGCAGATTTTGCACTCTGGTTTTAGTAAAACAAACCCACTGGCTGTCCTGAATAAAGTTTGGGAGCTATAAACCTTTTCTGGATTGTAAAACCAGTGTGGTGCTCCACTTCCTACAATCTAGCAATAAAAACCCAAAAGAGGAACTAACCTATAAAGAAAAACAAACTTTTAGCTGAAGTTTAACCGTTAATAACTTTATAACTGTTAATAATTAACTGTAATATTCTTTCAAATGCACACCACACTGCTGAACACCAAATTTTACCTAGATGTCAATGCACAAATTGCTTTACTCCACTGCTCGACCACGGCAGGGTGGTGTCTCCAATTAGCCACCATTTCTTTGGCTGTCTTCCAGTAGGGTGGTGTTGGGAAGCAGCGTGTACATGCCAGGAACCAGACTTCAAACAGAACCCCGATTAATTTGTCAGCCAAGTTCTCTGCTATGCCACCTAAAAGAAAAGAAAAACATGAATTTGCCACGGTATAATATACAGTAAATGCTATGTTTTATAGTGCCTAAAATGGCTAAAAACCCTACAACAGTCTTGTTACTTTATAAACTTGGCCAACATCATTTTAACATCACTTTCTGCAACCATTACCTAATACACACAGCCCTATCTATGAGTTACTGTGACCGTAGAGCAGTGATGGGGAACCTATGGCACGCGTACCACAGCTGGCACGCCAAGCCCTTTCTGTCGGCACGCCAGGGGAATCCCCCAGCCAGGCAGTCACTTGCACGGACTGCGCAGGCCCGGAGGAGTCGGCTCCCTTCCTTGCATCAGTGCCAGTGATGTCAGCCAATCATCTCGTCTCATGTGCGATGTTTAGGGGAGTGCAAAATTCCTCCTCCATGGTCCCGTCTCTGTTCTGCAGCTTATTGCCTCGCCCGAACCCCTACACCTACAGTAAGGCATGCGGCCATTCCTTTCTGCAGGCACCCTATTCCAGCTCCCCCTGCTCCAGGTCGACTTTGGTTCAGTCTGTCCCTCTTGTGGTGCTCGGAGCAGATCATCCATGGCCATGGGGAGAGGTGCAATGGCTGCTAGCTGACCTCCCAGCGGCGGGAATATCGAGAAGCGGCTGGATGGTGGGGATTCCTACAATACTGCCCAGGGAGAGCTGGACGATACTGTGTGTGTATGGGGGGATGGGGATGTGAGTAGTACAGGAAGTATGTGTCAGGTTGGTGAGTGCATGTGGTGAGGCCCCAGACGACGTCATTATATGACAAAACGTGCATCGGAAGGAGCTGACGTGCTGACATCATCGCGTGTTGCAGTCCGAGTGGACGGGCGTTCGTACAAGCCGGCCGATATGCTGTTTTTAATCCTTGACATTGACATTGTAAGTATTACTCTTTTTTTATTAAATGATGGTCTTTCAGAATTACGCTATGGTGAGTTTTTTTATCCTGGGGAACATCTGAGCGGCATCTGAATTGACCACTTATCTGAACCAGGGGCTATCTGCTGAGCACAGTCTTAGGATCCTGCCGTGGCATTGGTCCCCCTTGGTTTTCCTGGATAAAGGCCCTGGCTGGGTAATTGGCCGCAGGCTTCTACAGCTTGCCTTGCGGTAAGCGCGCATTTGGTGTGGTGTGAACACTGGTTGCGGTGGAGGACTCAATTCCTAGCTATTCAATTATTTCTTCACATTTGGTTTATGGATTGTGTTCACGATTAGCTTTCTATTGAAGAAAAGTTCCAATTTTGATACACTATAATCATTTGTTATGATTGCTTTATTATTGACATTCATACCTGGATTAATTTTTTATCACTTTTCATTATGACTTTACAGATTCACTTATTACGTAGATTTGATTTTTTTTTAGCGCTGCTACATTTTTTCCTATTGTGTTTGTGTGTGTATCCCACTTTAGTAGCTGCTTTTAGTTTAGGTTATGTGTTATAATAGCGTGGTATAATTTTTTATGTTTTTTTGGTGAGTGCATGTGTCAGGTTGGTCAGTGCATGTGTCAGGTAGGTGAGCGTATGTTGCACAGTGCATTCTGAGCACAATGCATTCCTGAAACCTGCATTCTGAGCAAATCTGTCAGAATCGTACGTTTTTGGTTCCTTAAAACTCATTCAGAGGCATGATCAGTCCCATCCTCTGTACAGAGCCGCTGGCAGGATTAATTCTGTGTTGGCACTTTGAAAGAAATAAGTTGGCTTTGCGACATGTTTGGGCACTCAGGCTCAAAAAGGTTCACCATCAATGCATAGAGGGTATCAAAGATTGGAGTCTTGGATTGGAGCATAGATGCTTATAAAGTATGATGAACAGGTGTTTGCGAAACCCTGGTGACTCGATTAATAAAAAGGACCTACAGGGGTTGGACTAAAGTATTGTTAACCACTTAAAAACCGCCTACCGCAGATATACTGTGGCAGGGTGGGTTCTATTGCACGAAACAACGTACCTTTATGTCATTTCATGCAATAGACAGAGGGGGAACCAATCAGTAGGCCCGGCGGACACGTTGTCTGCCAGGACCCGCTGATCATTCCCCAGAGAGGCAGTAAACAAGGGAGATCACCGTTCTGACAGGGGAGAACACAGTGATCTTGTGTTCCTGCTTATATCCTAGATCTCTGTGTTCACCCAGTCAGTCCATCCCCCACACAGTAAGCAAGCACCAACTAGGGACACACTTTACCCCTTAATCGCCCCTGATGTTAACCCCTTCCCTGCCAGTGTCATTAGTACAGTAACAGTGCATATTTTTAGCACTGATCACTGTAAGAATGTCACTGGTTCCCAAAAAAAGAGAGAGTGTCAAAAGTGCCAGTTAGGTGTCCGATTTGTCCGCTGCAATCCCGCAAAAAAAAAAAATGCTGATCGTCGCCATTACTAGTAAAAAAAAAAAAAAAAAAAAATGCCATAAAAATATTCCATAGTTTGTAGATGCTATAACTTTTGCGCAAACCAATATACGCTTATTGGGATTTTTTTTTTACGAAAATATGTAGTAGAATAGATATTGGGCTAAATTGATGAAGAAATTCAATTTTTTTTAAAAAATGTATTGGATATGTATTATAGCAAACAGTAAAAAATATTTTCTTCCCAAACTTGTCTTTTTTTTTTTGTTTCTAGCACAGGTGATCAAATACCACCAAAAAAAACTATTTGTGGGGAAAAAAGGACATCAATTTTTTTTGGGTACAGCATTGCACAACTGTCAGTTAACACGACGCCGTGCCGTATTGCAAAAAATGGCCTGGTCATGAAGGGGGTAAAATCTCCGGGAGCTGAAGTGGTTAAAGAACAAAATCGTTACCCAATATGGTGTTGGACCGCCTTTGGCATCCAAGACAGCCTGAATTTTCCTGGGAATTGACAAATATATGTCTTGGATGGTGGATAATGGAATCCGATACCTCTCTTCATGCAAAAATCCGGGTCACAATCCTGTGCAATGTCCTTTTGTCTCTTTCGGTCAGTTGACCATGCATTATGCTTATATGACGTTTTCTGAGAAACTGTATATGCCATCATAACCTTTTATACTGTACCTCACGACACAGCAAAATCTCCTGTGCACAGCCCTCTTCAGATCACCCCACAGATTTTCAATCAGATTCAGGTCTGGGCTCGAAAACTTTAATCTTCTTCTGGTGAAGCCATTCCTTTGTTGATTAGGATGTATGCTTTGGATCGTTGTCATGCTGAAAGGTGAAGTTCCTCTTCATGTTCAGCTTTCTAGCAGAAGCCTGAAGGTTTTGTGCCAATATTGACTGGTATTTGGAACTGTTTATAATTCCCTCTACCTTGACTAAGGCCCCTGTTCCAGCTGAAGAAAAACAGCCCCAACACATTATGCTTCCACCACCATGCTTCATGGTGGGTATTGTGTTCTTTTGGTGATGTGCAGTGTTGCTTTTGCTCCAAACATTTTTTTGTGTCAAACATAGATCTTTTGGAATTATGGCCAAACCTTTTTTATCAGACCATAACACAATTTTCAACATGCTTTTGGGAGACTTCAGATGTGTTTTTGCAAAATTTAGCCAGGTTTGGATATTCTTCATAAGAAAAGGCTTCCGTCTTGCGACTCTAACCCATAGCAGCTCCTTTAATGTTGCTGTAGGCCTCTTGGCAGCCTCCCTGACCAGTTTTCTTCTTGTCTTTTCATAAATTTTGGAGGGACGTCCAGTTCTTGGTAATGTCACAGTTGAGCCATATTTTCTCCATTTGATGATGACTGTCTTCACTGTGTTTCATGGTATAGCTAAAGCCCTGGAAATTCTTTTGTACCCTTCTCCTGAGTGATACCTTTTAACAATGAGATCCCTCTGATGCTTTGGAAGCTCTCTGCGGACCGTGGATTTTGCTGTAGGATGTGACTAAGAAAATGTCAGGAAAGACCTACTAGAACAGCTGAACTTTATTTAGGGTTAATCAAAGGAACTTTAAAAATGATGGCAGGTGGGTACTGACTCCTATTGAACATGTTTTTGAATGTGATGGCTTAATTCTGAACACAGCTACATCCCCAGTTATAAGGCCTCATGTACACTGCTGCTGGTAAACTGACGTTTAGGAGCAGTTGGGCATTTTTTTTCAGCTGCTAACATAGAGGAACTCTCCTCTATGTTATCTTATCAGTACATGTACACAGGGTCGTTTATAGGCAGTTGAGTTAAGAAGCATATTTTTGGAATGCAAAAAATGCATTCAGGACGGATGTACAGAGATTTGAAAAGCCATGCCTGTTACAGCCTGTAAACGCTGCTAAACGCGGTATCTCGCATTTAAGAGCGTTTCGTTTACAGACGTTTTTCATAATAACCACTTCAGCCCCGGAAGATTTTGCCCCCTTCCTCACCAGAGCACTTTTTACAATTTGCCACTGCGCTGCTTTAACTGACAATTGCGCGGTCATGCAATGCTGTACCCAAACAAAATTTGCATCCTTTATTTCCCACAAATAGAGCTTTCTTTTGGTGGTATTTAATCACCTCTACGGTTTTTATTTTTTGCGTTATAAACAAAAAAAAAATGTGACAATTTTGAAAAACAATCAATATTTTTTAACTTTTTGCTATAATAAAATATACCCAAAAATGTTTTTAAAAAACAAAATTTCTTCATCAGTTTAGGCAAATATATAATCTTCTACATTTTTTTTCCCCAAAAATGATTGCAATAAGCGTATATTTGGTTTATAAAGTTATAGCGTCTACAAACTATTGGAAAAATGTATTGCATTTTTATTATTATTTTTTTTTTTACTAGTAATGACACATTTTTGGGACCATTGACACTTATAAAGCGATCAGTGCTATAAAAATGCACTGATTACTGTGTAAATGTCACTGGTAGGGAAGGTGTGAACACTAGGGGGAGATCAAGGGATTAAATGTGTTCCCTAGTTAGTGTTTCTAACTGTATGGGGATAGGGCTGACTGGGGGAGGAGACATATCGCTGTTCCTACTTACTAAGAACAAACTACCGTATATACTCGAGTATAAGTCGAATTTTTCAGCACATTTTTTTGTGCTGAAAGTGCCCCCCTCGACTTATACTCGAGTCAAGCACTTTTCTGTAGCAAAAAATTTCATTTTCCGAACCGAATTTGGGGCCCCCTATCTCAGGGCCACTTGGTGCTAGAAACCCTAAATTTGGTATGCAAACCCAGTGGACCTGGTACCACAACATATCAAAAGCCGAAGTTCCTAGCATTAAGTGGCCCCGAGATACGGGGCCCCAAAATCGGTTCGGAAAATGTCATTCTCTGCTGCAGAAAAGTGCTTGACATTTTCTGAACCGACTTTGGGGCCCTGTATCTCAGGGACACTTGGTGCTAGAAACCCCAAATTTGGTATGCAAACCCAATGGACCTGGTACCACAACATATCCAAATCTGAAGTTCCTAGCACTAAGTGGCCCCAAGATACGGGGCCCCAAAATCGGTTCGGAAAATGTCATTCTCTGCTGCAGAAAAGTGCTTGACATTTTCTGAACCGACTTTGGGGCCCCGTATCTCAGGGACACTTGGTGCTAGAAACCCCAAATTTGGTATGCAAACCCAGTGGGTTTCGATTTTGAGTGTCATGGCAAAGGCTGTGAATACTTTTATACATGTGATTTTTTTCATTTTTTAGTTTTAATTAATTTGCAAATATTTCAAACAAACTACTTTCACGTTGTCATTATGGGGTATTGTTTGTAGAATTTTGAGGAATATAACAAACTTAATCCAATTTGGAATAAGGCTGTAACATAAAATGTGGAAAAAGTAAAGCACTGTGAATACTGTCCGAATGCACTGTACAATAAAGCAAGGCTATCTCTGAGCCTTGTCTGCATCTTGGGCTGAGAGGGCTGGTGCCTCACCGGAACAAATTTGCAGGGCTGCCAGATGGTCCAGTTATTCGACCTTCATTAAACATTATCACCTGGTTTTCCTATCTGCTCAGGAGCAGGCATTTGGTCGTAAGGTCCTTCAAGCAGTTGTCCCTCCCTAGACTGGTAAGTTCTGGCTCATCGTCTCATGGGCTGTCCTGGAAGACGCTTAGAGAAAAGCTGAGTTAGACCTACCGGTAACTCCCTTTCTGAG
Organism: Lithobates clamitans; assembly: GCA_037952925.1. Lineage (NCBI taxonomy): Eukaryota > Metazoa > Chordata > Amphibia > Anura > Ranidae > Lithobates > Lithobates clamitans. The sequence continues at coordinate 4,094,175 of JBBGZY010000790.1, forward strand.
TGTCTTCCAGGACAGCCGGATTCCCACCCGTTTTTTTCTGAAGTTGTGTGTATTATGCATATGTTTTGCAGGGACGTCCTACGGTTCTTGAGAAGACTGACATGGGGCCTGGAGGACCGCCCTTTTATCTGGTGGGGGTAACGTGTTTCCTGTCCTGGTAGGAGGAGCCCTAGGTCTCATGGGCTGTCCTGGGAGATGCTTAGAGAAAAGAGGGTCTCTGCTCCCCCCCCCCCCCCCAAAAAAAATTACATGCCAAATGTGGCATGTCACGAGGTCACTTTCCCTTAAAGCGGAAGTTCCATTTTTGGGTGGAACGCCGCTTTAATATATGTTAGCAAGTTTTAGAACAGGCTTCTACCGTGTCAACTGCTGTGCCAATCTCTGATGTATACAGTAAAATTAGCATGGTCAATTGAACTCTACCCACCCTGGGAGTCATCAAAAGAATATTCTTCACTAATATAGCAGGCTTTAGGTTTATTGTTACTGTTATACACTCGGAAAACCAGAAAGACCTGTCTACAACCACTTACCTGTGACCGTTGGAGCAGCCAGCAGGGTGTCATTTATCTGCAGAAGAAATAGTAGCAGAACTTCCCAAGTCTCACGAGCTATGTTGCTAGAATCCTTTGCCAGCTTCTGAACAGCACGCAACACCTGATGACAAAGGCGAATTTGATTTGCTATCAGCTCCGGTCTGCAAATAAAACAGTAAAGCAGCCATTAATATATGTGTGTGGTGACAATAGGGCTGTTTTCAATCCATTACCCAGAACATTTGAAAACTAGGGCTTTCAAGATTTGGTATTTCTTAATGTGAAGCATTATTTTGCAATTATAAGGAAAACCATATTAGTTTTCTGTAAATTTAATTTTTATTTTTTTCACTTTGAATATTCAATCTTTGTTTTATAAATAAACATCTAAATACATACATGACAAAGGATTGCAAAAGACCTATTGACTAGCCAAAGGGAACATCTTACTTTACAGCTTCTATTGTCCAGATGAAATCTCAGACTCAAACAGGTAATCATGTTAACTAGAAGTCTAAAACTCCACTTGTCAGCTGGCTAGAGCAGCATTTCCCAAGCAGGGTGCTGCCTGAGGTTTTCAGGGGTAACGCTGGATCCTGGATGAGAGAGGCATTCATGTCAGTGCCAGGCTCCCACCCCTCAGCCGAACTATAATTTGGCACAGTGGGCGCTCAGTGAGGACAGTGAAGTGAAGAGCAGTGGAAGGAAGAGGCCTCTTCCTCAGTCTGGACCTCTCTGCCTACTCCTACAGTGAGGCCCTGGTAGGTACAGTATTGCAACCCCTAACCCTGTATGATCAGAACTGCTTTTTTTTTTTAGGGATCACTTACAATAGCGGCAAACCCCACCGCTCCTCTGAAAAGCAATCCATGGTTCAATTGCTTTTTTGAGGCATTTGATAGGCAGCGAAGAGCCAATATGTCGCCTCCACAACACCCGTTTTAACCCTCTAAAAGCATCATTACCGCACTCCACCCGCTTGCAATGCACAGGGTTACAGGGCGGTTGCAGCGCAGCCTCATTCACCTGGGGATATACCTCCTGCCGCAGCCACAGCATGTGCAGGACCCTGGCTGCTGCCTTTGCAGCTAAAAAGGGAGCAGTTGGAGGTGGTAAAAATGCGACTCAAAAGTTAATGGAAACATTCTTAGCCCGTAAGGCTGTAGCACTTAAGTGGATCCACCTCTCCCTCCATATATAAGTGGCTACAAATGTTACCTTTTGATAAACTCAACTTTGAACATAGGAGGTTGCCCAAATAATTATATTATGGTATGGGATGCATGGCGTTCCTCTACTCTTACCATAACAAACACCTGAGAGAATCTCCAATGGTATTAGGTAATGATGCCATGGAACTGTCCGTGTTTTGACAGCTACATGTATGATCGATCCGATTCTTCTTAGCCTTCATAATTTTAAGATTATATGTTACCGAGTATATATATATATATATATATATATATATATATATATATATATATATATATATATATATATATATATAATATATATATATATATATATAATATATATATATATATATATATATACATACATACATATACACACACACACACACACACACACATACATACATAATATATATATACACATACATACATACATACACACACACACACACATACATACACACATATACACAGTTATGATGTAGAATCCTGCATATTTGTTATTATGGAAATATCCTTATGTACTTTAATGTACCTCATTGTTTTCTATGCTCATGTTGAGCATTTTGACCACTGTGCCAGAGTTTTATATCTTTTTCAATAAAAAAAGAGTTAAAAAAAAACACGGCTAAATTGCGTGGTTTTACTATCCCCCAACCTAATCATGAATGAGCCCTTGGTTCACATCTGTGCAGCTGCATGCTGAGCGCAGGGCAACCCATTCATTTCAATAGGCTGCTTTACCTGCAGAAATGCAGGGAAAGAAGTCCCAGACCCTTTTAAAAAAAATCACACCACATGGCAAATGCATTGCGTTTGGCAATATGTGGGGGTACTATTAAGAATTAATGACACCTCTGCACATCTTTTAAAGAGCAGCGCATTTATTTGCATGTTGGGAACGCACACAAATTTTGTGCGTGTTCCCGACATGCAGTAATGCGAACCAAACCAAAATACTTTTCAAGATTGCCCTGACTGGGAAAAAAGGTTGAGAAACACTGGGCTGCATAATTTGCAAGACTTTAAATTTATCCGATGATTAAAAAAAACAAAAAAAAACACAAAAAAAACCCACTATGCTCATTTAAAAAAAGTGAAAAAGTCTTATGTTTGCAATAATAGAATTTAATAGAAGGTAGCAAAATAAAAATGGATTGAATTATTTAGAAAAAATAAATAAAAAGCCTCACTGTACAAACGTGGAGGGTAACAAGCAAGTCCATGAACATGTTCCTTCACAATATTCAGATGTACATTTTAGTTTTAAATAACCTTATTCTAAAGAGCAACTCCAAGCCACAAGTAAAGCCAGTCTGTTATCTAATAATGCTATCCAGGAAACAACGCAACCGTGTTAGAAGAATGCCCACTGAATTTGGCTATAGCCATTAACAGGGAATCTTCCCACGTCAGACAGACAAAGGCCATCTACTTTGCACTTTCCAGCTTTAGTAAATAAACCCCATTGTGTACTTAAAAGTGGGGTATGCATGTATTTAAATAAAGCTGAACTCATTCTTAAAACAAACTTTCCTCTTCAAAATGGTTTATTTTAGGACCAATAATGTACATGGTATGCATGGATGAAGCGCCAGGAGCTATGCAGAGTAATCCTTTTCTAAACTGTTATTGCTTTACCAGACTGTTCTTGGAAGGTTTTAGTTTTCCACTCATCACATTTCTCACCAGATATACTGACATGCAAAACTAAGAACAGAGAACTTCTCTTTTTTGGTTCCTGTTTGACCAAATGAGTCCCTGGCTCTCCTCTACAGACGCGGGAGATGTAGAAACCCCAGATTTTTAAAAAGAAAGGGTCATGCGCACTTTTTTCATCCGTTGTGGTGAATTGGCAGCCCATCCACATTGGACAGGCCACCCAAATGCAATGAACAATAAAAGAGAAGTGCAGGGTAAAAAAATAAACACTATATTATCAATAGCATTGAACAACTTTGAGATGAATTTGAGCGGAGACTGCGAGCTAAGCCTTCTCATCCACATCAGTGCCTGACCTCACAAATGCGCTTCTGGAAGAATTGTCAAACATTCCCATAGACACACTCCTAAACCTTGTGGACAGCCTTCCCAGAAGAGTTGAAGAGGTTATAGCTGCAAAGCTCTCACTGGAGTGTTGGTCTGTGGAAGAGGCTAGCTCAGGCTCTCAAGAGAGCCTGAGCCACCTGCCAGTCGAGGCATTTTGGGGGGTCCCGGCATTAAAGTTGGGTTCGCTCCAGAGCTTGGACCAGCTGAATACAGATCACAGGAGTGCAGAACAAAGTGCATGTCTGTGATGCACAGAAGTAGGGCCAAAGGAGCTTTGGCCCTACGTCTCCTTTAACACACTGCTTGAGAATGGCCTCTCAGTAGCTTGGAGCCATCGGACCGACACGGCAGGCAACTAGAATTTTCAAAAGCAGTATAGCAAGGGCATAAACTTTTTTTTAGGTTTGCTCTAACATACTCGAGTATAAGTCGAGATTTTCAGCCCTTTTTTTGGGCTGAAAGTGCCCCCCGACTTATACTCCAGTCACCGCCGTCTGCCTACATGATCAGCGTGTCATGCAGGCGGACGGCGGCCAGCATGTGCTATTACCATTCGGCAACCATTCACTGTTCAAAAGCCACGCCTCATCCTCGTCTGCGATAGGCAGAAAATTCCATTTCCCAGCGGTCAGCCTATCATGGACATTCTCTCATCCTCGACCATGGTATGAGGATGAGAGAATGTCCGTGATAGGCTGACCGCTGACTGCTGGGAAATGGAGTTTTCTGCCTATCACAGACGAGGAGGAGGCGCGGCTTTTGAACAGTAGAATGGCCAAATTGTATTATGACACGCTGATCGGCGCAGAGCGGCACACAGAGGCATGCACAGGACACAGGTAGGATGCACAGGACACAGGTAGGTGACACATGCACAGGACATAGGTAGGTGACACATGCACAGGACACATGCACATACACACAGGGACACAGGGAGGTATACAGCTGCATTGTTGACCCTCTTTTTCCACTTACAGTAGCTGTGCATTTCTCACCCTCGTCTTATACTCGGATAAATACGTTTTTCCCATTTTTTTGTGGTAAATTAGGGCCTCGACTTTTACTCGGATCGACCTATACTCGAGTATATACGGTAGGTGGTGAAGAAAACAAACCACTGAATTGTACTCTCGGGTAATCAATAATGCTTCTATGTAGAGCCCTGACAGCAAATTTTACATCAGTCTTTTCCTTCTTTTAGGTTTTATAATTTTATTTATCTTAGAGATTATTTACTTTCTCTTCAAAGAACAAAACATCTCCTGTTTTCATTAATGGTAAGTGCACTTGAACGGTTTAAGCTTTGCAGCACATATCCAGACAGGAATTCCTGCCTACAGAAACGGACATTCTATTAATGCTCTGCATCCTTCATCTCATTGTTTCATCACTTGCCCAAAGGCCATACAGAAAAAGCTAGAGATCTTTCCTATGGTGTGACACACTTGTCCTCCTGGGAATGGCGTCACTCAGTAATTACACTGCTGTACCTAAGCATGCACCAAGGAAACAAAGTAGTATTCATTCACCGCATAATGCAGTTGTTTTCCATAAGCATGCAAAACTGATATTTCGGTTATGGGTTGAGAACTGGTATCTTGGATATAGTGATATCTCCCTGCTACATTTCTTGATTCAATTTGTCAAAATGGGAGTTTTGGTTGTTCCATGTGTTCCAGCTCTTCCTTCATAAAATAATTAAAAAAACAGCACTGAAAGCCTATTATAATAATAGGCACAGCAGGTGCCCAGACCTAAGAAATCAGCACAGAGATCTAACAATCTCTGTGGGGTAATAAAAAAAAATCTCACTACTAAAAACTGAAAAATCAGACCAAAAAAAAAATAAAAATAAATCATCACTAAGTATTTTCAAAAAACTACTAAGGTCCACTGTGTGGGGTGAAGCTCTTGCCATAATGTCAATTATAATGTCGTCATAACTTGCATAGTTTGGCACTTAGAGAGAAATTGATTGCTGTGCCCTAGGGTGGCAATCTAAACACCTTAAAAATACCAAAGTGCCACATCCTTATAAATAGAAATGGAAGGATAAGGAAAAATGGACTTTAACGGCACATATAGAAAAATATAACAAATTTTAATAGTTCACATATATTGACTACATATACAGTGCACATTCAATAAAACACATTTAAATATTAGATACAAATATAGGAACCCATTGATCAACCCAAGGAAAAAGAAGCCACTTGTATACTTCCTGTGGGGCTATACTTGGCATGTGTCGGAAAAGCCCACACTAGGGTCTGGCATTCGCTGTTGGGGGGTTCAAAGGTCCTTGAAGAATTAAAAGATGCTCAAAACTGACGTTAAAGTCCATTTTTCCTTATCCTTCAATTTTTCTTGGTTTGGCACTTACCTACAAAAGTACTTCTCTCTAATGCTGGCAGGTCCAGGTTTGCAGTTGCCATTCTGTCCCCTACATATATACACAGTGTATACACTATATTGCCAAAAGTATTGGGACACCTGCTTTTACACTGAACTTTAATAGTATCCCAGTCTTAGTCCGTAGGGTTCAATATTGAGTTGGCCCACCCACTGCAGCTTTAACAGCTTCAACTCTTCTGTGAAGGCTGTCCACAAGGTTTAGGAGTGCATCTATGGTAGGGATATGCAATTAGCTGACCTCCAGCTGTTACATCCCAAAGGTGTTCTATTGGGTTGCGGTCAGGACTCTGTGCAGGCCAGTCAAGTTCCTCCACCCCAAACTCGCTCATCCATGTCTTTATGGCCATTTCTTCGTGCACTGGTGCGCAGTCATGTTGGAACAGGAAGGGATCATCCCCAAACTGTTCCCACAAGTTTGGTAGCATGAAATTGTCCAATGTCTTGGTATGCTGGCACCTTAAGAGTTCCCTTCATTGGAACTAAGGGGCCAAGCCCAACCCCTGAAAAACACCCCCACACCATAATCCCCCCTCCACCAAACTTTATACAAGGCACAAATCAGTCAGGCAAGCAACGTTCTCCTGGCAATTGTCATGGAACTGCCAGACAGAGAAGCGCAATTCGTCACTCCAGATAACAGGTCTCCACTGCTCTAAAGTCCAGTGGTAGCGTGCTTTACAACACTGCATCAGATGCTTTGCATTGCACTTGGTAACGTAAGGCTCCATTTAAAATTCAGCGTTTTGAATCGCAGGCAGATTTGCTGCGATTCTGCCCGCAATTTAAAAACGCTGATGTGTGAATTACAAATCGCGGACTCGCATTTGAGATGCCATTCATTTGAATGAGACATAAAATTGCGGTGCGGGTCAGGTGCAATAAATCGCGCTGCAGTCGGGGCAACCCGCATCGTGGGAAGCATGTCGCCCAAAAGTAGCTCCTGAATTTTTTTGGGCGACATGCTTCCCAGCGATGTGGCTTGCCGCAATTGCAGCGCGATTTATTGCGTGACAATCGCGGCAGACCCGCATTACAATTTTAGGGGTCATTCAAATAAATGGCATTTTAAATGCGAGTCCCGCGATTTGTCATTCACAAATCAGCGCTTTTAAATCACGGGTGGAGTTGCGGCAAATCTGCCCGCGTTTCAAAGCGCTGAAGTGCAGCCTTAAGCTTGGATACAGCTGCTCGGCCATGGAAACCCATTCCATGAAGCTCTCTACGCACTGTTGTGCTAATCTGAAGGCCACACAAAGTTTGGAGGTCTGCGGCTATTGACAAATGGCTACTTCTGTGCACTGTTCGCTTCAGCTTGTGCTGACCCCACTCTATCGTTTTACGTGGCCTACCACTTCGTGGCTGAGCTGCTGTTGCTCCCACCTTGTTATAATACCACTAATGGTTGACTGTGCAATATTTAGTAGCAAGGAAATTTCACGGACAGACTTATTGCATTGGCAGGCTTAAATTTACTGAGCTCCTGAGAGCGACCCATTCTTTCACAAATGTTTGTAGAAGCAGTCTGCATGCCTAGGTGCTTGATTTTATACACCTAAATCCAATGATTTGGAGGGGTGTCCCAATAATTTTGGCTATACACACTCTCATGATTTGCGCTTTTTACCCTCCCAATACTACTCCCCCCACAACAGAAGAGACAGCCAGCTCCCAATGAAGTAAGGAAGGCAGAGGCTTGACACCCGGTGTCCAGCAGAAGAGTTGCAGATGCCAACAAAATGCCACTGGGTTTGCAAGCATGTTATTGTGAATACTGCAACAAATGTGGTACAAGGGGATTACCTCTTTAAGCTTCACTCTGATAGCCTTACCTGGGCACAAAGACATTCTGAAGGTGTTTAAGGATGATCTGGATGTACATATTAGGCTCTCGGATAACTGGTTGGGGAATAGAATCCTTTGGAGCCACCAGTGCCATCATCCAATCAGTGTACACATCCACACAGTATTTCACAGTGTCTCCTTCCAGTGGTAACGTCAGTCCATAACAAATGACCTCCATGGTCCACTTCACCTGGAATGTAAGAAATAGCACAGTTAGTGCATTAGTTACAAATCATTATAAAGGTCTTTGTCCCTCTACTGCCATACGGAAAGAAATCTAAGCTTAATAAACTGACTTACCGGACCGCAAAATATGAAACATCCAAGCTATATTGCTTGAATAAATACTTTGCTTACTGTAAAAATTCATTATTATAATAAACGTTCTATAAATTTGCATGGTATGCAATGTGTTTTATTTAACCACTTTCTGTATACAATTGTCCTGGAAGAAAAGTGGTTATAACAGGATCATGGCTGCCCATTCCTTTTCACAGTGCGCGTAAGGACCATAGCTCCCCCACCCGCCTTCGTTCCACGGCTCTCCTGTCCCACAGGGTAGCCCAAAACCACTGTAAGCAATCAGATTGGCTGCGCAGAGAGAGAAAGAAGGAACGTTCCTCCCTCTCCTGTGTGAGGAATGAAGCCAGAAGCAACCAGAATTTTGTCACTTCCTGTTTTTTGTCTACTGGGTCCTATAGACCCCTGATATCTCAATGAAAAGAATGAGTAACTGCCTAAGGGATGCTGTTCATCTCTTATGATACTAATAAAGCTTTTTTTTTTTAAATATAAAATATATATATATATATATATATATATATATATATATATATATATATATATATATATATATATATATATATATATATATATATATATATTATAAAATTAAAGCATCCCTGTCCCCCCCTGCTTTCAGGGAATGTATATAAAATTTTGGGGTGCTAAGTTACTAGCAAACGCTGTCTTTAACATGTGAGAAATGTCAAAATTGGCCCAGACAGCAAAATGGTAAAAGGGAAAATAATTATATCAGTGTGTAGCAAGGTTTTGAAAAAAAAAAACCACACAAAAATATAGTTTGTGATTCTACGTATACATGATCAGCTATATATGCTTATTACATATACATAACACACATACATATACATAATATCGACTGGGCAAGTTAGGTAACTTACCGGTCACCTCCTCACTCTATCATCTGTCAGACTGGTAGAGACTACTTTACAGCTTTATGAAGAGCTCCACAGTATTGGATGGATTTACTATCCTAAAGCCTGGTACACACCAAGTTTTTCCCGTTCAACCCAGCAGATTGAGCAAAAAAAAAAATCTGTAAGCTCTGGTCGATGCTGCTGTGCTAAATGATCCGACGTTAGTGTAGTGATCTGCCCCACTGAGCTGTTGTGTTCTGACCGGGGGGCGGCGCCCCCGCCAGAACACTCCGGTCAGTGCTCTCTGCCATTGGAAGCCGGCCGGTCGGCTGCTGGTTTTCCAGCATGCTTGGCCAGCTTCTGTTGGACCGGCTGCCTTATACACGGGCTGAATGTTGTCCGGTATTTATTGAACCGCCTGATGTCGCCCAGCATTCGGCCCGTGTGTATGGGGCTTAATAGGGGTCAAATCATGTCTGTGCATTCAACTCCATTCTAAAGCCTAAAGTTGGCCACCTACAGCTTCATCTAGTGGACCACGGGGACTGGACAAACTTTAAAGGGCCAGTTCACACCAGATGCAGTTCCATGCGCTTTTTTTCTGCACTAAAAATGCATGTACAGTGTTTTCCATGTATTCCAATGGCTCTAGTTCACACCAGTGCAGTTTTCAGTCAGAAACTGACTGGAACTGACTGCATTGGTGCAGAAAAAAAACGGAACTTCATCTGGTTTGAACTGGCCCAATCAGATCGTTGGATCGACTTCTGTCAAATGAACAAGTTGGAAAAGTTTTGTTGTTCAGTGGCTGCAGCTGCTGATCAGCATATTCTGACAGCAGCGGGTGACCAGTAGGCTTGCGGGGCGGGTGGAGAATTCCCTTCACACACCTTGCTTGTGTGGGTGGAGGAGTATGTTGTTTTTTTTACCCCATTTAGCCTGCTGGCTGAATAAAATAAATAAATAAATAAATACACACATAGTTAGTCTGGTTGAAAAAAGACCCAGGTCCACTTAGTTCAACCAATAAAATAAATAAATAAAAAATAAAATAAAAAGGAAGAAGAAAAAAAAAAAATTTGTTTTTTTACAATCTTATATGTACACACACACACAAAATACTATACCCACAGTTGATCCAGAGGTAGGCAGAAAAAAAAAAACCCCAGCAAAGCATGATCCAGTTTGCTCAAGCAGGGGAAAAATAATTCTTCCTGACCCCCGAGAAGCAACTGAATATTTCTTGGATCAACTTAACCTATTAGGGCTGCAACTAACGATTATTTTCATAATCGATTAGTTGGCCAAATATTGTTTTGATTAATCGATTCATCGGATAATGACCTTAAAAAAAGTGTGGTGTATAATTTCGTTAATATGTAAAGTTTAAAATAAAAGACAATTTCTTCTTAATATCTATATGCAGTATTACATATAAATAACAGACAGAAGAGGTAAATTGTATACAGTGGAACCTCGGATTACGAGCATAATCCGTTCCAGGAGTATGCTCGTAATCCAAAGTACTCGCATATCAAAGCGAGTTTTCCCATTGAAGTCAATGGAAACAAAAATAATTTGTTCCGCATTGACTTCAATGGGATGCAATACCGCATGCGGCCAGAGGCGGGGGGTGCCGGAGAGCCTCGGAAACGGCCCGAGCACACTTCGGCGGACCTCCGCAAACCTCGGAAAGACTCCGTTCACGAGCCTTTCCGAGGTTTGCCAAGGTCAGCCGAACTGTCCTCTGGCATTTCAGAACGCCGACGATCGGTGCTGTTCGGCTCCAGCGCCCCCCACCTCAGGCCAAAGGCGGTACTGCACACCGCTTTTGCCCTGAATCCTGCTCGTTTCGCGAGACTCTCAAACCGAGTTATGATTTTTAGAAATACAGGGCTCGTTTTGCGAAACGCTCGTTAATCGCTTTACTCGCAAACCGAGGTTCCACTGTATACTATTAGAGGTTGAATCTGCTCAGAGAGCAAATTTTTTATATAAAGAAAAAAAAAAATTAAAGACAGTTTTGTCGATTTTTAGACAGAAGTGTAATATATACTATGTATGACAGACTCCCTTGTCGTAGGAAGGTGGTCTGATAAAAGCTACCTGAGCCTGCTGTCACTTATGCTGGCCATACAAATACAAACAATGTCGTCCTTCAAAAAAAAGGTGTAGTCCTAGACTCTGAACTCTCCTTCAAGCAACACATCCAATCACTGTCCAAATCCTGCCGCCTCAACCTCCGCAACATCTCCAAAATACGCCCCTTTCTAACCAATGACACAACAAAGCTCTTAATTCACTTGCTGGTCATCTCTCGCCTTGACTACTGCAACTCCCTTCTCATTGGCTTACCTCTACATAGTCTATCACCTCTTCAATCCATTATGAATGCTGCTGCCAGACTCATCCACCTTACCAATCGCTCTGTGTCTGCCACTCCTCTCTGTCAATCCCTCCACTGGCTTCCGCTCGGCCAAAGAATTAAATTCAAAATTCTAACAACTACATACAAAGCCATACACAATTTCGCCCCCAGCTACAATCACTTGCTTAGTCTCTAAATACCAACCTACTCGCTCTCTTCGTTCCTCTCAAGACCTCCTGCTCTCTAGCTCCCTCATCACCTCCTCCCATGCTCGCCTCCAGGCCTTTTCCAAAGCCTCTCCAATCCTATGGAACTCCTTACCCCAATCTGTCCGCTTATCTCCTACTTTATTAGCTTTCAGAAGATCCCTGAAAACCCTTCTCTTCAGAGAAGCCTATCCTACCCACACCTAACAACTGTACTTTCTTTTTCTTTTTTTTTTTTTTTTCCCCCCCATCAGCTCATCCCCCACAGTTATTACCTTTTGTCTCCACTTAACCCTCCCTTCTAGATTGTAAGCTCTAATGAGCAGGGCCCTCTGATCCCTCCTGTATTGATTTGTATTGTAAGTGTACTGTCTGCCCCATGTTGTAAAGCGCTGCGCAAACTGTTGGCGCTATATAAATCCTGTATAATAATAATAATAATTTTAAGAACGTTTTCACAGAGCATCCCTAATTCTCCTTTTCTGGGGTCCTCCTCCTGCCTTCAGAGTGCCCCAATAGCAAGCTGCAACTTGCAGTTTAGAGTGGCCCTATAGCAATGTAAAAAAAAAAAAAACTTCTGCCTTTAGAACCACTCACTTCCTGCCCAGGACTACATGTCCCATGGGGCATTGTTCCTCACACATTCACAAGTTCCCAGGCACTTGCTGACATTGATGGATGGTGTACTGAGCTGTATGTGTGCTGCACTGTATTTCCTGATATGTAAACAAATAATGCATTCTTAACGCAGGCCAACTAATCGGCTGATCGATTATGAAAATAGTTGACAACTATTTTCATAATCGATTAGTTGTTTCGGCCCTGTAACCTATATTAGTAGGGCTGCAACTAACGATTATTTTCATAATCGATTAGTTGGCCGATTATTGTTTCGATTTAATCGATTATTCGGTTAATAACCTTAAAAAAAAAAAAAGTGTGGTGTATAATTTAGTTAATGTGTACAGTTTAAAAAAAGGTAATTTATTTTATAAATATCTCTATACAGTGGTAAATATAAATAACCAACTATATGGTTAGGGAGCAAAATATCTAATCCACTCTGAGAATGACAGAAGAAATATATACTGTATATACTATTAGAGGAGATATACTGTATATACTATTAGAGGAGATATGCTGTATAAACTATTAGAGGAGACATGCTGTATAAACTATTAGAGGAGAGATATACTGTATAAACTATTAGAGGAGATATACTGTATATACTATTAGAGGATATATACTGTATATACTATTAAAAGGGTGAATCTGGTAAATATCATCAGACTCAGTGATCAATTTTTTTTATTAAAAACAAAAACAATGTCTTCCTTCAAAAAAAAATGTAATTTTAAGAATGTTCGTTCTTTCATTCAGTGAATGTACAAAGATTTTTCGTCCGAATATTCTTGTCTGAAAATTGATCTGTGTGCCCAGCATAAGGCTCAGTACACACCTATGCAGTTTGCTTTTCTTCTGTTTCTGCAGTGCTTTTTGCTGTGCGTTTTAATTTTTGTGCATGTGATTTCGCTGCGATTTGCGTTTTTGCATTTTTTTGGCCAATTTGTTGTTGGGCAGATTAAAAAATCTATATTGCTGCAAAAACGCATTACATGCTTTTCTGCAGCTTCTCTATTGAAGTATATCGAACCAAAAACGCACCATTTTGCATGAACGTGTCCCATAGGAAACCATGTACTTGAACTGTAGTGTGTTTCTGCAAAAAGCACCAAAAAACACACAGATGTGAACCAGGTCTAAGACATTTAGTAACATAATGGGGTGAAAAAAAAAAAACTAAAATTAGCCCTTTATAGTACAAAAAAAGGCAGATAATCACTACTGTAAGTGGTTATTTTTTTTAGTGTAGAACTGTGAAAGTAATATTTACAGTAGCAATTATTTGCTCTTTTTGTACTATAAAGGGCTCATTTTAGTTTTTTTTTAACCCCATTATGTTACTGGCCGATTAATCGATTATGAAAATAGTAATTGATTAATTTCATAATCGATTAGTTGTTTCAGCCCTAAATATTAGTATCCAGTTATATTATGTACATTAAGGCTCGGTTCACACTGCAGCGATGCGGGAACCCTGCGAATCTAGTAAGGGTTCCCACATCGCATGCCTCCTGCAGGCATACTGCCCTATGTGAACCGCTGGGAGTGTCAATACAAAATGAATGACACCCCCAGTTTGGATCGCATATGGACGCAGTGCAAACTGTCAATTCGGACAGGAATCGGATCACGTGGGTTTGAACACCCACGCGATCTGATTCTAGTGCGGACCAAAAAAAAAAAAAAAAAAAAAAAAGGTCCTGCATGAGTTTGGTCCAATGCGATGCAAATACTGCCATACAATATGTACAGACATCGCAGCTGTCGGAACCGGCCCTTAGCAAAGAATCCAGGCCTTTTTTTTTTTTTTTTTTAAGCGATCTACTGAGCTGGACAGAGCCAGAGGGAGTCTATTCCACATTTTATCAGCTCTTACTGTGAAAAAGATTGCCCCCTTGTCCTCTGTGATGACCTTAAAGCGGAGCTCCACCCAAAAACAGAAAGCTCTGTTGTCTGCCTCCCCCCATCCGCTGCCACATTCGACATCTTTTGGAGGGGATGGGGGGAGGGGTGGGATTGGATATCTGGTTTTGACAGGTACCTGCTGCCACTTCTGGCTCAGTCTGCTGTGGCAAAGTGAGCCGGAAGTACAGCCCCCCCCTTCTTACTCCTGCATCCGGCCCATTCACAAAGCACACAAGATGGCAGCGTTAGCACCCAAGAGCCGATTCAACAACCGGCTCGGGTGAGGACACTGCGGGATCCCTGAACAGGCAAGTGCCCTAATGGTAAAAAGTCCTCTTAAAAGTGAATAACTCAATACCAAGTTCACTATTACGGACCACTTATGTATTTGTATATGTTGATTATAGCCCCCTTAAAGCGGGGGTCCACCTATCTATCGTTTTTTTTTTTTTTGAGTTCATTCACAAACTTTTCTTCTCAGCATTACATACTGACATATTGTGTGTAATATGTCCGCCTGCGTCAGATTTCGTCGGAAAGAATAACTTATATTATTCACTGCAGGCGGTTTCCATCTTCATTGTGGGCATTTGAAGCCCACAAGCATTTATTTCCTGGATGTGGTGAATTCTGTGCTCCCAGCATTCACCGCTCGTTCCCGCACATGCTCAGTGGCATCCTGGGAAGCCTGAGACTAGCTCCCAGGAGTCTGGGAGGGGCTAGAAACACGCCTACTCCCACGGGAGGAAAACCAGGAAGTGCAAAGAAGAATAGAAAAATAAAAGGTAATTACGGCGATTTAAATTTTTTTAAACGGCATGTCAGCATCTAGGCAAGGAAGAGAATACATACAAATATTGTTCAGAATTTGGGTGGAACCCCGCTTTAATCT
The DNA here is from genome assembly GCA_037952925.1 of Lithobates clamitans. NCBI lineage: Eukaryota > Metazoa > Chordata > Amphibia > Anura > Ranidae > Lithobates > Lithobates clamitans. Next base: position 4,109,365 of record JBBGZY010000790.1, read on the forward strand.
CCTCTTATGAGAGAATACATGCTTTCCTCATAGCTGAGCTCCTCCATGCCCTTCTCTGCGCTTTCTCCAGTTCCCCGATATCCTTTTTGAGAACTGGAGCCCAAAACTGAACTGCATATTCCAGATGAGGTCTTACTAATGATTTGTACAAAATGATATCTCTATAGCAAATATTGCTTCTACATACTACACTCTATTGCTCCCCATGTGTAGTGATCGATTGCTACAGATTAATTGCAATTGCAGGTTAGTATAGTTGCACAATAGCAGGTTAGTATAGTTGCACAATAGCACTAAAAAGCCACCAATAATATAAGAATTTGCATGGTATACAAATATTCTAGATTAACTTAATTATACGGCGGCAAAGCGGCCCTGCTGCGCTAGATTACTTACTTAGTATGTGATCCGGCACTTCTGGGTAGGGAGCATCGGCGTGCCGCCAGAGACCCGGCTTTGCTGTGATTGAACACATCAGATGCCGGTCAACAGATCACTGCCAGCACCTGCTGACCAGCTAGAAAACACACAGAAAAGGGCTCTGCCTATGTAAACAAGGCAGAGCTCTGTCCTGTCAGCGGGGAAAGTAGTGGTTCCCCCCACCCCGCAAAGCAGGGGATGAAAACCATTGCTTCCCTTAGTGAAAGCACCTCACACTGTAACACAAACACAGGCTAGGCACACATTTAACACTTTATCGCCCTAGATTTAAAAATCTAGGAAAAAAAAAATGAAATAAAAATTCCAGTATATATCCTATAGTTTTTAAACGCTATAACTTTTGTGCAAATCAATCAATATACGCTTATTGGTATTTTTTTACCAAAAATATGTAGCAAAATACACATTGGCCTAAATTTATGAAGAAATTTCATTTGACATTTTTTAACTGGATACGTTTTATTGCAGAAAAGTAAAAAATTATTTTTTTTCCAAAATTGTGGGCCTTTTTTGTTTATAACGCAAAAAAAAAAAAAAAAAAAAAAATGCAGAGGTGATCAAATACCACCAAAAGAAAGATCTATTTGTTGGGAAAAAAAGGGCATACATTTATGAACAGCATCCCATTAATGCGCAATTGTCAGTTAAATGGCCTGGTCATGAAGGGGAGTAAATCTTCCAGGAGGTCAAGTGGTTACAAATAATACAGTTAGTTGCCAGTCGGTTGATAAGATTAGGCTTAGTAGTTAACATATTTTTGTATACAGTATATTAATAGAACAATTTCCAAACACTGGAGAGAAGGCCGGGCTATTTTTAAACTAAACTAGACAGAGCCGATTATTGGTAGATCTCACCTCTTTATCACTTTTTAGTATACTCTCGCTTGCAGTGGTGGAAGGAGCATTGACAGCCTGTCCCAACGGACGGACCACGGAATTTGCGACTTCGCGGCCCACATTTTCAGGATAACTGTGCAGCACGCTGGTGTGTCCCTGGTCATTCTTGATAACGAGGTGCAGCGTCCGCCACTCCGAGTACATGTTGAAAACTTTGCAGATCCCACTGCCTGAAAGGACACAATTTATGTCAGTGGAAAAAATAAATAAAAACAAAAAACACATACATACACACATTGTGTGTATATACAGTATCTCACAAAAGTGAGTACACTCCTCACATTTTTGTAAATATTTTATTCTATCTTTTCACGTGACAACACTGAAGAAATGACACTTTGCTACAATGTAAAGTAGTGAGTGTACAGCTTGTATAACAGTGTAAATATGCTGTCCCCTCAAAATAACTCAACACACAGCCATTAATGTCTAAACCACTAGCAACTAAAGTGAGTACACCGCTAAGTGAAAATGTCCAAATTGGGCCCATTTAACCATTTTCCCTCCCCGGTGTCATGTGACTCGTTAGAGTTACAAGGTCTCAGGTGTGAATGGGGAGCAGGTGTGTAAAAAATTGATGTTATCACTCTCACATACTGGAAGTTCAACATGGCACCTCATGGCAAAGAACTTTGAGGATCTGAAAAAAAGAATTGTTGCTCTACATCAGCCATTCTCAACCAAGGTTCCGTGGAACCCTGGGGTTCCTCCAGATGTTGCTAGGGGTTCCTTGAGCTGTGGCTGATGAACCACCTATTTGAAGATGTCTACAGAGTTAAAGGTTCAGCACCACTTATGCATCGCATACTAGCACATTATGAAATACTTACCTTAGAACGAAGTGAGTGGCCGGAGCCACGATGACGTCCCTCCTGCACAAGCATGTGGCAGTCCTCCATTGCGGCACGAAACGCCTGACCTTCAGAGCGCGTGCGCCGCTGACGTCAGCGGCTGAATACAGGGTGAATATTTCCTAAACCGTGCAAGTTTAGGAGATATTAATTTTTCCTACAGGTAAGCCTTATTATAAGCTTACCTGTAGGTAAAAGTCTCCAAGCGGGGTGTACAACTGCTTTAACTGTTACAGGTTATGGACTAAAAGGACTGTAAGCCAGAGGTCTACATGACAGCCAGACAACTGGTATTTTCAGCAACAGCAGCCCCAGTGTTCTTTCAGCAATAGTTTACGTTTACAGATGACAATCCCCGCTTCCCCCATGTCACTGGCTTTGACTGACAGCAGTGCAAACCAATGGCCCCCGCTGCCTCAAAGCCCGTGAAACCAGCACTGGACCGAATGATGGCTGTACTGTAATGCAAGGAATGCACCAAGTTAAAAAATGTTTAGGCTTTATAACCAGTTTAAATCGGGTGCACTGCAGTTTTCTAAAACATTAACATGATTTGACTTTGGGGAAATGTTGGACAACGTTTATATGCAACACAAATCTGCACTGAATATGACGCATGTGAATGCACTAAATCATTATTAATGATCGTGAATGTGTCTGCCCAAGGTAACCTTCAATATATTTTCTTCATGACACTTGGCGTCATGCAAAACAACCACGATCCATCATGTAAAGGAAATAGCTCTCTGTTGTTAAACTTGTATTTATGTTTTGGGTTAAAGTGTTAGTGCTGCTTCACACTGGGGCGACCTGTCTGGCGACTTAACCTGCCTGACAAATCGCTGTCCATGCAGTGCAATGGAACCATTCTAATGGGAGCAACTCAGGTCTAGAAAAGGGTTCCTGTACTACTTGGAGGCGACTTCAGAGCGACGAGCAACTTCTATTAACCACTTCAGCCCCGGAAGTTTTGGCTGCTCAATGACCAGGCCATTTTTTGCGATTCAGCACTGCGTCACTTTAACTGACAATTGCGCAGTCATGCAACACTGCACCCAAACAAAATTGACATCCTTTTTTTACCCACAAATAGAGCTTTCTTTTGGTGGTATTTGATCGCCTCTGTGGTCTTTATTTTTTGCGCTATAAATAAAAAGAGAGCGACGATTTTGGAAAAAAAAAAAAAACACACAATATTTTGTACTTTTTGCTATAATAAATATCCCCATTTTTTTTTTTTTAAAAAAAAGCAAATTTTGTTCTCAGTTTAGGCTGATATGTATTCTTCTACATATTTTTGGTAATAAAAATCACAATAAGCGTATATTGATTGGTTTGTGCAAAAGTTATAGCGTCTACAAAATAGGGGATTTATAGCAATGGCGGCGATCTGCGACATTATGGCGGACACATTTTTGGGACCATTGACATTTATACAGCAATCAGTGCTATAAAAATGCACTGATTACTGTAAAAATGGCACTGGCAGGGAAGAGGTTAACACTGGGGGGCGATCAAGGGGTTAACTGTGTTCCCTATGTGTGTTTCTAACTGAAGGGGGAGAGGACTGACCTAGAGGAAGTGACAGATCCTGGTTCCTAGCTAATAGGCACTCACAATCTGTCACGCCTCACAGAATAGAACAGAACTTCCTTGTTCTGCCTCTCATGCCCGCGATCGCTCGTGGCCTGCGGTCATTGCGACCGTCGGCCATGAACATCGGCACCCCCGCTGACGTATAGCTACGAAGGCTCGTGGGATCGTGCCAACCTGCTGCAGTAAAATGACAGCAGCTGGTCGGCAAGTGGTTAAAGAAGTCGTTTGCAAACCGCGCTGTGCGGGGGGCGGCCTCAGAGTCAGACGACTATGAAGCCACCCCAGTGTGAACCGGCACTTACTAAACCTAGGACCCTGCATTCACTATATCTGGCCTCACACAGTACACAGGACATGGAAATGCAATAGTTTTAGTAAATATAAACTGCTAAATACCTTTTCTCATCAGCAGTATATAACAGTCTTGTGACTTCTATCAGTGTCTGGTTCAAGCTTGTAGGCAGAATCTTTACTCTGCTCTAACTGTTCTGTTAGGATGCAGGACCCCTGAGCCTCTGTCTGGACAGTGCTAATTGGCCCTGTGCTGATCACATGCACCCTCCCAAGAAGAAAAAAAAAACAAAAACAAAAAAACAAACAAAAAAAAAAAAAAAAAAACACCTGAAGCCAAAAATAGCAGCTGTAAAAACATCAAGGGTGCACGAGGTCTTACTGTTGAGGGTTTAGTAACACTTTAAAAAAGGGGTTGTAAACCTTCGTGTTTTTTTCACCTTAATGCATCCTATGCATTAAGGTTAAAAAACTTCTGACAGTGACTGGCCCCCCAGCCCCTTCCCCATTTTACTCACCTGAGCCTGTTCGTTCCCTCGGCAGAGACGCGCTCTTCCTCTCTGCCCGGGGTTCTCGATTTGAGATTGGATAGATTGATAGCAGCTCAGCCATTGGCTCCCGCTGCTGTCAATCAAATCCAATGACACGGGCGCCAGGGCTGAGTCCAGCATTCTGTCCCTATAGACGCAAATGCTGGACTCAGGAGCGTGCCTGCAAAGTAACCCCCCCCTGGAGAGTGCTTCTCCTAGGGGGTTTACCGAAGCAAGGAGGAGCCGCAAGCGCCACCGGGGGACCCCAGAAGATGAGGGGTTCGTATCCACACTGCAAAACGAACTGCACAGTGGAGGTAAGTATGATATGTTTGTTATTAAAAAAAAACAAAAACACAACAACAAAGGTTTACAATCACTTTAATATTCTATGCATTAAGGTGAAAACTTCTTTATTGCAGCAGCGCCGCCGAGCCCCCCTTATACTTACCTGAGCCCCGTAATTCCCACAACGTAGACGAGCACACCAGCTCCAGACAGTTTCTCGTGTCCCGATAGGATTGATAGCAGCGCAGCCATTGGCTCCCGCTGCTGTCAATCAAATCCAATGAAGCGGGCACCAGGAGGCGTAGCCGAGTCCTGCTGTCTGTGTCAACAGATGCAGCAGCAGGATATGGGAGCGTGCCCGCACGGTTGTCCACAAGGAGAGCGCTTCTCCGACGGGACACTCAAGAAGGGTAGGAGCCAGGAGAGCCGCAGAGGGATCCCAGAAGAGGAGAATCGGGGGCCACTCTGTGCATAACCAACTGCACAGCGGAGGTAAGTATGACATGTTTGTTTTTTGTTTTAAAACCTGAACCTTTACAACCCCCATTTAATGAAAGTATGTAGCTTTAGCTTGTAGATAAATAGCTACAAGGGGTAAATCAAACACAAACCATTAATTGATATAGAAGTAGTAAACCCCTACATTGCCGGCCAGTGTGTGACTCCCTCATACTGCTCTCTTCTCCAAACCTCTATGATGTTAGCGAAGTGACACGGTCGGCATGATTGATTCCACCCAGTTCCATGTTGCAGCGCACAGGGCGTCATGTGGCCTGCCTAGCACCGGAGCCCAGGATAGTGCAAAAAGCTTCCATGTGGGGCATCTACTCCATGGTTGGGCTGGATCTGCATGGGGCCGCTGAGGGAAGGCACATGGGCTGGCTACCAAAAAAAAAGGCTGGGAGGATGGTTGCAGACCTCGCAGTGGAAGTGAGACCCTGGGCTGAAACAAAATTTGCATGGGATGAACACTGTCCATTTCTGCCCAGGAAAACACATGCCTGGAATCCTCTGATGCAGTGGAATGGCAAGACAGAAGACTCCTGCAACAAGCATGACAACCTGGCTTAAAAAAATCACCAACAACTGGTGCTCCTGTTGGTCCAGAGGAAACACAAAGAACTGAGGTCCAGAGGTATGTGTCACCTGTTTTCAGGTGGGGAGGAGCCTTCTCTCAGATTACTGATTAATGGCAAGACATTTTATATCTTAATGAACCCTCTGCAAGAACATAAAATGTCCTAGTAGTTGTATCGCCACTCCACCTTCCTATATACTTACCTGAGTCCTATCTCAATCCAGCACTGTGACCATCTATGGCAGTGCTGGTCTCTGTTTTTCCTCTCCTCAAGGACATAGAGGCAGCAGCGGGTCAATTAAGTCCTGTAGGAAGGGTGCGGGGGGGGGGAGGGGTGAGCTGTGCTGTGTTTGACTATGGATGCATGTGTGCCCCCCAAGGAAGCACCTTGCTATGAACCAGTGGGGGACCCCAGAAGAGGAGGTTTGGAGCCACTCTTTGCAATACCATTGCACAGAGCAGGTAAGCATAATAGGTTTATTATTTTAGAAAAAAAAATGTATCCTTTACAACTGCTTTAACAATAATGTAACTATTTCAGAGGGTTGAATCACTGGCCAGATTCGTATATCTTGGAGACACCAAAAAGAACTTCCCAGATCCTATCACCAGTCACAAAAATAAGGCCCTTTCATAAGGGCACCTCCGTGAAGCGAGATTCACTTGCTCAGTGGGTGATCTCTCCGCTGATTCCTGCTGAGCAAGCGGATGTCAGGTCCGTGTCCACGCCGCTGCTCTCTATGGGGCTGTCAGATGGAAATGGACAGGGGGTGCCATCCAATCCACCAGAAGGCTTCACTGCCGGTTTCCCTTAGTGAAGATGCCGGTGCCTGCACCCGAAGCCGATTGAAGAATTGGCTCGGGTGCCGACATTGCTGGATCCCTGGAAAGGTAAGTGTTCTTATATTAAAAAGGCAGCAGCTACAGTATTTAGCTGCTGACTTTTAATTTTTCTTCGGGGAGACTTGAGCTCCTCTATAAATTTTAATTTCCTACTGTAGTGTAGTCTTCAAGTTATGCCGTTCCCTGGCGTACATGTCTGTGCACATTTTCTCTGCTTTTAATCTGTCAGCTTTGGAAAGAGAAATAAACACAGCCAGAAGGAAAGACACAGACATGGTAGTAAAAGACAAGTTTCCTGGAATGATACAACCCCTGGTGAACACTATAGAAAAACAGAACATGCACAAGCTTTGTGCGACACCTTCACAAATCCTTTATTAAAAAATAGTAAAGACTGGCTTAAGGCTCCATGCACACTGAAGCTCATAAAACGGACGTTGTTTGGGAGTTTGGACGTGTTTTTTTTTTAACAGCCCATAAACTCCCCTTTATGTTATCCTATGTGTCCATGCACACATGGACATTTTTGGACATTTATCAGCAGTGGAGTTTATTGGCTGTTGTCTGAATGCCCTAAAATCGCGTTCAGGAGCTGTTTATCTGACCACAAAAAACTCTTAAAAAACGTTAAATGCGCATAAACGCTGATAAATGTCGATAAACGCTCAATAACGTGGCTCACCAGCGTTTAACGTATTTGATCCATAAAAAAAAATAAAATAAAAACACTAACAAACGCTATTGCAAAAACATTAAGAAATCTTTAACCATCGGACCGCCGCACGCAGATATACAACCTAACTTTGAAGAGGAATATCGTTGTTATGGCAACAGCTAGCTCTTCAGTGAGCGGTCCGGTTTCTGATAATAGTGGTCTCTGTGGCGGATTAGTCGCAAGATCACTTTTAATGGGCGGCGGGAGAGGCCCCCTGCGCGACTCCCCGGTGCCCTCCACCACTTACCGGAGCTGTCGGTAGCAGTGGAGGCGATCGGATCCTTCTCGGTGTTAGATATGGAGACGAGTGAAAGGAAGATGGCCCCCGGCCATCTCCATATCATTGCAGGGTGGAAGTGACGTCAAAACGTAACTTCCGCCCATAGCTTCTAAAAGGGCCATTTTTTTTTTTTTTTTTTCAAATTACAAAAAAAAAAAAAAAAAAAAAATTGTATTGCATTTTAGTGTAAATATGAGATCTGAGGTCTTTTTTGACCCAGATTTCATATTTAAGAGGTCCTGTCATGCTTTTTTTCTATTACAAGGGATGTTTACCTTCCTTGTAATAGGAATAAAAGTGACACCATTTTTTTTTTTTTTTAAAGAAGAGTGTAAAAATAAAAAGGTAAAATAAAGAAAAAAAAATAGCATATTTATAACAGCTTACCTGTAAAATCCTTTTCTTTGAAGTACATCACGGGACACAGAGCCATAGTAGCTACTATGTGGGTTATAGGCCACCTTCAGGTGATGGACACTGGCACACCCTAAGACAGGAAGTCCACTCCCTATATAACCCCTCCCACTACTGGGAGTACCTCAGTTATTGTAAGCAAAGCATTATACGTGTATACTAGAAAGAAGGGAGGGACCTCTGTGTCCCGTGATGTACTTCAAAGAAAAGGAAGTTACAGGTAAGCGGTTATAAAAATCCTATTTTCTTATCGTACAGAACAGGATACAGAGCCATAGTAGTTACTATGTGGGATGTCCTATAGCAAAGCCAACTAAAGGGAGGGAGACAACAAAAGTATGGCATCAAGAGACTAGAGGGCTTATACTGCTGCCTGCAGTACACTGTGCTCAAAGGCGATATTCTCATGACCTTTTACACTACTTGATAGAATCTGGTAAAACTATAGACTGAAGACCAAGTTGTGACCTTGCAGATTTGAGCCATGGAGGCTTGGTGATGCACTGCCCAGGAGGTACTAACAGCCCTGGTGGAGTGCGCTTTAATATGAAAAGGTGGAACTTTCCTCTTTAAACCATAAGCTTGAACAATCACTTGAGGAATCCATTTAGAAATAGATTTCGATGCTGCCTGTCCTCTTTTAGGACCTTCAGGCAACACAAACAAAACATCTGGTTTTACGAACCTGAGCAGTCGCCTTCACGTAGACCTTGACTGCTCTCACCACATCAAGAGAATGTAGTGACTTTTCTTCCGCAGAACAGGGTTCTGGGAAGAATGAAGGTAGAATAATATCCTGGTTCAAATGAAAACCTAACACTACCTTTGGTAGAAATTTAGGATGACGGCGCAATACAACCTTATTCTTGTGAATAATCAAATATGGCTCTTTACAAGAAAGAGCAGCCAACTCCAATACCCTTCTTGCAGAAGATATGGCTACCAGAAAAACTAATTTCCTTGTTAAAAGCACCAAGGGAATATGTCGTATCGTCTCAATTCAGGACAGGACTAAATTCAAAGTCCCAAGGGGTGATCTAACTGAAGGATTAAGCCGTGTTACCCCCTGAATAAAGCTACAAACCAGAGAGTGCAAAGCAAGTGGTCGTTGAAATAATACCGATAAGGCCTAAACCTGGCCTTTGATAGTACTCAAGGCCAGTTTCATTTCTAACCCCATCTGTAGAAAGTCAAGGATCCTACCCATGACATTTTTCCTGGGGTGCCAACCCCTGGATTCACACCAGGATACATATGCCTTCCAGATTCTATAATACATGACTCTGGAGGCCGGCTTCCTTGAATTAACCAGAATAGACACTACTGAACTTGATAGCCCACGCTTCTTCAGATTGTGGGTCTCAATAGCCAAACTGTTAAATTTAGCATTTGTAAGGTAGGATGGAATACCGGACCTTGCGAGGGAAGGTCTGGTCGTGGCGGCAGAGTCCATGGGTCTTCTACCGCCATCTTTACGATCTCTGCATACCAAGATCTCCTGGGCCACAAGGATCACCACCTTCCCTTCCTGCTTGATCCTGCGTAGAAGCCGCGGAAGCAACAGAACAGGAGAGAATGCATAAACCAGCAAAAACTGATTTCACAGGAAAACCAAGGCATCTGTTCCGCATGCCAGCGGATCTTTTGTCCTCGAACACACAGTTGTCGATCTTTTTGTTGAACCTGGACACAAACAGATCGATGTCCGGAATTCTTCGACATATTGACAGAAAGATGTCGGGGTGAAGGGAGCAACTCCCGGCGACTAAAGTAGTCCGCCTGCCAATTCTCTATTCCTGGATTGAAGACTGCCGATAGACAAGGTATGCTGTTTTCTGCCCAAGTTAGTATATGATTCACCTCTCTCTGGTCCGCATGACTTCTCGTGCCCCCTTGGTGATTGATAATAGGCCACTGCTGTGGCATTGTCAGATTGGATTCTGACAAGACAATTTTGGGGATATTGGGGATAAATGTATTGGGAAGTCTAGAGCTTGGACCTTCTTGTTCCAAGTCGATAGGACACTGTTTTGCAGTAGTCTTGACTGAAATTCAGCATAAGGAAAGGCCTCGAATGAAGCCACCATCTTTCCCAACAATCTCATGCAAAGTCAAATAGAAGGATTCTTCTTTGCTTTGACCACCTGAATCAGTTCCCTCAAGGAACTGATCTTTGCCTGGGGCAAGAACACCCTCTTCTGAGCTGTATCTATGATCAGATCCAAGTATTCCAAGCTAGAATCGTTATACATTGAGCCCTTAATCTGGCTAAAGGGGGAGCCAAGACCTTTGTAAACACTCGAGGTGCAGTAGATAGACCGAAAGACAGAGCTACAAACTGAAAATGAAGATTTTCTATCTCGAATTGTAGATATTTCTGGTGAGCAGGAAAAATAGGTACATGGGAGGTAAGCATCCTTGATGTCGATTGACGCTAGCAGTTCTCCACCCTGTAGAATGGAGACTACTGATCGGATTGACTCCATGCGAAAAGAGCGGATATTCAAAAACCAGTTTAGATCTTTGAGATCTAGAATGGGTCTGACATCCCCATTTGGTTTTGGTACTGTGAAAAGGTTTCAATAAAACCCTAACCCCTGCTCTTCCATGGGGACCACCGATATCACTTTTTGAGACAAAAGATGGTCCAAAGCTTGAAAGAGAGACTTCTTTTTTCCTGGATCCCTGGGAACATTTGATCTGAGAAAACGAGGAGACGGGAACTCTAGTTTGTATCCTAGAGATATTGAGGAAGCCACCCATTTGTCTCGACACTCTTCCTGCCAGACCCCTGAGAACGGCAGAAGTCTTCCCCCCACTCGAGCGAGTGGGGGCGCCCCTTCATAAGGAGGTTTTAGTATTTTGTTTTGGGGGTTTCCTCCACCAGGGTCTCTTTTGTCCCTGGGGTTGACCCTGAGGTTTACCTCTTGAACTTGACGGTAGAGGCCATCGTGACTGCCTGGAGGCTGATGCTCCTGGCACTGGAGAAGCTTGTTTAAAGGAAAAACGCTTAATCCTTTTCTCCACTGGCAAAAGGGAACTTTTTCCATTAGAAATTCTTTGGATGTATTTATCCAGATCATCCCCAAACAGCCGTTCACCGCGAAACGGAAAACTACCCAGGAGCTTTTGCATGGCGCTTCGGCTGACCAATTTTTCAACCATAGAACTCTATGCACATGCACCAGCCCGAGCATAAGTCGTGAGGCCTGGAGAATAGGATCTCTCATAGCGTCTATTGCAAAACATAACGCCCTTGGTATCCCGGCCAAATCTAGGGCCTGCTGATCAGGAATAATCTTGAGCACCTGTTTAAACCTGTCTCCTAAGGATTGACATACACCTATTGCTGCCAGCGCAGGCTGAACCACAGAACCTGCCAGAGAAAAATTTTTTTAAATAGGAATTCCAACTTATTATCCGTTGGATCCTTCAGCATTTGAGCATTGTCTACCGGACATGTCAAATTTTTATTCACAGGGGATATGGCAGCGTCAATTGCTGGCATCCCCCATTTTTTATTAAATTCGTCCTCAATAGGATAAAGTGTTGAAAACTTTTTTGGAGGATAAAACTTTATCTGGGTGCTCCCACTCAGAATACATAAGCTTTTTTAGCAATGAATGGATAGGAAAAGTATGAATAGCTTGGGGAGGCTTTAGCGAACCCAAACAAGAAGTGGGCTCATCGACTGACTCAGGCGATGGCAGCATGAATGTGGAGCAGACCAGTTAAGAGATTGTACCATCAATCTTTCAGATTGTGAACCCAATCTGTTCGTATTTGACTCTTCAGAAGAGGAGTCATCAGCCTCTTCCTGGTCCCGAGAGAATTTCATCATCTCTCGCCCCCCGTTTCTCAGTTTAAGGGTCCTGGGAAATGGAAGGGGACCTATCGCGCTTAGTCCCACTCTGGGATGCGATTAAAGCATCAATCTTTTGCTCCAACCCCAAAATGGTTGAGGAAAAAACCTCTTCAGTAATATAGACAGGGGCTGTATTGAAAGCAGTTGCAACACCTAACGGCCCTGATGGCTCACTCTGACCAGCAACCTCTGAACTTTCAGGTGAGGATGCCATCTTTTTTGAGATGGTTCTAGACTTTTTTGTGGCTGAAGTCCTTCTTGAGCCCTTTTTTGAGGTGTTTTTACCTCCCCCCCATCCGACCATAGCCCAATGCACAAGGCAGAGGTACTACCAGAAGGATCACATCCAATGCTTGAGCAATAGTCCAGCCCTGCCGCTGCTATTAATGTTCAGCCTGATGCAAATAGTAAATGTGTCAAAAGGAATGCCTGTGTCACCAAACCACTTTCATGCCCCTCTTTGCTCGTGTCCCTCCGACAACTTGCAGCCAGCACAATGGAGTTTTTAAAGCACACTCCCGCGCCGGATGTTGGGGGACGCCAACGCCGTGCTAAGCCCCGCTGCCTCATGACCCCCCCTCCTCTCCTTTTTATAAAGAGAGTTCTCCCGCGTGAGCGCGGGCCTCCGATCTGATAGGATCGGTTTGTGTGGGAGGGAGGGATGGCGAGGAGGAGACCTGAAAGCCGCCGCCATGCTAGGGGCGGTGAAAGAAAAAAAAAAAAAAAAACAGCATCGCCGATCGTTCTTTTGCTGTCTCCTAATGCTCAGCCTGGTGAAGAGGGGGAGAGTTCAGCTCAGGTGGGGGTGTCTGGTGAAGCAAAATCCCCCCCCCCCCCAAACTTACTGGAGGTCTGCCTGCTAGCCGGAGGAAAAGAAGTCTGCTGCTTCTAGGGCTGAAACAACTAATCGATTAATCGACAACTAATCGATTACTATTTTCATAATCGATTAATCGGCCAGTAACATAATGGGGTTAAAAAAACAAAACAAAACTAAAATAAGCCCTTTATAGTACAAAAAGAGCAAATAATCGCTACTGTAAATATTACTTACACTACAGTAAAAAAAATGAACCCCTTACAGTAGTGATTATCTGTTTTTCTTTGTACTATAAAGGGCTAATTTTATTTTTTTTAACCCCATTATGTTACTAAACGTCTTAGACCTGGTTCACATCTATGTGTTTGGTGCTTTTTTGCAGTAACGCACTGCAGTCCATTTACATAGTTTCCTATGGGACACGTTCACATCTATGCTTTTTTCAGCCGCTGTGTATTTGGAAAGGGTCAGGGACTTTTTTTTAATGCAAAACGGTTCTTTTTTTTGGTTCAATATACTTCAATGGAAAAGCTGCAGAAAAGCATGTAATTATTGCAGCAGTTTTTGTTTTTTTAATCTTCCCAACAACAAATTGGCCAAAAATAAATGCAAAAATGCAAATCGCAGCACAATCACGTGTGCAAAAGTCAAAACACACAGCAAAAAGCACTGCAGAAACAGATCAAAAGCAAACTGCATAGGTGTGTACCGAGCCTTATGCTGGCCACACCGATCAATTTTCAGACGAAAAATCTTTGTACATTCGCTGAATGAAAGAATGTTGTTTGAAATTTTCACTTGGTTTTTAACATTCTGTTTTTAAAATAAATGTCATTTCTGAACGAAAACCACATACATTGTCTGAAAATTCCTTTGACCAAGAAGTTTGCTATTATTTAAAAATTTTCCCGTCACTGTGATTGAAAATGAATGTCGTTTTGACCCCACTAACGATTAGAAAATCGAACGAACGTTCTTAAAATAACATTTTTTTTTTTTGAAGGAAGACATGGTTTGTTAAATTAAAAAATTTGATCTCAGTGTCTGATGATATTTACCAGATTCGCATTTTAATAGTATATATCCTCTAATACTATATACAGTATATATCTCCTCATAGTATATACAGTATATATCTCCTCATAGTATATACAGTATATATCTCTTCTGTCTGTTATTCTCAGAGTGGATTAGATATTTTGCTCCCTAACCATATAATGTTGGTTATTTATATTTACCACTGCATAGAGATATAGAAGAATAAATTGCCTTTTTTTAAAACTTTACATATTAACTAAATTATACACCACACTTTTTAAGATTGACTGATTAATCGAAACAACAATCGGCCAACTAATCGATTATGAAAATAATCGTTAGTTGCAGCCCTAGCTGCTTCCCGACACAGGGTGATCTCCGAGCAAAGCCTGAGAAGGTACGTGTTCCATACAGCACCCAGTGGTGACACTTAGGCATGACAACATTTTACTTTTTAGGCGACATTTCATTAAGAAAATTTTAAAATTCCTAAGAAAAACTCCACTTACCTTTCCCGGGTTTTCAGTGGTAAAACCAAAAGACCCAATCTTCACCCTTTACGGTGGGTTCAGTTAAACCTTCAGGAACCGGGGACCCTGGGGGAACCCACACTCCTGGACCTGTAATAGCACCCTGCCAGTAAAACTTTATGGCTTTAAAATACCAAAGTACTGGATCCCGGGGTCCAGCTCTCTAAAAAGGGAAGCTTTACAGGCAAAACCTTTTTTCTTCGGACACAAGGCCCGGGTACCATTCAATTCGGCCCAAAAGACACTTTGGATGCAGCTGCAAAGCTAGCCCCAGCAAGTATTGCTCCAGTGGAGCTCAGCACATCTTTACTCCTGACCAAAACCTTAGACACTGGCAAAAAAAACACTGAGGTACTCCCAGTAGTGGGAGGGGTTATATAGGGAGTGGACTTCCTGTCTTAGGGTGTGCCAGTGTCCATCACCTGAAGGTGGCCTATAACCCACATAGTAACTACTATGGCTCTGTGTCCCATGATGTAGGATAAGAAAACATTTTTAAACACGCCCTGTCCCACCAACCTCGCGTGCAGAAGCGAACGCATATGTGATTAGCGCCCGCATATGAAAACGGTGTTCAAACCACACACGTGAGGTACCGCCGCGATCGGTAGTGCGAGAGCAATAATTCTAGCCCTAGACCTCTAACTCAAAACATGCAACCTGTAGAATTTTTTAAACATCGTCTATTTTTAAGGGTAAAAGTTTGTTGCCATTCTACGAGCGGGCGCAATTTTGAAGCGTGACATGTTGGATATCAATTTACTCGGCGTAACATTATCTTTCACAATATAAAAAAAAAAAAAAAAAAGCTAACTTTAGGCCCCTTTCACACGTGCGGACCGTATGTCCGTATTTCATCCATCCGTTTTCGGATGAAATACGGACATACATGCATCCCTATGGGATAGCGGGTGTCAGCGGATGTACATCCGCTAACACCCGATGTTGTCCGGCTCCGCTCTCGTCCGATTCTGCAGATGGAGGAAAATCCTATTTTTCTATCCGTCTGCAGAGCGGATCGGATGAACACGGACAGACGGTCCGTGTTCCTCCGATCCCCCATAGGGGAGAGCGGAGATCTGACAGGGCGGTCCCTGCACAGTGTGCGGGTCCCGCCCTGTCATCTGCCTGCTCAGCTGGGGAAAGCGGAGCGATCCCCGCTGAGCAGCGGATAAACACGGGGCGGATCAACACGGATCCGTCCCGTGTGAAAGGGGCCTTACTGTTGTCTTATTTTTTTAATTAAAAAAGTGTATTTTTTCCAAAAAAAGGTGCGCTTGTAAGACCGCTGCGCAAATACGGTGTGACAGAAAGTATTGCAATGGCCGACATTTTTTTTCTGTAGGGTGTTAGAAAAAAAAAAGTATAATGTTTGGGGGTTTTAAGTAATTTTCTAGCAAAAAAAATGTTTTTAACTTGTAAATAACAAATCTCAAAAAGAGGCCCGGTCCATAAGTGGTTAAAGACTCACGGCAAAGCTACTGGCGTTTTTATAACGTTATTATAACGTCCAGTGTGCATGGAGCCTTAAAACTTGTTTTGTCATACAACATCCAGGAAGAGACCTGCTCAGCTCTCACTGGATGGAAGAAATCCCTATAGTAGACAGCATATAGCCATTGTCTCCAGCATGCATCCCTGCTTATGCAATTCAAGCTTGGACCCTCTTCATCAGGGCAGTCTTGGTCAACAACAGTCTAACAATCCCAAATAGCCACCTGCTTCAGCCACACTCTTGTGCAGAGCAGTCTGATAACTGTGGTAACTCAAGTAATTCAGGATAACCAAAAATGCAGTAATTTTTACAAAGAAAGCCTCGAGCGCCAGCTCCATCCAGACAACCATGACCACCAGTCACGCCAGCTTCACCCGAGCAACCAAGACCACCGGCTGCCCAAGCTACACCTGGGCAACCACTGCCATACCAGCATCACTTGAACAACCCTTGCCATGCCAGCTCCATCCAGGCATTCACAGCGACTGACTGCCCTAAATCTATCGAGGCAAACACTGTCATGCAAGCATCACCTGAGCAATGCTTACCTTGTCAGCTCCACCCAGGAAACTCCATCCCCAAGCCATTCTTAGCCCCCAACTGCACAAAGTCCACACAGCAACATCAGCCAAGCTCCACCCTGCCATCATCTAGCACTAGTTGCCCAGTCCACCAGGTTTACTAGTATGTAACGCACTAAATACATAAAATAGTTTATACAGCCAATGGGACAATAGAGCTGTATAAGTGCAGCCACTGTTGGGAGAAACGGTAAAATCTTACTGGCAATCCCAATCCAGACCTAGCTTCCCACTCATCGTCTACTAGCAGTAGCTCTGAGCTCAGCATTTGAAAGCTCGCTCCTTAGCAACGTCCTGGGAGGTTTTCTCACCTCAAAAAAGCCTGACCAGAAAACTCCCAGGACGTTGCTATACTTTCTCATCAGGGAAGAGAGTGTATGTGAGGGGGTTTGAATCAGAAAGAGCTCACTCCTGTGATGGTGAAGGTGAATGGTAACAGTTAGGCCCCTTTCACAGTACCGCGATTTCAGGGAATGTCTGTGTAACTCGCATCAAAGATATAAAAGGAAAAAAAGGGCGCACCAGCCTTGTGCATTATCCTTTGCATATGTATTTATTAAAAGTGATAAAAAAGAAAACTACTCAAACAACTGTAGAATTACTGCAATATAAATAATCGCCGAACAGCAGCAGTCTGAGATGAACAATACACTCCAGAGGTCACGGAGGAAATCACAGGGACCACTGCCAGCTGACGCGTTACGAAGGTGAAACCCTTCTTCCTCAGAGCCTAGCAGTCCCCATATATACACATATGCACCCTCTTTCAATTTACCAATCAATCCAGGACTTAGGCCCCTCCCCCTTTCCAGTGGGCAGCCCAAGACCAGTATAGACCGCCCACTAAAGGAGCATGACATATCCCTTACTACATGCACAACATGCAATAAGCGCAATTATAATACCAATCAATTGAAATTATACAACCGGGATCAAATGGGCAAGGGGTCTCTCTCAGACCATAGCACCAGGACTCATAGCATGTAGCATGACCTACACTGAGGGAAAAAAATAATAATAAAATGCACTGATTACTGTATAAATTACACTGGCAGGGCAGGGGTTAACATCAGGGGCGATCAAAGGGTTAAATGTGTTCCCTCTAATGCTATGTACACACGATAGGATTTTCTGACAACAAAATCGTGGATTTATTTCCGACAGATGTTGGCTGAAACTTGTCTTGCATACACACGGTCGCACAAATGTTGTCGGAAATTCCGAACGTCAAGAACGCCGTGACGTAAAAACACGTACGACGAGCTGAGAAAAACGACGTTCAATAGCCAGTGAGGCTCTTCTGCTTGATTCGGAGCATGCGTGGAATTTTGTGCGTCGGAATTGTGTACACGCGATCGGAATTTGCGACAACGGATTCTGTTGTGGGAAAATTTGAGAACTAGCTCTCAAATTTTTGTCGTCGGAAATTCCGACAACAAATGTCTGATGGAGCCTACACACGGTCGGAATTTCCGACGACAAGCTCCCATCGAACATTTATTGTTGGAAAATTCTATTGTGTGTACGGGGCATAAGGCTCAATGTACACGGGACGTTTTTACCACCTCTCCTGAACGGTTTAACTTGACAGATAATAACCCACGTTTAAAAACGTCCGTTTTACCGCGTTAATTTTTTTTTCCCCCCAAAATAGCCAAAAATGAAAAACGCCTGTAAACGGTAACTCGCGTTTAGCCTCGTTTAGAAGCATTTGGCGCCTGAAATACCTCTAAACTCTGAACTCTTTTTTTGCTTTCCAAAAAAGGCCTCTAAACTCAGCTGCCTAAAAACGACATTAAACTAACCTGTGTACATACATGTACACATAAGATAACATTGGATGAGTTCAGGGGCAGCTGAAAAAAGCATCCAACTGCCTCTGAACCTCCGTTTACCAGCAGCAGTGTACATGAAGCCTAACAGTGGGGGAAGTGCTGACTGATCACTAGGAACAGCAGATCTCCATGTTCTTCCCTGTCAGAACAGGGATCTGCATTATTTACATAGGCAGATCCCCGTTCTGCCTCTGTGTACTGCGATAGCGGGTGGCCGGCGGACATCAGGTCTTCTGGGCACACGTATCGGCTCCTCCTCCGCGCAGCAGGGCACGTCCACGCTATCTATTGCATGAAACGACATACAGGTACGTCGTTTTGCACAATAGAGCTGCCCTGCTGCAGTATATATGCGGTGGGTGGTCTTTAAGTGGTTAAAGAGCACCTGTCATTTCAGATCATCATGGCAGCGCCTGCTAGCTGGCATCCACTCACCTGCTGCGGCCGCCACGTCCCTCACCTTGTTGTGTCATTGCCGCATCACCAGCCTATTAACTACTTCAATACCAGGCACTTACACCCTCTTCCTACCCAGGCCAATTCTCAGCGCTGTCGCTGTTACAATGACAATTTCGTGGTCATGCTGCACTGTACCCAAACAGAATTTTTATCATTTTGTTCCTACAAATAGAGATTTCTTTTGGTGATATTTTTTTTTCAAATATAATTTTTTATTCAAGCTCAAGAAAGGGCAAGGACCCAATGAAACATCATAAACATGCAAACATTTGAGGTCGCAGCCTCTAACAACTTATTAACCGAGAACAAGGCAATATCATCTTCAATTCTTGAGTTATGTGTATTCTACAAAAGAGAGCATAGAAAACTTTCATTGCAATGCTACTCAGTCAGACAGGGTCAGCCCTTCCTTTTTGCCATTTTCTTTTCGAGAAACAATAGGAGTAGATAGCTAGAGATGAAAAGAGAAGAGAAGGAATAAAGAAGGACAGAGGGGGAGAGCTAGAGGAGAAGACTGGAGAAAGATAAAAGGAAAGGAGGAGGAGGAAGGAGTATATTAAGGAGTAAAGGGGGGGAAGGGTGCAGGGAGAGGAGGGAAGAAGGGGGGTGAGGGGCACAGGGAGGCAGCGCACACGCCTGACTCGGGCTGCGGGCATTAGTAAATATGGCCAGTTGACCTCAGCGGACCACTCCAGCCGTCAGTCCTCCTATGATGCAGCTGCCCTAATCTAGAGCACCACCCTCCAAAAGGGCTCGACCCTCATCCGAGAAAATAAACATAATCCACATGGACCGTGTTTTGGTATACTGTTCATTTTGATGGTGGGCCGTGAGGACTAGATCTTCCATTTTTTCTGATGTCCTCCACCTTATTAAGCCACATGCCCACTGTCGGAGATTTTGTGGACTTCCACAATAGGGGAATGCATGCCTTAGCAGCATCCAATAGGTGGCGGATTAAATATTTTTTGTAGGCCTTGCATGACATATTAGAAGCATGGAGCAGGAAGAAGGCAGGATCAGCTAGAATAGGGCGCTCCGTGAACTTCTGCACCGTATGTTGGCTGATCTTCCAGAACTGCTCCAAGATGGGGCAGGTCCAGAAAATATGAAGAGTCGTTCCCCGATCTCCCTGACACCTCCAACAGCGATCCGAGGAAGATCTTTTGTAATTTCGCAGGGGTATTGTACCATCTAGTGATGATTTTATAAATGGTTTCCTGCATCTTTGTGCAAAGCGCGGATCTATATGTAAAGTGAAGGATATTTTGTTATTGCCGTAACGTAAAGGTAGACTGCATACCCCTTTCCTACGCATCGAGACCGTGCATGTGATGGCTATCTGGTGGCGTAATCAACAGTTGGTAGGTGGCAGACAGGGTATGAGGCAGAGCTCCCTCCTCTGAACAATAATTTTCGTAAGCAGTCAGGGTCTGGTCGAAATTTCCGGGTTGAGGTAACGATTTAAGAAAGTGGCTGAGTTGGAAAGCCCTCCAAAAATCTAAACGGAATGGGCCTTCTGAACTCATGAGATCAGTTGCGGAGGGCCACTGGCCGTTTATGAGGAAGTGGGATGCCTGAAAGTAGCCTAAGGTCCTCAGGGAGCCAAAAATGGGATCTGTGTATCCTGGAATGAACTCCGGGGGTTCCCAGGATCGGGCATAGCGGGGAATCAAGTTACATAGTAGGCGAGGTTGAAAAAAGACACAAGTCCAACCCATGTGTGATTATGTGTCAGTATTACATTGTATATCCCTGTATATTGCGGTCATTCAGGTGATTATCTAATAGTTTCTTGAAACTATCGATGCTCCCCGCTGAGACCACCGCCTTTGGAAGGGAATTCCACATCCTTGCCGCTCTTACAGTAAAGAACCCTCTACGTAGTTTAAGGTTAAACCTCTTTTCTTCTAATTTTAATGAGTGGCCACGAGTCTTGTTAAACTCTCTTCTGCGAAAAAGTTTTCTTCCTATTGTGGGGTCCCCAGTACGGTATTTATAAATTGAAATCATATCCCCTCTCAAGCGTCTCTTCTCCAGAGAGAATAAGTTCAATGCTCGCAACCTTTCCTCATAACCAAGATCCTCCAGACCCTTTATTAGCTTAGTTGCCCTTCTTTGTACTCGCTCCATTTCCAGTACATCCTTCCTGAGGACTGGTGCCCAGAACTGGACAGCATACTCTAGGTGCGGCCGGACCAGAGTCTTGTAGAGTGGGAGAATTAAAGTGACGTAAGACGATACCGTGTAAAGAGAGACGAGCATGTATGCGTGGTTGTGCCTATCAGAGGATGGATTTTAATGCCTCTTGGCGATATTTTATCACCTCTGCGTTTTTTATTTTTTGCTAAACAAATAAAAAAAACCTAAAATTTTGAAAAAAAAAATAATTTTTTTGTTGTTTCCGTTTTAAAATTTTGTAAAGAGGTTTTCTTCTTCACTGATGGGCACTGATAAGCAGCACTGATGGGTGGCATTGGTGGGCACTGAAAGGCGGCACTGATAGATGGCATTGTTAGGCATCACTGATGGCACTGGCAGGCATTGGGGATGGGCACTGATTGGCAGCTGCCTGGGCACTGATTGGCATTTCCCTGGTGGTCTAGGGTGGCATACCTGGTGGTCCAGTGTGGTGGCCATCCCTGGTGGTCCTGGCAGCATATCCGGCGGGGGACTGCACTGATAAACAATCAGCACAGACCCCCCCCCCCCCCCGTCAGGAGAGCAGCCAATCGGCTCTCCTCTACTCGCGCCTGTCAATAGCCTCTGGAGCGCAATCCGGAAGCAGATCAGACTTCAGGAGGCAAGTGTAATCTCTACACACATCTAAATCTCCCCTTAGCGTCAGTGAGAAGTGAAACGCGTCAACCTCTGTGTGTGCGCTGATGTCCTGTATTTAACTGATCGATATAAAGAAGACAGATTTTTAGCCATGATTTGAGGTCCATGCTCATCATGCAGTAACTCGTGTTTTCACCGCCCCTTTGCCACCAGTGTAAACCTAACCTTGGGGTGGCTACACACGCTGCAATCTGATTGGACAATATTTACCAAAACTGTAATATATGAGGAGAGACCTAAACAGTCTCATTTTATAGTGAAGTGGTAGGGCCCCCCGCTACTACTGCCGGTAGATCTACGGCCCCACACACACCCAAAAGTTTTGTGAATGCGCAAAAAAAACAAAAAAAAACAAACACACTACAAAAGGCACAAGGCAATTTATATTTAATGGACCCCAAACGCGGTGAGCAGAGGTGCGTTTTGTGATTTGAGAGACACACAGTGAATAATAATAAAAAAAAATTAAAAAAAAACACACGAAAAGCTCACGGCCGAAACTGGCGTGTTTTTCAAGTGAACGGGCGCGTTGTGAGCGGGGGACACGCATTACTGCTACGCCTATTGTCAACGCGCCCTTGAGGAAATGGTACAATCAGATTGTATAGTGTATGGGGGGGAGCGCATCCCCTCTAGTCCTCTATGGTTACCAGGTGAGGAGTCTCTGCCCCTCAGGGCAAGCTGGGTCTTGTAGTCCCCCACACAAATACATTGCCCTCATATCACCCCCTCCCCCCCTCAATGAGCTGACACAGAAGTGTCACAGGACGCCCCCCATACCTCTTCCGGTCTCCTACACACCTTATCCAGTGCAGGCGGACGCTCTCCTCGCCCTACATCCGCCGTAGCGACTCTCCCAGCACTTGGACAAGCCCGGCCGGGTCACCGCTTCCGCAACCCGCAGGGCGGACCATCCACAGCCGCCGCAAGAAGTCCGGCCTCCCGCTCCGGTCACGTGACGTCGGCATCAGCTATTGGTCAGCAACAGCCTCACGGGCCGGAAAGACCAATAGGGATGTCGTGATGGCTCCAGGAAGAAGGCGGGGTCGCCTGGTCTCCATAGAGAGGTTTGGAACGCGGCTTGTTGACAGTGACAGGTCCAGGGAAGCTGCGCATGCGCAGACGCTTGGACAGTGAGCAGAGAGTTCAATTCCTCCTCTTCAGGGCGCAGACTGGCTGGCTTCTTAAAGACAATATTTGCTTATCCTGGAGTTAAAGGGGGTTGTAAACCTTCGAGGGTTTTCACCTCAATGCATAAGAAAAACCTCCTGTAATGCTGCAGCCCCCCCGAGCCTTTGTTTTACTTACCTGTACTGTACCCACTCTATCTCGTCCTGGGGACGAGCACACCAGCAAAACTGGTGTCTCTGGTCCTGATTGGATGGATTGAAAGCAGCGCAGCCTTTGGCTCCCGCTGCTGTCAATCAAATCCAATGACCCGGGGGCGGGGCCGAGTCAAACATTTGGCTTTTATGGATGCCAAATGAATGACTCGGGAGCGCGCCCGCAAGGTAATCCCCCGGGATTCCCACTTCCTCCAGGGGGTTATCTAATGTGGGGAGGAGCCGCCGAGGGACCCCAGAAGAGGACGATCGGGGCCACTCTGTGCAAAACGAGCTGCACAGTGGAGGTAAGTATGACCTCGGGAATAAAATGGCGGTTGTTGCAATACTTTCTGTCGCACTGTATTTGCGCAGCAATCTTACAAGTGCACTTTTTTTGGAAAAAATACAATTTTTTGAGTTAAAAAATAAGACAACAGTAAAGTTAGCCCAATTTTTATTATATTATGAAAGATAATGTTACGCTGAGTAAATTGATACCCAACATGTCAGGCTTTAAAATTGCACCCACTCGTGGAATGGTGACAAACTTTTACCCTTAAAAATCTCCATAGGTGACATTTAAAAAATTCTACAGGTTGCATGTTTTGAGTTACAGAGGAGGTCTGGGGCTAGAATTATTGCTCTCACTCTAACGATCGCGGCAATACCTCACATGTGTGGTTTGAACACCGTTTTCATATGCGGGTGCTGCTCACGTATGCGTTCACTTCTGCACGCCAGCAAGAGGACACGATCGCCCCCGCCGCTACCGATGGCACCGGAGCAGGGCGGGAGGGAGGGGTACCCTCCCGCCGCCGATAAAAGGGATTTTCGAATACCGGGGTTATGGCAGCTAGCTGCTGCCATAACAACGATAATCCTGTTCAAAGTAGCGTCTTAAAATGACAGCAGGCGCTAAGTGGTTAAGCTTTCATTTTAAGGGAGGTCAATTTTAGGATCATTTCATGCACATTTTCACATTTCTTGCTTTGTGGCATGAGCATGCCCATCATTTTTAATAGGCCCCATGATCCAAAATATGCAACCACATAGTAACAAAGTCAATAAAATGAACACAGTTCCATCCAATTCATTCTAGGTTTGTGTATATGTGAGTGAGTTTGAGTCTCTAAAAATGCCCCTGTATATTATGCTCACTGAGGAAAACATCTAAATGTTTTTAGAATTTATCAAAACCCTCGGCTAGTACTTGAGGAAGGGAGTTCCATTGCTCTAACAGTAAGTGACGGTTAGTACCGTTCTGTACAATGGAACCGTTCTAATCGGAGCGACGCAAGTCGCTCCAACTTAGAAAAAGGTTCCTGTACTACTTTGGGGGCGACTTGGGGCGACTTGCATAGACTTCTATACAGAAGTCGTTTTGCAAGTCACCGTGGCAGTCGTGTGCGAGGCGACCTGCAAGTCGTGCCGCCCCTAGTGTGAACCGAGCCTTAAAGGGGTTGTAAAGTTAAACTTTTTTTTTTTTTTTAAATAACAAACATGTTTTACTTACCTTCACTGTGCAGCTCGTTCTGCACAGAGTGGCCCCGAACCTGGTCTTCTGGGGTCCCTCGGCAGCTGTTTCAGCTCCTCCCCGCAAGAACTAACCACCTTAATGCGAGCTCCCTCGCATGGTGGTTAGTTATTGCGGGCGCGCTCCCGTGATACAGCCGGTGGCTAAAGCCGCTCACTGTATCACTCGGCCCCACCTCCCAGCGCGCCGCGTCATTGGATGTGATTGACAGCAGCGCGAGCCAATAGCTGCGCTGCTTCCAATGCATCCACTGTAGCCAATCAGCGGCCAGCCTGAGCGGAGGAATAGATGTCGGGAGCGAGCAGCTGTTTTTCGAGGGGTCAGGTAAGTAAAACGGGGGGCTGGGGGCGGCGGTATTGTCAAGTTTTTTCACCTTAATGCATAGAATGCATTAAGGTGAAAAAATGTTTACCTTTACAACCCCTTTAAGAACCCCTTACACAATTTAAAATGGTATTAAACTCAAAAACAAAAATGTATTATATTGCAGTTTACTAATCCTTAGATGTGGTGGCTTTTTTTTTTTTTTTTTTCTGTAGGATTCTTTTTGCAAATTAAATATTTTATGCAAAGTTTATTGCAAACGGAATACTATTCATTTTGTAACATTGATGACAATATATGATGATATATAATATATATATCTTCTCTTAGGGTAACGATGAGCTCAGGCGTGTCATGTTTAAAAAAAAAAAAAATATATATATATATATATATCTTCTTTAGCCTCTGACCAATCCCCAAACACCTCTCGGGGTTAGGATGAGCTTGAGCTTTTGTTATATTTTTAATAATAATCTTTTCTTTAGCCAGCCAAATCCACCAGCACCTCTCACTGTAAGGATGAGCTCAGGTGTTTTTTGTTATTTTTTAAAATGATAATCTTTCCTTCAGCCGGCCTAATCCACCAGTGCCTCTCACTGACTGAAAGGAACCACGTCCGGTTTGATGTGGCCCCCACTTGGAATTTACATATATATCCATCTGTGGCCCCCCAAGTATATCCATCTGTGGCCCCCTCAGCTCGAGTGTGTTATATTTTTTTTTGCTGTGAAAATATCTATCTTCTTTAGCTGAACAAATCCCAGAGCGCTGCGCTCATTGTTAGGGGGTGTGTGGCTGGGCGTGTTCAGAAGTCGATGCGCCCGAGCCCGCAAGGAAGCTGACAGGGCGCAGCACCACGGCCAATCACAGGCACTGTGACACTTCCCCGATCCGGAATAGTCACAGTGCCTGTGATTGGCTCTGCGTGCTGTCAGCTTCATAGCGGCTCTGGCACATCGACTTCTGAACACGACCAGCCACACACAATGAGCGCGGCGCTCAGGGATTTGTTCAGCTAAAGAAGATAGATATATTCACAGCAAAAAAAACATAACACGCTCAAGCTTGGGGGCCACAGATAGATATATATGTAAATTCCAAGTGGGGGCCACATCAAACTGTCATTTGCGGCCCGCGGGCCGGACTTTGGACATGCCTGATCTAAACCATTTCATTGTATCTCTGGCTGTACGTTTAGGGTTGTTGTCCTGCTGGAAAGTGAACCTCCGCCCCAATCTCAAGTCTTTTGCAGACTCTAACAAGTTTTCTAACAAGATTGCACTGTATTTGGCTCCATCCATCTTCCCATCAACTCTGATCAGCTTCCCTGTCCCTGCTAAAGAAAAGAATCCCTACAACATGATGCTGCCACCACCATGTTTCACAGTGGGGATGGTGTGTTAGGGGGATCTGGGGGCCCCCTTCTTAAAGGGGGGGCTTCCAGATTCCGATAAGCCCCCAAATCGCAGACCCCGACAACCACTGGCTAGAGATTTCGGGAAGAGGCCCTTGTTCTCATCAACATGGGGGCAAGGTGCTTTGGGTTGGGGGGCAGAGACCCCCCCCATGTTGAGGGCATGCTGCCTGGTATGGTTCAGGAGGGTGGGGGGCGCTTGCTCATCCCCTCCCTTTCCTGATCTGCCGGGCGGATGAGGGTCTGGTATGGATATTGGGGGGGCCCTACACGTTTTTTTTTTTACATTTTGGTGTGGGGGTCCCCTCCGAATCCATACTAGACCTGGGGCGGAACCCCACGCCGTTTTTTTCGCAAATTTTTTTAACATTCAGCTTTCAGCGGGGGAACCCAGCCTGTAAACATGTGCCTGTTTACACCTGCAAGCATCCGATCCGCTAAAAACAAATGGATGGGTATATGTTTGGATCTAGATCAGATCGGATGACAGCTCCATAGAGAACAGCGGGCTGTGTCCATGTCCGCTCTGCATAATGGAGCAGACACAGACCTCTCATCCGCCTGTTCAGAGGTGATTAGCGGACAGGTCCCCCACTGAGCAGGTGGATCCACTTGACAAATTCCACTCTGTCTGAAAAGGGACCTTAAGGTTAAACCTCCTTTCATCCAATCTCAAACACCTGTCTTCTTCAGTTTACTACATGTAGCGCTCCCCCCGTAGGGTCCACTGGTTAATGTTATTCGTCTCCCACCCTGCACACCCGAATTTCCAAACACACAGAGTCAAGAAAAAGTCCTTGCACTTTGTTTTTCTTTTGTTTTATTAGAGGAATTAAACATGGATGAGGATGGGGTACATATGGCATGCCCACTTGATTAAAATATACATAGGGACTGATCTAGATACACTCTGGTATTTACAACCTCTTCTCTTTTACCTCCAGTGAATATACTTGCTTGCAAACTATCACTCCCTGGACCAGATAGCACTGATGTGGGGACCTAACACTGACTCTGTCAGGCCCAAAGCAAATGCCCTTTGCAGGCAGGGACGGCGGGTGTAGCAAAAATGGTAGTCCACATGTGGCTACTGCTCCCAGTACCACCTCTGTACCACCTCTTGATTGAAATATACATAGGGACTGATCTAGATACACTCTGGTATTTACAACCTCTTCTCTTTTACCTCCAGCAAATATACTTGCTTGCAGACTATCACTCCCAGGACCAGCTAGCACTGATGTGGGGACCTAACACTGACTCTGTCAGGCCCAAAGCAAATGCCCTTTGCAGGCAGGGACCACGGGTGTAGCAAAAATGGTAGTCCAAATGTGGCTACTGCTCCCAGTACCACCTCTCCAGGAACTGCCAGCCCTCCTGGCTGCAGCTGCCCCTTTCCTCTGCTCATGCCACCACAGTCCTCCTGACTGGCTTTGCACCCATCCCAGACTGCTGCATCTCAGTCCTCTCAGGTGTGCCTCCTAGTCTTCCTGACTGTGTGTCACTCACCAGCCCTCATGGCTGTTCCTGTTGCTCCTGGAGACTTGCCCGGCAGTGTTCTCCTGCTGTCCTTCTTGCTCCCAGTGCCTCCTGGTTTCTGAGAGGGTCCCCACAGACTGGGGAGCTCCCTTAAAGGCCCTGACAGCCTATCACTCTGTCTCCAGCTTCCACCCAAACTCTCCTCCCCAGCTGGGCTGACCCAGAGTATTTAAGGGGGCCTGCCCCTGTCAACTAAAGTTGGGGATTGGTCAGGGCCCTCAGAATACTCCTGACACCTCCACCTTACTCATAGTTGCCAACATTGTAAAAAAAAAAATGTGGGACACTTTTGTGGCTGTAGGCGGAGCCGTCCAATAATTAGGGGGCGGGGCATTCGTCTGTAGGCGTGGCTTAGCAAAAATATACAAGTGCGGCGCGCGAAGCGTGGTTTACGCGACATAGTGGGCGTGGCTTAAACAGGCGTGGCTAAAGAGGGTGTGGTTAGAGTCTGAGATGAATGAGGGATGGAGGGGGAGAGGGATTAGAGGGGGAGAGGGAAATGACGGGACAGCAGCCCCAGATCCTACACAACAATAAAAATGTGTATTCTAGAAAGTTTAACAATCAGCAGATAAAGATACTCCAAACACCTGGTGTTAGCACTTCAATCATCCCGGCACCATGGTTGTTATGGTGTCAGGATGATTGAAGTGCATTATTTCTATTATTACATTGTAATATAAAATGAAATCATTAAACTCACCATAATGCAGAATCAGTGGGATCCCTGAGCGTGTCACTAGCCACGTCGCCTGCCACCAGCCGTCCGTCCTTGCGTCAGATGTCCCAGCAGAGTCCGTCCTTGCATCAGGTGCCCCCAGCGGAGCCCCCCTTACATCAGATTTCCCCAACGGAGCCCCCCCACACCAGGAGTCCCCGGCAGAGCCCCCCCTCACACCAGGGGTCCCTGGCAGAGCCCCCCTCACACCAGGAGTCCCCGGCGGAGCCCCCCCTCACACCAGGAGTCCCCGGCAGAGCCCCCCCTCACACCAGGAGTCCCCGGCGGAGCCCCCCCTCACACCAGGAGTCCCCGTCGGAGCCCCCCTCACACCAGGAGTCCCCGGCTGAGCCCCCCCTCACACCAGGAGCCCCTGGTGGAGCACCCTCTCACACCAGGAGTCCCCGGCGGAGCCCCCCCTCACACCAGGAGTCCCCGGCGGAGCTCCCCCTCACATCAGGTGTTCCCGGCGAAGCTTCCCCTCACATCAGGTGTCCCCAGTGGAGTCCCCCCTCACATCATGTGTCCCAAGCGGAGCTCCCCCTCACATCAGGAGTCCCCGGCGAAGCCCCCCCTCACATCAGGTATCCCCAGCAGAGCTCCCCCTCACATCAGGTGTCCCCGGCGGAGCTCCCCCTCACATCAGTTGTCCCCGGCGGAGCTCCCCCTCACATCAGGTGTCCCCAGTGGAGTCCCCCCTCACATTAGGTGTCCCCAGTGGAGCACCCCTCACATTAGGTGTCCCCAGTGGAGCCCCCCCTCACATCAGGTGTCCCCAGTGGTGCCCCCCCTCACATCAGGTGTCCCCAGTGGACCCCCCCCTCACATCAGGTGTCCCCAGTGCCCCCCCCTCACATCAGGTGTCCCCCCCTCACATCAGGTGTCCCCAGTGCCCCCCCTCACATCAGGAGTCCCACAGCGGTGCGCGCCCCCCCTACCTCAGAGGTGTCCTAGTAGTGTGTTCGCAGCATGGCTAGAACCCCCGCCCCTTTCCATATCAGACTGGCAGCGGGGCGGGGGGGGTAGGCGGGGCGAGGCGGAGCGGGGCGGAGGGTGGGCGGCGACGCAGAAGCTCCGTCTAGCCCCCCCCCAGCCGTCTTCCTGAACTTCAATAAAGTCTCCGCCGGCTGCCGACCTCTAGCGGCGGCGGCGGTTTCGAAAATCGAGAACCGGATTTTTCAGGACATTTCCCGGGACACCACAAATTCGGGAATGGAGTCCAAGTCCCGGGAATGTCCCGGGAAATCCGGGACAGTTGGCAACTATGCTTACTTCACCTTCTATCTTTCTAGAAGGCTCCAGTACATACCAGCCAAGTCTGCATAAATTTACCTGTACTAGAAAAAAACTATTTACACTTCTAGCACTAGAGGGTGCTCCATACATGTATTATAATCACCTTGGATAAATTTGTAAATTTTGATCATATCACTTCTCCAGAATGAAGTGTAATCTATGTAACCATTCCTCAGAGCTGAGGTCCTCCAGTCCCCTTATTAATTTTGTTGTCCTTCGCTGAAATCTTTCCAGCTCAAGGACATCCTTCCTGTGGATTGGTGATCAAAACTAAACTGCATATTCATGATGAGGCTGAACGAATATTTTATAAAGGGGTGGAATTATGGATTTATCTCTGGAATGTATGCCCTTTTTTTGAATGCATGATAGTATTTTGCTGGCTTTGTTAGCTGCGGCTTGGTATTGCATGCTATTGCTAAGTCTTTGATCTACAAGCACCCCCAGAACTTTTTTCCATCACTGATTCTCCCAGGGGAACTCCTCCTAATGTGTAATTTGCATGTATATTTTTGGTACCCAAGTGCATAACTTTAAATTTCTCAATATTGAACCTCATCTGCCATATAGCTGCCCAACCCCCTATTTTGTCAAGGTCTTTCTGCAATGTTGCATACTATGTAGATTTTATTTCACTAGCTTGGTGATATAAGTAAAAACTGAAATTGAGCTGGTAATTCCATCTTCAATATCATTAACCACTTCAGCTTCTTTCATGACCAGGCCATTTTTTCTATTCGCCGTTGCCTTACATTGACTGGTAATTGCGCGGTCATGCAGCGCTGTCACGAAACAAAATTTATAGAATTTTTTTATACACAAAAAGAGCTTTCTTTTGGTGGTATTTGATCACCACAGTTTTTTGGGGTGTTTTTGCAACATAAATGAAAAAGGTGGAACATTTTGGAAAAAAAAAAGCTATATTTTTTACTTTCTGCCATAAAACATATTCAATAAAAAAAAAAAATTAATAAATGTAATAAAATTTATTTTTTCTACATGTTTTTGATATTAAAAAAATCCCAATAGGTGTTTGATTGGTTTGCGTGAAGGTTATAGCATCTACAAACTATGGTATACTATATACTGGAATTAAAACATTTTTTATAGTGCTAATGGCAGCGATCAGCGTCTTATAACGTGATTGCGATACTGTGGCGATCAATATGACACTAAGGAGGTCATTTACTATAGCGTTGCATGCTATTTACTGCAAATTAGCCTTAATCGTGCTAATTAGCGCTAAAACGGTATTCACTATTTTGATTAAAAAAACACATTTTTCTTAGTTTCTGTGATAAAATTTTGCAAATTATTAATTTTTCTTTATAAATTTTGGCCACAATTTATACTGCTATATAGCTTTGGTAGAAGTAAGCCAAATTAGTGGATATTATTTGGTCTGTGTGAAAGTTAGAGAGTCTACAAGCTGTGGTGCAAATCATAAAAAAATGATCACACCTGATGTACTGGTTTCATTTGTTGTGACCCGAACAAGCTAGGAAAGTACAAATACTCCCCCAAATGACCCCTTTTTTGAAAGTAGACATTCCAAGGTATTTAGTAAGATGCAGGGTGAGATTTTTTTTTCCCTTTCTCACACATGTGTTCTAGGAGCATAAATTACACATCTAACTTGTTGACTACCTATTACACTTTTGAAGGCCCTAGAGCACCAGGACAATGTCATGTGACACTGAAGTGGCACTGATGACAGCTGGCACTGATACGTGGCAATGATGACAAGTGACACTGATGTGACACAGATGACAGATGGCACTAATACGTGGCACTGATGGCACGTGACACTGATGTGGCACTGATGACAGATGGCACTAATACGTGGCACTGATGACAGATGGCATTAATACGTGCCACTGATGACACGTGACACTGATGTGGCACTGATGACACGTGACACTGATAACATATGGTACGTGACACTGACAGGTGGCACTGATGACAGATGGTACTGGGGACAGGTGGCACTGGGGACAGATGGCACTGGGGACAGGTGGCACTGGGGACAGGTGGCACTGGGGACAGATGGCACTGGTAGGTGGCACTGGGGACAGATGGCACTGACAGGTGGCATTGGGGACAGATGGCACAGATAGGTGGCACTGGGGTCAGATGGCACTGGGGACAGGTACTGTGGTCACTGTATTTACTGTTTTTTTTTACTGTTTTCACTCACGCTGCAGCACAGGTTGCTCTCCCTCCTCACACGCGATCTCTGTGTTTGGAGGGAGAGCCAGCAATGAGAGATTATCTCATATGTTTACACTTGAGATCATCTCCCATTGGACACAGCGATCGAGTGCTAAATGGCCGATGTGATTGGCCATTTAGCACGATCTGTGATTGGCTGTGTCCAAATGCGCGCCTGCGGCGGCACGCGGGAAACGAGTAAACAGGAGGACGTCCAGGGACGCCCTCCTGGCAATTAAGCGCCACGCTGTAGCCGTCTTTCGGCTATTGCGCGGGCGCCTAGAGGTTAAGAATGCTAGAATCTGCAATGTTTTGATGTTTTGGTAAAATATATTTTTTCTGTCACTTTCACGTGTTGCTGTCCATCTCACAAAAATCTTTACCCAAACTCACACAGGTGTCTTTACAAACCACAAACAATACCATTGCTGATGCAAATTTAGTGTAATGTAGTATTTATTTGTAGGAGGGTTCCACCACCATTGCAGATTGTGTCATATGTTTTCCATGGGCAAGGACTATAATCAGCCTTAACATTTCCCCACCACCGTGTATTGCAGCCTCTTATGCCGCGTACACACGAGCAGACTTTACGACAGACTTTGTCCTGCGGACTTTCCGACGGACTTTACGACGGACTTTCCGAATGAACGGACTTGCCTACACAAGATCAACCAAAGTCCGACGTATTCGTACGTGATGACGTACGACCGGACTAAAACAAGGAAGTTCATAGCCAGTAGCCAATAGCTACCATAGCGTAATTTTTTGTCCGTCAGACTAGCATACAGACGAGCAGACTTTTCGACCGGACTCAAGTCCGTCGAAAAGGTTTGAAATATGTTTCTTTTCTAGGTCCGTCGAACTTTTGGGGAAAAAAAGTCCGCTGGAGCCCACACATGATCGAATTGTCCGACGGATGCCATAGTTGCCATAAAGTCCGGTCGTCTGTACGCGGCATTAGAAAGCCAATACCCACAAAATGACAGCAGTTTATCTCTCAGCATGCTGACAGTAATCAGCCATAACCATCCTTCAAAACAGATGGCATATGCCAGAGACAGATGTTTAGTGTCTCTCTGGTCTTCCACAGTACATCTGCATTGACCCTGGGACTTATGCCGCGTACACATGGTCGGACTTTTCAGCTACAAAAGTCCGACAGCCCGTCCGACAGACTTTCGACAGACTTTTGATGGACTTTTGGCGGACTTTCAACAGACTTTCTAACGACCGGACTTGCCTACACACGATCACACCAAAGTCCGAAGGATTCGTACGTGATGACGTACACCGGACTAAAATAAGGAAGTTGATAGCCAGTAGCCAATAGCTGCCCTAGTGTGGGTTTTTGTCCGTCGGACTAGCATACAGATGAGCGGATTTCTGGGTCCGGCGGAGTTACAACGTAAAGATTTGAAACATGTTCCAAATCTAAAGTCCGTCAGATTTGAAACTGGAAAAGTCCGCTGAAGGTCCGGTGAAGCCCACACACGATCGGATTGTCCGCCGGATTTGGTCCGTCGGAGTCCGTCGGACAAGTCCGGTGTCTTGCCGAATAAGTTCCTTCGGCGGATAGGTTCCCCCCCTGTACTGCGCAGGTGCAGCGCCTGCGCAGTACAGAGTACTGTTGACCGCCGGAGATAGCCGAAGCTCAAACGCTTCGATCAGCTGTACACGGCGCCTGCGCTCTGGGTCCAGATTCCTTCCCCTCTATCCAAGTGGACCTAGAGGGGGAATCTAAAAGTGCCGAGCGCAGCGAGGCCGTGCCCGAAGCGTGGCGAGCGAAGCGAGCCCGCGAGGGGCCCTCTTACAGGCGCCGTGTACAGCTGATTTTCAGCTGTTCCGCTTCGGCTATTTCCGCCGGCTTCTACTGCGCATGCGCAGTAGAGGGGGAACTAATCCGCCGAGCGGAACTTTCCCGGCAGAACACCGGTCTAAAAGTCCGACCGTGTGTACGTGGAACAGCATGGTGGCTCACAGCCTAGATTCAGCCTTGCAGCACTGAGTTTTTGGGTTTGATTCCCAATCCTGCTAGCTGGCTACAGGTTTATATGTTGTGGTGTTAAATATTGTTTTTCACCAGTGCTAACATTTTTGGTGGATTTCACATAATGGAACTCCAAGAAATCACATTATAAATCAAGCAAGTGTGGGTTTGCACCAAATCTAGAACTAGGGTGTTTGGGCCCAGATATGGATGTATACGTCTGGTGTGATGCTGCACACATATTTTAATGTTGTATGCTTATGATGAATGAGTCTGGGTTCACACTAGTGCGACAAACTCTCCGACATTGGGAGCTCATGTCGCATGACGTGTGAAAATCAATGTTTCCCTATGGGAGCCATCCTAACTGGTTCGACACAAGTCGGTCCGACTTTGAAAATGCTCCCTGTACTACTTTGGTCCGACTTTGATCCTACTTCAGCCCATTGACTATCATTGAAGTCGGATCGCCGTCTTGCATGATCCGACTTTGGAATGCAACATGTGCTTAGATGATCTTGAGGGGGAACTCCGCGACAAATTTTAAATAAAACACCGGCATGGGTTCCCCCTCCAAGAGCATACCAGGCCCTTGGGTTTGGTATGGATTTTAAGGTGAAATCTCTACGCCGAAAAAACGGCGTGGGGGTCCCCCCCAAATCCATACCAGACTCTTATCCGAGCAGGCAGCCCGGCCGGTCAGGAAAGGGGGTGGGGACAAGCGAGTGCCCCCCTCCTGAACCGTACCAGGCCGCATGCCCTCAACATGGGGGGTGGGTGCTTTGGGGCAGGGGGGCGCCCTGCGGACCCCCCCAAAGCACCTTGTCCTCATGATGTCACCCGTTGACCCCACCCCTTATTACGCCACAGTCCCAGGGCATGATGGGACTGTGACGTCATAAGGGGCGGGGTCACCGGGTGACATCACCCAGTGACCATGCCCCATCCCTATATAAGTCGTTGCGGACCGCACACACGGCATTACAGTGGGAGAGAGCGTCGTGTCAACATCGGAAGAAGAGAAGAGGGAAGAAAACGGCGGAGAAGACCGGGCCACCACTAGCAAAAGAGCGGGCAAAAGAGCAGAAGATAGCAGAGGAGCCCGGCAGAAGATACCGGAGAGTGGAGAAGAACTGGAGAGCGCAGAGAAGAAGGAAGAGACTGCGGAGAAGGAGGAAGAGACCCCGAAGTCGGAAGAAGACCCTCGGAGCTGCCTAATAAATTATTTTAAAAACCTTTCTAGTGTGTTTTTTTATTGACACTTTTTTTCCTAGGTGAATGGGTAGGGGTACGATGTACCCCATAATTATTCACATAGGGTGGGGGGCCGGCATCTGGGGGCCCCCTTATTAAAGGGGGCTCCCGGATTCCCATAAGCCCCCCGTCCGCAGACCCTAACAACCAACGGCCAGGGTTATCGGGAAGAGGCCCTTGTCCTCATCAACATGGGGACAAGGTGCTTTGGGGTGGGGGGGCCGCAGGGCTCGCTCGTCCCCACCCCCATTCCTGACCGGAGGGGCTGCGTGCTCGGATAAGGGTCTGGTATGGATTTGGGGGGACCCCCACGCTCTTTTTTCGACGTAGAGGGTTCCCCTTAAAATCCATACCAGACCCAAGTGCCTGGTATGCTCTTGGAAGGGAACCCATGCCGTTTTTTTATTTAAAATTTGGCGCAGAGTTCCCCCTCAAGATTCATACCAAACACAGTGCCTGGTATTGGCGGGGATCCAAGTCGGATCCCCGTTCATTTAAAGTCAGAAGCATGTCGGCTTCAAGCCGCAGTGCAAAGTCAGATCCAAAGTAGGACAGCTGTAGTGTCGCACCAGTGTGAACCCGACCTGCGGGATTTTTTCATTTGTAAAGAGTGTTTATTCCTAATGAACAGATATGACCACTTGAGTCCACCTCAAGAGACAGAATCAATTACACTGGTGGGTGTGTCCTTTACTGGGTGGGTGGGGGTGAGCAAGCTTGTTAGGTTATTTAGAGGCCTGTATTTGTGGCGGGTG
This sequence comes from Lithobates clamitans, assembly GCA_037952925.1. NCBI lineage: Eukaryota > Metazoa > Chordata > Amphibia > Anura > Ranidae > Lithobates > Lithobates clamitans. The sequence goes on from JBBGZY010000790.1 coordinate 4,145,415, forward strand.
TTTGGCCTAAGAACAGGCCTGAATTTTTCTTACAAAGATGGCTGCTTGGCCTCCTGACTCAAGAGTGGGTGTCATGTATACAGACACAGTGTTTCAAAAAAATCTAAAAATAGACTGTAATGTCACACTAAACAGCGCTAATGTTGAGCTATAACCCAATAAACATGTGGCCAACTACACATGCATAGGGAAATCCTTTATAGGAAAGTCCTTAAAGAAAGAGTCCCTTAAGGAAATAGGTGGTGTGGAGTTCAGGGTGTAATTCAAAAAGGTCATCAGATGATCATGAAAACAGTTTCTTAGCGTGCACCTTCCACCGATCACTCAGGATTCCACCCAGTGTAGACACACTCCCCCTAGGGGGTTAAACTCACCAGAATTGGAAAATAAAACAACATTCAGAATAATCCAAGCCAGCAAACTAATGTTGACACCACTCATGAGGAATCACGGATGTTCAGGGCTCATAATAGATCAAAAAACAAGAAGAGAGGCGCACATAGCGTAATCCTGTTTATTGATTGTATCCCTTCCACCACATAAAAAACTCCCCTTCAATATATACACGTACATCAAATCATATAATCACCAAGCAAACATAAAAGCAGGTAGTAGGAGCGTGTTGTACTTCACCATGAACCGTCAGCGACGCTATACAGGAAACGTGGATCACTTCCTGGTTGTGCAGTTGGCTCAGGTGGAGCGCAAACGTCACTTCCTACGTCACGTAAGCCACGCACTGACGCGTTTCATCATATCCTGACTTCGACAGAGGGACATCTGATGACCTTTTTGAATTACACCCTGAACTCCACACCACCTATTTCCTCAAGGAACTCTTTCTTTAAGGACTTTCCTATAAAGGATTTCCCTATGCATGTGTAGTTGGCCACATGTTTATTGGGTTATAGCTCAACATTAGCGCTGTTTAGTGTGACATTACAGTCTATTTTTAGATTTTTTTGAAACACTGTGTCTGTATGCAATTTCTTTTCTTTAAATGGCTGCTTTCTTTGTTTTGTTTTGTTTCCCCTTTGCATCATTGCAAAGTGGTTTTTACTTATAATTATGCACTTATGAAATTTTATTTGCATTTTTATATCTAGCAGCTTTGCGACTAGCATCGCAACCTGGCGCTGAGTGGGGTTTCTGTAGGCCTGGTGAAACGCCTTCTTTTTTATTTTACTTTGGGTGTCATGTATGCCTAGGCTTTGGGTTGGGGTATGTTCTAGAGGCCCCTCTTCTAGGGGGACCCCTGGATAAACAAGAGGCCTAATAAAGGTGGAACCAATAAAGGACATTGCCATGTTGCGGGTACGATGCGTTTGTGATATTCTATGAGAATACAGGTAAAGCCTGAATACTGTCGTGAAGTGGAACTTTAGACGATTGCTGGGGATGTTACAGAAGTTGCTGAATTTACAGGTCAGTGATATATTCGCTCTACAGGATTTTGTGGCCAGTGGTCAATACGATGTTTCTTTTCATTCTGAGTAGCGATAAGCTGAACACCTCCCGGTTCGGTTCGCACCAGAACCTGCGAACAGACCGAAAGTTTGCACGAACTTTAGAACCCCATTAAAGTCTATGGGACTCAAACGTTCAAAATCAAAAGTGCTAATTTTAAAGGCTAATATGCAAGTTATTGTCCTAAAATGGGTGTGGGGACCCGGGTCCTGCCCCAGGGGACATGTATCAATGCAAAAAAAAGTTTTAAAAACGGCCGTTTTTTCGGGAGCAGTGATTTTAATAATGCTTGTGAAAGTGAAAGAAAAAAAAGTGAAATATTCCTTTAAATATCGTACCTGGGGGGAGTCTATAGTATGTCTGTAATGTGGCGCGTGTTTGCTTAGAACAGTCCCTGCACAAAATGACATTTTTAAAAGAATAAAAGTCATTTATAACTGCTTGCGACTTTAATGTAATGTCGAGTCCCGGCAATATGGATGAAAATCAGTGAGACAAACATCATGGGTACCCCCCCCAGTCCATTACCAGGCCCTTTGGGTCTTGTATGGATATTAAGGGGAACCCCGTACCCAAATTAAAAAAGGAAAGGTGTGGGGCCCCCAGGCCCTATATACTCTGAACAGCAGTATACAGGCGGTGCAAACAAGGCAGGGACTGTAGGTTTGTTGTTAAGTAGAATCTGTTTGTAATTTTGAACTGGTACATTTTTAAAGTGTAGCTCCAGCCAAAAAATCTATTTTTAAGCTTTTTGGAAAACATAGGGAAGGGTTATCACCCCTGTAACATTTGTTTTGCTGTCTCTGCACATCTTCAGAAGATTTCACCTCACTTTCTGTCCCAATGACAAATGTTTTTTGAAAACGTGGGGGTTTTAGTGAAACAAGGATTGGTGATAAAGCATCAGTGAAGAGGAGACACGTTTTTCCCATATTAACTCTTACAGGAGAGAATTTACTTTCCTAGGGGTAGATTTCATCTCACTTCCTGTTGTCTCTTTCCGTTTGCAAGTAGGAGTCGTTTGTAAGTTGGATGTTTGAAAGTAGGGGCCTGCCCTATATACTCTGCAGAAATTGGGGCCTTAGGTGTTGGTGTTGCCACAACACTGTAAGCCCTCGCAGTTACTCTTGGTGGGCGCAGGAATGGGCCGTGCTGTGAAATATTAGATCAAGAATTGTAATTACATGCCATTGTTGAACAGTAGAAGAAAAATTGGGCCTTTGGTGGTGGTGGTAGTGGTGCTGGTGCCACAACACTGTAAGTCCTCACAGTTACTCTTGGTGGGCGCTGGAATGGGCCCTGCTGTGAAATATTAGATCAAGAATTGTAATTACATGTCCCTGTTGAACAGGGGCAGAAAAATTGGGCCTTAGGCACTGGTGCCACAACACTGCAACCCCTCACAGATACTCTAGTTGGAGCGCAGGAATGAGCCCTGCTGCAAAGTATTGCATCAAAAATTGTAATTACACGCCCCTGTTAAACAGGGGCTGAAAAATTGGGCCTTGGGCAATGGTGCTGGTGCCACAACACTGCAACTCCTCACAGATACTCTAGTTGGAGCGCAGGAATGAGCCCTACTGCAAAGTATTGCATCAAAAATTGTAATTACATGCCCCTATTAAACAGGGGCAGAAAAATTGCCACAACACTGCAACCCCTCACAGATGCTATAGTTGGAGTGCAGGAATGAGCCCTGCTGCAAAGTATTGCATCAAAAATTGTAATTATACACCCCAGTTAAACAGGGGCTGAAAAATTGGGCCTTGGGCACTGGTGCCATGCCCAGAACCAAAAATGTTCTTACAAGCTATCAGCATGAAAATTGAGGAGGAAGAGGATTGTGACTCAGCATAACAGGATAGTCACTCAGCATCAGCATAGGCAGTCTTGAAGGGATCTCACATTAAAAAAAAAATCAATCGGTTACATCAGCATCAGGTGCTTGGTAGCTGGTGATCCAAGACTGATTCATTTTTATGAAGGTCAGCCGATCGACCGATTCGGTGGACAGGAGCACCCTGTGATCGGTTACAAAGCCTCCAGCAGCACTGAAAGTGCGTTCCGAAAGAACGCTGGATGCAGGACAGGCAAGTAGCTCAATTGCATACTGTGCAAGCTCTGGCCAGTGATCCATCCTCAAGACCCAGTAACCCAGAGGATTTTCGGTGGGAAAGGTGTCCAAGTCTGATCTTGCCCCTAGGTAATCCTGCACCATGTGAATCAGACGCTAGCAATAATTGCTGGAATCGATCAGACCTTGGGGCTGCAGACTAAAAAATTGTCTGAATACATCGGTCAGATGGCCACCTTCTCCACTGCTCCTTCTGTGACTGACTGAAGCCTCAGCAACGCGTTGTCCAGGCGGACCAGGAAATTGTAACCTCCCAGGCTCTGGAAACGCATTGCACAAACCTTTCCGCGAGGCCTCCCGAAGATGTTTCATCCTCTGCTCCCTCTGCGACGGCAAGATAAGGTCCGCAACCTTACCCTTGTAACGTGGATCAAAGAAGGGTTGCCAGCCACTAATCATCCCTCCCCTTGATACCACAAATACGAGGATCCTTCCGTAGGCTTTGCAGGATCAGGGAGGCCATGCAGCGTAGGTTTGCTGAGGCATTCGGTCAAGAGTCCTCTGGGTCATGACATGATCTGCAGCCACCTCCTCCCAGCCACGTACAAGTCCATGGGTTTCTTCGGACTGTAAATGATCCCTTGAAGATTGCTGCTGATGCTGATTGCCAGGCTCCACCTCCATGCTGACACAATCCTCCTCCTCCTCCTCGTCCTCTTCCTGTGTGATCGGCGGGCACGCAGGAACACTGTCTGGATAAAGGGGGCCTTGAGAGCTAAGGAAGTCCTCCGCTTCCTCCCTCTGTTCTGCCTCAAGTGCCCTGTCCATTATTCCATGCAGCGTGTGCTCCAACAGGTGGACAAGAGGGACAGTGTCACTGATGCATGCACTGTCACTGCTCACCATCTTTGTGGCCTCCTCAAATGGTGACAGGACAGTGCATGCATCCCTGATCATAGCCCACTGGCGTGGGGAAAAAAAAACAAGCTCCCCTGACCCTGTCCTAGTGCCATAGTCGCATAGGTACTCATTGATGGCCCTCTGCTGCCTGTGCAGCTGCTGCAGCATGGCCAACGTTGAGTTCCACCTGGTGCGCATGTCACAGATTAGGCGGTTCTTGGGCAGGTTAAATTCCTTTTGGAGGTCAGCCAGCTGAGCACTGGCATTATATGACCTGCGGAAATGCACACAGACTTTCCTGCCCTGCCTCAGGACATCCTGTAAGCCCGGGTACCTGCCCAAGAACCGCTGCACCACCAAGTTAAGGACGTGAGCCATACAGGGCACATGGGCCAGTTGTCCCTGTCGGAGGGCGGAGAGGAGGTTGGTGCCATTGTCGCAAACCACCATACCTGCCCTAAGCTGGCACTGCGTCAACCACCTCTGAACCTGCCCTTGCAGAGCTGACAGAATCTCTGCCCCAGTGTGGCTCCTGTCCCCCAAGCACACCAGCTCAAGTACCGCATGGCATCTTTTTGCCTGCGTGCTTGCGTAGCCCCTTGAACACCTACAAAGCACCGCTGGTTCCGAGGACAAATCAGCACAGAAAGAGGCCATGGAGGAAGAAGAAGAGGAGGGGGTGGAGGAGAGAGGTGTGGCAGAATCACCACTAGTAGAGGCGTGGTGGCGGAACAACCTCCAACACTACTGCACCCTGTCCTGCATCCTTCCCAGCTGCCAGAAGAGTCACCCAGTGCACGGTGAAAGATAGGTAATGTCCCTGTCCATGCCTGCTGGACCATGAGTCAGCAGTAATATGCCCCTTACCGCTGACTGCCCTGTCCAGCGAGGCTAAGACATTGCCTTCCACATGCCGGTAGAGAGCCGGAATCGCCTTCCGTGAGAAAAAGTGGCGTTTGGGAACCTGCCACTGAGGAACCGCACATTTCACAAACTCACGGAAGGGGGCAGAGTCTACCAACTGAAAAGGCAGCAGTTGAAGTGCTAGCAATTTAGTCTAGCATTCAACCGCCGGGCATGTGGATGGCTGGGAGCGAACTTCTTTCGGCGGTGCAGCAGCTGGGGCAGGGAAATTTGCCTGGTACAATCTGACGTCGGTGTACTGATAGCAGATTGCCCGCAAGTACTTGGCCTATGACACACCTAATTCTACACCTTCATTCCTCTCAGTGTAGGTCTCAGAGAGGACTGAAGGTATAGTGGGGTTGGAGATCCCAGCTGATGAGGAGCAAGAAGAGGTCCACTTTGTTCTTTGGTGTGGGTCTTTTAGGTACGCTTGCCAGTGAACTGCATGGCAGGTCGACATATGTCTGGTCAAGCATGTGGTGCCAAAGTGGGTGATGTTTTGGCCACGCGAGATATGCTTGAGACATATGCACTCGTCTCAAAAAAGGCCCGCACCAAAGAACTTTTGGAATAACGCGCAGAGACAGCAGCGCCCTGCACATGCGGAGCTCTGCGGTGTGATGCAGTCGGTGTGCTGCCCTTAAGCTGGCTCCTGGAGGGCATCCTGCCTCGTTGGAGATGTGCCTCCTCCTCCTCTCTCCTATCAGGCACCCACGTGCAGTCAGTGACCTCATCATCCCCTCCCTCCTCATCACTCAAGCAAACCTGGCAGTATGCTGCAGCTGGGGGAACATGACTGCCAGATTGCTGTCCTTCTTGGGCACCCCCTCTCTCTGGGCTCACGTTACTGCCTTCCTTTAGCTGGGTACCATCATCGGAGCCTTCGAAACGCTGGGCATCCTCCTGAAGCATGTACCCAACACTGTGGTCAAACAGTTCCTGGTGGGGCTAGAGAAGGAGTGACTGATGCCATTGAGCTGAGGGAAGAGGCCTCTTGGCAGCTGCTTTGCCAGACAAAGTACCCTGAGCCTGGGTGAGAAAGGATAAGGAGGATGAGGACAGCTTGGTCATCCACTCTACCAAGTCTTCCGCATGTTGCGGCTCAACACGGTCAGCTGCCAAAAAAAGGACAAGCGTGTCCCACAGACACGTGCTGATGAGGATTTTATTGGCTTGTGACTGTCTGCCTCTCCTTGTTGGCCTTCCAGACATACTAATGGCCTGCAGTGAGATGTAGCTGCACAAAGCTGGGATGTATATATATACTGATAATGCAGCTAGCAGAATCAACTGCCTGCCTGTGGTAATAATAGGATCAGAAGAACACCACCAATTTTCTTCAGGTAGCTTTAAGTGCACACTGTGCAGAGGACACAGTACACTAACTGTAAATACTGTAGATGCTTGCCTGTGGTATTAATAGGACTAGAACAACAGCAATTGTCTTAGGGTAGCTTTAGGTGCACACTGTGCAGAGGACGCAGTACACTAACTGTAAATACTGCAGCTGCCTGCCTGTGGTACTAATAAGATCAGAAGAACACCACCAATTTTCTTCAGGTAGCTTTAGGTGCACACTGTGCAGAGGACACAGTACACTAACTGTAAATACTTTAGCTGCCTGCCTGTGGTATTAATAGGATCAGAACAACAGCAATTGTCTTCAGGTATCTTTAGGTGCACACTGTGCAGAGGACACAGTACACTAACTGTAAATACTGCAGCTGCCTGCCTGTGGTACTAATAAGATCAGAAGAACACCACCAATTTTCTTCAGGTAGCTTTAGGTGCACACTGTGCAGAGGACACAGTACACTAACTGTAAATACTGTAGCTGCCTGCCTGTGGTATTAATAGGATCAGAACAACAGCAATTGTCTTCAGGTATCTTTAGGTGCACACTGTGCAGAGGACACAGTACACTAACTGTAAAAACTGCAGCTGCCTGCCTGTGGTATTAATAGGATCAGAACAATAGCAATTGGCTTCAGGTAGCTTTAGGTGCACACTGTGCAGAGGACGCACTACACTAACTGTAAATACTGCAGCTGCCTGCGGTACTAATAGGATCAGAAGAACACCACCAATTTTCTTCAGGTAGCTTTAGGTGCACACTGTGCAGAGGACGCACTACACTAACTTGTAAATACTGCAGCTGCCTGTGGTAATAATAGGATCAGAAGAACACCACCAATTTTCTTCAGGTAGCTTTAGGTGCACACTGTGCAGAGGACGCACTACACTAACTTGTAAATACTGCAGCTGCCTGCGTTACTAATAGGATCAGAAGAACACCACCAATTTTCTTCAGGTAGCTTTAGGTGCACACTGTGCAGAGGATGCACTACACTAACATGTAAATACTGCAGCTGCCTGTGGTACTAATAGGATCAGAAGAACACCACCAATTATCTTCAAGTAGCTTTAGGTGCACACTGTTCAGGGGACGCATTACACTAACTTGTAAATACTACAGCTGCCTGTGGTACTAACAGGATCAGAAGAACACCACCAATTTTCTTCAGGTAGCTTTAGGTGCACACTGTGCAGAGGACGCACTACACTAACTGTAAATACTTTTAAACTGAATACAGTGTATATATATATATATATATATATATATATATATATATATACACAAAACACCTAGGATGCATATATATACACAATACCCTGTAAGTGCAGCTAACTGACTCGCCTGCCTACTCTATCTAACTTAAATCAAATGACACTGTCTCCTCTCCGCCGCCGCAGCAACACACTACACAAGGCTGCCGCGCAGGCGACCTTATATAGTGTGGGGCGTGTACTAAACCCCCTGAGCCATAATTGGCCAAAGCCACCCGGCCCGCGGATCTGTCTTTTTCCATGGTGCACATGTCATATATAACTATAGGGCGTGGCCACTGGAAGGTGTCACCCAGAGACCCCGCCCCCTTGTGACATCACAGACTAATCATGCCCGAGCGGGGAAGTCACAAGAGGTGGGGTCTCAGAATGACATCATCCGCCCTATCGCATCATTTGAGATGGTTCGTTTTTTAAATATTCAGCGGGAGTGGCGACGGAAGAATAAGAAGGAGGAAGAAGCGGGGAGGAGGACATTTTTAATAAAGTAATTGTCAAAAACTGGCTATTGTTTTTTGTCACATTATTCCACTTTTTTGGTGAAAGGGTAGTAGTACGATGTGCACCATACTCATTCACATAGGGGGGGCGGGATCTGGGGGCCCCCTTGTTAAAGGGGGCTTCCATATTCCGATAAGCCCCCGACAACCACAGCCTAGGGTTGTCGGGAAGAGGCCCTTGTCCCCATCAACATGGGAACAAGGTGCTTTGGGGGGAGACCCCAAAGCATACTCCGCATGTTGAGGGCATGTGGCCTGGTATGGTTCAGGAGGGGGGGGGGCGCTCGCTCGTCCCCCCCTTTCCTGTCCTCTAGGCTGTTTGCACGGATAAGGGTCTGGTATGGATTTTTGGGGGGGGACCCTATGTCAATTTTTAAAAAAATGTTGGCATCTATATTGCTGGAAACCTGCAATACATTACAGCCGTGAGCAATTTTTAATTACATTTTTTCCTTTAGAAATGTAATTTTGCTGCGACACTGCTACTTTACAGACAGACTAAGAGGACCCCCCCAGGCAGAATATTTAAAGGAATATTTCATTTTTATTGTTTCACTTTAAGCATTATTAAAATCACTGCTCCTAAAAAAACATCCAGGGCAGTACCCAGACCCCATCCTCTTTTTATGGCCAATTGTTTGCCTATAAGCCTTCAAAATGGGCATTTTTTATTTTTCCTGTTCGGTTCCCTTTGACTTCAATGGGGTTCGCAATTGGCACTTGCAGATCAGCGGAATCGCAGATTAGCGCCAATTTCGAACTTACAATGTTCGCCGCTAATAGCACGATCCAGGAATCGCAAGTTCGCCCACTTGAACTCTTAATTGGGCGCTATTTTCATGGACCGCGCGATCGCATATTTGCGCTATAGTAAATGACCCCCTAACTGACGCTCGGGGGAACTGACTAACTGCCACTGACATCACCAGTAACATTAATATGGTGATCAGTGATAATACTATACACTGTCACTGTACTAATGACCCTGGCTGGGAATCAAGGGGTTAAAAGTGTGCCTAACTATTTGTAATGTGTGTAAAGTGTGCTGCTTTTACTAACCAATCTTTAAGTTTCTCATCCCTGCAAAGCCGAAACACAGAGGTTGTTCTCTGTGTACAGAGCACTGTGTTGAATGTCAACACAGAACTCTGGGCTGTGAATGCACACAGCCGATCAGCATGTCCCAGGTGTGAATCATTGGTCGGAACTTGCTGACAGGCTCCCGCTGTGTACAATCACAGCGGGGAAGGCATGTGCGTGCCCTAAACCCAGAAGTAGGCTGCCACGTACAGATAAAGTGGTTATAGTGACACAAAAAAAAATCTATTCAAGCATGTATTTTTAACTCCATAAGTCCTCCTCCAAACCTCAAAAATTCTTTTTTTTTGCTGAAGTGATATGACTTCCTGTTAGTGGGTACGTTTGTTCTTCATGGTCCCACAGTATGTAGGAACGTAGCCATCTTTTCTTGCTTGTTTCTGAGATAGAATATGGACTTGTAGTTCCGGCGGTAGTATGCTAATCATACAGGTTGCCAATTATGAAGGCTTACCCTCAGAGGTGGCTCTCTAATTAGGCAAAAAAGGCAACCGCCTAAGGCCTCGCGCTCCCAGGGGCCTCACGGCGCCAAATTTGCCTGATGCGTGTGGGAGAATGAGAGGCAATGTCCCCGGTCAGTGTCCCCAAGCTGGCTGGGTGAGCGGCCCGGTAAAGGATTGCCATCTTTCATATACTGCGCTGGCTGGTGCAGCGGAATTGTAGGGGAGGTGGAGACCAGGCTGGTCGCTGCTGAACCCGCCAGGACAAAGGGGCAGACTGAGCCGGGGGGAAGGGAGGCCTCGTAAAAATGCCGCTTGCTCCGCCAGTACACTGTCTGCAGCAGAGCGGTGAGAGTATGCTGTGTGTCCAACAGACCGACACATTCACTTCCCTGTCAGGCGAAGTGATCTCCGCCCGGCAGGAGCTTCCTAGTCCCGCCCGGCGTGATGTCATTCACAGGCCGGGATGAAAGGGCAGAGGAGAGTGCTGCTGCAAAGACCTGCGAGGAGCCAGTGAGGCCCCGTGCAAAAGTGCAAGTAAGTTTGCAGAGGCTTAAAACCTTTCCTAAGGAACTGTTGTCAACTGCCTGAAGTGTTTAACTCTTTGGGGGGGGGGGGTAATTTACATTGGTATTTGTAATATGCAGCATGAAGGGGGTTATTGCATTACTATACATTAGTGACCAGTTAACCCCTTTGTGCTGCATTAGTGATACCAGTATCAGTGTTTATGAACCCTTTCATGCTGCACCAAATAGGGGTTAATTAACACTGACACTGGTCACTAATGTATCAGTGGCCAGTGGTGTATTATATACTGCCCACCTCCATGCACTCAGCACCCCTCTCATGTACATACTACCCCCACCATACACTCCGCACCCCTCTCATGTACATACTACCCACCTATAATTACTCCGCACCCCTCTCATGTACATACTACCCAACTCCATGCACTCCGCACCCCTCTCATGTACATACTACCCACCTCCATGCACTCCGCACCCCTCTCATGTACATACTACCCACCTCCATACACTCTGCACCCCTCTCATGTACATACTACCCTCACCATACACTCCGCACCCCTCTCATGTACATACTACCCACCTCCATACACTCCGCACCCCTCTCATGTACATACTACCCCCACCATACACTACGCACCCCTCTCATGTACATACTACCCACCTATAATTACTCCGCACCCCTCTCATGTACATACTACCCAACTCCATGCACTCCGCACCCCTCTCATGTACATACTACCCACCTCCATGCACTCCGCACCCCTCTCATGTACATACTACCCACCTCCATACACTCTGCACCCCTCTCATGTACATACTACCCTCACCATACACTCCGCACCCCTCTCATGTACATACTACCCACCTCCATACACCCCGCACCCCTCTCATGTACATACTACCCCCACCATACACTACGCACCCCTCTCATGTACATACTACCCACCTCCATACACTCTGCACCCCTTTCATGTACATACTACCCCCACCATACACTACGCACCCCTCTCATGTACATACTACCCACCTATATACACTCCGCACCACTTTCATGTACATACTACCCACCTATATACACTCCGCACCCCTCTCATGTACATACTACCCACCTATATACACTCCGCACCCCTCTCATGTACATACTACCCACCTCCATGCACTCCGCACCCCTCTCATGTACATACTACCCACCTATATACACTCCGCACCCCTCTTATGTACATACTACCCACCTCCATACACTCTGCACCCCTCTCATGTAATACTACCCTCACCATACACTCCGCACCCCTCTCATGTACATACTACCCCCACCATACACTACGCACCCCTCTCATGTACATACTACCCACCTATATACACTCCGCACCACTCATGTACATACTACCCACCTATATACACTCCGCTCCCCTCTCATGTACATACTACCCACCCATATACACTCCGCACCCGTCTCATGTACATACTACCCACCTATATACACTCCGCACCCCTCTCATGTACATACTACCCACCCATATACACTCCGCACCCCTCTCATGTACATACTGCCCACCTATATACACTCCGCACCCCTCTCATGTACATACTACCCACCTATATACACTCCGCACCCCTCTCATGTACATACTACCCACCTATATACACTCCGCACCCCTCTCATGTACATACTACCCCCACCATACACTCTGCACCCCTCTCATGTACATACTACCCCCACCATACACTCCGCACCCCTCTCATGTACATACTACCCACCGCCATACACTCTGCACCCCTCTCATGTACATACTACCCACCGCCATACACTCTGCACCCCTCTCATGTACATACTACCCACCGCCATACACTCCGCACCCCTCTCATGTACATACTACCCACCTATATACACTCCGTACCACTCTCATGTACATACTACCCACCTATATACACTCCGCACCCCTCTCATGTACATACTACCTGCCCGCATACCCTCCACTTTCCTCTCCTACTCAAGTTTACCACCATTGTACAGTAGGAGCCCCTACTAGGGAGAAGGTGACCCATGCCATACAGAAACATTTGTATGTGTGGCTAAATTATGCTACCTATTGGGCATGGCTTTTTAGTTTGATTAGAAATTTTTGTCTTTTTTTTTTTACAGTGTTTTTATTACTTTATGTTTTACAATCTTTTTATTTATTTTTTAAGTTTTTTAGTGAGAGTTTTTTGGTTTCTTTGGTGAGATATCAGGGGTCTAAACATACCCCTGAAGTCTCACTTTTGAGACAGAGAAAGGAAATAAGGAAACACATTTCCCAGTTCCATTCTCTGTAGCTTCAGCTGCACTGCAGATGAATGAACAGGAGACAGAGGCTCCTGTTAATTCATAAACTAAAGCAAAGTAAACACAAATCAGTTCCAATCACTCACTGTGTTCGTTTAGAAAAGGTAAGGGCCTTTTCCCGGCCTCCCTCCTGAAGACTCCCACCCCACAGCAGTCAGCGTGAGGGCAGAGGGGGAAAGTCGGCAGCGCTGTGGGGGGGCACACCATTATTTTTTATCGCTTGAATTATTTTTCCAATTACGGGTGTGAGTGGGGCCTCTTGTCTAATGCCCCGTACACACGGTCGGACTTTGTTCGGACATTCCGACAACAAAATCCTAGGATTTTTTCCGACGGATGTTGGCTCAAACTTGTCTTGCATACACACGGTCACACAAAGTTGTCGGAAAATCCGATCGTTCTGAACGTGGTGACGTAAAACACGTACGTCTGGACTATAAACGGGGCAGTGGCCAATAGCTTTCATCTCTTTATTTATTCTGAGCATGCGTGGCACTTTGTCCGTCGGATTTGTGTACACACGATCAGAATTTCCGACAACGGATTTTGTTGTTGGAAAATTTTATATCCTGCTCTCAAACTTTGTGTGTCGGAAAATCCGATGGAAAATGTGTGATGGAGCCTACACATGGTCGGAATTTCCGACAACAAGGTCCTATCACACATTTTCCGTCGGAAAATCCGACCGTGTGTACGGGGCATAAGTTTTGCCTAAGGCCTCACAAAGCCTAGAGCCGCCTCTGCTTACTCTCTTCAGCCCCGGAAGAATTTACCCCCTTCCTGACCAGAGCACTTTTTGCGATTCGGCACTGCGTCGCTTTAACTGACAATTGCGCAGTCGTGCAACATTGAAACCAAACAAAATTGACGTCCTTTTTTTCCCACAAATAGAGCCACCTCTGCGGTTTTTATTTTTTTGCGCTATAAACAAAAATAGAGCGACAATTTTGAAAAAAGTGCATTATTTTTTACTTTTTGCTATAATAAATATCCCCCAAAAAATATATAAAAAAAACTATTTTTTTCCTCAGTTTAGGCCGATATGTATTCTTCTACATATTTTTGGTAAAAAAAATTACAATAAGCGTATATTGATCGGTTTGCGCAAAAGTTATAGAATCTACAAAATAGCAGATAGATTTATAGCATTTTTATTATTATTATTTTTTTTAATAGTAATGGCGGCATTGATTACTGTAAAAATGTCACTGGCAGCGAAGGGGTTAACACTAAGGGGCAGTGAAGGGGTTAACTGTGTTCCCTGGGAGGTGATTCTAACTGAAGGGGGAAGGACTAACTACAGGAAGGGACAGATCGTGGTTCCTAGCTAATAGGAACGCACGATCTGTCACTCCTGTCAGAACAGGGAAGTGTGTGTTTACACACACTCATCCCTGTTCTGTGTCTCCAGCTCACGTTCGCTCGTGGCCGGTGGTCATCGCGACCATCAGCCACGAGCATTGGCGCGCGCGCCTGCTATCCGGCCCGCGAGCCAATGTATAGTTACGTGGTTTGGCGCAGGGGAGCCAACCTCCTGCAGTAAAACTACGGCGGCTGGTCCGGAAACGGTTAAAGTGTTACTAAACCCAGGACCCTGCATTCACTATATCTGGTCTCCCACAATACACAGAACATGGAAATGAAATCCTTTTAGTAAATATAAACTGCTAAATATCTTTTCTCATCAGCAGGATATAGCAATCTTGTGATTTCTTTCAGGGCCTGGTTAAAGCTTGTAGGAGTTTTCATACTGACTGTCCTATCAGGATGCAGGACCCCTGACCCTCTGTCTGGACAGTGCTGATTGGCCCTGTGCTGATCACATGCATTCTCCCAAGACGAAAAAAAAACTCTCTAGCAATACACACCAAACTGAGCATGTGCAGCCTGACTCCAGTAATTCTGTCTTATCCGGACATGTTTTGGAGACAATGGAGGTTATTTACTAAAACTGGGGAGTGCAAAATCTGGTGCAGCTCTGCACAGAAACCAGTCAGCTTCCAGGTTTTATTGCCAAAGCCTAATTGAACAAACTGAAGTTAGAGGCTGATTGGCTACCATGCACAGCTGCACCAGATTCTGAGTGCTCCAGTTATAGTAAATCTACCCCAATGCCTCTCTGCTTTGACAGCAGAGATGAGTTATTGGTGGTTAAGGAGCTGGCACCCACTGGTGTCCTAACAACCAGTGACTCATCCCGGCTGACAGCAGAATATAAACATATGAGCTGTCAGTAAAAATAAAAAAAATTACATGGAGGTCTCCCCACAATCCATTCCAGGCCCCAAACATTTTTTTTGGTGAATGAGTAGGGGTACTATGCTTTTCTCATTGGAAGTGCTTAACCACTTGCCGACCACTGCACGCTGATATACGTCGGCACAATGGCAGCGGTGGGCAAATGGGCATACATGTATACCCCCTTTAATTTGCTGGGCTAGTGGGCGCGCGCCTGCCACGTACAGTGTGACCATGCCCGTGGGTCCCGTGGACTCGATGTCTGCCGGTGTCCCGCGATCATGTCACGGAGCAGCAGAACGATGGGGAGATGCCTATGTAAACAAGGCATTTCCCTGTTCTGCCTAGTGACATGACAGGGATCCACTGCTCCCTGTCATCGGGAGCAGTGATCGCTGTCATATCAGTAGTAGCCCATCCCCCCCACAGTTAGAATCACTCCCTAGGACACACTTAATCCCTTGATTGCCCCCTAGTGTTTAACCCCTTCCTTGCCAGTTTTATTTACATAGTAATCAGTGCATTTTTAGAGCACTGATCGCTGTATAAATGACAATGGTCCCAAAATAGTGTCAAAAGTGTCCGGTGCGTCCGCCATAATGTCTCAGTCATGATAAAAATCGCAGAGCGCCGCCATTACTAATAAAAAAAAATAATAATAAAAATCCCATAAATCTATCCCCTATTTTGTAGACGCTATAACTTTTGCAAAAACCAATCAATATACGCCTATTTAGATTTTATTTTTTACCAAAACTATGTAGAATACATTTTGGCCTAAACTAAGGGGAAAAAAATTTTTTTATATATTTTTTGGGGGTATTTATTATAGGACAAAGTAAAAAATAATACTTTTCTTTTTCAAAATTGTCGCTCTTTTTCTGTTTATATCGCAAAAAAAAAAACCACAGAGGTGATCAAATACCAACAAAAGAAAACTCTATTTGTGGGAAAAAAAAGGATTTCAATTTTGTTTTGGCGTAACGTCGCACGACCGCGCAATTTTCAGTTAAAGCGACGCAGTGCCGAATCACAAAAAGTGCTCTGGCTCTGGTCAGGAAGAGGGTAAAATCTTCCGGGGCTGAAGTGGTTAACCACTTTAGCCCCGGACCATTTGGCTGGCCAAAGACCAGAGCACTTTTTGCGATTCGGCACTGCGTTGCTTTAACTGACAATTGCGCGGTCGTGCAACATGGCTCCCAAACAAAATTAACGTCCTTTTTTTCCCCACAAATAGAGCTTTCTTTTGGTGGTATTTGATCACATCTGGTTTTTATTTTTTGCGCTATAAACAAACAAAGTGACAATTTTGAAAAAATCTCATTATTTTTTACATTTTTGCTATAATAAATATTCCTCAAAAAGATATAAAAAAACATTTTTTCCCTCAGTTTAGGCCGATACGTATTCTTCTACATATTTTTGGTAAAAAAATTGCAATAAGCGTTTATTGATTGGCTTGCGCAAAAGTTATAGTGCCTACAAAATAGGGGATAGTTTTATGGCATTTTTATTAATAATTCTTTTTTTACTAGTAACACTACTAATGGCGGCGATTGGCGATTTTTATCGTGACTGCGACATTATGGCGGACAGATCGGACGTGTTTGGCGCTATTTTGTGACCATTCACATTTATACAACGATCAGTGCGATTAAAAATGCATTGATTACTGTGTAAATGTGACTGGCAGTGAAGGGGTTAACCAGGAGGGGGCGCTGCAGGGGTTAAATGTGTCCTAGGGAGTGATTTTAACTGTGGGGGGATGGGCTACGTGTGACAGGACACTGATCACCGCTCCCAATCACAAGGAGCTGTGATCAGTGTCAGTGTCATTAGGCAGAATGGGGAAATGCTTGTTTACATCAGTATTTTCTCGCTCTTCCTCTCCGTGAGACGATCACACTCACAGAGCTCGCGGCAGGGTCGCGCGAGCGCGACCACATGGTGGCAAATTTAAAGGGATGTACCTTTACGCCCATTTGCCTGTCCGTGCCATTCTGCCGACGTAAATGTTCGTGCGGCGGTCGACAAGCGGTTAAAGGGGAAGTGATGTCGAGGAAATGATCTGCTTTGAGGCATGGTTCGGTTGTGGTGTGATAGCATGCATTTTTGTGAATTCTCTGCCAGATGGATGTGTATACTGTGATCTCCTTGACACTTGGCTTAGTCCAGCTCGAGATGATCATGGAAAGAATGGCCCAGCGCCAAGGAGGGTGTGGCGCTGTTAATGGGTATATCCCATAGTCTCACAGAGAATTTCCAAGGGGCACTTCCATACTCTTTACCACGACTTGGGTTACCACACAGCTGCTCTGTACAAATAAGAAGCGGCTGAAGCTGCTCTGCCCTAGTACTTTATTTTTTCCTAGTGCATTCTGGGATACAGAAACCTTCACTGCCCTTCGCCTAGCACCCAGCTAACACTTTATAAATGCTTCAATAACACAGCATAAATGCTATAGTTGCGGTTATAGTGCGTTGTCATTAAAAGTGAATAAAGGCAGCTGATAAGCGTTGTTGCCTCATAAAAGCGATGTGCTGCTTAATTTTTAACACAACGCTACCCCTCCAGTGTCTACTGGACTATGTGGTGCCCATTGTAATGTTCATTGCAGGCATTGAGGGGCGGTTATGAGGCTTTACAAATGCTGCCTAAATGACTATTTAAAATAAAGCTTTACCCACAACAACTTGATAAAAAAATCATTTTCTTTAGCAAGGAAAATACATTCCATAATATAATTATGGTACCAAAATAAGTGTGCTGTAAATTGCCATTACTCCTGTTTCGTCTTGCTGCTGGCTGCCATTTTGCTGAAGCCCAGCGCCCCTGAGCAGCAAAAAAATCTTTAGGTTGTCAGCAGTTTGGCCTCTAGTGACTCTAATTTTTGGAACAAAATGGAGAGCAACTGGGCATGTGCAAAGCAGGGTAAAGCCGCGTACACACAATCGGATTTTCCGATGGGAAATGTGTGATGACAGGCTGTTGGTGGAAAATTCGACTTTTGTATGCTCCATCGGACAATTGTTCTCGGATTTTCCACCGACAAATGTTGGATGGCAGGTTTTAAAATTTTCCGTGGACAAATGTCTGTTGTCGGATTTTCCAATCGTTTGTACACAAGTCCGTCGGACAAAAGCCCAATTACAAACACGCATGCTCGGAAGCAAGGACAAGCCAGAAACGGTCGGTCTTGTAAACTAGCGTTCGTAATGGAGAATTAAATTCATGGCAAATTATGAAATCTCGAAATGCAGCGCACAATTCTCTTCTTCTTTAATGGGATAATAATGAAGCTGCTTTGCTGGTGATACTGATGGAGTTCTCGCAAACAAGTTTTCAAAGGCTTTTTTTTTCTAGTGATATCAAGAATAATATTATGCTTTTTTTTTTTGTGCAAGTTACCACAATACCATTATCCTGTAATTTATTAAGATCAAAGATACAACTATGTTGGTGTCCCTTGTCAATCTTACATTGTATTTTTTTAAATGTAACTGCCTACTCCCAAACTGTCATTTGAAGTAAAACACATAGCCAAGTATTATTCTCCACAATTTTTTTATTGTGCATTAAAAAAAGAAAACAAATACAATTAGACATGCTATCTGCCAATAGAACTTAACCAAAAAGTGCATTCTATGAAAAGAGCAAAATGAAAAGTGCGAATCAACACTCGCCAACCTTCTACTAATGCCCTGTACACACGGGCAGACTTTTCAGCAACAAAGGTCCGACGGTCTTTCCGACGGACTTTTGACGGACTTTCAAACGAACAGACTTGCCTACATACGATCCCACCAAAGTCCGACGGATTCGTACGTGATGACGTACAACCGGAATAAAATAAGGAATTTCATAGCCAGTAGCCAATAGTTGCCCTAGCATTGGTTTTCGTCCATCGGACTAGCATACAGACGAGCGGATTTCTCGATAGGAACTGGGTCCAGCAGAGTTCCGACGTAAAGATTTGAAACATGTTCTAAATCTAAAGTCTGTCAGATTTTCGACAGAAACAGTCTGCTGAAGGTTCGATGAAGCTCACACATGGTCGGATTGTCCGCCGGACTCGGTCCGTCGGACCAGTCCGGTCGAAAAGTCCGCTCGTGTGTACACGGCCTAACACGAAATTAGCAGAAGGAGCCCGAAGGGTGGTGCTACGTTCGCGTTTGTTGGCCGACAATTCCTTGCCGTTTTGTATGCAAGACAAAATCCAGGCACACGCCTTCGGACAAAAGTCAAAGGTTTTGTCTGCGGAAAATCCGATCGTGTGTACGAGGCTTTAGACAGTGTATTACTGGATTTTAAACGGTATGTCCATTTATTTTTATATTTTGCATAGTTATACCTGCAAAAGGGGCCAGGCTGAAGTGATGGAGTAGGATTTCATCACAAGCATTTGCCCAGCTATCAAACACTCACCATATTTTGCCATATACGTATGTTTATTTCCTATGGCTGCCAGCTCCATCTAGTGGCCATAATGAAGTATTTTACTGATTGTGCATTTCAGGAAACGACTGCATTAAGGCCACTAGATGGCGCTTGCGGTTATAGGTAATAAACATATTATGCAAAATACAGCTGGAATTCATGACAGCTGGGCGAATGCTTGTGACATTCGTCCAGCATTTTGTTTACAAATAGTCCCCCTAGTTTTACAAGGCTTTGCTATGGTCTGCTCTCTTACCCAGAACATTTTCTTGCTTCTTTATTTATCCTAACTCATATTAGATAACTGTATTTCCATTGATAGAGGAAAAAAAAATGTGTAGCTGATAATTATACAGAGAAAAAGGTGCCTCCTTGTGTCTGCTGTCTATAAGTACAAACCTACTGTGCCTAATGATACCCCTGTGTGCTCTGTAGATGCCGGGTGGCGATGTCAGATTAGAGTTTATTAAAATGTTCCAGTGAACTACAGATCATTTCCAAATCATCTTACCTTGCTATAATGTATACATGCACAATGCTGAAGGCACATTAATTTAAAACACATACTTCCTTTAGAACTCCTGACCCATGCAAAAGATAAAATGTTTATTCTATTAACCACTTCAGCCCCAGAAGGATTTACCCTCTTCGTGACTAGAGCACTTTTTGCGATTCGGCACTGCGTTGATTTAACTGACAATTGCGCGGTCGTGCGACGTTGCACCCAAACAAAATTGACGTCCTTTTCCCCCCACAAATAGAGCTTTCTTTTGGTGGTATTTGATCACCTCTGTGGTTTTTATATTTTGCGCTATAAACAAAAAAAGAGCGACAATTTTGAAAAAAAATGCAATATTTTTTACTTTTTGCTATAATAAATATCCCCCAAAAATATGTAAAAAACTAATTTTTTCCTCAGTTTAGGCCAATATGTATTATTCTACATATTTTTGGTGAAAAAAAAATGCAATAAGCGTATATTGATTGGTTTGAGCAAAAGTTATAGCGTCTACAAAATAGGGGATAGTTTTATGGCATTTTTATTATAAAAATGTTATTATTATTTTTTTTATTAGTAATGGCGGCGATCTGCGATTTTTATCATGACTGCGACATTATGGTGGAAACATCGGACACTTTTGACGCTATTTTGGGACCATTGTCATTTATACAGCAATCAGTGCTATAACAATGCACTGATTACTGTGTAAATGACACTGGCAGGGAAGAGGTTAAACACTAGGGGGCGATTAAGGGGTTAAGTGTGTCATAGGGAGTGATTCTAACTGTGGGGGGATGGGCTACTACTCACATGACAGCAAGCAGTGATCTCTGTCATGCCACTAGGCAGAACGGGGAAATGCCTCACCGGTAAAGATATAATTTGCTTAATATCTGTCTGCAAGGTTGCTTTCTTATGTGATTAACCACTTAAGGTTTACTGCTACAGGCCAGCTGCTGTGCGCCGGCTCACATATATGTACGTGATTCCGGACTTCCGCCTGCAGGGGGCACACATGTCGCTGGTGGGCCTCTTCTACTGTGAATATTCACAGCAGAAGCTGATCTGCAGGGCTCTCAAGGTTCTCAGGCACCCGGTGATCTCCAGTAAACTACACAGAACGGGGATCTGCCTTTGTACAGTAAACAAGGCAGAACCCGGTTCTGGCATGAGGGAAGGCATGGATTCTGTGTCTTTGCAAAGCAAAGTTCCCCCAAGTAAAAGCAGCAGGTATAAAAATAGTAAACACAAACACTGATTAGGCACACATTTAACCCTTGGAGTGCCCTAGATGTTTAACCCCTTCCGACCCAGTGTCATTAGTACAGTGACAGTGCATATTTTTAGCACTGATCACTGTATTAGTGTCACTGGTTCCTGCAAAGTGTCAAAAGTGTCAGTTAATGTCCAATCTGTCCGCCGCAATATCGCAGTCCTGCTATACTGTAAGTCGCTGATTGCTGCCATTACTACTATATAAAAAATAAATTAAAAAAAATTCCATAAATATATCCCATAATTTGTAGGTGCTATAACGTTAAACCAATCAATGTACGCTTATGGGGATTTTTTTTAACCTCCCTGGCGGTATTCCTGAGTCTGGCTCGGGGTGGATTTTCAGTACCAAAAGCTAGACTTGGGATTGCATCGCAGGATCCAGGAAGAGCTTACTTACCTTGTCCCCAGGATCCTGCGATGTCTTCCCGCAGTTTGAGTGAGCCGTCCTCCGCTCGATCTATCACGGAGCCAAGCTCTGTTCCCTGCGAGCGTTGCAACGCACGGAGACGGAGAACGGCGCCAAAGTCAAAAAGTAAAACACACAATACATATACAGTACACTGTAATATTACAGATTACATTACTGTATCAATTTATTTCAACTCCCCTTTGTCCCTAGTGGTTTATCCAGTGCTCTGCATGCAGTTTTATATTATAAAAACTGTCCTTTTTGCCTGGAAACTGGAGATTGTCCATAGTAACCAAAACTGTCCCTTTACATCAAAAGCAGGTTTAGACCAGCTAGAAAACAGCGAAAATAAATTAGAATCACTTGCAGAATTGAGCGATAGTGATTTGTGGGGAAATCTGTCATCAAACACTAAAAGTAATGACAGCGACAATTCTGCAACTGAGCAAATTTCAGTGTTTTTGATTTGATTACATTATTGAATCATTTTTATTATTATTATATTATTATTTCTTATAATTATTTATAGTTATTTATTATATTATAATTTATGATTTTGTGTTTCAAACTTTATCATACCCGGGATGTCTACTAGACTCTTGTTTGGACAGATTTAAGTGTGTTATTTCTACAAGCCTACAATATAAAAGGACAAATTTCCATGCAAAATATTGGTACCGCTTTCAGCACCAAAAATCTGAAATAATCATAACGCCAGGGAGGTTAAACATAAACATGTAGCAAAGTACATATTGGCCTAAATTTATGAAGAAATTAGATTTTTTAAATGTTTATACTGGCAATGTTTTATAACAGAAAGTAAAATATATTGTTTTTTTTTTTCAAAATTGTCGGTTTGTTTCTGTTTATAGCGCAAAAAATAAAAAACGCAGTGGTGATCAAATACCGCCAAAAGAAAGCGCCATTTGTGGAAAATAAATGACATACATTTTATTTGGGTACAGCGTTGCATGACTGCACAATTTTCAGTTAAAATAATGCAGTGCAGTATCGCAAAAAAAAAAATGGCCTGGCCATGAAGGGGAGGTCAAGTGGTCAAGTGAAGGTGGCATAGGATCTGGCACACCCCTTTGCAGAGCTCTGCTTAATTGTAAGTGCGGAGGTGTAAACGTGTCCTAGGCACTGGCCTGAGCTCCTTCCCTTAGAGCAGGGACTTGGTCACAGCAATGACTGTTGCAATCCTTATACTTATGTAGTGCTTACCTCCGACGGAGCCACTGATGTTTGGGTCCCCTTAATCTGGATGATAATGACCCTTCCAACAATGTCACACCCTCTGACACACCAAGGCTAAATAAGAAGGATTTATTTGGGAAATATTCTTAACAAAGCAGAACAGCAATAACTAGAAAAGCTACAATTTCTGGGGAAATTGTGAAAAGTGTTCTTGCCTCTACAACTGGAGTAGGCGGAGTAACTGGGTGGAGTGGCTTGAGTAACTGTTGTGTGGTTGGAGTGGCTGGAGTAACTGTGAAAAGTGTTGAAAAGCTTAATATTTTAAAAGGTATAAATAGTAGTAAAAAAGTTGAAGAAGTCCCATCATTAGCTGAAAGAGCTAAACATTTTTTCCAAAAAGGTTTTTTTTTTTCAAAAATGATTTTTTTTTTCAAAAATTTTTTTTTTTTTTTTTAATGATTTTTTTTCAAAAATGATTTTTTTTTCAAAAATGTTTTTTTTTTCCAAAAATGATTTTATTTTCAAAAATGTTTTTTTTATTAATGATTTTTTTTTCAAAAAATGATTTTTTTTTTCAAAATTTTTTTATGGGGTGGTCATAATGTTTTGGCTGGTCATGGGGTGGTCATAATATTTTGGCTGATCATGTTGTGGTCATAAAGTTTTGGCTGATAATGGGGTGGTCATAAATTATTTGGCTGATCATAGGGTGGTTATGTTTTGGCTGATAATGGGGTGGTCATAAATTATTTGGCTGGTCATAATGTTTTGGCTGATCATGGGGTGGTCATAATGTTTTGGCTGATCATGTTGTGGTCATAATGTTTTTGGCTGATTATGGCGTGGTCATAATGTTTTGGCTGATTATGGCAAAGTGTTAAAAAGCTTAATATTTTCAAAAGTATAAATAGTAGTAAAAGTCCCATCATTAGCTGAAAGAGCTGAACATTTTTTCAAAAGTTTTTTTTTTTTTTCAAAAATGAAAATTTTTTTTTCAAAAATGAAAATTTATTTTTTTTAAAATGAATTTTTTTTAAAAATAATTTTTTTTTCAAAAATATTTTTTTTTTCAAAAATGAATTTTTTTTCCAAAATAATTTTTTTTTAAAAAGTATAAATAGTAGTAAAAAAGTTGAAGTCCCATCATTAGCTGAAAGAGCTGAACATTTTTTTCAAAAGTTATTTTTTTTTTCAAAAATGAATTTTTTTTAATCAAAAATGATTTTTTTTTAATCAAAAATGATTTTTTTTTCATCAAAAATGATTTTTTTTTTTCAAAAGTAATTTTTTATTTCAAAGGTAATTTTTTTTTTCAAAAATGAATTTTTTTATTTCAAAAATAATTTTTTTTTCGAAATTATTATTTTTTTTAAGTAATTTTTTTTTTCAAAAATAATTTTTTTTTTCAAAAATATTTTTTTTTTCAAATATATTTTTTTTTCAAAAATATTTTTTTTTTAAAAGAAATTTTTTTTTCAAAAATATATTTTTTTTTCAAAATAATTTTTTTTTTTAAAAAAATATTTTTTTTTTTTTTCAAAAATGATTTTTTTTTTCCAAAAATTATTTTTTTACTTTTTTCAAAAAATTTTTTTTTTTTCAAAAATATTTTTTTTTTTACATGGGGCGGTCATAATGTTTTGGCTGATCATGGGGTGGTCATAATGTTTTGGCTGATCATGGGGTTGTCAGCTTTTGTCACTTCCCACTCTAGTTTTGAACATTTCGCCATTCATTCCTATGGGACCAATTTCGCCGCAAAAACGTCATTTCGTGGACCATTCGGCAAAACATTCCACAAAGTAATAACACACCAATCGGGAACAATCCGCTCGTTTCGGTATATTATTTGTCTCTGTAGTGTGAAAACTGTGGGAGGAGTCTACAAGCATTATCAAGTCTAGCAGATGAAGTCACATGCATTTGGAGTGCCTCAGCATCTTGTGTTTACAACCACTGTTTCCTAGCAACGCTCATGCCCTGTTTATGCTTCCCAAATACTGCTTCATCAAAACTGCCCCATCAGAATTACCCCATCAAAACTGCCCCATCATATTCCTCTATTATAAATCAGTACATGGTGTGTCTGTCCCCTCCCCCGGGCTCTGTAATCAGCTGAGATGCTCCAGCCACCTTCCCCCCTGTGTATAACAGAAGCTTTGGTAACCATGGCAACAAAACAAACACTAACAGTACACTCTGATTAATGGCTAAAATTTCCTGAAATGACCTCTAAACAAATGGCCGTATTTTAAAAACTATACATCCTACAGCGAAGATCTTTATATTGTGAGAATCACAAGACCCAGACCTAGGTTTTGATGTATAGTATGTCTCTGAAATATTAAAAATGAAGGCACAGTCGCAGTTTAGAAATTGCCCTTCAAATTTGGAGGGGGCTAGAGTGTAGTTTCAATGAATGTCAATGGACGGCGTGAGTTGCAAACAAATGGTCATATTGTGAAAACTATCAGGACTATGGCTTAGCCGTGGACATGTTTAGTGGCAGCAGGGATAGCTGAACGTTTTGATATAAGATTTGTGTAGGTGGGCTTGAAAATGAGGGAGTGGCGGCAGTTTAGAAATCATGTTCTGATTTTCCAGCTTTTGTCATCTCCCACTCTAGTTTCCCCATTCATTCCTATGGGACCAATTTCGCCGCAAAAACGACGATATTTCGTGAACCATTTGGCGAAACGTTCCACAAAGTAATAGCACACCATTCGGGAACAATCCGCACGTTTCGGTATATTACTTGTCTATGTAGTGTAAAAACTGTGGGAGGAGTTAGGGTGGTAAATTTGGCTATAATAATAAGAATAATATATATGTGAGATAACAGTAAGTGGTCTTGCTATGCAAGAACACTTAACTAGAAAAGGTACAATTTCTGGGGAAATTGTGAAAGTGTTCTTGCCTCTACAACTGGAGTGGGCGGAGTAACTGGGTGGAGTGGGCAGAGTAACTGTGAAAAGTGTTGAAAAGCTTAATATTTTAAAAAGTATAAATAGTAGTAAAACAGTTGAAGTCCCATCATTAGCTGAAAGAGCTGAACATTTTTTTCAAAAATGATTTTTTTTTAATGATTTTTTTTTCAAAAATGATTTTTTTTTATTTTTTCAAAAATATATTTTTTTTTCAAAAATAATTTTTTTTTCTTTTTTTTTTAAAAAAAAATTTTTTTTTTCAAAAATAATTTTTAAAAAAAAATATATATTGTTTTTTTTCAAAAATAAATTTTTTTTGTTCAAAATTTTTTTTTTCAAAAATTTTTATTTCTTCAACATAATTTTTTTTTTCAAAAATAATTTTTTCTTTTTTCAAAAATATTTTTTTTTCTCAATAATATATTTTTTTTTCAAAAATGAATTTTTTTTTTTCAAAAATATTTTTTTTTTCATGGGGCGGTCATAATGTTTTGGCTGATCATGGGGTGGTCATAATGTTTTGGCTAATCAGGGGGTTGTCAGCTTTTGTCACCTTCCACTCTAGTTTTGAACATTTCGCCATTCATTCCTATGGGACCAATTTCGCCGCAAAAACTACGATATTTCGTGAACCATTCGGTGAAACATTCCACAAAGTAATAGCACACCAATCGGGAACAATCGGCAGGTTTCGGTATATTGTCTCTGTAGTGTAAAAACTGTGGGAGGAGTCTACAAGCATTATCAAGTCTAGCAGATGAAGTCACATGCATTTGGGGTGTCTCAGCATCTTGTGTTTACAACCACTGTTTCCTAGCAACGCTCATGCCCTGTTTATGCTTCCCAAATACTGCTTCATCAAAACTGCCCCATCATAATTGCCCCACCAAAACTGCCCCATCATATTGCCACCATCAAAACTGCCCCATCATAATTGCCCCATTAAAACTGCCCCATCAGAATTGCCCTATCAAAACTGCCCCATCATAATCCTCTATTATAAATCAGTACATGGTGTGTCTGTCCTCTCCCCCGGGCTCTGTAATTAGAGCTGAGATGCTCCACCCACCTCCCCCCTGTGTATAACAGAAGCTTTGGTAACCATGGCAACAAAACAAACACTAACAGTACACTCTGATTAATGGCTAAAATTTCCTGAAATGACCTCTAAACAAATGGCCGTATTTTAAAAACTATACATCCTACAGCGAAGATCTTTATATTGTGAGAATCACAAGACTCAGACCTAGATTTTGATGTATAGTATGTCTCTGAAATATTAAAATTAAAGGCACGGTCGCAGTTTAGAAATTGCCCTTTAAATTTGTAGGGGCTAGAGTGTAGTTTCAATGAATGTCAATGGACGGTGTGAGTTGCAAACAAATGGTCATATTGTGAAAACTATCAGGACTATGGCTTAGCCGTGGACATGTTTAGTGGCAGCAGGGATAGCTGAACGTTTTGATATAAGATTTGTGTAGGTGGGCTTGAAAATGAGGGAGTGGCGGCAGTTTAGAAATCATGTTCTGATTTTCCAGCTTTTGTCATCTCCCACTCTAGTTTCCCTATTCATTCCTATGGGACCAATTTCGCCGCAAAAATGACGATATTTCGTGAACCATTCGGCGAAACGTTCCACAAAATAATAGCACACCATTCGGGAACAATCCGCACGTTTCGGTATATTACTTGTCTATGTAGTGTAAAAACTGTGGGAGGAGTTAGGGTGGTAAATTTGGCTATAATAATAATAATAACTAGAAAAGGTACAATTTCTGGGGAAATTGTGAAAGTGTTCTTGCCTCTACAACTGGAGTGGGCGGAGTAACTGGGTGGGGTGGAGTGGCTTGAGTAACTGTGAAAAGTGTTAAAAAGCTTAATATTTTAAAAAGTATAAATAGTAGTAAAAAAGTTCCATCATTCGCTGAAAGAGCTGAACATTTTTTTCAAAAGTAATTTTTTTTTTCAAAAATGAATTTTTTTTTAATCAAAAATGATTTTTTTTTTCAAAAGTAATTTTTTTTTTTCAAAAATTATTTTTTTACTTTTTTCAAAAATATTTTTTTTTTTACATGGGGCGGTCATAATGTTTTGGCTGATCATGGGGCGGTCATAATGTTTTGGCTGATCATGGGGTTGTCAGCTTTTGTCACTTCCCACTCTAGTTTTGAACATTTCGCCATTCATTCCTATGGGACCAATTTCGCCGCAAAAACGTCATTTCTTGGACCATTCGGCAAAACATTCCACAAAGTAATAACACACCAATCGGGAACAATCCGCTCGTTTCGGTATATTATTTGTCTCTGTAGTGTGAAAACTGTGGGAGGAGTCTACAAGCATTATCAAGTCTAGCAGATGAAGTCACATGCATTTGGAGTGTCTCAGCATCTTGTGTTTACAACCACTGTTTCCTAGCAACGCTCATGCCCTGTTTATGCTTCCCAAATACTGCTTCATCAAAACTGCCCCATCAGAATTACCCCATCAAAACTGCCCCATCATATTCCTCTATTATAAATCAGTACATGGTGTGTCTGTCCCCTCCCCCGGGCTCTGTAATCAGCTGAGATGCTCCAGCCACCTTCCCCCCTGTGTATAACAGAAGCTTTGGTAACCATGGCAACAAAACAAACACTAACAGTACACTCTGATTAATGGCTAAAATTTCCTGAAATGACCTCTAAACAAATGGCCGTATTTTAAAAACTATACATCCTACAGCGAAGATCTTTATATTGTGAGAATCACAAGACCCAGACCTAGATTTTGATGTATAGTATGTCTCTGAAATATTAAAAATGAAGGCACAGTCGCAGTTTAGAAATTGCCCTTCAAATTTGGAGGGGGCTAGAGTGTAGTTTCAATGAATGTCAATGGACGGCGTGAGTTGCAAACAAATGGTCATATTGTGAAAACTATCAGGACTATGGCTTAGCCGTGGACATGTTTAGTGGCAGCAGGGATAGCTGAACGTTTTGATATAAGATTTGTGTAGGTGGGCTTGAAAATGAGGGAGTGGCGGCAGTTTAGAAATCATGTTCTGATTTTCCAGCTTTTGTCATCTCCCACTCTAGTTTCCCCATTCATTCCTATGGGACCAATTTCGCCGCAAAAATGACGATATTTCGTGAACCATTCGGCGAAATGTTCCACAAAATAATAGCACACCATTCGGGAACAATCCGCACGTTTCGGTATATTACTTGTCTATGTAGTGTAAAAACTGTGGGAGGAGTTAGGGTGGTAAATTTGGCTATAATAATAAGAATAAAAACTAGAAAAGGTACAATTTCTGGGGAAATTGTGAAAGTGTTCTTGCCTCTACAACTGGAGTGGGCGGAGTAACTGGGTGGGGTGGAGTGGCTTGAGTAACTGTGAAAAGTGTTAAAAAGCTTAATATTTTAAAAAGTATAAATAGTAGTAAAAAAGTTCCATCATTCGCTGAAAGAGCTGAACATTTTTTTCAAAAGTAATTTTTTTTTTCAAAAATGAATTTTTTTTAATCAAAAATGATTTTTTTTTCTTCAAAAATGATTTTTTTTTCAAAAGTAATTTTTTTTTTCAAAGGTAATTTTTTTTTTCAAAAATGAATTTTTTTATTTCAAAAATAATTTTTTTTTCGAAATTATTATTTTTTTTAAAGTAATTTTTTTTTCAAAAATAATTTTTTTTTTAAAAGAAATTTTTTTTTCAAAAATATTTTTTTTTTTCAAAAATAATTTTTTTTTTTCAAAAATATTTTTTTTTTAAAAATATATATTTTTTTTTCAAAAATTATTTTTTTTTTTCAAAAATTATTTTTTTACTTTTTTCAAAAAATTTTTTTTTTTTTCAAAAATATTTTTTTTTTACATGGGGCGGTCATAATGTTTTGGCTGATCATGGGGTGGTCATAATGTTTTGGCTGATCATGGGGTTGTCAGCTTTTGTCACTTCCCACTCTAGTTTTGAACATTTCGCCATTCATTCCTATGGGACCAATTTCGCCGCAAAAACGTCATTTCGTGGACCATTCGGCAAAACATTCCACAAAGTAATAACACACCAATCGGGAACAATCCGCTCGTTTCGGTATATTATTTGTCTCTGTAGTGTGAAAACTGTGGGAGGAGTCTACAAGCATTATCAAGTCTAGCAGATGAAGTCACATGCATTTGGAGTGTCTCAGCATCTTGTGTTTACAACCACTGTTTCCTAGCAACGCTCATGCCCTGTTTATGCTTCCCAAATACTACTTCATCAAAACTGCCCCATCAGAATTACCCCATCAAAACTGCCCCATCATATTCCTCTATTATAAATCAGTGCATGGTGTGTCTGTCCCCTCCCCCGGGCTCTGTAATGAGCTGAGATGCTCCAGCCACCTTCCCCCCTGTGTATAACAGAAGCTTTGGTAACCATGGAAACAAAACAAACACTAACAGTGCACTCTGATTAATGGCTAAAATTTCCTGAAATGACCTCTAAACAAATGGCCGTATTTTAAAAACTATACATCCTACAGCGAAGATCTTTATATTGTGAGAATCACAAGACCCAGACCTAGATTTTGATACATAGTATGTCTCTGAAATATTAAAAATGAAGGCACAGTCGCAGTTTAGAAATTGCCCTTCAAATTTGGAGGGGGCTAGAGTGTAGTTTCAATGAATGTCAATGGACGGCGTGAGTTGCAAACAAATGGTCATATTGTGAAAACTATCAGGACTATGGCTTAGCCGTGGACATGTTTAGTGGCAGCAGGGATAGCTGAACGTTTTGATATAAGATTTGTGTAGGTGGGCTTGAAAATGAGGGAGTGGCGGCAGTTTAGAAATCATGTTCTGATTTTCCAGCTTTTGTCATCTCCCACTCTAGTTTCCCCATTCATTCCTATGGGACCAATTTCGCCGCAAAAATGACGATATTTTGTGAACCATTCGGCGAAATGTTCCACAAAGTAATAGCACACCATTCGGGAACAATCCGCACGTTTCGGTATATTACTTGTCTATGTAGTGTAAAAACTGTGGGAGGAGTTAGGGTGGTAAATTTGGCTATAATAATAAGAATAAGAACTAGAAAAGGTACAATTTCTGGGGAAATTGTGAAAGTGTTCTTGCCTCTACAACTGGAGTGGGCGGAGTAACTGGGTGGGGTGGCTTGAGTAACTGTGAAAAGTGTTAAAAAGCTTAATATTTTAAAAAGTATAAATAGTAGTAAAAAAGTTCCATCATTCGCTGAAAGAGCTGAACATTTTTTTCAAAAGTAATTTTTTTTTTCAAAAATGAATTTTTTTTAATCAAAAATGATTTTTTTTTCTTCAAAAATGATTTTTTTTTCAAAAGTAATTTTTTTTTTCAAAGGTAATTTTTTTTTTCAAAAATGAATTTTTTTATTTCAAAAATAATTTTTTTTTCGAAATTATTATTTTTTTTAAAGTAATTTTTTTTTCAAAAATAATTTTTTTTTTCAAAAATATTTTTTTTTTCAAATATATTTTTTTTTCAAAAATAATTTTTTTTTTAAAAGAAATTTTTTTTTCAAAAATATTTTTTTTTTTCAAAAATAATTTTTTTTTTTTCAAAAATATTTTTTTTCAAAAATATATATTTTTTTTTCAAAAATGATTTTTTTTTTTCAAAAATTATTTTTTTACTTTTTTCAAAAATTTTTTTTTTTTTTCAAAAATATTTTTTTTTTACATGGGGCGGTCATAATGTTTTGGCTGATCATGGGGTGGTCATAATGTTTTGGCTGATCATGGGGTTGTCAGCTTTTGTCACTTCCCACTCTAGTTTTGAACATTTCGCCATTCATTCCTATGGGACCAATTTCGCCGCAAAAACGTCATTTCGTGGACCATTCGGCAAAACATTCCACAAAGTAATAACACACCAATCGGGAACAATCTGCTCGTTTCGGTATATTATTTGTCTCTGTAGTGTGAAAACTGTGGGAGGAGTCTACAAGCATTATCAAGTCTAGCAGATGAAGTCACATGCATTTGGAGTGTCTCAGCATCTTGTGTTTACAACCACTGTTTCCTAGCAACGCTCATGCCCTGTTTATGCTTCCCAAATACTACTTCATCAAAACTGCCCCATCAGAATTACCCCATCAAAACTGCCCCATCATATTCCTCTATTATAAATCAGTACATGGTGTGTCTGTCCCCTCCCCCGGGCTCTGTAATCAGCTGAGATGCTCCAGCCACCTTCCCCCCTGTGTATAACAGAAGCTTTGGTAACCATGGCAACAAAACAAACACTAACAGTGCACTCTGATTAATGGCTAAAATTTCCTGAAATGACCTCTAAACAAATGGCCGTATTTTAAAAACTATACATCCTACAGCGAAGATCTTTATATTGTGAGAATCACAAGACCGAGACCTAGATTTTGATATATAGTATGTCTCTGAAATATTAAAAATGAAGGCACAGTCGCAGTTTAGAAATTGCCCTTCAAATTTGGAGGGGGCTAGAGTGTAGTTTCAATGAATGTCAATGGACGGCGTGAGTTGCAAACAAATGGTCATATTGTGAAAACTATCAGGACTATGGCTTAGCCGTGGACATGTTTAGTGGCAGCAGGGATAGCTGAACGTTTTGATATAAGATTCGTGTAGGTGGGCTTGAAAATGAGGGAGTGGCGGCAGTTTAGAAATCATGTTCTGATTTTCCAGCTTTTGTCATCTCCCACTCTAGCTTCCCCATTCATTCCTATGGGACCAATTTCGCCGCAAAAATGACGATATTTCGTGAACCATTCGGCGAAACGTTCCACAAAGTAATAGCACACCATTCGGGAACAATCCGCACGTTTCGGTATATTACTTGTCTCTGTAGTGTAGAAACTGTGGGAGGAGTTAGGGTGGTAAATTTGGCTATAATAATAAGAATAATAATAATATATATGTGAGATAACAGTAAGTGGTCTTGCTATGCAAGAACACTTAACTAGAAAAGGTACAATTTCTGGGGAAATTGTGAAAGTGTTCTTGCCTCTACAACTGGAGTGGGCGGAGTAACTGGGTGGGGTGGAGTGGCTGGAGTAACTGTGAAAAGTGTTAAAAAGCTTAATATTTTAAAAAGTATAAATAGTAGTAAAAAAGTTCCATCATTCGCTGAAAGAGCTGAACATTTTTTTCAAAAGTAATTTTTTTTTCAAAAATGAATTTTTTTTAATCAAAAATGATTTTTTTTTCTTCAAAAATGATTTTTTTTTTCAAAAGTAATTTTTTTTTTCAAAGGTAATTTTTTTTTTCAAAAATGAATTTTTTTATTTCAAAAATAATTTTTTTTTCGAAATTATTATTTTTTTTAAAGTAATTTTTTTTTTCAAAAATAATTTTTTTTTTTCAAAAATAATTTTTTTTTTTCAAAAATAATTTTTTTTTTAAAAGAAATTTTTTTTTCAAAAATATTTTTTTTTTTTCAAAAATAATTTTTTTTTTTTCAAAAATTTTTTTTTTTTCAAAAATGATTTTTTTTTTTTCAAAAATTATTTTTTTCTTTTTTCAAAAATTATTTTTTTTTTTCAAAAATATTTTTTTTTTACATGGGGCGGTCATAATGTTTTGGCTGATCATGGGGTGGTCATAATGTTTTGGCTGATCATGGGGTTGTCAGCTTTTGTCACTTCCCACTCTAGTTTTGAACATTTCGCCATTCATTCCTATGGGACCAATTTCGCCGCAAAAACGTCATGTCGTGGACCATTCGGCAAAACGTTCCACAAAGTAATAACACACCAATCGGGAACAATCCGCTCGTTTCGGTATATTATTTGTCTCTGTAGTGTGAAAACTGTGGGAGGAGTCTACAAGCATTATCAAGTCTAGCAGATGAAGTCACATGCATTTGGAGTGTCTCAGCATCTTGTGTTTACAACCACTGTTTCCTAGCAACGCTCATGCCCTGTTTATGCTTCCCAAATACTGCTTCATCAAAACTGCCCCATCAGAATTACCCCATCAAAACTGCCCCATCATATTCCTCTATTATAAATCAGTACATGGTGTGTCTGTCCCCTCCCCCGGGCTCTGTAATCAGCTGAGATGCTCCAGCCACCTTCCCCCCTGTGTATAACAGAAGCTTTGGTAACCATGGCAACAAAACAAACACTAACAGTACACTCTGATTAATGGCTAAAATTTCCTGAAATGACCTCTAAACAAATGGCCGTATTTTAAAAACTATACATCCTACAGCGAAGATCTTTATATTGTGAGAATCACAAGACCCAGACCTAGATTTTGATATATAGTATGTCTCTGAAATATTAAAATTGAAGGCACGGTCGCAGTTTAGAAATTGCCCTTCAAATTTGAAGGGGCTAGAGTGTAGTTTCAATGAATGTCAATGGACGGTGTGAGTTGCAAACAAATGGTCATATTGTGAAAACTATCAGGACTATGGCTTAGCCGTGGACATGTTTAGTGGCAGCAGGGATAGCTGAACGTTTTGATATAAGATTTGTGTAGGTGGGCTTGAAAATGAGGGAGTGGCGGCAGTTTAGAAATCATGTTCTGATTTTCCAGCTTTTGTCATCTCCCACTCTAGCTTCCCCATTCATTCCTATGGGACCAATTTCGCCGCAAAAATGACGATATTTCGTGAACCATTCGGCGAAACGTTCCACAAAGTAATAGCACACCATTCGGGAACAATCCGCACGTTTCGGTATATTACTTGTCTCTGTAGTGTAGAAACTGTGGGAGGAGTTAGGGTGGTAAATTTGGCTATAATAATAAGAATAATAATAATATATATGTGAGATAACAGTAAGTGGTCTTGCTATGCAAGAACACTTAACTAGAAAAGGTACAATTTCTGGTGAAATTGTGAAAGTGTTCTTGCCTCTACAACTGGAGCAGGCGGAGTAACTGGGTGGAGTGGCTTGAGTAACTGTTGTGTGGTTGGAGTGTCTGGAGCTCCTGTGAAAAGCGTTAAAAAGCTTAATATTTTAAAAAGTATAAATAGTAGTAAAAAAGTTGAAGTCTCATCATTAGATGAAAGAGCACAAACATTTTTTTCAAAAATTATGATTTTTTTTTTCAAAAATTATTTTTTTTGCAAAAAAATTTTTTTTCAAAAATGTATTTTTTTTTTCAAAAATATATTTTTTTTTTCAAAAATATATTTTTTTTTCAAAAACATATTTTTTTTTCAAAAATGAATTTTTTTTTCAAAAATGAATTTTTTTTTTCAAAAATATATATTTTTTTTCAAAAATGAATTTTTTTTTTCAAAAATATATATTTTTTTTCAAAAATTTTTTTTTTCAAAAATGAATTTATTTTTTTTACATGGGGCAGTCATAATGTTTTGGCTGATCATGGGGTGGTCATAATGTTTTGGCTGATCATGGGGTTGTCAACTTTTGTCACCTCTCACTCTAGTTTTGAACATTTCGCCATTCATTCCTATGGGACCAATTTCGCCGCAAAAACGTCATTTTGTGGACCATTCGGCGAAACATTCCACAAAGTAATAGCACACCAATCGGGAACAATCCGCTCGTTTCTGTATATTATTTGTCTCTGTAGTGTGAAAACTGTGGGAGGAGTCTACAAGCATTATCAAGTCTAGCAGATGAAGTCACATGCATTTGGGGTGTCTCAGCATCTTGTGTTTACAACCACTGTTTCCTAGCAACGCTCATGCCCTGTTTATGCTTCCCAAATACTGCTTCATCAAAACTGCCCCATCAGAATTACCCCATCAAAACTGCCCCATCATATTCCTCTATTATAAATCAGTACATGGTGTGTCTGTCCCCTCCCCCGGGCTCTGTAATCAGAGCTGACATGCTCCAGCCACCTCCCCCCCTGTGTATAACAGAAGCTTTGGTAACCATGGCAACAAAACAAACACAGTACATGATTAATGGCTAAAATTTCCTGAAATGACCTCTAAACAAATGGCCGTATTTTAAAAACTATACATCCTACAGCGAAGATCTTTATATTGTGAGAATCACAAGACCCAGACCTAGATTTTGATGTATAGTATGTCTCTGAAATATTAAAATTGAAGGCACGGTCGCAGTTTAGAAATTGCCCTTCAAATTTGAAGGGGCTAGAGTGTAGTTTCAATGAATGTCAATGGACGGTGTGAGTTGCAAACAAATGGTCATATTGTGAAAACTATCAGGACTATGGCTTAGCCGTGGACATGTTTAGTGGCAGCAGGGATAGCTGAACGTTTTGATATAAGATTCGTGTAGGTGGGCTTGAAAATGAGGGAGTGGCGGCAGTTTAGAAATCATGTTCTGATTTTCCAGCTTTTGTCATCTCCCACTCTAGCTTCCCCATTCATTCCTATGGGACCAATTTCGCCGCAAAAATGACGATATTTCGTGAACCATTTGGCGAAACGTTCCACAAAGTAATAGCACACCATTCGGGAACAATCCGCACGTTTCGGTATATTACTTGTCTATGTAGTGTAGAAACTGTGGGAGGAGTTAGGGTGGTAAATTTGGCTATAATAATAAGAATAATAACTAGAAAAGGTACAATTTCTGGGGAAATTGTGAAAGTGTTCTTGCCTCTACAACTGGAGTGGGCGGAGTAACTGGGTGGGGTGGAGTGGCTTGAGTAACTGTGAAAAGTGTTAAAAAGCTTAATATTTTAAAAAGTATAAATAGTAGTAAAAAAGTTCCATCATTAGCTGAGAGAGCTGAACATTTTTTTCAAAAGTAATTTTTTTTTTCAAAAAATGAATTTTTTTTAATCAAAAATGATTTTTTTTTCTTCAAAAATGATTTTTTTTTTCAAAAGTAATTTTTTTTTTCAAAGGTAATTTTTTTTTCAAAGGTAATTTTTTTTTTCAAAAATGAATTTTTTTATTTCAAAAATAATTTTTTTTTCGAAATTATTATTTTTTTTAAAGTAATTTTTTTTTCAAAAATAATTTTTTTTTTCAAAAATATTTTTTTTTTCAAATATATTTTTTTTTCAAAAATAATTTTTTTTTTCAAAAATATTTTTTTTTCAAAAATATATATTTTTTTTTCAAAAATGATTTTTTTTTTTTCAAAAATTATTTTTTTACTTTTTTCAAAAAATTTTTTTTTTTTTCAAAAATATTTTTTTTTTTACATGGGGCGGTCATAATGTTTTGGCTGATCATGGGGTGGTCATAATGTTTTGGCTGATCATGGGGTTGTCAGCTTTTGTCACTTCCCACTCTAGTTTTGAACATTTCGCCATTCATTCCTATGGGGCCAATTTCGCCGCAAAAACGTCATTTCGTGGACCATTCGGCAAAACATTCCACAAAGTAATAACACACCAATCGGGAACAATCCGCTCGTTTCGGTATATTATTTGTCTCTGTAGTGTGAAAACTGTGGGAGGAGTCTACAAGCATTATCAAGTCTAGCAGATGATGTCACATGCATTTGGAGTGTCTCAGCATCTTGTGTTTACAACCACTGTTTCCTAGCAACGCTCATGCCCTGTTTATGCTTCCCAAATACTACTTCATCAAAACTGCCCCATCAGAATTACCCCATCAAAACTGCCCCATCATATTCCTCTATTATAAATCAGTACATGGTGTGTCTGTCCCCTCCCCCGGGCTCTGTAATCAGCTGAGATGCTCCAGCCACCTTCCCCCCTGTGTATAACAGAAGCTTTGGTAACCATGGCAACAAAACAAACACTAACAGTGCACTCTGATTAATGGCTAAAATTTCCTGAAATGACCTCTAAACAAATGGCCGTATTTTAAAAACTATACATCCTACAGCGAAGATCTTTATATTGTGAGAATCACAAGACCCAGACCTAGATTTTGATGTATAGTATGTCTCTGAAATATTAAAAATGAAGGTACAGTCGCAGTTTAGAAATTGCCCTTCAAATTTGGAGGGGGCTAGAGTGTAGTTTCAATGAATGTCAATGGACGGCGTGAGTTGCAAACAAATGGTCATATTGTGAAAACTATCAGGACTATGACTTAGCCGTGGACATGTTTAGTGGCAGCAGGGATAGCTGAATGTTTTGATATAAGATTTGTGTAGGTGGGCTTGAAAATGAGGGAGTGGCGGCAGTTTAGAAATCATGTTCTGATTTTCCAGCTTTTGTCATCTCCCACTCTAGTTTCCCCATTCATTCCTATGGGACCAATTTCGCCGCAAAAACGACGATATTTCGTGAACCATTCGGCGAAACGTTCCACAAAGTAATAGCACACCATTCGGGAACAATCCGCACGTTTCGGTATATTACTTGTCTATGTAGTGTAAAAACTGTGGGAGGAGTTAGGGTGGTAAATTTGGCTATAATAAGAATAAGAATAACTAGAAAAGGTACAATTTCTGGGGAAATTGTGAAAGTGTTCTTGCCTCTACAACTGGAGTGGGCGGAGTAACTGGGTGGGGTGGAGTGGCTTGAGTAACTGTGAAAAGTGTTAAAAAGCTTAATATTTTAAAAAGTATAAATAGTAGTAAAAAAGTTCCATCATTCGCTGAAAGAGCTGAACATTTTTTTCAAAAGTAATTTTTTTTTCAAAAATGAATTTTTTTTAATCAAAAATGATTTTTTTTTCTTCAAAAATGATTTTTTTTTTCAAAAGTAATTTTTTTTTTCAAAGGTAATTTTTTTTTTCAAAAATGAATTTTTTTATTTCAAAAATAATTTTTTTTTCGAAATTATTATTTTTTTTAAAAGAAATTTTTTTTCAAAAATATTTTTTTTTTTTCAAAAATAATTTTTTTTTTTCAAAAATATTTTTTTTTTCAAAAATGATTTTTTTTTTCAAAAATTATTTTTTTACTTTTTAAAAAAAAATTTTTTTTTTTTCAAAAATTATTTTTTTTTTTACTTGGGGCGGTCATAATGTTTTGGCTGATCATGGGGTGGTCATAATGTTTTGGCTGATCATGGGGTTGTCAGCTTTTGTCACTTCCCACTCTAGTTTTGAACATTTCGCCATTCATTTCTATGGGACCAATTTCGCCGTAAAAACGTCATTTCGTGGACCATTCGGCAAAACATTCCACAAAGTAATAACACACCAATCGGGAACAATCCGCTCGTTTCAGTATATTATTTGTCTATGTAGTGTGAAAACTGTGGGAGGAGTCTACAAGCATTATCAAGTCTAGCAGATAAAGTCACATGCATTTGGAGTGTCTCAGCATCTTGTGTTTACAACCACTGTTTCCTAGCAACGCTCATGCCCTGTTTATGCTTCCCAAATACTGCTTCATCAAAACTGCCCCATCAGAATTACCCCATCAAAACTGCCCCATCATATTCCTCTATTATAAATCAGTACATGGTGTGTCTGTCCCCTCCCCCGGGCTCTGTAATCAGCTGAGATGCTCCAGCCACCTTCCCCCCTGTGTATAACAGAAGCTTTGGTAACCATGGCAACAAAACAAACACTAACAGTGCACTCTGATTAATGGCTAAAATTTCCTGAAATGACCTCTAAACAAATGGCCGTATTTTAAAAACTATACATCCTACAGCGAAGATCTTTATATTGTGAGAATCACAAGACCCAGACCTAGATTTTTATGTATAGTATGTCTCTGAAATATTAAAATTGAAGGCACGGTCGCAGTTTAGAAATTGCCCTTCAAATTTGGAGGGGGCTAGAGTGTAGTTTCAATGAATGTCAATGGACGGTGTGAGTTGCAAACAAATGGTCATATTGTGAAAACTATCAGGACTATGGCTTAGCCGTGGACATGTTTAGTGGCAGCAGGGATAGCTGAACGTTTTGATATAAGATTTGTGTAGGTGGGCTTGAAAATGAGGGAGTGGCGGCAGTTTAGAAATCATGTTCTGATTTTCCAGCTTTTGTCATCTCCCACTCTAGTTTCCCCATTCATTCCTATGGGACCAATTTCGCCGCAAAAATGACGATATTTCGTGAACCATTCGGCGAAATGTTCCACAAAATAATAGCACACCATTCGGGAAAAATCCGCACGTTTCGGTATATTACTTGTCTATGTAGTGTAAAAACTGTGGGAGGAGTTAGGGTGGTAAATTTGGCTATAATAAGAATAAGAATAACTAGAAAAGGTACAATTTCTGGGGAAATTGTGAAAGTGTTCTTGCCTCTACAACTGGAGTGGGCGGAGTAACTGGGTGGGGTGGAGTGGCTTGAGTAACTGTGAAAAGTGTTAAAAAGCTTAATATTTTAAAAAGTATAAATAGTAGTAAAAAAGTTCCATCATTCGCTGAAAGAGCTGAACATTTTTTTCAAAAGTAATTTTTTTTTTCAAAAAATGAATTTTTTTTAATCAAAAATGATTTTTTTTTCTTCAAAAATGATTTTTTTTTTCAAAAGTAATTTTTTTTTTCAAAGGTAATTTTTTTTTTCAAAAATAAATTTTTTTATTTCAAAAATAATTTTTTTTTCGAAATTATTATTTTTTTTAAAGTAATTTTTTTTTCAAAAAT
Source organism: Lithobates clamitans (assembly GCA_037952925.1). NCBI lineage: Eukaryota > Metazoa > Chordata > Amphibia > Anura > Ranidae > Lithobates > Lithobates clamitans. Next base: position 4,185,689 of record JBBGZY010000790.1, read on the forward strand.
ATTTTTTTTTTTCAAAAATATTTTTTTTTTTCAAATATATTTTTTTTTCAAAAATAATTTTTTTTTAAAAAAATTTTTTTTTCAAAAATATTTTTTTTTTCAAAAATAATTTTTTTTTTTTCAAAAATATTTTTTTTTTCAAAAATGATTTTTTTTTCAAAAATTATTTTTTTACTTTTTAAAAAATTTTTTTTTTTTTTCAAAAATATTTTTTTTTTTTACTTGGGGCGGTCATAATGTTTTGGCTGATCATGGGGTGGTCATAATGTTTTGGCTGATCATGGGGTTGTCAGCTTTTGTCACTTCCCACTCTAGTTTTGAACATTTCGCCATTCATTCCTATGGGACCAATTTCGCCGTAAAAACGTCATTTCGTGGACCATTCGGCAAAACATTCCACAAAGTGATAGCACACCAATCGGGAACAATCCGCTCGTTTCGGTATATTATTTGTCTCTGTAGTGTGAAAACTGTGGGAGGAGTCTACAAGCATTATCAAGTCTAGCAGATGAAGTCACATGCATTTGGAGTGTCTCAGCATCTTGTGTTTACAACCACTGTTTCCTAGCAACGCTCATGCCCTGTTTATGCTTCCCAAATACTACTTCATCAAAACTGCCCCATCAGAATTACCCCATCAAAACTGCCCCATCATATTCCTCTATTATAAATCAGTACATGGTGTGTCTGTCCCCTCCCCCGGGCTCTGTAATCAGCTAAGATGCTCCAGCCACCTCCCCCCTGTGTATAACAGAAGCTTTGGTAACCATGGCAACAAAACAAACACTAACAGTGCACTCTGATTAATGGCTAAAATTTCCTGAAATGACCTCTAAACAAATGGCCGTATTTTAAAAACTATACATCCTACAGCGAAGATCTTTATATTGTGAGAATCACAAGACCCTGACCTAGATTTTGATACATAGTATGTCTCTGAAATATTAAAAATGAAGGCACAGTCGCAGTTTAGAAATTGCCCTTCAAATTTGGAGGGGGCTAGAGTGTAGTTTCAATGAATGTCAATGGACGGCGTGAGTTGCAAACAAATGGTCATATTGTGAAAACTATCAGGACTATGGCTTAGCCGTGGACATGTTTAGTGGCAGCAGGGATAGCTGAACGTTTTGATATAAGATTTGTGTAGGTGGGCTTGAAAATGAGGGAGTGGCGGCAGTTTAGAAATCATGTTCTGATTTTCCAGCTTTTGTCATCTCCCACTCTAGTTTCCCCATTCATTCCTATGGGACCAATTTCGCCGCAAAAATGACGATATTTCGTGAACCATTCGGCGAAACGTTCCACAAAGTAATAGCACACCATTCGGGAACATTCCGCACGTTTCGGTATATTACTTGTCTATGTAGTGTAAAAACTGTGGGAGGAGTTAGGGTGGTAAATTTGGCTATAATAAGAATAATAATATATATGTGAGATAACAGTAAGTGGTCTTGCTATGCAAGAACACTTAATAATATATATGTGAGATAACAGTAAGTGGTCTTGCTATGCAAGAACACTTAACTAGAAAAGGTACAATTTCTGGGGAAATTGTGAAAGTGTTCTTGCCTCTACAACTGGAGTGGGCGGAGTAACTGGGTGGGGTGGAGTGGCTTGAGTAACTGTGAAAAGTGTTAAAAAGCTTAATATTTTAAAAAGTATAAATAGTAGTAAAAAAGTTCCATCATTCGCTGAAAGAGCTGAACATTTTTTTCAAAAGTAATTTTTTTTTTCAAAAATGATTTTTTTTTAATCAAAAATGATTTTTTTTTCTTCAAAAATGATTTTTTTTTCAAAAGTAATTTTTTTTTTCAAAGGTAATTTTTTTTTTCAAAAATGAATTTTTTTATTTCAAAAATAATTTTTTTTTCGAAATTATTATTTTTTTTAAAGTAATTTTTTTTTCAAAAATAATTTTTTTTTTCAAAAATATTTTTTTTTTCAAATATATTTTTTTTTCAAAAATAATTTTTTTTTTAAAAGAAATTTTTTTTTCAAAAATATTTTTTTTTTTTCAAAAATAATTTTTTTTTTTCTAAAATATTTTTTTTTCAAAAATATATATTTTTTTTTCAAAAATGATTTTTTTTTTTCAAAAATTATTTTTTTACTTTTTTCAAAAATTTTTTTTTTTTTTCAAAAATATTTTTTTTTTACATGGGGCGGTCATAATGTTTTGGCTGATCATGGGGTGGTCATAATGTTTTGGCTGATCATGGGGTTGTCAGCTTTTGTCACTTCCCACTCTAGTTTTGAACATTTCGCCATTCATTCCTATGGGACCAATTTCGCCGCAAAAACGTCATTTCGTGGACCATTCAGCAAAACATTCCACAAAGTAATAACACACCAATCGGGAACAATCCGCTCGTTTCGGTATATTATTTGTCTCTGTAGTGTGAAAACTGTGGGAGGAGTCTACAAGCATTATCAAGTCTAGCAGATGAAGTCACATGCATTTGGAGTGTCTCAGCATCTTGTGTTTACAACCACTGTTTCCTAGCAACGCTCATGCCCTGTTTATGCTTCCCAAATACTACTTCATCAAAACTGCCCCATCAGAATTACCCCATCAAAACTGCCCCATCATATTCCTCTATTATAAATCAGTACATGGTGTGTCTGTCCCCTCCCCCGGGCTCTGTAATCAGCTGAGATGCTCCAGCCACCTTCCCCCCTGTGTATAACAGAAGCTTTGGTAACCATGGCAACAAAACAAACACTAAGTACACGCTGATTAATGGCTAAAATTTCCTGAAATGACCTCTAAACAAATGGCCGTATTTTAAAAACTATACATCCTACAGCGAAGATCTTTATATTGTGAGAATCACAAGACCCAGACCTAGATTTTGATACATAGTATGTCTCTGAAATATTAAAATTGAAGGCACGGTCGCAGTTTAGAAATTGCCCTTCAAATTTGGAGGGGGCTAGAGTGTAGTTTCAATGAATGTCAATGGACGGCGTGAGTTGCAAACAAATGGTCATATTGTGAAAACTATCAGGACTATGGCTTAGCCGTGGACATGTTTAGTGGCAGCAGGGATAGCTGAACGTTTTGATATAAGATTTGTGTAGGTGGGCTTGAAAATGAGGGAGTGGCGGCAGTTTAGAAATCATGTTCTGATTTTCCAGCTTTTGTCATCTCCCACTCTAGTTTCCCCATTCATTCCTATGGGACCAATTTCGCCGCAAAAATGACGATATTTTGTGAACCATTCGGCGAAACGTTCCACAAAATAATAGCACACCATTCGGGAACAATCCGCACGTTTCGGTATATTACTTGTCTATGTAGTGTAAAAACTGTGGGAGGAGTTAGGGTGGTAAATTTGGCTATAATAATAAGAATAAGAACTAGAAAAGGTACAATTTCTGGTGAAATTGTGAAAGTGTTCTTGCCTCTACAACTGGAGCAGGCGGAGTAACTGGATGGAGTGGCTTGAGTAACTGTTGTGTGGTTGGAGTGTCTGGAGCTCCTGTGAAAAGCGTTAAAAAGCTTAATATTTTAAAAAGTATAAATAGTAGTAAAAAAGTTGAAGTCTCATCATTAGATGAAAGAGCACAAACATTTTTTTCAAAAATTATGATTTTTTTTTTCAAAAATGATTTTTTTTGCAAAAAAATTTTTTTTCAAAAATGTATTTTTTTTTTCAAAAATATATATTTTTTTTCAAAAATATATTTTTTTTTCAAAAACATATTTTTTTTTTCAAAAATGAATTTTTTTTTTCAAAAATGAATTTTTTTTTTCAAAAATATATATTTTTTTTCAAAAATGAATTTTTTTTTTCAAAAATAATTTTTTTTTTTTCAAAAATTTTTTTTTTCAAAAATGAATTTATTTTTTTTACATGGGGCAGTCATAATGTTTTGGCTGATCATGGGGTGGTCATAATGTTTTGGCTGATCATGGGGTTGTCAGCTTTTGTCACCTCTCACTCTAGTTTTGAACATTTCGCCATTCATTCCTATGGGACCAATTTCGCCGCAAAAACGTCATTTCGTGGACCATTCGGTGAAACATTCCACAAAGTAATAGCACACCAATCGGGAACAATCCGCACGTTTCGGTATATTACTTGTCTCTGTAGTGTAAAAACTGTGGGAGGAGTCTACAAGCATTATCAAGTCTAGCAGATGAAGTCACATGCATTTGGGGTGTCTCAGCATCTTGTGCTTACAACCACTGTTTCCTAGCAACGCTCATGCCCTGTTTATGCTTCCCAAATACTGCTTCATCAAAACTGCCCCATCAGAATTACCCCATCAAAACTGCCCCATCATATTCCTCTATTATAAATCAGTACATGGTGTGTCTGTCCCCTCCCCTGGGCTCTGTAATCAGCTGAGATGCTCCAGCCACCTCCCCCCCTGTGTATAACAGAAGCTTTGGTAACCATGGCAACAAAACAAACACAGTACATGATTAATGGCTAAAATTTCCTGAAATGACCTCTAAACAAATGGCCGTATTTTAAAAACTATACATCCTACAGCGAAGATCTTTATATTGTGAGAATCACAAGACCCAGACCTAGATTTTGATATATAGTATGTCTCTGAAATATTAAAATTGAAGGCACGGTCGCAGTTTAGAAATTGCCCTTCAAATTTGGAGGGGGCTAGAGTGTAGTTTCAATGAATGTCAATGGACGGTGTGAGTTGCAAACAAATGGTCATATTGTGAAAACTATCAGGACTATGGCTTAGCCGTGGACATGTTTAGTGGCAGCAGGGATAGCTGAACGTTTTGATATAAGATTCGTGTAGGTGGGCTTGAAAATGAGGGAGTGGCGGCAGTTTAGAAATCATGTTCTGATTTTCCAGCTTTTGTCATCTCCCACTCTAGCTTCCCCATTCATTCCTATGGGACCAATTTCGCCGCAAAAATGACGATATTTCGTGAACCATTCGGCGAAACGTTCCACAAAGTAATAGCACACCATTCGGGAACAATCCGCACGTTTCGGTATATTACTTGTCTCTGTAGTGTAGAAACTGTGGGAGGAGTTAGGGTGGTAAATTTGGCTATAATAATAAGAATAATAACTAGAAAAGGTACAATTTCTGGGGAAATTGTGAAAGTGTTCTTGCCTCTACAACTGGAGTGGGCGGAGTAACTGGGTGGGGTGGAGTGGCTTGAGTAACTGTGAAAAGTGTTAAAAAGCTTAATATTTTAAAAAGTATAAATAGTAGTAAAAAAGTTCCATCATTCGCTGAAAGAGCTGAACATTTTTTTCAAAAGTAATTTTTTTTTTCAAAAAATGAATTTTTTTTAATCAAAAATGATTTTTTTTTCTTCAAAAATGATTTTTTTTTTCAAAAGTAATTTTTTTTTTCAAAGGTAATTTTTTTTTTCAAAAATGAATTTTTTTATTTCAAAAATAATTTATTTTTCGAAATTATTATTTTTTTTAAAGTAATTTTTTTTTCAAAAATAATTTTTTTTTTCAAAAATATTTTTTTTTTCAAATATATTTTTTTTTCAAAAATAATTTTTTTTTTAAAAGAAACTTTTTTTTCAAAAATATTTTTTTTTTTCAAAAATTATTTTTTTTTTTTCAAAAATTATTTTTTTTTTCAAATATATTTTTTTTTCAAAAATTATTTTTTTTTAAAAAATTTTTTTTTTCAAAAAAATTTTTTTTTTTCAAAAATATTTTTTTTTTTCAAAAATATTTTTTTTTTTTTCAAAAATATATTTTTTTTCAAAAATGATTTTTTTTTTTCAAAAATTATTTTTTTACTTTTTTAAAATTTTTTTTTTTTTTTTCAAAAATATTTTTTTTTTTACTTGGGGCGGTCATAATGTTTTGGCTGATCATGGGGTGGTCATAATGTTTTGGCTGATCATGGGGTTGTCAGCTTTTGTCACTTCCCACTCTAGTTTTGAACATTTCGCCATTCATTCCTATGGGACCAATTTCGCCGTAAAAACGTAATTTCGTGGACCATTCGGCAAAACATTCCACAAAGTAATAACACACCAATCGGGAACAATCCGCTCGTTTCGGTATATTATTTGTCTCTGTAGTGTGAAAACTGTGGGAGGAGTCTACAAGCATTATCAAGTCTAGCAGATGAAGTCACATGCATTTGGAGTGTCTCAGCATCTTGTGTTTACAACCACTGTTTCCTAGCAACGCTCATGCCCTGTTTATGCTTCCCAAATACTACTTCATCAAAACTGCCCCATCAGAATTACCCCATCAAAACTGCCCCATCATATTCCTCTATTATAAATCAGTACATGGTGTGTCTGTCCCCTCCCCCGGGCTCTGTAATCAGCTGAGATGCTCCAGCCACCTTCCCCCCTGTGTATAACAGAAGCTTTGGTAACCATGGCAACAAAACAAACACTAACAGTGCACTCTGATTAATGGCTAAAATTTCCTGAAATGACCTCTAAACAAATGGCCTTATTTTAAAAACTATACATCCTACAGCGAAGATCTTTATATTGTGAGAATCACAAGACCCAGACCTAGATTTTGATGTATAGTATGTCTCTGAAATATTAAAAATGAAGGCACAGTCGCAGTTTAGAAATTGCCCTTCAAATTTGGAGGGGGCTAGAGTGTAGTTTCAATGAATGTCAATGGACGGCGTGAGTTGCAAACAAATGGTCATATTGTGAAAACTATCAGGACTATGGCTTAGCCGTGGACATGTTTAGTGGCAGCAGGGATAGCTGAACGTTTTGATATAAGATTTGTGTAGGTGGGCTTGAAAATGAGGGAGTGGCGGCAGTTTAGAAATCATGTTCTGATTTTCCAGCTTTTGTCATCTCCCACTCTAGTTTCCCCATTCATTCCTATGGGACCAATTTCGCCGCAAAAATGACGATATTTTGTGAACCATTCGGCGAAATGTTCCACAAAATAATAGCACACCATTCGGGAAAAATCCGCACGTTTCGGTATATTACTTGTCTATGTAGTGTAAAAACTGTGGGAGGAGTTAGGGTGGTAAATTTGGCTATAATAAGAATAATAATATATATGTGAGATAACAGTAAGTGGTCTTGCTATGCAAGAACACTTAATAATATATATGTGAGATAACAGTAAGTGGTCTTGCTATGCAAGAACACTTAATAATATATATGTGAGATAACAGTAAGTGGTCTTGCTATGCAAGAACACTTAACTAGAAAAGGTACAATTTCTGGGGAAATTGTGAAAGTGTTCTTGCCTCTACAACTGGAGTGGGCGGAGTAACTGGGTGGGGTGGAGTGGCTTGAGTAACTGTGAAAAGTGTTAAAAAGCTTAATATTTTAAAAAGTATAAATAGTAGTAAAAAAGTTCCATCATTCGCTGAAAGAGCTGAACATTTTTTTCAAAAGTAATTTTTTTTTTCAAAAAATGAATTTTTTTTAATCAAAAATGATTTTTTTTTCTTCAAAAATGATTTTTTTTTTCAAAAGTAATTTTTTTTTTCAAAGGTAATTTTTTTTTTCAAAAATGAATTTTTTTTTCGAAATTACTATTTTTTTTAAAGTAATTTTTTTTTCAAAAATAATTTTTTTTTTTCAAAAATATTTTTTTTTCAAATATATTTTTTTTTCAAAAATAATTTTTTTTTTAAAAAATTTTTTTTTCAAAAATATTTTTTTTTTTCAAAAATAATTTTTTTTTTTTCAAAAATATTTTTTTTTCAAAAATGATTTTTTTTTTCAAAAATTATTTTTTTACTTTTAAAAAAAATTTTTTTTTTTTTTCAAAAATAATTTTTTTTTTACATGGGGCGGTCATAATGTTTTGGCTGATCATGGGGTGGTCATAATGTTTTGGCTGATCATGGGGTTGTCAGCTTTTGTCACTTCCCACTCTAGTTTTGAACATTTTGCCATTCATTCCTATGGGACCAATTTCGCCGTAAAAACGTCATTTCGTGGACCATTCGGCGAAACGTTCCACAAAGTAATAACACACCAATCGGGAACAATCCGCTCGTTTCGGTATATTATTTGTCTCTGTAGTGTGAAAACTGTGGGAGGAGTCTACAAGCATTATCAAGTCTAGCAGATGAAGTCACATGCATTTGGAGTGTCTCAGCATCTTGTGTTTACAACCACTGTTTCCTAGCAACGCTCATGCCCTGTTTATGCTTCCCAAATACTACTTCATCAAAACTGCCCCATCAGAATTACCCCATCAAAACTGCCCCATCATATTCCTCTATTATAAATCAGTACATGGTGTGTCTGTCCCCTCCCCCGGGCTCTGTAATCAGCTGAGATGCTCCAGCCACCTTCCCCCCTGTGTATAACAGAAGCTTTGGTAACCATGGCAACAAAACAAACACTAACAGTGCACTCTGATTAATGGCTAAAATTTCCTGAAATGACCTCTAAACAAATGGCCGTATTTTAAAAACTATACATCCTACAGCGAAGATCTTTATATTGTGAGAATCACAAGACCCAGACCTAGATTTTGATGTATAGTATGTCTCTGAAATATTAAAAATGAAGGCACAGTCGCAGTTTAGAAATTGCCCTTCAAATTTGGAGGGGGCTAGAGTGTAGTTTCAATGAATGTCAATGGACGGCGTGAGTTGCAAACAAATGGTCATATTGTGAAAACTATCAGGACTATGGCTTAGCCGTGGACATGTTTAGTGGCAGCAGGGATAGCTGAACGTTTTGATATAAGATTTGTGTAGGTGGGCTTGAAAATGAGGGAGTGGCGGCAGTTTAGAAATCATGTTCTGATTTTCCAGCTTTTGTCATCTCCCACTCTAGTTTCCCCATTCATTCCTATGGGACCAATTTCGCCGCAAAAATGACGATATTTCGTGAACCATTCGGCGAAATGTTCCACAAAATAATAGCACACCATTCGGGAAAAATCCGCACGTTTCGGTATATTACTTGTCTATGTAGTGTAAAAACTGTGGGAGGAGTTAGGGTGGTAAATTTGGCTATAATAATAAGAATAAGAACTAGAAAAGGTACAATTTCTGGGGAAATTGTGAAAGTGTTCTTGCCTCTACAACTGGAGTGGGCGGAGTAACTGGGTGGGGTAGAGTGGCTTGAGTAAGTGTGAAAAGTGTTAAAAAGCTTAATATTTTAAAAAGTATAAATAGTAGTAAAAAAGTTCCATTCGCTGAAAGAGCTGAACATTTTTTTCAAAAGTAATTTTTTTTTCAAAAATGATTTTTTTTTATTCAAAAATGATTTTTTTTTCTTCAAAAATGAATTTTTTTTAATCAAAAATGATTTTTTTTTCTTCAAAAATGATTTTTTTTTCAAAAGTAATTTTTTTTTCAAAGGTAATTTTTTTTTTCAAAAATGAATTTATT